>JANUWF010001255.1:4797500-5997500 GCA_026120185.1 Voacanga thouarsii | reverse complement strand
TAAACAAAAGAAACTGTAAGATAAATAATGCCTTTTATTAAAATAAAATGTGTCATATACAATGTACAAGTGATTACCTCTAGGGCACAACACTAACAAACTCCCACTTGCACTAGAGCCAATCATTCATGTATCTAATACCGAATGACTCAACATGACAATCATGTTTCTTTTGGGATAGTGCTTTTGTAAGCGGGTCAGCTATATTCTCATCTGTCGAAACTCTCTCTATCTTTACATCATTCCTATCTATGATCTCTCGGATCAGATGATAGCGTCGTAGAGTCGGCAATAGTCTCTTGTTTGGAACCTTTCCAACTTATTATCCCTCCGCACAACGTAAACACGTAGCCGGATTTTGATTTGAAATCATCTTTGTCAGATTGAAAACTGGCATCAGTGTACCCATTTATTTTCAAATCACCTTCCCCATATACTAAGAACATATCCTTAGTCCTTCATAAGTACTTAAGGATGTTCTTTATAGCTACTCAATGACCCTTACCAGGGTCAAATTGGTATCTGCTCGTCAAACTGAGAGCACAAGATACATCGGGCCTAATACATATCATAGCATATATGATAGATCCAACTACCGAAGCATATGGAATCTTACTCATGTGATCTCTTTCAACTTATGTGTTGGGAGATATCGACTTTGAAAGCCTTACACCATGTGACATGGGTAAGAATCCCCTTTTTGGATTGATCCATGCTAAACCTCTTTAGCACTTTATCTTGTATGTAGACTATGAAAGACCAAGCAACCTTTTGGATCTATTTCTATAGATCCTTATTCCAAGAATATAGGTTGCTTCTCCAAGGTCTTTCATGGAGAATTGTCTGGACAACCAAACTTTAACCGTTTGAAAGACAGGTATATCGTTGCCTATTAGCAATATGTCATCTACATAAAGCAGTAAGAAAACGATTGCACTCCCACTAACCTTCTTGTATACACAAGGCTCATCCATATTTTTAATGAAACCAAACTCTTTGATTGTTTCATCAAAACGGGTATTCTAACTCCTAGAAGCTTGCTTAAGTCCATAAATAGACATTTGCAGCTTATATACATTTGTGCCATCACTGGATGTGAAACCCTCAGGTTATGTCATCTACACTTGCTCAATCAAATTTCCATTTAGGAAAGCTGTTTTCACATCCATTTGCCAAATCTCATAATCATAATGAGCAATAATGGCTAGGAGTATCCTGATGGATTTCAACATGGCTACTGGCGAGAAGGTTTCATCATAGTCAATACCATGTTGTTGACGATAACCCTTCGCCACTAGTCGTACTTTATAGGTAACTAAGTTACCATCCATGTTCGTTTACTTCTTGAAAACCCACTTGCACCCAATAGGTTTAATTCCTTTGGGTGGATCAACCAAAGTCTATACTTAGTTGTCGTACATGGAATCCATCTCTGACTTTATGGCTTTAAGCCATTTGCCAGATTCTGAATTGTTCAGAATATCCTTATAGGTAGTAGGCTCATCTTCATCTATGAGCAATACATCATTGTGGTCACTTATGAGAAATCCATATCTCTCAGGTGCCATACGTATCCTACTAGATCTACGAGGTTCTTGTGTATTAGAAGGTTCATCTACTCTCTCAATAGATGTGGGGTTAGACGGTTGATCCTTGTTTGTTTGACCTTCATGAACTTCACTAAGTTCAATCTTACTCCCACTGTCCCCCTTGAGCATGTGCTCCTTCTCTAAGAAGACGACATGTTTCGAAATAAACAATTTGTTTTCGGAGGGTAGATAGAAGTAATATCCAAAGGATTCTTTTGGATACCCACAAACAAACACTTGTCAGATTTACTATTAAGTTTGTCTGACTGTGGCTGTAACACCCCACGACTACGTACCCTAAAAGGGCGGGGATGTCACCCCGTCCCATAGGACAAGGGGTCTTTAGAACGAGGTATAATATATAAAGGCAATCTCCAAAAGGATCAACTTAGATAAATAAAGAAATATTCTTATTACATCAGGCTCAACTTGGAGCAAAATGGAATAAAACAAAATATTATTTAGAAGCATAAGCAATAAATGTCTCCTAGAACGGATAGAGAAAATAGCAAAAGCTCCAACTATTACATGTCCCGCTGACTCAGCACAATCTATCTCCTAAAAACATGGTGTAAAACGGTGTGAGAATAAATCTCAGTAAGTCCTGTGTGTGCACATGGTGTTTTGAATAGTACGTGTATGCAAAGTGTAAAACATTTGTAAAAATAATTTGGCAAGTCATAAACAATCTCTTTTCGCAAGGAGTGGGTTTTTCTCATTGTCATACTTTGTACAAAATAAATCCTCCACTCGGATAAAAATTATGTCACCACACGTTGGGCTCCATGAGAACAAATTGGCCAAGGCACCACACTTTGTGCACCTTGTCCGGACCAGATTACCACACGTTGGGCGTTCTGATCAAGGTGAGTGTACAGCTCACCGGGTGAGATACTCCTCCATCTTTAAAAGGGGTGCAACACGAGGACTACCCAGGGGGTCACCCATGTGAAACCCCGGTCGAGACCAACCTTAGAGTAAGGGGGTTGGGATGCATATCGTGCTTTATTTCATCATTAAATATGTTTCATATGATTTCTATGTACTTTGAAATTGATTTTTATTATCTTGAAGTCTTGTTGGTGAGTGATGTGTGAGAGGGGCAAAATGGTAATTTTTTCCCGAGGTGAAAATAAGGAGATAGCTTGTGGATTGAATAGGAAATAATTTTTCTAGTAGAAATAGCAACAAGAGTTGTTGTGGTTTAGTGGTTAGAGCCTTGGAATTAATTCTTGAGGTCTAAGGTTCAAAGTCCATCATAGAAGCTTTAGCTTGAGTAAATTTTATTTTGCTTGGAAAATGATGGTTTCGGCCATGAGGGCCTAGATCAATGTGGTGATGATGTCCTAGGAGAGATATGTTAGGAGAATTCTCACTTCACTCTTTTGTTCTTCGCGAAATGCTAAAAGGGAATTCATTCTCCCTTGATCTTTAGCTTTTCTTAAATTCCAACTCCTTAGCTTGAGCAAGGTGTTCTATCCTTTTCCTTTCCAGAAAATTCAGTAGAGGACTAAGGTCTTTTAGGATCAAAATGACCTAGTAAAAGGCTTCTCATGGTTTGGAAAATGTAAATGATTTGTGGGAAAATTCAAGAGGAAAATCACTCTTGAAAGCTTGCTGAAATTCTTCCTCTAACTTAGTTCATTTATCTTCATGAAATGAGCTGAAATTTTCCAGCTTGTTGTGCCTTCAAAAGGTCGAAAATTCTAGCTCACATTTCCTCCCAAATGCTACCATAAAAATGGTCATTAGGATCAGTAGAAACCTGAAAGTTTCTTGCCCAAATTCGGACTGCACAAACTGGAGTAAATCAGGAAAAATTCCTGTACGAAAATCGATTTTGAGAGCTCAAAAACCAAGCTGTTTTCTTCCAGAATTTGTACAGAACCTTAGCCATGTTTTTCCTCCATAAAGAAGGCTGGAAACCAGCCTTGAATACCCCTGAAATCCCCTTCAAACCTCGCTGCAAATCTACTGGAAATGGCAGACGAAAATTCTGCCAGGAAAATTCTGTTCAGCGAAATTCCTGAGCAGAATTTTTGTCCAGCTTGTTTCCTATTTTGTTTCAACTGAAAACCCCAACCTACTTCTGTCAAAACCTCTCTTAAACCTCCATTAACAGAGCTCCATTGTTCCCTAAAATTTCTGCACGAAATTCCCTCCATGGCTGTCCGAAAATCTCTCTACAAAATTCCTGCAATTAAGCTTGATTGGTTTCCAAAATTTCGGTCATCTTATTTAGCAACCTTCCATAATATTTTGCTCAATGGACCAGACTTCTTCTTCATCATTGTACACCCTACTTTCAGCCACCATAAGCCTCCATAAGTCAGTATTAATCCCACAAAATTCTGTCCAAACAATCAGCCATGGCAGACTTCAAAGCTGTCCAAACAAATCAAGATATTCTTAGGATATCTACTTTCCAAATTCACTTCCTAACAATATTCTTCAAGGATTGTAACAACTAACCTTTCCTTTTCCCTTCCAAATCAGAGAATCAACTCCCTAAACCCTACTAGAATTCGGCCAGACCTATTCCCTCAGAAAAATCGGCAGCTGCACAAACTCTCCCTCTCTCTCTCGATTTTCTTCAAGCAACAAGAACACACACATACTACACCAAGAACACCTACTCCTTCTCCACACCTAATACCCCTCCAAACCACTTCAAACCCTCACGAAAACCTCCAGATTTGATCTACTCCTTGCTGTGCATTCATCAACACCCTTATTAATATCAAACTCCTCAAATCATCTTGCTACTTTGGATCAAAAAGCAGAAATTTCTGTGAAGAACACGAACATCTTCAAGGTAAACTTATTCTAACAACTTCATCCTCTTCAAACTTAATCTCTAATGAAAACCTATATGAATAATCACACTAATGACTTCTCTCTCTCTCTCTCTCTCTCTCTCTCATGGACCGAAATTCCTCCCTTGGCCGAATGGTCTCTTGGTCCATGACCATGCTTTTGCCACCCTTCTTGAACAAGATTAGCCATCTAGGAGTTGAGATCTTCTCTAAACTCCTTCAAGTCATTCATCAATCAAGTAAGTACCTTCAATCCTCTTTTTAAAATTTAGAATCATGTCTCTAGGTTGATGAATGGAGATGGGGTTGTGTATGTGATGTTGTTGATTGAAGCATGAGTATATGTATGATTGAGATGGAGATGGGATTTATGCATGGAAGGATTATATTGGTGGATTTAATGATGAGTTGAGATTTGATGCATGTCATAGGTAGTATTTGTGATGAAGCATGCTAGAGATTATGTCACCATGGGTGAATAGGATTTATGAGCATGATTAGATTTTGAAGCCATGATCATGTTTATGCTAGTAGAGGTTAAATAATGTAATAATAAATTTAGATCTATGCCTATGTGCAAGACTTGGATGATTTGATGGATTGAAGGATTGAGTATGTTATTGATTATGACCATGGAATCGTGATCTTGATCTAGTTGTCCCTAAGCAAATTTTATTTCATGAATAAAATATTTACTAATGATTTTTGCTAAAGAATTTCGAAAACCCTAGGAAGGGTAGAGTTGGAATTATAATATATGTAAAGGATATTTTAGTCAAAAAAATAATGAATTTTCTAGAAAATAAAATAAATAAATATTATTTAAAATAAAGCAAATTAATTAAAGCCCTTATGAAAAAGACTTATACTTAATAAAATATTTACTAGATCAAAACCCTAAATGATTTACTTATTATTTTCCAAGGAAGACTTATTAAATTTAATCTTAACTAGTTTTAGCTCTCAATTACTTTCTAACAACTAAGCTACCATTAAATTACTATTTTACCTAGTATCACCTATGGCTCTTGATCAAATAAACTCTAAATTTTCCTTAACAAGATTTAAACTTTCCACTTATTAGAATTTATTTCCTAATCCATTAATTATTTTAAATAACAAATTAAACTGAGCTTATAAACCTATTCAATTATTGTTTTGCCTTAAAGCTTGGGACACTAATATCATGGTAGTAGTGAATTGAGTTGATTTAAAATTGAGGAAGTGGATTGTGGCTTGAATCTGATTAAGATTTGTATTTGCCCATGTGGGGTTAGGTCATCTGTCCGAGACCTTGTTATTGTGAGCAAGAATCAGGTAAGCTCCTGCATAAAACCTCTCGATGTGAAATGTTTTCTTATGGCAAGCTAAACATGGAGTGTATGGACACTCGTTTATTTGAAGGCAATTGAGGGTTGAATTCATCTGTATTTCCAATGCTGGAATTATTCAAAAGTTAATGAGTAGATTTTCCAAACTCGAAACTCTTTCTAAAACTGATTTCGCTCAAAGCTTTGGAAACCCTCAAAGTGTTATTTTCATGAAGCCCAATGCTTTGTTCTTTTTGTCCCAAGTGGGGAATATCGTTGAGTACTCAATAAGGGTGGACTACTAGGACTAGTCTTTGAAGGGTTAGGGTGAGTCTCTCAGTAGGTGGCCACCTCTGAGGGGTGAGTCCTTCCTGGATAAGATGCTAGTTCTAGTGAGTCGTGCCGGTCCGAGCTAGCAGTTTATTTTGTTTCAGTCAAGTGACTGTGTTTTTGCCGAAATGGACACTCGGTGGTTGTTTGGGTATAGAGAAGGAGGAGTATCTTGCCCAGTAGGCCGATCACCTACTTTTGTCAGTCTGCACAACGTGTTAGGCATTCTGACCGGTTATGGGGCCCAAAGTGTGGTAACCCATATCCCTTTCTTTCGAGTGGTTGATTTCATTACTTATGTATGGCTAGAAGAGCCAAAACGCCACTCTTACTTTTGACTGATGTTTATTGCTTGCCAATGTTTCTCTTATAAATATTTCACACTTTACATCCACGAACTGTTTCTACTAAACACCCAAAGCACACACGGACTTACTGAGATTTCTGTCTCACCACTTTTTATCATGATTTCAGGTTGATCCTGTTGTGGGTGAGTAGCTACCTTAGAAGAGAATGTGTTTTTTTTATTTTATGTACTGCTTTGGGAGACGAGTGTAGATGATTTTAATTATGGTTTTTGTTTTGGAATTTCATGCATGTACTTTTGAAGTATTTTTGGGTTGTAATCGATTCTTTTAGCCTAAGTATTATTTATTCCAGCAATTTTTATTTGTGACCTAGTTATAAAGACCCCTTGTCCTTTGGACGGGGCGACATCCCCAGCCCTGGCGGGCCTAGGTCATCCGGGGTGTTACAACCCATCCTAGTACTACACTCGCCCAAGCACGCTTAACTTCGGAGTTCTGATGGGATCCGGTGCATTAGTGCTTGTATGGTCGCACCCCTTTTAAAGATGGAGGAGTATCTCACCCGGTGAGCTGTACACTCACCTTGATCAGAACGCCCAACGTGTGGTAATCTGGTCCGGACAAGGTGCACAAAGTGTGGTGCCTTGGCCAATTTGTTCTCATGGAGCCCAACGTGTGGTGACATGATTTTTATCTGAGTGGAGGATTTATTTTGTCCAAAGTATGACAATGAGAAAAACCCACTCCTTGCGAAAAGAGATTGTTTATGACTTGCCAAATTATTTTTACAAATGTTTTACACTTTGCATACACGTACTATTCAAAACACCATGTGCACACACAGGACTTACTGAGATTTATTCTCACACCGTTTTACACCATGTTTTCAGGAGATAGATTATGTTGAGTCAGCCAATCTCTTTTCGCAAGGAGTGGGTTTTTCTCATTGTCATACTTTGTACAAAATAAATCCTCCACTCGGATAAAAATCATGTCACCACACGTTGGGCTCCATGAAAATAAATTGGCCAAGGCACCACACTTTGTGCACCTTGTCCGGACCAGATTACCACACGTTGGGCGTTCTGATCAAGGTGAGTGTACAGCTCACCGAGTGAGATACTCCTCCATCTCTACACCCAACAAAACCATCCGGGTGTCCATGCCAGGAATATAAATAATACCTTTCAGGTATAATGCTAGCTCGGACTGGCCTGACCAACCAACACTGTCGCCTTTTCAAGCAGAGTTCATCTTCTGGAGGTGGCCTCCTGCTAGAAGACTTACGCTAGCTCTCCAAGACTAGTATTGTTAGCCTACCCTTATTGAGTACTCAACGAACATATCCGTCAATTCCTTATTCAAAATATTTCCAAACCTTGGCTTTGTAAAACGTGGTTTTCTTTAAAAGAGATTTCTAAAAATTTAAGGAAAAGAATAGTTTTCTTGATAAAATCATTAGTTTGACAAAACCGTTTAAAGAATAAATATCCACGTTTACAACCCAAGCAAACACGGTTTACCAATAGCTTTACAAAGCTTCACAACATAGACTTGCCATCACAACATTTAACAAAACAGTTTATAAAAGGACTTACCATCACAACATTTAATAAAAGAGTTTATGCAAGGACTTACTTAATATGCCTCAGATAAATGCGATAAAAATCACCGCTGGCTTTCCTCAATTATCCATCTGATCTAAACCAGATAATATCATGATCAGGGCCTCAATTAATTCAACCATGTTCTAATCACTGTTCCACAATACCTCTTATGGTCTATGAAAACCTCGTATTGTGCACCGTATAAGTAATGTCGCCATTTCTTCAAGGCGAACACTATAGCTACTAGCTCTAGGTCATGCGTGGAATAATTAACTTCGTGCGGCTTTAGCTTCCTAGATGCATAAGTTATGACTTTCCCTTCCTGCATCAGCACAGCTCCTAGTCCTTCCTTGGATGCATCTGTATAAGTGCCCTATTAACTATCACCCGGGTAAAGCAAATGTGGTAGCAGACGCTCTAAGTCGAAAGGTGAAAATGGCACACTTGAGAATACAGGAGGTGTTGGCAGTCCAGGATATCCTGGAGAAAGAGGTGCAAGTGCAAAAGGGGAAGATCTGCGTGAACAACCTGACCCTGAAACCCGATCTGGACCAGGAAATTGTATCAGGCCAATAGGGCAGTACAGAATTTCAAACTTTCAGGGAGAAAGAGATCGCGAGAGGAGGATGCGATTTTCGAACCGATGAGAATGGGGTATTATACTTTCGAGATTGGATTTGTGTACCGGACATCTAAAACTTAAGGAAGAGGATACTGGACGAAGCGCACAAGAGCAAATACAACATACACCCTGGGGAGGTAAAGATGTACCAAGACTTGAAGAGGAAATATTGGTGGGCTGGAATGAAGAGGGATGTAGTTCAGCATGTATCAACCTGCCTAACATGCCAAAAGGTTAAGATTGTGCATAAGAAGTCTGTAGGTTTACTGCAACCGTTACCGATTCCCGAATGAAAATGGGAAGAGGTGACCATGGACTTTGTGACTGGCCTTCCGATGACCAAGACACACAAAGATGTGATCTGGGTGGTAGTGGACCGATTAACCAAGACAGCGTATTTCATACCGGTAAACGTAAGGGACTCGATGGAAAAGTTGGCTTAGACATATACCCGAAAAATTGTAAGGTTGCATGGTGTACCGTCGAGCATCGTGTCGGATAGGGACCCTAGATTCACTTCAAGGTTCTGGGGTAAGTTCCAGGAGTCCTTGGGCACGACCTTGAAATTCAGCACCTCTGCTCATCCGCAAACAGACGGTCAATCCGAAAGAGTCATTCAAATACTGGAAGACATGCTCCGAGCATGTATCTTGGACTTTGGAGACAAGTGGATTAAGTCTTTACCGCATGCGGAGTTAGCATATAACAACAGCTATCAGGCGTCGATCGGAATGGCGTCGATCGGAATGGCGTCGTACGAAGCACTGTATAGGCGAAAATGCCAGGTACCGATATACTAGGGATGGACAGAAGAAGGGAACATTAAAAAGACTGGTGAAGTATGCATTCAGGAGATGACCGACAAGATTAAGTTAATTCGGGAAAGGCTAAGGGTAGCACAAAGCAGATAGAAAAGTTATGCAGACACTAGGAGGAGGGAATTGGAGTTCCAAGTAGGTGATCGTGCATTCTTGAAGTTGACTCCTAGTAGAGGAATCCTGAAACATCCGAAGGGAGGGAAGTTGAGTCCTAGGTATTTGGGATCATTCCCGATATTGGAGAAAATTGGACCGGTTGCCTACCGATTGGATCTACCTGATGGCCTAACCGGGATGCATGACGTATTCCATATCTCTCAGTTGAAAAGGTACAATCCCGATCCGAGTCATGTACTCAATGAGGAACCGTTGGAGTTGCAACCCAATCTGAGTTATGTGGAGAGACCCGTCAAGATCTTGGAGCGGAGTATCAAGACGCTCCAAAACAAGCAGATACCCCTGGTGAAGATACTTTGGGATCATCATGGAGCACAGGATGCAACGTGGGAAACGGAGGAATGGTTAAGACGAAAGTATCCGAGTATACTCGAAGGGTATGAAACCTGAATTTCAGGACGAAATTCTCTTAAGGGGGAGGGGATGTAATACCCCGTCCAAAACCACCTTTGACTATGGGAAAAAGCCATGCATTGCATAGCATCTTGCATGTTATGTGGTAGCTAGAATAATTTTATTTGCATGATGCATGTGAATTTTTCAGTTGCTCTTGCATTTGAATTAATTGATGTGAAATAGTTGTGTTGTTAAAGACTTGTTTAAGGGAGGTTTGGTCGAAGACTTGGAAGGATAAGTATTGGGGTGGTAAGAACTTCTTGTAGAAAAATTAGTATTGGAGTTGTTTTGGAATAGCGGGGAGGTTGGTGATTTCCTTTGGTGACCCGAGTTCGAATCCTACCTTTTGTGAAGTAAGTTTCTCTTCTTGAAATTCTTTTCTTTAGACCATCTCTTATCTTGGCCAAAAAAGAATCTAACTATCCTAGAGAAATTTTAGTATTTTTACTCCAAGGAAATAAGTCTCTTTATTTATTTCCTAAATTCAAGGACTTTTATGTGAATAAAGTTCACCTTTAATTTTCAGCTTGTGTTCCTTAGGATTTTCGAAAAAACCCCTAGCTAGGAGCCACTTTGAAGAATTTCAAGTGGTATAAAACTCTTCTTGATGAATATTGGAGTTAGGGAATATATTAGGGAAAAATCTTATTTCACCTCTTCAAGAATTCTAGCCATAGTCCTTTTATTTATTTAATTGTTTTAGAGAAATATTTTAGCTAAAGTCTTAGATATTTTCTTTGGGTTTAAACGCCACTTCCATAGGAGTAAGACTCTATATTTAACTTCTAAGTTCAAGGATTTTAGCTAAGGATGACATTTGTTTATTTTCAGCTTTTGTTCCCTTGAATTTTCGGAAACCATAAGCTGGAAATATTCTGGAAATTTTTCCAGATTTTGTTTGCCACCTTGGAGCACCTTTAGCTCAATCCAAACTCTTCTAGGACTAGAGGAAATCTTATCCAAATCCTTGATAAAACCAAATTTTATTTCAATCCAAATTCAACTAGGATTTCTTCCTTTTCCTAGCTGAATTTCGGCAGCTTTGTATCTACATAAGCTGTCCGAAATTCCAGCCATCTTTAGCTACAATCCAACTCTGAAAATTCTAGCTCAAACCACCTAGAATACTCCTTAACAATTCAACTACCTTAGCTGCACAAAATCAGAATTTTATTCACACAAAAACACTAAAATTCGTCCAGCATATACACAGAAAATTCGGACAGCTTTGTGCAGGAATTTCAGCCAGCTTTATGTTCCTACTTCAACCGAAATTCTGCACACATCATTCACTAAAAAACCCCAGCTGAACAAGCTATTTTCAGCGCCCAAAACCCTCGATTTTCCTCTGGAAATTTTGGTAGAATTATAGCAGCCAAACCAGTCCAAAACTTGCTACACTTGCACAGAATTTTCACAGCACTTGCACAGGATTTTTCAGTCATCAAAACTCACTCAAACTCTTCCTTGTTTGGCCCAAAATTTTGAACACATTCAGCCCTTCCTTTGAGCAGTGTTTTGGCCAGCTTAGAGGAGCAAATTGCAGAATTTTTTCCTCCATAAAACTCCCCTAAAATCGGCAGCAAGGAGGCTCGCGCAAGCTGGAAATTCCGCATTTGCTGTCCAAGAAACCTAAAGCCATTAGGAGTCTATCTAAAACATCACCATCTAACCCTAAACCAATCTTCTCTAACTTTAAATCATAACCACCATTTACCCTCTCCATGCTACACGAAAATTTTAGCAACTTCTCTCTGCAAATTTTTGAAAATACAAGAGTTGTTCCAAGCAAAAATCGAACACACCTTAAGGTAAGCACAAATCCTTTCAACCTCTTGATGCCGTTTTCTCTAATGATTCTTTTCTCTTTCTTCTACCCTTAAATCACTCCCTATAGAGGCTGATTTCCTCTTCTTCCTAAATTTTCAGACAAGTGAAGCAAATGAGGTAGCTTCTCTCTTCTTCTCAAGCGAACTCGGGACGATCACCATAGGAGCATCGAAACCTCATTACCCGGTAGTTGCAAGGTAAGGGAATACCCTCCCTTGATGTCGAAAGTAAAGTTTAATGGTGTTTATTAGCGAGATAAACATGTGATCGTAGCATTTGATTTTTGAGGATTGAATAGTTTACTTGGAATTAAATAGGAGATTGCTAATTGTTATGAAAATAAATGGGATTAGAACATGGTTGAATTAATTGAGACTCTGATCATGATATTATCTGGTTTAGATCAGGTGGATAATTGAGGAAAGCCAGCGGTGATTTTTATCGCATTTATCTGAGGCATATCAAGTAAGTCCTTGCATAAACTATTTTATTAAATGTTGTGATGGTAAGTCCTTTTATAAACTGTTTTGTTAAATGTTGTGATGGCAAGTCTATGTTGTGAAGCTTTGTAAAGCTATTGGTAAACCGTGTTTGCTTGGGTTGTAAACGTGGATATTTATTCTTTAAACGGTTTTGTCAAACTAATGATTTTATCAAGAAAACTATTCTTTTTCTTAAATTTTTAGAAATCTCTTTTAAAGAAAACCATGTTTTACAAAGCCAAGGTTTGGAAATATTTTGAATAAGGAATTGACGGATATGTTCATTGAGTACTCAATAAGGGTAGGCTAACAATACTAGTCTTAGAGGGCTAGCGTAAGTCTTTTGGCAGGAGGCCACCTCCAGAAGATGAACTCTGCTTGAAAAGGCGACAGTGTTGGTTGGTCAGGCCATCCGAGCTAGCATTATACCTGAAAGGTATTATTTATATTCCCGGCATGGACACCCGGATGGTTTTGTTGGGTGTAGAGATGGAGGAGTATCTCACCCGATGAGCTGTACACTCACCTTGATCAGAACGCCCAACGTGTGGCAATCTGGTCCAGACAAGGTGCACAAAGTGTGGTGCCTTGGCCAATTTGTTCTCATGGAGCCCAACGTGTGGTGACATGATTTTTATCCGAGTGGAGGATTTATTTTGTACAAAGTATGACAATGAGAAAAACCCACTCCTTGCGAAAAGAGATTGTTTATGACTTGCCAAATTATTTTTACAAATGTTTTACACTTTGCATACACGTACTATTCAAAACACCATGTGCACACACAGGACTTACTGAGATTTATTCTCACACCGTTTTACACCATGTTTTCAGGAGATAGATTGTGCTGAGTCAGCGGGGCATGTAATAGTTAGAGCTTTTGCTATTTTCTCTATCCGTTCTAGGAGACATTTATTGCTTATGCTTCTAAACAATATTTTGTTTTATTCCGTTTTGCTCCAAGTTGAGCCTGATGTAATAAGAATATTTCTTTATTTATCTAAGTTGATCCTTTTGGAGATTGCCTTTATATATTATACCTCGTTCTAAAGACCCCTTGTCCTACGAGACGGGGCGACATCCCCGCCCTTTTAGGGTACGTAGTCGTGGGGTGTTACAGTGGCCTTTTAACAAAGGCAGGACAACCCCATACTCGCAAGTGAGATAACTTTGGTCTTTACCAAAGAACATCTCAAATAAGGTAGTATCAACCGATTTTATCGGAACTCTGTTCAGTATATAAACAGAAGTTTCTAGTGCATGCCCCCAAAACAATTTTAGTAGGTCTGTAGAAGCCATCATGTTCCATATCATATCTAGAAGGGTTCGATTCCTTCTCTCAGATACACCGTTATGTCGAGGTGTATGTGGTGGAGTCCATTAAGATAATATCTCATTATCTCTCAGATAACTCAGAAACTCTTGACTCAAATATTCTCCTCCTCGATCAGATCTTAGAGTCTTAATACTTTTACCAACTTGTTTCTCTATTTCATTCTTGAAGTCTTTGAACCTTTCAAATGCCTCAGATTTGTATTTTATTAAATACAAATACCCGTATTGTGAGAAATCATCGATAAATGTTATGAAATAGTTATAACCTCCTCTTACTTGTATTGACATTGGGCCACATACATCAGAATGTATGAGTTCTAATAGCTCCTTGGCCCATTCTCCTTTTCTTGGAAAAGGAGTTTTAGTCATTTTGCTAGTAAACAAGACTCGCATGTGCCATATGATTCATAATCAAATGACCCTAAGTCACCAAGCTTGTGTAACTTAGAAACACGAATTTCGTTTACATGGCCCAAACGACAATGCCAAAAGTAAAAGGTGTTAGAATTATCTATTTTAGGTTTCTTATTGTTCATATTAAGAATTGGATTGTCCAAGTCTAGAACATATAAACCATTAACCAAAGTTGTTGAACCATAATGAATATCATTCAATAAAAAAGAACAATATTTATTCTTAAATATTAAATGAAATCCACAAAAGTCTAAACACGGCAATTGAGATAATATTTTTCATTAAAACTGGTACATAATAATAGTTTTCCAATTCTAGAATCAATTCCGAAGGCAGGTTCAGCTCGTATATCCCCACAGCAAGTGCAGCAACCTTTGCCCCATTTGCAGTACGTAGGTCCACGTCACCTTTCTCTAGCCTTCTACTGCTCTTTAGTCCCTGCAAGTTATTGCACAAATGAGATCCACATCCGGTATCTAATACCCATATTTCATTTTTAAATGCAGTATTTATCTCAATCATAAACATACCTGGAGAAGAAGTAGAAGTGCTTGTAAGCTTCTCCTTCAGCTTCTTGTCCTTTATGGTCTCCAAGTAGGCTTTGCAGTTGCGTCTCCAGTGGCCCATCTTCCTACAATGATGGCATAGGCCCTTGGTAGCTACGTCCTTCTTGTTCACACCACCTTTGGGCTTCATGGGAGAGTTCTTCTTCTTCTTTTGAACTTTCTTCTTAGAAGAGGAAGATTCTACCATTAAAACCGTATTGGAATCCCTCTTTATGGAGGACTCTGCAATTTTGAGAAGATTGATCAACTCAGGGATAGTGGACTCAATCTTATTCATTTGATAGTTAATCATAAATTGTGAGAAACTATTAGGAAAAGACTGAAGAATTAAGTCAACACTTAAGTCATGGTCCATTGTAAACCCAAGAGATCTAAGCTTCTCTATCAAGTCTAGAATCTTCAACCCATGAGTGGCCACGGAAGAACTCTTTGCCATTTTACAACGAAATAGTTGCTTCGAGATCTCATATCTCTCAGTTCTAGCTTGGGCATCAAACAGCTCTCGAAGATGTAAAATGATCGATTGAGCATCTATATACTCGTGCTGTTCTTGCAACTCATGAGTCATAGATGCCAGCATAATACATGATGTTGTATCACTATCCTCCTTGTGCCTCTTGTGGACAACATACTCATCAGCATGAGCATCTTGGGCTGGTGGTGGTGGAATAGGAGCATCTAGCACGTAGAGCAACTTTTCCGATTTGAGAACGATTCTCAAATTTCTATACCAGTCGAGATAGTTTGATTCGGTTAACTTGTTGGTTTTCAAAATGCTACGTAAATTCAAGTTCGTTGACATGATGTAAGTGACCTAGATGTAAAGATAGAGAACATTAGCTACTTGTATATGAACATGATATGCAAATAATTAGTACTTTAATTAAGCGCATTTTTTACTCCATTATTTTACTCAAATCAATAGCCCCCACTACTGATTCGGGAAAGCCTGTTGGAAGCTTTCCTAGTGGACCGGTATCCAAATTCCTCAAGAATAACCTTGGATTTGCCCAACAAGCCACCCTTGAGTTCATTGGTAGGTATCCAATACCAATTACATCGTATGTAACTACCGGATCATCGGGTGATTAACAGCTTTTAATCTTAAAGCCTTTTAGGCTACCCCAATTTTTCCTCTAAATTTCTTTATGCTTGAGTTTGCCCAATCGGGATAAAGAACTTAGTTAAACCCGACCCATTAATCAGGAATTTAATTCCATAACTTGAACATGCCCAATATCAAGTAGGCTTGGGTTTGCCCAACAACTTGGTCTCGAAAAAGGACTCTCGTTCTTACTATATTAACGGAAAGAATTAGATTTAATATTAATTGAGGAATTTGTTCCTTTTAGTGATTTCGTTGAATGACATGCATAATAATCAATAATCACATAATTGATAATCATGGTAATAAAGCGATTACGTGGTATGGTTATGGACTTTACCCTAAATTAATTTCTTTGATCCATAAAAGAAATTAATATAGTTAGTCCTATGTGTTCATGCATGATTTAAGTAGAAGGTCTTACCTCCTCGCCTTATTTTGGTTGCCATCTCCAGAATAAAATAATTCTACTCCTATCTAACCTATGTAAGCTAATTACATAATTTCCTAAAAAGAGAAAACCTTGAGTTACATTTGAGGGGAGTTAGATGAGAAGAGAATTACACAAGAATTCTAGAGAAGGCAGGACAGCAGGCCCTATTTCATAAAAACCAAAACTATAAAATGCATGAACAGATATAATTGGTTTTAGTCCATAAACATCCACCATGCCATTGACTATGCTTAAACAAAATAAACATATACTTTTATCATTCCAAAATCACTATTTTGGAAAGACAAAACAAATTCTAAAATCACTATTTTAGAAAGATAAACTAATTTTAGATTTTCAAAATCATCATTTTTAAAAACAAAATTGTTTGTCTCAAATCTAATTTTGAGAAAATGGTTTTTGGGTACCGTTTCTCATCAAATGAAATTTTTCCCTTCCATAATTCTGTTCTCAAAATTTTTTTTTTAAATAGCTGGAAGTCGCAAACAGAGCAGAACTGGCACCAGTTTGGAAGCCGGAGCCGGCTCTGTTCTAGTTTCGGACATCGCAAACAGAATGGAACCGGTGCCGGCTTGGAGGCTGGAGCCGGCGCTGCCTGTGTTCTTCAACAATGGCAGCGATTTTCAAAAAATTTCAGAAACAATTTCTGGTGCTTTCTTCTTCTGCAAATTTTCAGTGAGAACAATTCTCAACTGTATTTTCTGTTTTGAAGCTATAAACAAGAACCAATTTGTTAGTTTAAACAAAATCAAAATGGAAAATTAAGATGAAACGGAGGACAACACCCATGTTGCAGGAAAACATTTTTCCTGCAGAAAATTTGCAGCACCTAAAGAAAACATCTTTCAAAATACACTGTGACTTTAACACAATCATATTGTGCTACGGAGCCAACTCATAAAGATCGAAACGATTTCAACTCGAGTGAAAATGATTTTCACAGCAAACAAAGACAAACATGAAAACAGTTTTTCATGCCAAAACAATGTCCGTAGACCACACATAGCATGGCTCTAATACAACTGTTAGGTATCTCAGGCTCATATCCTATACGGCACAGAGAAAAATAAAACGAGATATCCTCTCAGAACCCGTCCATGTGTAGAAAACAAGACATAAAGAGAGTAAAGGTAACAGCTTTTACCTTTGGGTGATCGTGCGAAGAACAAAATTTTCTTCTTCAAGTTGAGGCGCGATCCAACAATCCTCGTGATCAACCTCCACGTGAGTTGAACATCTACCCACTATAATCACAGTGTGTGATTATCTCTAATAGTAATCCATATAGAGGAATACTCAAGCACGTAGCTTTCTGTGCTAGCAGAAATTCTAAGTGGCGACTAGGGTTCCTCCTCAAAATCAAATCGAGAGAGAAGAAGAAGAAAAGGTTTAGGTGGCTGCTGTTTTTCTCACGTGAATCACCCTTAGGGTTTTTCGGTTATATCATCATAAAACCAAAAAAATCACTGAAAATCTGGAATTCTAAAACAATTAGAGTTCCCTAATTGTAATTGGAAACATCAAGTTCTCACAATTACAACTTGTACCACAAATTATAACTAATTATAATTTGTCTACAACAACTTCTCTTTCTCTCAATTAACCCCACAATGTTATCAAATAACATCTTGAGTATATAATCCTCTATTGTGTGTGACCTATTAGGTTTCCCAGTCAATTGGTAGAGAATACGAATTAATCAAAACGTCTTTGAGATTAATAATTCATAATTAATTAGAATTAATCATATTAATTCTAATCAAGATTGGTTTATTAATTCATCAATTAATAAACCCATATTCCCAGATCATGAGTGGTATCTCGTAACACATCATGACCACCCAAGAGTCCAGGAAGTCAAGTGGCTTGACATGAACCCTTCAATAACAAATTTCAGTGCAATTAACTCCTTTCACCATACAATATCTCATTCGGTTTGGAGTACGGAATTAGTGCCAACTCCCTCCAGAAATAATTCTGACCCGAATACAATAGTACTTGTACCGGGAACCCACTACTCTAGATGTGTATCAATTGGAACTATTTCCAATACACAATCGCCTTGGCTAAGGACTTTCCAAGTAGCAATTCCTACAAGTGGCCATGAGATATTCGCCCCTACTATTAGGAGTGGTGAATCCTTTATTGACCCTCTCAACTATTTTCGTTTACCTTATAATGTACCCAATATCCATCCCATAGGCGGCCCTCGATCGAGCTCCGGAGATTAGAATCAAAGTACAAAACTTAGCAAACAAAGTACCTTAGAGATCTCAAGTCTAAGGATACTTGCACGTTTGCTATATTGAGATTATATCACTGACACTAAATAGTTATCCATATGATTATCTCAAAGTTAGGTCATCCAATGAACTTGTTCCATTAATAAGCATCCATGTGTTAACTTTGAGTATCTCAATACTTACGGTTATGAGAACCACCGCCTGATCAAATCAGGAAGTCTAACACATGCTAGTCTTAACGCATTAATGATGTCATGTCTCATTAATACTATGACTAGGGACTATTTAAGTACTAACACCATCCAGTGTAGTAGGAATCTCATATCATGATCTCTATCATAATTTCCTTAACACAGTGTTGTACTAGGGACTTTATCGAAAAGTTATATTACTTAAAGTAAACAAAAGAAATTGTAAGATAAATAATGCCTTTTATTAAAATAAAATGTGTCATAACAAGTGATTGCCTCTAAGGCACAACACTAACACGTGACACCTTGTGTCAACTTTGGTCGTCATTGGTTTTTATTCTATTAATGAGTGCTTTTTTTTTGGGGGGGGGTAGGTAAACTTTGTACAGTTATTTGTATATTTTGTACATATATTTTTATAAAATTTGTACATAAAATTATAATACAATTTGAGACAAACGAATTATGTAGCCACAATAGAATGACAACTACCTTACCTTTTGATGCCCGACAGAGTTCCATTTGGATGGACCAGAGTTGTCTATGCTCTGTCTAAGTGAGAGAAGAAATTCCTTCACCTACAGACAATTTGTCAATACCATAGAACCACAGTAGATTATGCTATCCTTTAATTCGTGTTGTTGATTTCTACAAAATTACATAAAAAAAATACAAACCTTCTTTTACATCAAATTAAGTCTCATAAATAATTAATTTACTGTATTATATACTAATGTTATTAATTGACGTGCATTTTAAATAAATAAATTTGAGATATTTGAGTTAATTACTATACAAGATGTTTGATTCCATGTAGTTCATAAAATGGTTGCAAACATGAGTTTCTATACATATTTAGCGCCACCACCCCCAAAAAAAAATGAGTTTATATACACAATGTTGGCTTTACATTGCTCTACATTCGGCTTGCGCCTTCTTAGAGCTATTGAAGGGTGGGAAATAGAGAAGCGATTTTAGAAACTAATAAAAAGAGATCTATTTTACTATAGTATCAATGATAAACAAATAATTTAAAAAAAGAAAAACAACTTTAGTATTGGTTCTCCTCATAACAATTTCGCAAGTATTTTTTTAAGCTAAAAACCAACTATGAAAAGTAATTAAAAAAAACACCTGAAATTTTCATCTAACTTAAAAGGTTAAACACAATTTATTTTAAATACTCCTGCTGTTCGAAATTAAACATTCATATTTCTATTTTCAAATATGAATATATATATATATATATATATATATATATAATATAAAAGGTAATTAAAAAAATACCTGAAAATTTCATCTAGCTTAAAAGGTTAAACACAATTTATTTTAAATACTCCTGTTGTTCGAAATTAAACATTCATATTTCTATTTTCAAATATGAATATATATATATATATATATATAATATATAAATTAATTAAAAAAATACCTGAAAATTTCATCTAACTTAAAAGGTTAAACACATTTTACATATATATTGATATTTCAAATATCAATATATATGTATATATATATATATATATATATATATATATACATATATATTGATCAAAAGATATTTACATGGTTGCTCACTAGTCCGTAGTCAGGAGACTAATAACTAGCGGATATGACTAAAATTCTCAAAACTAGTCAAACCATTAGGGTACAAAGTAAAAATAATAGTGTACATATGTGTTTTAATCCTTTTGACAATATCCAATGCTTGGCAAACTTCCCCCTCAAAAACAGCCTTGTTACAAGCCTTCCAGATGTAGTAGAATGTGGCTGCCATAGCAGTAGCCTTTGCCTTAGCTAACCACGAAGAACTATGGTTGGCACGCTTGTACCACTTAAGGCACGCACTGGACGTATTCATTGTTTGTAGTAACCTTAGAGACCTTTAAATTTACCTCCAAATAGTAGCAGAAATGGAGCACTTGAAAAATAAATGGTTAGCCGTTTCCATATGTGACTTA
This sequence comes from Voacanga thouarsii, assembly GCA_026120185.1. Classification (NCBI taxonomy): domain Eukaryota; kingdom Viridiplantae; phylum Streptophyta; class Magnoliopsida; order Gentianales; family Apocynaceae; genus Voacanga; species Voacanga thouarsii. The sequence continues at coordinate 5,976,946 of JANUWF010001255.1, read as the reverse complement.
CACAGTGGACATGACATGTCTTCAAGCCGGAACATAAGTACATCCTTGGTCTTCAGCCTTCTCCTAGCACATAACCAAAGAATGAATGAGTTTTTAGGGGTTAGACCCTGCTTCCAAATAGTATTAGCCCAATATACCCTGAATGTAGTTGGCCTCAGATATTCATAAGCTTGAGAAGTGAACGAATTAGTACCCATAGCCCAAGTATGAAGAAGTCTACGAAACATAAGGGAATGGCCCCTATGATGGTCAACCTCCCAAACTGATCTGCCCTTCATATAGTAGTGCTCCAACCACTTGACCCACAAGAACTGTTTCTCTGCTTGTAAGTCTTAAATGATTCTAGATAATAATGCCCCGTTCCAAGCCTGTAAATTTCACAAACCAAGTCCACCTTCAGTCTTGGGAAAACAAATATCCTTTCAGGCAACCAATGCATTTTTTGAGTTCCACAGGAAATCCCTAGCCATCCTATCTAGCTGGCAAATAACAGCTGACGGAGTAGGATGAATAGACATCCAGAAACACTCAACGCCTTGAAGAACAGACTGGATCAATTGGAGCCGCCCTGCATACGAAAGAGAACGTGCAGACTATCTCCCAATGTAAGAGACAACTCTATCAAGCAATGATTTGTAGAAGGTTAGCCTGATTTTACCATTACTGATTGGTAAGCCTAGGTAGCGAAAAGGAAGTTCCCCAATAGGAATACCCGTGTCATCCAGGATACTCTCCTATGCATTCCTCCGAATCCCAGCAAGATAAATATTTGACTTATCCTTGTTAATTTCAAGGCCCAAGCACCTCTTAAATACCTCCAGGCAGTCAAGGAGAGTTCAGACAGAAGAACAATCTCTCCTAGCAAACAACATCAGGTCATCTGCAAAAGCAAGGTGAGTAATCCTTAATACCTCACATTTGGGATGATATCTGAATGAAGTCCCAATTGTGTGCACTTTAACAACTCGTGAGAAATATTCCAAGTAAATGACAAATAGTAAAGGAGAGATTGGATCCCCTTAGCACAAACCTTTAGCACCTCTAAAGAAACCCTATACAGTCCCATTTATAGTAACAGAGAAAGAAGTAGTGGTCACACACTGCTCAATCCAGTTGATGAAGATATGAGGGAACCCAATTTCTGTAAGTAATTCCAGTAGGAAGTCCCAGTTAACTGAGTCATAAGCCTTCTTAAGGTCCACTTTAATCGTACATCTAGGAGAGACTCTTGTCCTACTATACTCACGCATAAGCTCTTGAACTAAGAGGATATTATCAGTCATAAGTCTGCCTTGGATGAAAGCAGTCTGGGAGATGTCTACAAGATGCAGAATGACCAATTTAAGTCTTTCTACCAAAATTTTTGAAATAATCTTGTACACCACGTTGCAGCAAGAAATTGGCTGAAAATCACCCACCCTCTCTGCATGTTCAGACTTAGGAACCAGAGTAATAATAGAATGGTTGATTTGCTTTAATAATCTGCCAGATGTGAAGAATTCCCTAACAGCATCACATAAATTCTGTCCAACAATATCCCAAGCTTTCTTGAAAAATAGGGCAGAATAATAGTCTGGACCTGGAGTTTTGCAGTCACCAATATCCCACAGGGCTAATTTCATATCCTGGATAGTGACATCCCTAATCAAGTCAGCCTTTAGGTCATAAGGAACCATTGGCCCAGCACGAACATAGTCCACATTGATTTCCTGGAAACACACCTTAGTTCTCAGCAGGTTTTAGTAGTATTCCACAAATTCATCAGCAAGAGCCTTAGGGCTATCAGTCATGTAGCCATCTTCCTTAAGAATCGAAGCAATTAAGCTCTTTTTTTTATTCCGTTTGACAATGTTGAAGAAGTAACGAGTATTCTTGTCAGCTTGAGCAACATACTTACCTTTTGCAAGTTGTTGGTAGAACTTCATTTCTACCTCCACAAGATACCATTCAGACCGTTTACATTCCTTGAACTGTGCTACAAGATTCTGATCCACAGGGTTCTCAAGTAATAACTGTTGGGCATTAAGTACAGCTAAGTTTACTTGTTCAACACGACCAGACAAGTGAGAGAATTCCAGTCTGTTTAATCTCCGAAAGTCACGCTTTAGCTCTTTCAACCGACGGCAAAAAGTGAAATGGTGAAATCCCGTGAATGTACGATCCCAAACTCCCTTGACAATATTGTGAAATGAGTTATGGTCAGCCCAAAAATTAAGGAACCTGAATGGACGAGTAAATCCCCCGATATTGTCCACAACTGACCAAATGACAGGGCTATGATCAGAAAGAAACCCAATAGGTGACCCGATCAAGTTTTGACCACACCCTTGAATTAGTCCAAGTAAATTGCGGGCCGACATATGGAAGGTCCTCCAAACCTGTATCAGCACATAATGAGGCAAAGTCCCTAATTTCATATGTAGTAGGCATGGTACCACTGAGTTTATCGTCCATGTGTAAATAAGTATTAAAATCACCCATAAGGATCCATGCTTCTGATAACGAGGAAGATAAGTGCTCAATCTCGTTCCACAAAGTCCTTCTTGCCATAACAGAATTGTAAGCATAGACGAAAGTAAAGAAATAAGTAACATGAGAAATCTTACATGTGATGCGAACCGTGATAGCCTGAGGCAATGGAATAAGTTGACATCCACCTTTGGCCCCATTCCAAAAAATGACTATTCTACCCCCATCAGCTTCAACCATGTTATGTAAAACCGACCAATTACAAAAATTGTGTTGAAGGATATTATCCAACCTATCTACAATCAACTTTGTTTCCAGTAATCCGATGACGTCCACACGATGTTTTGGGATAAATTCTTGTACCCCGTGTTGCTTGAGAGTCATATTGAACCCTCGAATATTCCATGAAACAACTCTCATAATGGACTTATTAGTGCCTTTTTGGCACCAATCAAGTCAACACTACTTTGAGCATATTTCTTCCATACTATCCGAATAAATTGAGTGGCCTGCACGGTAGCTTTACCCGTATTCACCATAGCCGTTGGGATTTCTTCAGGGCTACTAACATTTCCAGTAGTAGAGACCGACTTATTAACTCCAAATTGGACATGCCTCCGTGAATTTAATCGCATTTGTGTCCTGGACCTGCCTCTTGTATCCCTAAACTGGTTTCGTTGCCTAACTGATGTTGATGAAGCATCATTGGTTCTAATGCCCTCATTGGCCAGTATGTCTCTGGTTAAATTCTTGTCCAGCCCATGTACATTGCCTTCATCCACAGAATGAATGATGTGCCTTCGTTTATCAACATTACTTTGGACAGGCTCTTTTCCCTTGTCAGTACGAGGCTACCTTGTTTGAGAAGGTGAAGTTGATCTCAGCTCCTACTCGACCGGTGTAGACAGGGGCCTTAGCCTACTCTTTAGTCGTTTATTAGTTTGGTCACCACTGGGTTTCAGCAGCTATTCCCTCTTTTTCATTTTTTCCCCCATACAAGCCTCTGTGACATGGCCGATTTTGCAGCAAAATAGTATGATGGTTCAAACTCAAACCTCACAATTTGCTGTTTGATCTTGCCAGAAGGTAGTCTTATTAGCACTACTTTCACTAGGGGTTTAGATACATCAACTTCCACTAGAACTCGAGCATAGGACGACGATCAAATGTCACTGTAAGCATATCAGTCATAATTGGGATACCAATAGCAGAAGCAATTTTACTAAGAGCCTTCATATTCCAGCAACCGAGAGGCAAAGTTGGGAAAGTGACCCAAATTGGCATTATACTTACATCCTCTAATGAAAAATCAAATGTTGCAGGCATCTCCTTGAGCATGAATGACCTCCCCAAAACTATATAAGGCCCTCCACGGAGAACTTTATGTCTATCTGCATCTGAGTTGAAGCAGAAGATCAGCCATCCAGAGGCATGAGTGTGCACCTTAGATAGAACACCCTAATGCTTAGTGAGTTCCATGACTGCCTTCATTCTTGGGAATCTTCCCGTAAACATCCCTATTAGACAGAAACCCAGCTTGCCCACAGTATCCTCAAAGTCTAGTGCATCAATATCAACAAAGTTTCCCGAGCTGGGAATATGAGTTAACTTCATTCCATTATACTGCTCCCAGTTCCCTTTCACAACGTTAGCCCAAGAACGAATTGTTTGATTGGAATCCATAGGTTTGAGAAAGGGATATGACTTCGTCTATAAGTGGAGATTGTTCCCCACACATGAAGCAGGAGGGACAGAAGACGCAGGCGTAGCATAAGAGGGCATGCTCCCCACTTGCAAGCAATTCAGAATATCTTCACTGGGGCCATTAATCATAGCAGCAATCTAGCCAGCTAGAGGGTGCATGCTCCCAACATCAAGGCCCACCGAGGAGGTAACTAAGTTAGGTTCTGGAGCCGGCAATTGAGGCAACTGAATAATGAGGGTAGGAGATAGAGGAGGACTAGGGTCAGGAACAAAGAATGTCTCGTGTTGAGGTAGGGATGATAGGTTTGGATTGGCCATGTTCAAGGCTGGGACAGAAGGTAACCAATGCTTAATCTGGCGAGATGAGAGGATTGTCTAGGGTGTGGAGGAAGACGACACCCCAGAAGTGGTCAGTTTTTTTCGTCCTCTAGTCTGGACCATTAGGTCCAGGCCATCAGATAAAGCAGCAGGCGGATAAAACAAGAAGTTGGAGTAGGTAGAAGAAAAAATAGCAGGCGGGAAAGTGTAGTAGGTAGAAGAATTCTCTTGATAGGTGGGGTAGGAGGCTGACAGAAAGTTGGAGCAGCTAGAATCTGGGAGAGTGGAATTCAAATTGGAGCCTAGCACGCAGGGAATAATTCTTACCGAGGAAACAGGTTACCAACGATTGACTAACTGGTTTTTGTAGGAAATATAAAGAGAAAAAAATCAAATATACCGAATGCCAAGATTAGAAGCTTGGACAAAGGAACAGGAGTAAGACCAACTCAATAAGATAACTAACCACTGGACAGAAATAGATTCACAACCTTCACAACACAATCAACTAAATAAGGAAGCTAACAGAATACTTGATAGATCAGACAAAACAAGGCCGACAATAAGACTAGGAAAATGTAGTAGAATGGAAGGTAGGAACGACGGTTAGCAAAATACATAGCCAATAAGTGATCTTCTCCTATCAAGATCTCCGGCGTAATCAGATTCCACAAAACCAACTAAAGTGTTGTTATTTCTTCCAAACTCCAAATAAGTATTTGAAGTACCTCACAAGTATCTGAAAATCCATTTCTTGGCTTGCCAATGTGCTTTTCCTGGATAAAACATATATCTGCTAACCATACTAACTGCTTGTGAAATATCCGGACGAGTACAAACCATTGCATACATTATACTGCGGATTGCACTGGAATATGGAACACCTGCCACATAATCTTCCTTTTCACTTGACTGTGGTGACTGAGCAACTAAAAGTTTAAAATGACTCGCAAAAGGAGTACTTACAAGTTTTGCATTTTTCATGCCAAACCTCTCCAAAACTTTCTCAATGTAATTTTCTTGAGTCAGGTACAATTTCCCAAGAGCTCGATCTCTCTTGATCTCCATGCCAAGAATCTTTTTAGCTACTCCCAAATCTTTCATCTCAAATTCACTCTTTAACTGTCTCTTCAATACATCGATTTCTACCAAATCCTTAGCAGCAATAAGCATGTCATCCACATAGAGCAACAGATAAATGAAGGAATCATCATGTAACTTCTGAAAGTAAACACAGCTGCCATGCTCCTTGAATAACCTTGACTTAATATAAAAGAGTCAAATCTCTTATACTACTGTCTTGGAGACTGTTTCAATCCATACAAGGATTTCTTCAAAAGGCAAACATGATCTTCTTTTCCTTTAATTTCAAATCCCTCGGGCTACTTCATATAAATTTATTTCTCAAGATTACCATGCCGGAAGGTTATTTTAACGTAAAGTTACTCCAATTCCAAATCATATATAGCAACAAAAGCAAGCAAAACACGGATAGAGCTATATTTAATAACAGGTGAAAAATGTCATTAAAATCAGCACCTCGTACCTGACTATAGTCCTTCGCTACCAATCTTGCTTTGTACCTTCCATCTTCAACTTTGGAAATACTTTCTTTTTTCTTGAAGACCCATTTGCAACCAATAATTTTCTTTCCCAAAGGCAGCTTTATAAGGACCCAAGTTCCATTCATGTGGATGGACTCAATTTTTTCATTCATTGCAATCAACCACTTAGCTGAATCTTCACATGAAACAGCTTCGTTGTAGGTAGACGGTTCACCATCTCCATCTGTTTCTTCTGCAACTGACAAAGCATATGCAACTAAATTTGCATACCTTTGTGGTGGTCGAATCTTTCTTCTTGATCTATTCTTGACTATGGAATATTCTTCTTTTGTATCTTCTTCATCACTGTGAACTGAATTTTGCTTAACAAAAGAAGTCATATTAGAAGGACTAATTTCAAGCTCCACCTGCTCCTGCTTACCATCTTCATCTGTACGAGAATAACTTGAAGACTCCCTTTTGGAATTTAACATAGACAATTTATCAAATGTAACATCTTTATTAATTACAAATTTTGGTAATTTGGGATCTAGACATCACAATCTATATCCTTTCACCCCAAAAATATACCCAAGGAAAATACATTTCTTAGCTCTAGGTTCTAATTTTCCAACATTTACATGCATGTATGTCGGACACCCAAAAACTTTCAAATCAAAGTAATTAGCAGGCGTATTTGACCAAACTTCCTCAAGAGTTTTGAAATCAAGAGTTGCAGAAGGAGCTCGGTTGATAATATGACATGCTGTAGAAACTGTCTCTATCCAAAAATCCTTTGTCAACCCTACATTTGAAATCATACAACGTGCTCTTTCCAAAAGAGTTCTGTTCATGCGTTCTACAACACCATTTTGTTGAGGCGTCATTCTTACTGTACGATGCCAAACAATTCTTTCATTTTTATAAAATTCATCAAATTTTTTTCACAGAATTCCATGCCATTATCTGTTCTCGGACACTTTAACTATTTACCTGTCTGTTTCTCAATCAAAACTTTTCACCATTTGAAAGTTAGATAAACATCACTCTTATTCTTAAGAAAATAGACCCAAACTTTTCTTAAATAATCATCAATGAAAGTCAATAAATACCTGGAACCACCCTTAGATGGGACACGAGATGGACCCCAAAGATTTGAATAAATATAATCCAAAGTACCTTTAGTCCGGTAAATTGATGATGAGTTGAAGCTGACTCTTTTCTGCTTCCTAAAAATATAATGCTCACAGAAGTCCAATACACCTGTATTTTGTTCATTTAGAAGGCCTCTCTTACTCAACATGCACAGACCTTTCTCACTCATGTGTCCCAACCATATATGTCATATTTTGGTGATATCGGAATCAGACAAAGTTGAAGTAGAAGCTGCAACAGAACCTATGATAGTAGTTCCCTACAAAGTATACAAACTACCAGATGTGCAACCTTTCATAACAACAATAGCACCTTTACAAACTTTCATTACTACACCTTCAGTTGCATATTTACACCCAAGAGTTTCAAGGGTGCCCAAAGAGATGAGATTCTTTTTCAAATTAGAAACATGTCTAACATCAATGAGAGTCCTCACAATACTACCATGCATTTTAATTCAAATTGTGCCCTTACACACAATATTACAAATGGCATTATTGCCCATCAAAACAACTCTACCATTCTAAGCTTCATAAATTGAAAACAAATTCCTATTGGGACACATATGGTAAGAATATCCTAAATCTAAAACCCATTCATTTTCAAACTTTGTCCTGCTATCAGTCACAAAGAAAATATTTCCTTCACTCTCATCTGTTACAACACTGACTTCAGCAGCATCAGTAGATTTTTCTTTATACTTATCCTTATTTTTCAATTTAAAGCATTCAGGCTTAATGTGCCCTTTTTTATGACAATAATTGCAAACCAAATTTCTATATCTGAATTTTGATCTGGATTTTAATTTACTACTGTCACAATTTCTATTTTCAGATTTACCCCTGGCTACCACACCTTCAACCTGATTTCCACTAACCTCTCTAATTAAATCTCTATCAATCATTTCTTTTGATTTCAACACAGATTTAATTTCATGATATGAGATAGTTTCCTTTCCATACATCATAGTATCTCAAAAATACTTAAAGGATTAGGGAAAGGAACACAACAATAAAATAGTCTGATCCTCATCATCTATTTTCACATCAATATTACTCAAATCCATAATAAAAGAATCAAACGTATCAAGATGTGAAGTAATAGATATACATTCAGCCATTTGAAGAGTAAACAAAGTTTGTTTCAAGTAGAGCCGATTCTCCACTGTCTTTTTCATATACAAAACCTTCAATTTTTCCCACATAACTTTGGCTAAAGTTTTAGCAGCAACTTCTCTTAAAACCTCATTAGAGAGATTTAGAATAATACCTGATTTCACCCTTTTATCCAAGTCTTCAAATGTTGTTATTGTCATCTCCGCTGACTTCTCCTCTATTCCTTTCAAGGCTAAGTCAACCCCATCTTGAATTAAGCTAGCCTCCATTTTGAGTTGTCACATGCCGAAGTTGACACCCCAATCGAATTTCTCTACCTTAGTTTTTGTTATCATCATTGTTGCAGAGTTAAGAGCTAGTAGCTCTGATACCAGTTTGTTAGGGATAGGCCCTAGAAACAAACCAAAACTCCAATGGCAAAGCCACACAAGACGATAACAAAGAAATAATAATAACAAAAATAACGTGAAGAAAAAATAAATAACGAGAAAGGAAATAAAAGAGAAAGATACAAGAACTTACATTGTTTGGTCAAATAACCTACGTCCACGGATGGAGGCAGAACAAAACTTAACTATGAAAAAGATAATTTACAAGGCTTTAGGAAAGTATTCCTAAGCCACTAAATACCACTAATACAAAACAAGAGTATCATAAAGAACAAATACCTCAATGGCTATTCAAACTCTTGTATTGGTGTTGTCATTTTAAAGAACCAAACCAAATCTTTATTTATAGGCATCTTAAGAAGGTTAGTTTTCATGGAAATTCGATGTGGGATTTGTTAAAAGAAACAAAGTTTAAATGGTGGTTGGGGATACCTTGGTAATCTGATGTGGGATACAAGGCACCCCAACACTAAGATAGACCAAGTCATAAAGGAAGGGAACTACTAAAGAATAAGGAAACGAGTGATGCGAAGAAGAGTTTAGCAGTTTTCTAATCCAAGAAAACCGCGTATCTTTGAGATGTATAAATAAAGTTGAGATGAAGGCGAAGAGTGTGTAAAAACATTCTGAGCGTTTCTACGCACAAGACTTCGTGTGCAATTTGAAAGGTTGAATTTCATGATAATCTATTGATGATGATTGATTGCAATCACGAATGTTAGTGCTTCTCATTGTCTTGTTGCAATAGCAATGCAAGTTACTACTTCTGTTGTTTCCCATCTACTTGAGCGAGGTTGAATAAAATATACATTGCAAATTTATTGCTTTTTTGTGAAAAGGTGTGAGTCAAACGAAGACTCGTAGATTTGCTGCAACAATGATTGATGAGCGATCAATTATATTGAGTTGAGTTCAACAATGATCTTCTGCAAGTTTAATAGAAATAGCATTGGGATGTGTTGTGTTAGATTTTTCTAGGGGCACTTGGTGATTGAAATAAGTGTTGTCATTGTAATTTTGTTCAAGTTTAATAGATTCTTTTTACTATTCTAGAACCCGCAAATATAAGCTTATTAGTCAAACGGTATTACTAATTTGTTGTATTTGTTAGACTCTTTATATTATTATCTATCAAACTATCATAACTTTAACAAGAAATAAAACAAAACTATATGAGATAAACAAACCAAACCCAACATGGAGGACTAGCTCTAGCCCAAGAGACTCATCATACCATAGCTGATGGTTTTACAGCTTTTACGTTTACAGATTTATGGGCGACAATAAACAGCTGTGGGACTAGTGAGGAAAAGTTGCCCAGCTTTGACTCGGGTGCAACCTTGCCCGCATTTGAAATAGCAACAAAAGTCAGGGCCAGAGCCCAAGTAAATCTTGCAGCAAAACTTGTTGCCAAAAGACTTTTATTTGATGGAGCTGCACTAGCAAGCCTAAAACACCAAGTGATGGCAAGAGCTCCTGATTTGGACCGACAACCTTCAAAGATTGAGGTTGTCACAGCATTCACCTGAGTGGCCTCATCCGCGCTGCTTAAGCAACATGGGTATTTTGAGGCATTCTATGACTTCTCTCACTGTGAAATTGCGAGGTAGAACTGCTGTAGGAGTAACATAGAATGCTTTTGGGAATATGCATATTCCTGTCCCGATGCATTTCTTTGCGCGTTTGATCCGGGACGCAATCCAGAAAACTCTGCTAGAATGTGCCAGAGCTTCAAAGGACGAACTTTCTTCAATGAACATTAAAGCTCATACTGAATTCAAAGGATATGGTTCTTCAAAGACAAAGCGGATGCAAGAATTGCTACAAGTTTGTGTAGGCTTCCACTCTATGAAGCTGATTTTGGTTGGGGGAAGCCATCCTGGGTGACTCCACTAAGATTTCGATCGTGTCCCCATCTTCATGTTGATGGATACAAAATGTGGTACAGGAATTGAGGTGTTCGTGACCTTGGATGAAATTGAGATGCAGAAGCTTGAGTCCGATCCATATATGGCGCTTTTCATCTCTCCAAAGAATTCCAGCCTCAAATAATTTGGAGGAATGGGAGCATGTTTAGATGATGCATATTACGATAAAAATAAACTATCATAGCAACAAATATTGTAGAAAGATAAAGATTCATGAATCTTGATGCTATCTTGCTCTAGCTAGTTTCTTCCCAGTTTGCTTATACCGACTACAAATTTATCAATTTGATCTCTGCCATGCGAGATCTTGGTGCCTTATGAAGCGTGGGACTTGAGATGGGACCTTATATATGAGAAGGTGGTCTGCTGTTTTGTTACTCGAAAATACTGCTTGAACATTAAAGAGCTAATCTGCTATTTTATTCTCTTTCTTTGCCTTTTTTCTAGGTAATGGATCTTTTTTCTAGGTAAATGCAAATATAACCGTAGCAAACTTGTAAGTACTCCTTGAAATTCATATACAATATAACCGTAGCAAATATACGCATAAATTCATATACAATATAAATTCGTAGCAAATTTTGTTACGGATTAGCGACGGATTTCTAAAAATAAAAATAAATTAATTTTCTTAAAATTAAAAAAAAATCCGTCGCAATTTTGCTACGAATTTGCGACGGATTTCTAAAAATAAAAAATAAATTAATTTTCTTAAAATTAAAAAAAAATCCGTCGCAAATTTGCTACAGATTTGAGACGGAATAAATCCGTAGCAAATTTTGCTACGGATTAGCGATAGATTTCTAAAAATAAAAAAATTAATTTTCTTAAAATTAAAAAAAAATCCGTCGCAATTTTGCTACGAATTTCTAAAAATAAAAAATAATTTAATTTTCTTAAAATTAAAAAAAAATCCGTCGCAAATCCGTCGCAAATTTGCTATGGATTTGAGATGGAATAAATCCGTAGCAAATTTTGCTATGAATTAGCAACAAATTTCTAAAAATAAAAAATAAATTAATTTTTTAAAATTAAAAAAAAATCCGTTATCTAAAAATAAAAATAAATTAATTTTCTTAAAATTAAAAAACATCCGTCGCAAATTCGTAACAATTTTGCGACGGATTTCTAAAATTAAAAAATAAATTAATTTTCTTAAAATTAAAAAAAAAGCAGTCGCAAATCCATCGCAATTTTGCTACGGATTTGCGACGGAAGTAAATCCGTCGCAATTTTTCTGCGACGGATTTGCTAGAGCATTTTTTTGAAATTTTTTCTACAATTTTTTTATTAAAAAATTAATTTCCGTCACTAATTTTGCGACAGATTTGCCACGGAATTCCTAAATTCGTCGCTAATTTTGCGACGGATTTACGACAGTCGGTCAACTACATTCCTTTTTCCTTTTTTGTCGGTGAGCCGTCGTAAATTTGCGACGAATTTTGACCGTCTCAAAAATCCGTCGCAATTTGCTGACTTTCTTGTAGTGACAGCTAGCCTATTGAAACTAAGATTGAAATTATCCGGTCGATATGGGGACTATATTTAATGCTTAACTTCGTAAATTACCAGAAAATGTCCACGTAGAATTCAGAAATATTCTCACGCAAAGAACATAATGAAAAAGGAAAAAAAAATTGTGCTGTAAAGTGGGATTTGGCTAAAATTTTGGATGGGAAAGTTAATTTTTCCCTAAAAGGCAAGTGAAAGTATATCTATAGGGGAGGGCCGGAGGCTTGAGGCCCCTCAAATGTGTGAAACGTAGCCGGTAATCCACCAAATGCTTGCCTGGGGAGAAAGAATACTTTAAAGGTGGAATGTACATTTTTGTGAACTTCATCAGATTTTCATTTAATTTGTTTGCTCGAGTAGCTAATTTTGTCAAAAAGTAGTACACTAGTAGTTAAGGAAATGATTCAAGCACTTCCATATTTTGAATCAAGCTCTTTACCTCATTCCTAATTATTTCCAAATCTGCTGTCTGCAACTTGAAGCTCAACATGAATCTTCTGCTAGCATTTTTGAAATAACAAGAATATGATCAAAATGGTACTACATAGTTTAGGTTTGTACTAGTTGTAATTATAATTTCAGAATTAAAAGTCTTGTTTTGTATATGCAAGAAACACAATAAAGAAGAAGATAGAAAGAGAGAGATTATCCCGTCTCTTATCTCTCCAACTCCATGGTTGCTGGAGTTTCCTCTGAGGTCCCAGGTGATTCAGACACCAGATTGACAAGAAAGTCGAAAATGTCAGTAGCTATAACAGCAGAAGCTACATCTTCTTTGTGAAGTGTCCTCCTCTTCCCATGCATGGTCATAGTCCATGCCCTTTTTGTGATTTCCTCAACAAAAAGCTCACAAGCTTTAGAGAGTACAATGGGTGCCTCCCCAGATATCATCTTCACATCATCACCTGATTTCTTCATGATTTTCTTGATTCTTGCCAATGGAAATGAGTGCGGACCAGTTTTCCCCGACACCCCTCCCGATAGTATCCCTGAATATATTCCGGCCTGCCTCATTTTCCCTCTGTATGCTTATGTAAGATCAATCAAAAGTATATATGATCTCTTGTATACGTGTATATGCTAGGCGAGAGCAAGAACGATCTTATCACTGGAGATGATGGATTTCCACAGAGAGAGGGGGGGGGGGGAGGAGTTAGAATATTAAGTTGAATGAAATATTGTGGAATTTGGTGAGAAAGAGCTGGGAGAATTCTCAAGTATCCATTGCAGGAAGGAGGAGGAAAATGGAAGGAATTGAGGTTTGACTGATTTGTGAGTGATATGTGCATACGTATATATACGGTATCTACAATTGCGTGGTGCATGAGATAAAAGGGAAAGAACGGAAAGGGAGGCCGGCCAGCCTGCTAGGGCCGGCTACAGACAGTCCACTAAAATTTATTCTTCTAGTAGCAGCCATATGTTATTTTGTTATTAGGGTTTTATGAATAGATCACCGTTTGATTGTTCAACCAAAGCCCCATCCTGCATTATTCCCCTCGTTTCTTTTTCTTCTCTTTAACTGAAGCATCATTTTTTACAAATCTCACGATCGACATCAGAAGAAATGGAAAGGAAACAAGATATATTTCATCCATCAGTTCTGCATGACCAAAACGGGACTTTTTCTCCCAAAAGAAAAGAGTTATGAGAAACCATAGTGGAACTAGAAGCACAAGGAATCTTTAAAACCTAATCAAACCCTAAGGAATGGTACAAAATCTTGAGCGAGGAATAAGAGATGCATACTCTTTACAATTTATAGTGTGTATAAATTTTAAATTTTGATATAAATTATATTAATTTTATCAATTGTATTTATATATTGTATACACAATTCAATTAAAAAAACTGAATTTTACCTTGTCTATGAAGAAATCATGTGGCTAAAGTGTAAATTTTTGCATGATAGATATTAAAAACAGATATGTGACATTGGCATTTTGATGCTCCAATGTATATTAAACTTTATTTATTTGACGACGGGGTATGAGTAGCGCTGCATACTTGTACCAAGACATGGAACATGGCATACGCAAACTGCCCATAAGGAACAGATGAAGACTTTTGTGTCTTGGCAGATGCTGTAAGCAAGAGGATCTTTGAGAGTGATGGAATTATATTTAATTGTTTGATTATCATTTTAATTTTTTAATGATTAAAATAATTACTTGATAATATAAACTTTTGTGGTCTAATTTGGTTAGATGACTCATGATATGATGTACTAATTAATTATCTTTAAATTAACCCTAAATGTCACATTCTTTGCTGATACAATGAGAGGAGCGGTTGAGATTTGGTCCAAGAATTCACAAAATAAACAATTGAGGCCAAATGGCTTTTCATTTAATTACTTGTTGAAAGTTGCTAACAAATCGCTAGTATGCAAGCTAGGAAACAGCTAGGTAGAGGCATAATTAGTTAATAAATCGTGATTAGTTATTTAATTGGGATGAAGGAACCTAGATATTTCAAAAAGTCTTTGCTTAATGAAAAGGGGAAGGTTTTATTTTGATTCTTGTGAGAGAGGTCAAACATGAGCAAGAAAATGTAATTTTGTAGCAAGGAAAGAATCAAGAACTTGGAGTTGGCAGAGGAACAAACTATGAAAAAGGACATGCTATAGGAAAATGTTATAATTTTTTTTAAAAAAAATAAAATTCATAGCGATTTTTCCTTTTTTTTTTTTTAAGTAATGTGTTGTAGCTAAAAGGCTTTTTTTTTCCCCACTAATAATGCATTAACCTTAATTTTCTTGAACTAAAAAAAGGAAATCAACAAAGATAGGAAAGGGGAAAAAAACAGAATAAGATTAATTTCTTGCACTGGAAAAAAGGCATTCGGTATATCAGAAGAACCCAAATAATTATTATTATTTTTAATGATTAGAGGAGTTACACTGTTAATGGAGATTTACTTTTATTAATAAAGTACAAAAGTATTCAGAATAATTAAATTCAATTTTCAGGGGGGAAAACGCTTGAGGGAAATTCAAGGCTTTTTTTTTTTTTTTTTGAAGGAACAAGACAAGAAATAATTGTTGTAGAATAAATTAAATTAAACAAACCCATCTCATGGCTTAGAAAAGAATTGGGCCTAAGAATCACGAATTATTGCTAGGCTTGAAATGTTTTCTTTTGGTTTCTTTGGGAGTCCAGTGAAATTGGGCTGTGGGCTTTGCAGCAAAAAATTTGGAATTTCCATGTCTAAGTAGCTTAAAGTGGTTCGTGGGCTTTGTAGAATTTCAAATCTTGATGCATATGCTTATTTGGAGTTCGGGGCATCGGTTTTCTCTTTTTTTTTTATTTATTTATAGTTCTGGGGCAATTTTTGAGTAGATCGAGTTTATTTAGACTTAATGCTTTAAGAAATTGTACCAGACAATTTGCATTATACAAAATTAAATTCTTTAATACACTTAGTTCATGTAGAGTAAGTTCACATTAGAATTTTTGATAATTTTAAATTTTCATTTTTAATAGCACGTATTACCAATCAGATACTCAACTGCTCTTTTTTTCATTTTATTTCATCTCCTCAAATTAGACTTTAATATAAACAAGCCAAGCCTCGACCAATCTATGCAATTTGTAGATAACTTTACGCATCAAATAAACTTCAATCAAAAGCTTGTTGGGCTCTCACTCCCCCCACCCCACTGGATGGGTCGGGAGAAGAGATGATTTTGTTCTCAATGAATCGAGATAGGAGATTCCTGCCTATTTTAGTTCCATCCCTAAATATATACGTGAATCGTTAGTGTACCGATCAAATTAAGCTTGGGATTCCTAATTGATAAATTTAGTTGAGCTGGATCCATACAAAGGCAAGTAACCTATCAAGTCATTTACTTTCTAATAAGAATGGGATAATACTAAGCTTCCCATCAATCCTTGCTAATGAGGCCAAGAATTGTTCTGTCTCTCATGAACAAGAAAATGAGTGAAATAGATAGGCCTCTGGTCTTTCTCTCTGGTGTGAGATTTTCGTCCTTTAGGGTTGTCAAGCACGTGATGTTCTTTTTCGCATGCTTCTGCACTGCCATTGATTTCTTTGCATCTATTTTCTTTTCTATTCTATTCTCAACTGAACTCCACGCCCCCTCCCCCACCTCTTTTCCTCTCTATGCAGATTTGATACTCCTTCGGGTCTACAGAGAAAAGCAAATCATGTTTTTGCCCCAAAAGTCAAAAATACTTATACAATTCCAGAGCTGTAAAGGTCATACATTAATAAAATTGTACATATTTCCTTTTTTTAAAGGGAAAAAAAAAATCTTAGGGGTTATTGGGGATACCTTATCAAAGAATTATGAGGTGGACATATGGTTTGGATAACCGTTTGTTGGAAAATTTAAATTGAATAATAAGATAAGGTATAAAAATATTATATGATTAGATTTATAATTTAATTATGTCTATATATATTTACAACAGAAATTAACAAATACTTTATTAATAACTTTAAACTTATAAAGATATTTATCATATTTTATCCAAACTTATAATTATTCTTTGTATATTTTATCTCACATTACTCGTACACTCTCCTAACTTATATTCACATGCAATACATGATACTAAACACTCATAACAAATCATAACACTCGAAAGAGATTCTAATTATATATATGACTACTAAGTTACAATAAATTTTTCATTCCTTCATGTGTGATGCCCCTCCTCTCACCCACACCACTATAAACAGAGCCAATATATGCAAAGGCACTGTGGATGTCTTTGTATAGAGCTTCGCATAGGGTCGACCACCTTCACGTGAGCACCTTGGGTTGTCGACTTCTTGTGCACATTGGCTCATCATTGTCCCTCCAACATCTTTTGCCCTAGAACTCAGGGCTTTGTGATCTTTTTCTCCTACATATTTTGCTCTCTTTTGATTTTTTCCCTTTTTCTTTTGCAGTAGTTAACCCCTTCTTCAAGTTAATTACGGACACTTTATGACATTTTATGCCATGTTATCATGTGAACAAAAGGATACAGTCATGACAGAAAGCAATCATCTTCTCGTGACCAAAAGCGATTGATCAACAAACGATATTTCCTCGAGAGAATATGTTTTCTGTTTCTGTTAAATCCTCAAACAAAACATATATATATGCTCTCTTTTCTCTGTCTCGGTTCCAAACAAATCGTAATTGTCATAACTGTGTCTGTCCACAAGTTCATTATGAATGTTAATTAACATTCCAGCCCAAGAAAATGCTTTAGAAAAATTTACCTTAATTATATGGAATATTGATTCGAGAATTCGATGCTCTACACTTGATCTTGATCTTGGACCAAAAAAAAAAGAGGACGGGACGGACACGACTTTTAGCATTTGGATAGTCTAATGATTTTTCAAAAACCAAGTCTGTTTAAAAAGTTTCTCCATTTTATGTATAATAGAGCTTTATAACTTATCAGCTAAGCATCATTCTGATACAATCAACAATTTCGTCAGTGAAATATCCCTATTAAGCTTTTGCTTTGCTTTGTTTCAGAGCCATATTAGAAGTTCACTTAGCATTCCCATTTTCAGTAACGTGATGTGAAGCCAAAGTGAAAGGTACCATTGACTGACCTTCTCATGGACCATGCAAAGTGCTCCAAAGAATTGAAAAACCTTATATTATACTTCCTCTGTCCCAACTATCTGTCTCATATCTAACTTAATCTTTATCTTAAATTATCTATTTCTTTAAAAAATTAAGATTTAACATTTCAAATTTGTTCTCATTTAATAACACTCTATTTCCTAAATGTATTAAGTAATTTTTTTCACAATAAACTAATCACATTTAAATAATAGGAGAGAGAAGTAATTTGGAGTATATTAAAACTTTAGAATTTGAGTACTTAGTAAGAAAGAGAGAATAAATTAAATTTTAAAAGTAAAAATAAAAAATATTTAATTAACTAAAAAATTTATTTATTTTAATACCTGCATAATCGGTTAAATGAAATAGATAACTTGGGACGGATAGAATTATAAAAAACCTCTGAATCCCCAATCAAGTGTCGGAGTTTGAGTTGCCATTAACAAGATTTTCTTGTTTAGCGAAATCAGCTGAGGATAGAATAATGATAATACTCCATGACAATCTTTAACACATATGGAATATTAAAGACTAAATTAATTTTATTAGAACTTATAAATTTTTTTTAAAATTATATATTTTAATTTAGTAAAGAAATAAATGATAAAGATATAATTAGTAAAAAATAATAAATACATTGGTTATTTCATAAAATTATAAATAATTATAGAGAAAAAGTCATGAAGATATCAGAGAATGTACGGACTAACTCTTTGAATAGGTTTTGATGATGATAGCTTAATTATGATTTGCCATTTCTTTATCATAATCAATGATCAGTTGAAAAGGCTTCCTTATACAGAGTATGGTGAATGCCATGGCCATGACGAGTAAATTAGATTAAGAGTAATTCTCACAAGAAAGTTGAAGGGGACCATATTGTGAAGGGGAACACATAGCTACTATTGATGTTTCTTCAACATATGTGAAGACAACATCGATTGATCTCTGCAGATTGAAGCTTGTCTCCAAATGATTTTGCATTTCTACCAAGTTATTTGATTTGCTGACTAACCTAACAATATAATTTTGTCTAATTAAGACGTTGACAACCCTCTAAATATATAGTTACACATTAATTTGACCATTCTAATTAATATTCCAACTCCTGTCTTAATTAAATCTTAAATAAGGTTTAATTAATCTTATCCTATGATTGAACACGACACATAATACAAAAGTAAATGTTTCGGGTGATGGATGATTTAATTTATTTACACATATATAATATTATTTGTAAAGTTATATTTAATTTAAAACGAAAAAAATGATATATTCAAATAAAACGAAAAATTTATGCTAGCATCCCGGACGAATCTTATCTTCAGGGAATTGTTTGTGAGTCTATAAAAGGAGTTCGACTATGATTCAATTGAACACATAAAAAGAAAGAATTCTTGGCACAGCTAACTTGTGGCGAAATTAATACTTTGTAATAAAATTTGGGCCCTCAGGCACATTCTTGTGCGAGCTTCTGTGCAGACATATGTAATAAGTACTTCAAAATTGATGTGTGCATGTACATAAACACGAGCATGAAAATGTCCGTGCATATTGCGGGGACACCAGTGGAGGGTGTGCTGGGAGTGGGGGGAAGGGAGTGGTTAGGGGTGGTCCAACCATGTGGACTGGTTTATTACATTGCTCTACATGTATAAATGGAGGTTGAAGGTGACCAAGGCAACTCATTCTTGGTCCCTCCAGCCAAATTGAGGTTTCTGTGCGACCCCATATTGGCCAACGAAACTCATCTACGAAAAACTAATAGGTATGCATTCTAACTCTTATTCAAAAAAAAAAAAAAAGACAATTAAGATTTGTTAAGTAAATATTTTGTCCATATTTATTACTAAAATGTTTGTGGATAAAAAGGCAAGGTCAAAAATCAGTTCCATAAATCTTTAGCCGAGTTGAAGTTGCGGAAGCATACATTTTAACTCGCATGGTGATTTAATGATAAAGAGCAAAAAAAATAAATTATTTAAAAAATATTATACATACCAATTAAATTTTTAATAAAACGATATTGTTCTAAATATAAATATAATATTATTAAGATTGTACATATAATTAAAATCAATGTTCATAAATTACTATGTACATTCATTAACGAGGGATCCCTCTAGGCAGCTAGGAAATAAAGAATGGTTGGATCAGAGATATGGCAGTGGTTTCTATAAGGTCTTAGTACTACTATAGAGAGGGTACAAGTGCACATAAAAATGGAAATTCCATTAGAGTAAATACTAAATAGTGCCGTGCTGGTAGGCACATCATTGTCTGCTTCCAATTTGGTGGCTGTAGATATACGCCTAAGCTCAAAGCTCAGTGTGACTGTGTCCAAGGTTTTAAAACCACCCCACCTCATGCTCAACCCATGACCATCTTTAAAGCCAAGAAAAGTTTGAAAATGAAACCACCACCCTTTGCCTTTTGCCCTCTGGTGTATGCTTTACTTTGCTGCTCTTCCTCTTGCTGTCTTACAGATACCTTATATATCTCTCTAGACTTTTTATCAGTAAACTAATACCTTCCATCTTCACCCTACCGACAAAGTACTAATAAGACTCTCTATGTTCCTAATTAACTTGGATTAAGCAGAGCTCATAAATCATCATACTAGTGCAATCCAATAA
This sequence comes from Voacanga thouarsii, assembly GCA_026120185.1. NCBI lineage: Eukaryota > Viridiplantae > Streptophyta > Magnoliopsida > Gentianales > Apocynaceae > Voacanga > Voacanga thouarsii. The sequence goes on along the minus strand of JANUWF010001255.1, from coordinate 5,956,574 downwards.
ACACGACATTTTACCCCTTTTTTTAGGGGATTCTTGAGAGAGGGAGAGAGGTTTTATACTTTTGGCACATAAATATATAATTTATTTGAATGTTCAAAATATATATATATATATGTATGTATGTATGTGTGTGTGCACGCGCACACGTATATATATATCCAAAAAGTCATTAATGATGGAATTAGAGAGTACGGAATGTGGTATCTTTCCTTCCCTCTAAAAGAATTTTAAATTTTGTATTTATTTTTAAAAAATAAAAATTTTTAAAAATGTTCTTCTTAAATTCTACCTTTCGATCATCGCTCTTAAATTTTTTTCAAAAACTATAATATTAAATTCTAACATATCTTTTAATACAATACACCCTTACAATTATAAACTTTTGATTCCATTCTTATAATATATATATCAATTGAACTGCTCCTTTTTATCGTACAATAAATAGTTCACGTGGGTACAATATCTTTGCAAATATTCGGGGATGGGCATACAATAGACTTACAGGTGCAGCGCCTAGCTGTGAGGTACCAAACGGTTTGGTGATATTATCCGAGTCTGTAAGCATGGCTGTTACTTGACGAATAGGAAATCCAAAATTCTGCTCTATTTTATCATTTTTTTTAAATTAAGAGCACCTAACACGCCAAATTAATTATGCTGCTAAATTATTGTGTCCTTTCTGCCTAAAAAATTTTGTACTTTCCGTTACGAATGTACCTTTCTAGACAAAAAACAATAGGATCCGTTTGTTGTTACTCATATTCATTTGGATTTTTTTTTTTTTAGCAGAATTTTTTATTTGAGTATTTAGTGCCCTTTTTCTATTAAGAAAATATATAGGTGTTCTTTCAATTTCCATTTTTTTTTAATAAACTGAAAAGAGATGTAAATTGAGAATTTGGAATTCTTACCTAACAAATATGCATCTCGACCGACTGATTTACATATCTTGTCATAAGACCCTACGATTTTTTTTCCCTGAAAATAGCCCATATGATTAAGAAAAATATATATTTTTTTCTCGGTAATAATTAAAAAAATATATAACATACGATTTTTTTTAAGTCTATAATTTAGTACGATTAAATTGATGTAATCATTTAATAGTAAAAATTGAATTTAAAAAAATTAAATTATACACATACTGTTTAAAGATTTAATTAAACACCGTCAATTTTCAATTGGCGCCACCAATTCCATGTAAGTCCGTAGTGTTTCTCTATAACGCAGTAAATGAATAAGATAAAATAGAGGAGCATTTATTGTGGTCAAAGGATAATTAAAACGGAATAACGTATGGACTATGGACAACTGAATTGAAATAATTGCCCTCGAGACAGATTTTTGAATAGAGGTAAAATTCAAATTCAAAAATTACCTATATGTAGTTAATTACTCTTTTCATCTTAAAAAGATATTAATTTAGTAAATGACAAATAAATAAAAAACAGTATTAAAATTTATATAATTATAATAAAAAATAATTATTATATCACTGAATAAAAATAAACTTTCATTAATTAGATTGAGAATATGTACATATTTAATGAATCAAATATTTATTAAGTAGTTGAAGAAGGGATAAATTAGAAATATATTCCCTTCGTCCCTATTTATCTATCAAAAGTTCTAATGTCCCTTTTTATCTGTCATATTGAAAAAATTTAAGTGTCATTAATGTTAATTTTATTACTATATCCTTGTATTAAATAATTTTGAAAAATGAAAGTGTGACAACTTTAAAGAGAGAGAGAGTTGAGCAAACAAAGCATTAAAATAATTGTGAAGTACATTAAATCTAATGGTACATTTGTGTATAAATAAAGTTGTATGGATTTAAGAGATTAATTAATTTTTTTTAAATTATGTAAAATAATTAATTATGATAAATAAATAGAAACGAAAAAAATACGTAATAAATATATTCTTAATTTATAAAATTAATAAATATTTTAATATAATAAAAATATAAAATTTTAATACTTTTTTTAGGACGATATTATCATATTACGTGTATTGTAGAGGACTGGGCTAAAAACGCGATCGGTTTACGGAATTCCTGCAACCATTGTCGGGCTTTCTGTTACAGTCTCTATGCCCCAAATTATGCATGGTCTAAGCAGCAAACCTCCTTCCTTTTACAACCCCCCCACGCCCTTTTCTTTTTACATGGGCGAAGCAAATTTCAAAACTTAAAAAGAAAAAAGAAAAAAATGAAAATTCATTTCTTATAAATTAAAGTCTTAAAAGATTTTTATAAAATACTTCATTTGTTTGATTTTTTTTTATGAACAGATTGTAGAATTTAAAAACTTATAAATGTAAATTTTAAATAACATATAATAAGGTAATTATTAGAAGCATCATATTGTCATTTGATTTACAATGTGTCCTTATTAAATCTTACAAGTCAAAATCAATTCTAAAATAGTAATAAGTCAAATTTAATATTTTCAAATAAGATTTGAATAGAATTCTATTCGATTAAAAATTTAAAATTAATAATAGTATTTGAATTTAAACTCAAGTATAAAAATATAAAATTCAAATCCAAGCAAAATAGGATTAACTGGTGTACAACTTTTAATAGGCGGCATAGCTTTTGAAGTAGTCTTGCAAATGGCCTGCACGGAATCCTACAAAAGATCTAGCGTTTGTCCCGTTTTTCTCTAGTTTTTTTTTAATTCATCGATTCTTGAAATATATACTTTAAAAAAAAAGGTAAAAATTAGAAAAAAAATTTCAAAAGGAATTGTTGCCGCAGCATCATTATACTCCAAACCTGCCGACGAAATAGAAGTGCGTGACAATTAATAATGTGTGAATTAAAAATAAAAAATTAAATAAAATAATTGAAAAGAATGACTCATATTGATTTAGACAGAAGCATAATAAGTTTTTATTAAAGTGTCAATATTAAATACGATATAAAAACAATACAGTTAAGTTAGAATTATAGTTTTACGAGTTTGGATTAAAACAAATTGACTCGTTTAATTTTAAACGTATTCGAATCATAAACGGGTTCAACCCGCGAACTCGTTTAACTTTTTTTTAATACTTATATTTAATACTTTTTATAATACCCTACAAATTTTACTATAAAAAATTAGATAATTTAATTTTTTACATGAATTAATTGACTTAAATTTTATTATATGAATTAATTGAATTGTTTGTGTGTTTATTTTGTTTAATTATAAAAGACCTCTTAAAGAAAATAAATTATGTTAATGTAGCTATTTACTTGATATATGGTAAATGAATTATTTTTAATTAATTATTATTTAATGTCTATAATAATAATATTATTACAATTACTTTTAATTAGAAAAAATAATTTCTTGAACAATCTAATTTTATTGTAAAATTATATTTGTTTAGATTTTTAAGGTTAAATCTTATGAATTTATTGAGATATCTAAATATTTAGTTTGATGATTTGTTTTTTTATTAGTTATTTATGATTTTATGGATTGTTTTATTAGTTTTTTAAATTTTATATAATTTGATTTGATTTTTTAAATTTTTTTGCGTAATGGGTAGATAGATTGACGGGTTTAGTAGGTATTAAGGTAAATGAATTTAGTAATTATCTATTTAATTTTTTTATCTAATCGTGTTATATTGTGTTAATCCGTTTTATAACACGAACACGACACAATACGTTTATTAATCGAGTCGTATTCGAATTGACTTGTCGTGTGTAATTAAACTAAATTAACACGACCTACCAATCCAAACACGATACCATTATCATCCTTAACTTTTATTAAGGATGTAAGTAAATAAGAATTAGTTTTATATGAGTTTTATAGAAAATTATTAAATATATTAAGTCAAATATGATTGAACGCAGAGAATATAATATATTATGAATAAATAATAATTTTGAAAAATAAAAATTTTATAAAATAATAATATATTAAAATTAAAAATTTTTAATTCACTTAAATCGTAAGTTTCTCGCTATAATTGGCTACAGAGGTATTTACCACTGGTACTACGTCGTTTTCCATTTTTAAAATAGAATTAAATAAATCACCGGTAAACGAAATTAATTACGTCACCTCGTGTTATGTGAACGGAGTTGACCGTTGGAAACAGGCTGCTTCTCCTTTGGTCTGTGGTCTCCAATGCGTGCACCCTTGTTCGGCGGCAATAGAGGGATCTCTAGCCCACTTAAAATGACTCTTTTGGCCTTGCTACTACCAAAATCCATCAGATTATTATCGCACAAATTTTTTTCTTTTTTCTCAACAAGTGACAGAATTATAGAAGTAGGATGGTGTCTGCTTTTAAAATTTTTTAAAATATTATTTTGCCTTAAATTTTAAATTTTAAAATTTTTTAAAATTTACTTTTTACCCTTTAATTTTTTTTAAAATCATATTATTATTATTATTTAACATATCGTATCACATAATTTGCTCTTAATTCAACGTTTCTAATCCATTTTGAACAGATTCCCATGACAATTTTTTCATGCTTTTGGATTCACTTTCAATCAAACAAAAGGTTGTACCAACAAGATGTGGAAGCTTTTTTGTTTTCATTAGTACATGATAACAATAATTGGAATTAGAATTCTTGACTTTCTACACTAAAGAGCCAATATTTAATTACAATCAATGAATTAAAAATGACAGTACATAATTTTTTAAAAAAATCATTACAACGATATGTGATTAGTTTACAAGTGAAAACTACTCTTAAAACATTACAATTAGATTCAAAAACAGTTGAGACAAGTGAATTTTAACTAATTTTGTATGAATTTTATATGTAATGAGTCATATACTTTGGTAGACGATGACATACATTTTGAGATTTTTTTTTTTATTGCGCGCAAATTGAATTGTTTCTTTGATAGTTGTGTGAATAATGGATATATTACAACCAATTACAGCCTTAAGAAGACATTTTTAAAAGTATTACCAAGTTAGCAAAAGCATATTTTTATGCTAGCATAAATCGTAACCTCAAAAGGAAAACTAATTTTTGTGTTCAAGAATGAAACTCTCCACAGAAAGACTGATGTAAGATAAATTTTGATGCAACATTGTCTAGTGCAGAATTCTAATGGATGTATTATGCATTCTTGGACCGAAACTATATATGCCCAAATCTCTTTGTTGCAAAAGTTATTGCTGCCCTCAATGCCATCCGTGGGGTTGTCGAACTTGATCTTCTTAAAGTTATTTTTGAAGAGATTCACTTAATGTAATCAAAGTTCTAAACGATCGTCCATTGATAAAAGAATACTTTGGTCAGATTATCATTTATACTATTTTATTTCTCTTAAAATTAAAAAAGAATTATAAAGAATATATCTCTAAGAATTATAATATTTTTTGCCTATGAGTTAGTTAGATGGACAAAATCTTGTAATTTTTTAGATACAGTTCTCACTTTCTCCTTCCCCTGCAGTGTTTTATGATAACAAGAGGAATCTCTTATGTATCTTGTAACATTTTTAATATTTATAATTAACTTTTTACTTAGAAAGAAAAAAAGAATAGCCATTCCAAAAAGGTTGAGTTTAGTTAATCAAGGTTGATAATATGGGGACTTTTGAGCTTCTTGAAGTACAAACTTAACAGCTGCAAATTTGGACATGACAAGGGAGATGGGACATTAGTTTCTAGAGACAGATAGCCGGCCATATGTACCTTGTTGATTTTGTTGGAAGTTAGGGCCCCTATTATACTTTTGGTTAACATCAGTGTAATTTTACTGTGGATAAATTCACTCAATATGAGGCAAAAATATACTACTAGTACACATTAACAATTGATGCCACCAAAGATAGGTAATAATGTCACTTTATATATTCAAATTTTTACCTGTTTTACAAGTGAGATTTAAATTTAAAATTTAAAATGCACTTGAATTAGTCAAATATTTATATTCTATATCTTCAATTCTTTTTGGCAAGGTCAACTCTTTTGACCAATGCAATACAAAATATTGCTTGAGAGAGGCAGCCCCCCCCCCCCCACACCCAGACACAAAAAAAGAAAAACATGATTGCATTATTTTTTTAAAACCAAGTGCTTCCAAAGTACACCTATATCTTGTTTCATTGTTGGAGTGGATTTTTCGATTTTTGAGTGCTTCTTTTGTTTGAACACATGCTGCTTTTCTTGAAATTGGACCAAGACAAAATAAATCTCAAATAAAACATCTAATCTAGATAATGGAGAATTAAATTTTCTTTTCCTCTTTTTCCAAACGGTCCAAAAACATACTTACTCAATGAAAGCAACTTGGAATCCTATGCTAAGATTTATTCATCAATTAGTATTTCCTTTCCCTTTTCCAAAGGGACCAAAAACCTTCCCTCTGTCAACCTAACTTACAATGTTTGCATAATGATCCACATTATTATAGCCTTTTTTTTCTTTTTATTTTTTATACTGGTATATCATATTTAAAATTTTAATATTTAATTAAATAATCGAAATAGAGGAATTGAATTGTACAATAGTACTTTAAGGAGTATTATTATACATCAATTGTTAAAATCCTTTTTATTAAATGGATAGTTTTTTTTATTTTATATTCATTTAACACGTATTTATTTCTTTTTTATTTTTGTTATTGTATATGACTCTCAGAGTGAGAGGGGAAAACGAAGAAGTTGGGGGCAATATTGTCAATTGGACACCGCGCCCACTGTTACTGCGTCCCCTGAGATCGACTATCATTATTTAATTACAGATTTTCACCTAATATCTGATCACAGATCTTAGTTTAACCAAATTAGCTAAAAGAACCTTCCCTACAATTTTTTATATTTTCCCTTTTCTTTTTCCTACTCATAAAAAGTAAATAAAAATCATTATTATATCTTATAAAATATGATTATTACTGTGACATAGTTGCAGCCTTGCATCATATAAGATATAGAGAGAGAAGAGAAGGGAGAGAAGCTCCAGCAAGCGGCAAGAGCTGAAGAAATCAAGAACTCTCTTCAGTTCAGATCTACTCTGCAATTGCAATATCCTCAGAGCTCATTCTTTAATTCATTCACGAGTGCTCAATGCCAAACCTCTGATGACAGTGACACCATTTTGTCACTGCGTTTCACTCCCATTAATGCATTGAGTCAACACACTGCAAGCTTCAATCTTGCTCTTTTTCTGTTCTTTGCACCGTTTGTGTCAAATTTCGAACTGGGTTTGTTTTGACTTTTTGTTGTAAAGCTGAGTTTTGACTGGAATGGTGGTTTTCCGGTAGTCGTCGCCGGAGCTTCGGTGAGTTCAGAGCTGAGCTCCGGCGAGTATTCAAATTTTTAGGTGAGAAAATGTGTATTTGAGGCTGTAAAAGAGAAAAATGTTTAAGTCAGCGCGATGGAGAATCGAGAAGAACAAGATCAAAGCTGTGTTCAAGTTGCAGTTTCATGCAACTCAGGTAATCAATCAATTCCACACCATAAAATCCGATCAATTTCACCCGTTTATACACAGAAGGACACGTGCACGCAGTCTGTATGAAAATGATTTTTGATTGATGAAGTTTTGCTCTTTTTCCTGTTCTTTTGGTGCTAAAATCCTTTTAAGAAGCAATGTGATAGGGGGCTTGACTGTGTGACATTTTCTTTCTTGTATATGAAATCAAATGGGATGAAAAGACATCGAAAATTATTGGCACAATTCGATATTTGGGAACTGGGTGAGGGTGCGGTGGAGTGAAGCAGGGGACCAAGGTGTTTCCAGCAAGCATCATTTGTCTCTCCATTATCAGAGTTGCTTGGATTGTGCTTTTAGTTATTGCCTGTAGACCTAATGGAAGATGTGTTTTCTTGTGTTTTAATTAACTGAATATTACGATTTGGAAATTTGCTCCCCATTCATACCTGCATTTTCTTGATAGGAAAGAAATTTTGTGCTATTTTAGCATTCCTATTATTTGTTCCTTTTTTTTTGGGTGTAATTTTGCAAGCAGTCACTGAGCGCAGAATTCTGGATTCTTATGCAATTTTAGGTATCACAGGCGGGAAGTGATGCATTAATATTATCAGTTGTTCCTGCTGATGTTGGGAAGCCAACAGTAAGACTAGAGAAGGCAACAATTCAAGGTGGAAGCTGTTACTGGGATAATCCGGTTTATGAAACTGTGAAGTTTTCTCGAGAGCCGAAATCGGGAAAGATTCATGAAAGGATTTATTTCTTTGTTGTGGGAACTGTATGAAACGTTCCAATCATATAAGTTTTATATACTTCGCTTCCTTGCCAAGTGACTTATTTCTGGGAGTTGCTTTTGCTGGCTGCTTTTGTAGGGATCATCAAAAGCTGGAGTTGTTGGAGAAGCTTCCATTGATTTCTCTAGTTATGCTTTGGCAACAAAGATTTCCTCTGTGTCTCTTCCCCTGAAGAATTCAAAATCAGAGATGTTGTTACATGTTAGTCCTCTCCTTCTTCTCACATATCTACAATTACACATACATACAACAGATTTTTATGACGGGTCTATTCCTGTTGAATCCATTTAGTGTCCTGGAGGACCTTCGTTTTTCTGATTCTCTTTAATATCAGATTGATTCTGTGTCAAATTGCATTGCTAAATATGGTGAGGATAGAAGATCTTTATGCAATCCTTGTCTTTATTCATATAGGTTTCCATTCAGAGGATGCCTGAGTCTTTTGATCAGAGGTACATGTTTACATTACTCTTCTGCTGTTTCCTTCACTTTTACTGCATCTTTCTTGGAGCAGCAATTCAGATGTTTTTAGAGAAAGAATAAAATGACTAATGACAGTATCTATTTTCTTGATTTTTATAGAGAGGTTGAAGAAATTGAGAATGTAAAATTAAATTCCCAAGATAGGAGCTTAAGGGCGCAATTGAGCAATGGTGAAATCGATGGAAGCGTTAAAACAAATTCCATTGAAGTAAGGTCTTTTTACATCCAGTGCAGTAGTAATGTTCATTTTACATTTCTTAATTCATTCTAACTGGTTTAGTATGTTCCGAAAAGATTGTGCATTGATTACATAGCATGTGTGATGCTTAAGTCACATGTTCAGAGGTTCTAGCATTTTTTGTTTTTTGAAGTTATGATGAACATTTTCTGTCTGACCTCATTCATTGTTTAAACAGGAAGTACCACTCAATAAAAGCGTAACTCATGGTGTTGAAATGAATAGAAACCAAAGGACATCCAGTGGATCTGATATTACAATGTCAAGCTCTGATAGCAGCTTGGGACTTGATACCCCTCAGGAAATACAAGTGAAGACTGATAACATGCACCAGGAACCTAACAGTTTCTTTTCGTCTTCAAATCATGGCTCATTGCTCCAGAGACCAACTTCTGATGCATCTGGAGTAGTCTGTAAGGAGCGCCAGAAATCATGGGAGTGGCTTGGAAGTATGGTCCAAGAAGCAAGTACAGACGATTCGTCTGGCACTCCTAGGGAAACACTTCTCAGGGTTGTTTCAGAAGATGCTCCAGATACTGTTGTTGAAAAGCTTAAATATGAGCTTACAGCGTTGGCTAGACAGGCAGAAATGTCAGAGTTGGAATTACAGACTCTTCGCAAGCAAATTGTGAAGGAAAGCAGAAGAGGTCAGGATCTTTCGAGAGAAATTATTAAATTAAAAGAGGAAAGAGATGCTTTCAAGGAAGAATGCGAAAAACTTAAGGCTTTCCAGTGCCGTTTAGATGAGATAAAAGCAAGAAACAAATTGCAATTTGAAGGAGGTGATCCTCAGGCTGTTCTTGGAGAACTCCGGCAAGAATTAAGTTATGAGAAGGACTTAAACAGTAATCTCAGGATCCAACTTCAGAAAACACAAGAGTCCAACTCTGAATTGATTCTCGCTGTTCGTGACTTAGATGAGATGTTGGAACAAAAAAATAAAGAGTTTGCAGATCTTATTGACAAATCGGCTCCACTTGGTAGCGTTGAAAGTATACAGGAATCAAAGTACAAGTGTGAAACTGATGATGATGATGATGATGCAGAGCAGAAGGCCTTGGAGGAGCTTGTAAAGGATCATTCCAATGCCAAGGAGGCATACCTGCTGGAGCAAAAAGTCATGGACCTCCAGAGTGAAATAGAGATCTATAGGAGGGAGAGAGATGAGTTAGAGATGCAGATGGAGCAGCTGGCCCTTGACTATGAAATCTTGAAGCAGGAAAACCATGATATGTCCTACAAACTGGAGCAGAGCCAGTTACAGGAACAACTTAAGATGCAGTATGAATGCTCATCCTCTTATGCCACTCTAAATGAACTTGAAGCCCAGATTGAGAGCTTGGAGAAAGAACTCAATAAGAGGTCCCAAGAATTCTCAGATTCGTTGAACACCATAGGTGCACTTGAATCTCAGGTCAAGGACTTGGAGAATGAACTTAAGAATCGGTCACAAGAATACTCGGACTCATTGATAACCATAAAGGAACTCAAAGTGCAGGTCAAGAATTTTGAGAGTGAACTTAAAAGTCATTCACAAGAACAGTTGGATTCATTGGTCATTGTGAAGCAACTTGAAGATCATATCAAGGGCTTGGAGGAAGAGCTGGAAAATCAAGCACATGGATTTGAAGCTGACCTGGAAGTCTTAACTCTTGCCAAGGTGGAGCAAGAGCGAAGAGCAATACAAGCTGAGGAAACTCTGAGAAAGATGCGATGGCAAAATGCAAGTACTGCTGAGCGTCTTCAGGAGGAATTTAAAAAACTCTCCATGCAAATGGCATCAACATTTGAGGCAAACGAAAGCCTGGCTACCAAGGCACTGGCTGAAGCCAATGAGCTCCGACTGCAGAAAACTCGTCTTGAAGAAAAACTCCAGAAAGCTTCTGAATCACTCCAAAAGGTCAGAGAGCATCATGAGGCAAAATTGCATGAGCTTTCTGGTCAAGTGATTTCAATGTCAAACCAAGTAGAAGAATTGCAGTCAGCGGCTGAAGATAAATCCATTCAATTTGAGCATCAATTAAAGCATGCAGAAGAAATTCAGACACAACTTGCACAGGAAATCATAACACTTAAAACTGAAATAGAAACACTTGTGACAGAAAATAGAACTCTTTCTGAGATAGCCAAAGAAAGAGCAGCTTTAACATCTGAGTTGGCGGAGTTGAGGAAGTCCTTTGTGGAATTGGAATTGGAATTCAAACAAGGAAATAATGAGAAGGCTGAATTAGAAAGCAGGATTACATTGGTGAAGGAGAAAGAAGAGAAGTCACTTAGTGAATTGCATACTATGACTTGTCTGAAGGATGAGAAGGAGCTAATGGTGAAGAATCTGCAATTGGAGGTTGAGATGCTCAAAACTCAATGTAATGAATTGAAGCACACTTTGTCTGGGGATGAGTTGGAGAAAGAAAAATTGAGGAAGCAAGTGCTTCAACTGAAAGGTGATCTAAAGAGAAAAGAAGATGCTTTCAGCAGCATGGAGAAGAAGCTAAAGGATAGCAATGGCCGGGTAACAGTTTCTGATGGAGCAAAAGCAATTCAAAAGAACAACAAGGTTCAACCGGCTCCCCGTGGCAATAAAGAGCTTGCAAGTCTAAAGGAGAAAATAAAATTGCTTGAGGTAAACAAGCTACTATCTTACAATTCGTTTTAACTTTTCTAATTACTGTTATGTAGATCAGGAACTGAAATGCGTTTGAATTCTCTGATTGAAATCCAGAAAGTGTTATTTGGGATCTGATTCCTCATAATTAGCATCTTCTTTTCTTAAGTGGTTTTTTTCCTCCCATAACTCGTCTTGCACAAAAAATGCTTGCTTGACAAATTAGTTGCTTTGGAAGTCCACTGAACTATTTAGTATGATATGCTGATATTGTTTCTGTGACAAGCAGGGTCAGATAAAACTGAAGGAAACAGCTCTTGAAAAGTCGACAAACTTATTTTTGGAAAAGGAAAAAGATCTTCAGAATAAAATTGAAGAGTTAGAACAAATATTGGAAGCACTCAGTCATAATACTACAAGCCTTTGCAAACAGAAGTCTGACAAGGTAAGCAATTTTTGTTTCATGCAGCAAGACTAATCTCTAGAATCTATCTGCTGGAATTGGGTATGCATATTGCAGTCTCTCTTGGATGTTGGGACCTTATTTCAGACCTAATTAACTCCTCTTCGCTTAACCTATGCCCATGAAAGTCTGTTCAGATATGTTGAATTTAGAACTTACAAGGGGGCAAAGAAAGGAATAATTTAGATGAATTGAAAGATTCCCATTACTTGTTTCAATGCCATTATAAAATTTCCTTAGCTTTTTCAATTAAGAATCTTCTTTCTGGTTCAAATGCCAAGAAGTGCCAAGTGAATGATTTGGGTGTCTTGGGAATAATGTTAAGTGCCAGTTTATTTAATGGTTCTTCATTGCATGCAGGCTATAGAAGTTTCCGAGGACCTCATACTACATTATGGATTGACAGAGGCAATGGATCCGGCTGAAAACCTGACTGCTAGAGCTTGCATATCTGGTGACAATAATTCACAAACATCGAGAATAAAGAGGTATAACCCTGCTAAGAAAACATTCCATTGATATGAACATTTATCTTTCCCATTTTTAGTCTTTACACTGGCTAATCTTCAATATTTTCCCTGATAGCAGTGGTGATGCTTCCTCAGAGAAAGAGTTGACAACCTATGTCGATGATTCTAGAAAATTTGAGGAATTACAAAGTGAAATAACATTGCTGAAGGAGAGGAATAAACTGATGGAAGATGAGCTGAAGGAAATGCAAGAGAGGTATTCAGAAATAAGCCTAAAGTTTGCAGAGGTAGAAGGTGAAAGGCAACAACTGGTAATGAGATTGCGCAACCTTAAGAATGCAAAAAAGAACCCCGCTTGACCATTCTTTGAAAACAAGAACTGGAAAAAGCAATGCTGTCTATAGGTGCTGCAGGCAGAGATTTAGGTGTGACTGGAGAATTACCCAAAAAAAAAAAAAAAGAAATAATAAAATAAAATTTGTAAATGGTAAAGTATTTTCTTTTTCTCTTGCATATAGTGTTTCCCTTTCTGAGATTGAATATACAAATGTATGAGGTAGTTTCACCACAAGTTAACATGTTTCTCCCTATTCTTGTTTCTGTAGTATCAAAGAGCCACTGACAATGCTTCCATTATAAATGAGATTCATTTCATTTTTTCCTATTTGTAAAGAAAAACTGACAATTACAACCATTCTTATTAGATGCTTTTTAGCTACTGAATCTTTTCAATTTTTCCCCTTTCCTTTTTCTGATACATTGGGAGACTGAACCCAAGATTTTCTTCCTTTGCAAGGAATGCGCTAACCAACTAATCTATCACGTTGCAACCCCATCTATTTGAGCTTGAAACAGAGGTTTTCCATTTTGGCATGTCATTGTTCTTGAAAATTGATAAAAATGTTAGCTGAATTCTTAGTAACGGCCTCAAATGGTTCTAACAATCAAGAGGGCTTCCGAAATCAAATATGGAATTCATATTCCGTTTCCCATGTTATAAAATGTTTCTCTCTGTTCCGAAATTAACCTATGACAAGTAAAACAGAGAGAAATTAATTTCATCTAAAACTTTTGAAGTAATATCCTAAACTTGTCCATTTTTTCCCCTTAGATTTTGGAATTTATAAAATAAGAATATGGAAGGGGCAAGTCCTGATCATTAGCCTCAATCTAGTGCATTATTTACACTTCAATGCTCTTCTATTAAAAAAAAAAAAACAAGAACCCTGTTTTTATATAGTATTCAATTAGTGGTAATATAATAACTCAATTAGTTAAAAATATTTTTTAGTATATTCAATTTACATGCTCCATTATATATATATATATATACTATTTTTTAGATTGGATCGTGAACCGATCTCCAAATCGGTCCGGTCCTTTTTTTTTATCCGAATTTTTAAAAAATCGTCTTATTTTGTTCAAATTGGTTTGGAGCAACCGGTCCAATCGAATTGAACCGTTCACTTTTTTTTTTTTTTACTAAATAAGATAATATATTCATAGAAAAGAAATGAGTTACACAAATGGACTAAATAGTCTTTAGTAATAGAAAAAATATCACATTTTCTTCTAATTTCGTTATTTATGCATTTATGGATTTGAATTATACTATATTATTGATCAATTTTATTTTTAAAATAATTATATTTTTAAATTTTAAATTATAATATTACTGACTCATTTACGGTTGGACCATTGAACCGTGAACAAGTAAATTTTTTGGTTCAATATCCAGTTCGGTTCTGAAAACTTTATATATATATAATTTGTCAATTTGTTTTAAGGATTATCATTTTTTTTTTACACCTAAAGGAATGCCTTCTCTCTCTTTTTATTTTTCATTTTTTGTAAAAGGGAACTATTTTCTAACCGCATGCATTTAGTATCTTCTCCCCACACTCCCAGCCTTCTCCACGCACCCCAAAAAAAAAAAACTTCCATATATTTTACTTTATTGTATAATTTTTGTCATCAGGAGGGGATGGATTTGATATCATACAACCAAATGATTAGGTGTGAAATTCATGGCCAGGTGCACAAAATCTTTTCTTATTCTTAGAATTTGCATTAAAAAAGAATTTTATATAATATGACATCAAGAATTTATCTAAAGCATAAAATCAACATACGACCCAAGATCGATTAAGTCAAATTAGGAATATATTATAAACATTCGGAAATCATAAATTAAAGTTGGGAAATTTAAATTTTGGTTTTGCAAAACCTATCAGGAGAGTGATTTGAATCCCTTTTCTGCAAGGAGTAGGTAAGGCTTCTGCTCCCATATATACAGCAAGTTTCATTTTATTCACCACCAAAAAAATAAAAAAATAAAAAAATCTGTTTTTATTGAGCTTTTATCTGTTCCAAAACAATGGAAGATCTTTGCCCTGATGTCCTGTCACTCGCAGCTCGATTCTTGAAAGGCATGGAAGACTTTGGTGGAATCCGCCTTTCTTGTTCTTCGTTGAGAAACGCAACAAGCATGGATGATTTCCGTGGTTTGTACTTGAGGAGAAACGTGCCTTACTTGATGCTTCCTGGCAAGGGAGATGGATCGGAATGCGACTTCTACAACTTAGCTAAAGAAAAGGTTGTGGAGAAGGCAACTTTGCCAGAAGCCAAAGGAAAGAGGATCATCGAGTCTCGAGGGTGGCTCTTGGCCATAGGGGAAGATCGGGACAAAGGAATGAGCTTGTTGCATCCCTTTGAACATCTTGAAATTAAATTGCCAAATCGAAGGGCGTTTGAGGATTGTGGTTGGCTTGAGTGCAATGCGTATGAGTTCATAAAGAAGATGGTTTTGTCATCAAGACCTTGTGAAGCGGCCGACTTCACAGTAGTGGTTATCTGTGGCTCATGTGGATTTTTGGGATTCTGGAAACCTGGAAATCAAAACTGGACGAGAATTTCTACACCAAAAACTAATAAGCATTTTCTGGACGTCACCTATGTCAATCATCGATTTTTTGCAATTAATTCAGCGGGTGAAGTTTGGGCTTGTGATGTTAAAGGTCCAAATTCCACCGAGGCACAGTTTGTGGTTTCTGTGCCTTCTGATGGAAGGGAGGCTTACGTTGTGCAGTCGTCGGGCAGGCTTCTTGTAGTTGCATGGCGTCCGTGGCAATACCATAGAGACGAAGTAACCAAACATGCGACTTATCAAGGCCCTGGTTTTGATATCTTTGAGGTAAACACAGGGACTAACACCTGGAAGGAGATCAAAGATTTAGGGGGCAAAGCACTTTTCATTGGCTATAGCGCTTCTCTTCTAATTGAGTCAACTAGAGGAATCAAAGCCGACCACATCTATTATGCAGGCAAGGCGTGGCCGTGGCTGGACGGAGGAGCATGGTGTTACAGCTTGAGAGAACAAACAAGCGAGTTCTTGTACCGTAGCAATTCAGATGTTGTCCATTCTCCTGCTTGGGTGGCTCCAATCTTCTAGTTAGGGTAGGAGCAAGCTCTATCCTGCAAGAGATGGATGTTCATATATATACAAAGGTAAGGATTCTTTTTTTTTTTTTTTTTTTGGTAGACTAATTTGACAGTGATTTGGTCTGTAAAAGTGATTCCTTGAACTTTTGGTCTTCACACAAATCTGCACTAATGAACTACCGCATTGTCTTGGCTTTTCATGATAGTCTATTTTAGATAGCAGAAAATTTCGAGTTTCCAATTGGCTCACTTATGCATGATATCCCTTAGTTAGCTTGGAATGTAGGTAAATATGTTATGTGGAGGGGTACCCTTCCCCTTACATATAAATTTAGTATTTCTTCTTTTAAAATGGTGGAATTGAGAGGTAGAAAGTGATTAGATAAAAATCTTAAATTACCCATTTGACCTCAAATTTTATTTTAAAAATTAAATAAGAGAGAGAGTCATAAATAAAAAAGAATTATTTGAATCCCTTTTCGATTAAGCCCAATTAAGGAAATACTACAACAATTATTTTGGTTGCAAGGAGAGTAGGTAAGGCTTCTGCTCCTATATAACAGCAAGTTTCATTTCACTCACCACCACAACAACAACAACAATAATAATAATAATAAATCTGATTTTCTTGAGCTTTTCTCTGCTCCAAAACAACGGAAGAGATCTTTGTCCTGATGTCCGGTCACTCACAGCTCAACTCTTGAAAGGCATGGAGGTCTTGGGTGCGCGGACGATTTCCGTGGTACTTGCGGAGGAACGTGCCTTACTTGATGCTTCCTGGCAAGGAAGATGGCTCGGAATGCGAGTTCTACAGCTTAGCTAAGGAAATGCTTGTGGAGATGGCTATTTTGCCAGAAGCCAAAGGAAAGAGGGTCATCGAGTCTCGAGGGTAGGGGAAGATCGGGACAAAGAGATGAGCTTCTTGCATCCCTTTGAACATCTTGAAATTAAATTGCCAAATCAAAGGGCGTTTGAGGATTATGGTTGGCTTTGGACCAATCCGTGTGAGTTCGTAAGAAGATGGTTTCATCGTCAAGGCCTTGTGAAGTAGCCAGCTTTGCAGTACCGTTTATCTATGGCTTATCTGGGATTCTGGAAACCTGGAAATCAAAACTGGACGAGAATTTCTACCTCAGAAACTCATAATCATTTTTTAGACGTCACTTATTTCGATCATCAAATTTTCGCAATTAACTCTGCCTGTGAGGTTTGAGCTTGTGACGTTCAAGGTCCTAATCCCACCAGGGTACAGTTTGTTGTTTCCATACCATGACACCATGTGATGGAAGCCGGGCTTACGTTTACGTTGTGGAGTAGTCGGGCACGCTTCTTGTAGTTGCATGGCGTCCGGGGCAGTACCATAGAGACGAAGCAACCGAACAGGAGGCTTAATTATAAAGGCCCTGGTTTTGTTATCTTTGAGGTGAACACACAACACAGTGACGAACACCTGGGAGAAGATCCAAAGATTTGGAGGGGAAAGCACTTTCCATTGTCCATAGCGCTTCTCTTCTAATTGAGGCAACTAGAGGAATCAAAAGCGACCATATCTATTATGCAGGCAAGGCATGGCAGTGGCTGGACGGAGGAACATGGTGTTACTGCTTGAGAGAACGAAAAAGAGTGTTCTTCTACCATGGCAATTCAGATGTTCTCGACTGTACTATTTGGGTGGCACCAATCTTCTAGTTTTATGCATGGAGAAGCATAAACAACAGTTAGGGCTGGATAGGGGTATAGAAAAATTCAAAGAGATGGATGTAAATTGTCTTGGTTTTTTTTTCCCCTTTGTTATGGACTTATTTGATAGTCATGTGTTCTGAAATTTGTTTCAAGTTTCAACAAAGTTATTTTGTCATTATTAGTGGTTTCTTGAAATTTTTGCCCTTGACTTAAATCTGTTGCCTTATATATCTTTCTTGGCTTTTCATTATATTCCAGCGTCTTCTTTAGATGCTACAGATTTTTAGGTTCCATATTCATTAGCTGGCATGGTTTGGTTGAAGTATAACGTGGCTAGAAAGTAAATTACCTCCTCTCCCTTCATGTCAATGTTTAGGTGGAGGAGATACCAGTCTTGCTAATGTTTCTTCTCCTTCTAAATTAGAGAGATTGTGACGGAAAAGTGATAAAAACCATAAATAACCGCATTTAATCTCATTTTTTATTTTAAGAATTAAATAAGAGAGAAAATAAGAGATCAAAAAATAAAATAACTTTATAATTTTCTTTCTTTTTCCCCTTCCTCTCCTGCTTATATAAGACAAAAGGAAGGTACCTCTTTCTCCCCTCCAATGAACCAAGCATAGCGCTAGGCAAGGACAGATTGGGGGGGGGGGGACGCCCTATCTCCCAATTTTTTAAAAATTTTGTAATTTATTCTAGAAAAAATTAAAAAATTAAAAAATTTATATTTCGCCCCTAAAAATTTTTCAAAATAACATTTTATTTCTTTAGTATGTTTGGTTAGAGTGAAAAGATGGAAGAAAGTTAAAGAAGATATAAATTTGAATGTAAATGAGTGATTTACATTATTTGGTTAAAAAGAAAATATGGAGGGGAAGTAAATTAGGAGGAACTCTCCTGGGGCTTCGCACAGGATTAGAGCATAATCGATCTGATTCGAATAACTAAAATTGAAAAAAAATTATTGACTTTTAACTTTTTTTCGAACCGAACTGTCTTATTTATTTATTTATTTTGTAATATTTGTACTTAAAACCATTCTAAACCATACCAAATCGAAGAACTGAAACTCATACTGAATATATATAGTTATAACTCATGTAGACATATATACATATATATATATATATATATATATATATATATATTTAAAAAGAAAGATAAAGGATTCTAATTTTTTCTAATGAATAAAAGATTAGAAATAATATAGTTAATTCTAATTTTTTCTTAATGATAAAAAAATTAAGATTTATGATTAAATGATAAAAGTGTATTAAAATTTAATATTACTATTTTTAGATTGATAATATTTCGTTCGATATAGTTGATAAACACCGATCTCATATTTCATTATAAATCATTTCAAAAATTTTATATATCATTTTTAGTTATACGATTTATAAGATGAGATCATTAATATTCTTAATTCCTTTTTTTTAAGTGCTAAGGTTTTTTTAGAATTATTATTAAAAAATTTAATTTTTATCATTTTGGCCTAAAAAAATAAAAACCCATTATTCTAAATAAAAATTTAAAAATATAATATTAAAAAATGGTTTTTTGTTAATGAAAAAATTAATTTTATGTTACTTAATATTTATAAGTTTATGACAATAATAATGCTAATAATAAATAAGTAAATTAATTACCAAATATGGTGCTTTAAGTTTTAATATGTATAATATATACATATATCATTTGACACACTAGCTGTCGTATTAGCCAAATACGACGACTAAATGATGGTTTTAAAGCCGTTGTAATTAATCTCGTCACTTTTGTTCGGCAACGGAAAAAAAAACTATTGTATTAGCCTAATACGACGGTTAAGAAGAAGGGTTGTTTTTGCTCGAACTGATGGTTTTTGGACACGGCTTGGAAAAACCATCGTTTTGGTAGACAAATACGACGACTTAGAACCGTCGTATTTGTGGATAAAAAACGACAGCATTTGCCGTCGTATTTGATATCAAATACGACGGTTTTCAGCCGTCTTATTTGTGTACATAGTGTCAAATACGATGGCAATTTGATTGTTCAACATCAAATACGACGGCTGTTGCCATCGTATTATACCTAATTTTGTTTGTTAATCATTTTTTTATTTGTACGAGATCCTATACGCGTACAATTTAATGCCAAACACAATAAAATCAATTCATTCAACACCAAATATAATAAAACACAATCTCCTCATTGCCAAATAACTCAAAAACAATATCCTCAATTCACAAATCATAAATATAATCTACCAAGTCCCCAAAAAAAAGATAGTACTACATGTATGAGAAATAGGAAATGTCAAGAAATCGAACAGAAGAGTAGTACAAATACAAACAAGTATAAAATCAAAATGTCACTCATCATGACGGATAGGCTCGTCAGGATCACACGATCTAACAGGTCGAGAAGTAGAACCAACACCAGGAGATGCCGTAGAAGCACTAGATGGAGGAATAGGCGTTACATCAAATGCGCCTGCATCCAATCTACACGACAATGCTTCCATGGTAGTCTGAAGCGTAGCTATACATGACTCGTAAGCCTCTCACTCACGCTGCATCTCAGCCTGCATAGTATCTCGTATACTCTGCATACGTGCCTCAACCTCAATCCTGACGACGTCCTCAATATTTGCTACAGAACTTGATGATTGATCGACTGAGGTTGGTGTTGGTGTTGGATCCTTTCCCTTACACCTAACATGATCTCTTGTTTCTGGACCGAATAATCTCCAAAATATATTATCCTTCGCTTCCTCTGTGCGCTCAGACTTAAGCAATGCCTGCCACTCTGTCTCTAATCGATCCTACGAAATTAAGAAACATTATATCAAATTTATATTAGGTTAATGTATTGTCGTTATCATATTTTAATGACTCAGAAAAATTAGCATTTGAATATAACTTACAATCATCTCTGCAGTCAAACCATCAGCCTGCCTACCATGCCACCTTCGTGTCGCAAGGAACATATCATATTATGATGTCGGTTGACCTTGCGAGGCCATCTGTAAAGATGTGTGAGAAATTTCAAGCAAAGTAGATAAATTTAAATGAATAATGTATAACATAAACTGAATACTTGATCTTATATAACAAAATGTGGCATTCTCCCTGTGACCAATGGATATGCCAAATGCGATCAATTTTGTCTATTTCACTCGACCTTTATCTGTGATTATTTAAAATAGTTAACATATAAAAAAAATTAAATAAGTTCTGAGACATAAAAGTAGTCAACATATATGGTACGACCAGTGTATTCTCCAAACACCAGTAATCAACTAACATCCTCCATTGATTTTCGTCAACCCGTGTATCTTCACAAACAATAGGCTCCGTACTATGCTGGAAAGAAACGTAGTATCTTTGTTTTAACTTTGACTTGAAATCCTTCCACGCTACGCATATCATCTTCATTGTGACACTATGTCTTTCTAGTGGCATCATGGTGTTGTCCTTGTATGAATTTTAACAAATAATTAAATAAAAAAAATGTTAAATTTTGAAGAAAACACTCTTGTCTATTTTAGAATAAAATTAGTTACTTGTATTTCACTACAAGAAAATAGAGAATTAGCGAGAGACGATTCCGTCATTAACCAAAATTAGCAACGGATTAGCGAGGGAATATTCCCCTGCTAATTTCTTCCTCACAAAGGCAAATTTTTGTGACAGATTAAAAATTCCGTCACAAGTAGCGATGGATTTGCGAGGGAATTTTTCAGCAGTTAACAATGAATTTTGAAAGGGATTTGCGAGGGATTTATTGAATCCGTCGCTGATCCCTTTTTAAATAGAAAAGGATTAGCGATGGATTATCTTAATAATTAATAAAAGTAAAATGTTCGTAATAGGGGATTTCTGTCTCTAATCCCTCACTAATTTATGAGGGACTAGCTACGAAATTTTTCTTTTTAAATTAATGATTTAAATTATCCATCGCTAATCCCATGCGAATTTGCGAGGGATTAGCTACAGAATTTCATTTTAAAGTAATGGTTTAATCCGTCGCTAATCCCTCGCAAATTTGCTTGGGATTAGCTACGTAGTTCAATCCGTTGCTAATCTATCGCTAATAGCGATTCATTAGCGACGGAAAATCGTGGCTTTTAGCGAGAGATTAGCGATGGAAATTACATTTCCTTCTAATCCCTCGCTAATACTGTATAATATTAAAATATTTATAAAATATTTTTAAAAATGTCTTGTATTTGAAGAAAATTCATCTATCAAAATAATATGCAAAATTCAATTAAATAAAAAAACCACCAAATAGTATAATTAATAAATATAATAATGACAAATGTGAATAATACATAAAAATATTGTCTAAATGTCCTAAATAAATATAATAATGAAAAATTATGAATAATACATAAAAATGTAGTGTAAATATCCTAACTACGAAGTAGAAATCGGTATGTATTTCGGAGGCGACGGAGGGGGTGGGAGTAGATCGGAAGGGTCTGGCTGATGATCTGAATGTGAATCTGGAGGACTGATGACGAAGTCCTCCTCATCCTCAGTATCATCCTCCTGAACAGTTGGCATCGACGGTGGCAGAGGTAAATTCAAATTCTGAGACATAAGCGTCAAGTACTCAGTCAAGCTCTAGTGGTGGCTCCAATATACCTGTACTTGATGCTCAACCCTCTCCCACCTCTTCCTCTCCATGTGTAACTCTCTCTGCAGCTGGCTTACATCTAACGAGGTAGAAGAAGTCGATGACTCAGATGAAGCTGGCTGTTGTAACCTCCGTCTCACCTTCGAAGACTCGGAGCCTAATCCGTATACTCGCCCCTTCTTGCACACTCTGTCATCCACCTCGACGAACAACATCTTCTCGTCGGGCACCCTACTTGGTGCGACTGTGCTCGTAGAATCTGTCTGGAAACCTAACTGCGCATGACGCTCAATAATAGCAGTGACAGTATCCTGTCAAATTTGGGGTAAAGAAACATGCATAAAATATTTAAAATTAGCAATTAAAATATAAATAATATTAAACCTAAAAAAAAAAAATAAGATTATGTATTCTTACTAGCGTATGACGCGATCGATCATTGACATATTGGCCCTTCCTTAGCCCGTCCTGAAAAATGTGGGTGCGTCTGAAGAGGTCGATGTAGCTGAAGTCAGGACTTAACTATCTCCACTATCATTATAACAAGAAATGACTAGATGTTAGTTTTTATGATGGACTAAGTGTAAAATAACGGATATATCGAACAGTAAAAAATTTTATACTTACCATCCGCTTCTCATGCTCAGTAAAAGAAATGGATCCTCATGTGTGTGACGCCTCACCCGTGGATCTGTTTGCTTAGCAGCGAAAGAGATACGTTGCCACCTATCGGACCTGCAATGCTCCGATAAAGCAGTCCAATGGTTTGGGAAAATCTACTTGGGGCAGCTACCCCCATATTTCTTATGAGCCTTCGACAATATGTCTGAAAATCTAGCCTTATACTTCTTCTCCCAATTAGCCCGGACCTGTGCAGCATGCTCAGGGTGCCAACAGAAGAAAGATTACAAAATAAAAGTAGCCGTTAAAAGTAATTACAAGTAAGAAAACATATTAAAAATACTAAAAATACTACAAGTAATAATTACAAATCAAGCTCACACTCCAAAAATTGAACCACATATTCCGAACATCAATCGGAACCTGTGAGAAGGTAGCATATGCTCCAGTGTAGTGTCGCCTAAAAATCTCATCTATCTCCCTCAAACATCTCACCGAATGTGTGAACCTATTTCGAGAAAATAGATTTTGTAATATAAGACAAAGTTATAATTTTGAAAATTCAGAAAAGCGTATAATAAATAATTATGCAATTGACTTACGAGTCACCAACTAGCTCAATCAGTAGTCGTGTATCATTAGTAGGTGGAGCGCCAACTGTGGATCCCGAAGAACCTGGGATCGGGGTAGGGACCTGCTCTGATTGGTCCTCGTCTGGAGGTAATGGCTGTGGAGCAGGTATACATGGCGCGATGCTTGGGGACAGTGTCTCATCTGCCCTCAACAACTCTCGAGTCGTTGACCGATCATCAGGTGAGGCATCGGAAGCCATACGTATCTGGAATTATTTAAATACATAAAAATGATCATATTTTGAGAAAAGAAAAAAAAATAAATTTAAAAGTATAAAGCAAAGTAAAACCCTTGTAATGTAACGATTGCAGAACTAATAATTATATTTATATATTAATTAAACTTGGACTTAGTCTATGGACTTCTGTCATAATCGGATGAGTAGCCTTCCACATCGTCATCTGTAGAGGATCCTGTCTCCTATTCTTCTTCCTCGTCATCGTTTTCATTGTTTGGTTGTGCTTCCTCCATCATTAAACCTGAATCCATAAAATCAATTATATCTCTAATACCGGACTCATCTGCTAATCTTCCAAAGTTGTCATCCTCAACACATAGATTGATTGCCAACGTATCATCTACTTCCTCCTGATATGATGCCTCGACAACGGGTGCATCAATGACATGTCGAGCTTTCAATTTACAAACAGCTACCCAATCGAATTTTGGTTTTTTGCTCTCTGGGTAGGATAGGAAGTACTCTTGAGTTGCTTGTTGAGCTAACATAAAGGGATCATATTTTGGATAATTCCTTTTGCAGTTGATGTCAACAAGTTTGTAGTGAGGATGAATTTTAACCGCCGATTTAGCGTTGGATCAAACCAATCACACTTGAATAGGACAACTTTTAAACAATGAGTTCCAGGGAACTGAAGCTCGACAATCTCCTTCAACACTCCATAATAATCGTTACCACTATCTTCGTCGCCTTTAACATAAACGCCGCTGTTAATTATTTTTTTTCCGAATGACCGAGCCTGTGTATGGAACTTAAAACCATATATGAAATAGCTATGGAAGTATTTCACTTGTCTCGAAAGTCTCCAGGCCAAGCTTTTCAAGTGTTGTTCATTCACTTGATTTTGTCAATTATGAACCTAACAAAAATAAAGTGTTAATGCACCTTCATTATCAATGTAATTTATTGTAAAGTCCCATTTTGGATGTGCTCAACTCACATAAGTCCTGAACCATCCTGCAAACTCTGACTCTATTCTCCTATCAACTTCATGGCCTGTTATACTCGGCGCATGCAACTACAAGTCATTTTTTAATTTTCTAAAATGACCAAAATGAACACATAAGGATA
The DNA here is from genome assembly GCA_026120185.1 of Voacanga thouarsii. NCBI lineage: Eukaryota > Viridiplantae > Streptophyta > Magnoliopsida > Gentianales > Apocynaceae > Voacanga > Voacanga thouarsii. The sequence goes on along the minus strand of JANUWF010001255.1, from coordinate 5,931,790 downwards.
CTTGTTCTAAGTATTGCCGTATAAAATACAGAAATATGCAATACGTATTTTTACATAATGTATGGTTGAATTTCTTCACAGTTTAGGTATATGTAATTTGTGGCCGCCTTAAATTCATCCAGAGTAAGATATCTATTTTGAATATTTTCCAAAATCCTCCTTGAAATGGTGCATATAGACAACACACTGTCACTTGAGTTTGTATCAAGAACGCCTTCATCATTCCGAGCCATAGTTGTATGTCAAGTCTGCACATGTGGCTAAAAATAGTAGGAGAAGAATGTAGATACCTCTTCAACTAAATAAGCATTGCAAATTGATCCCTCAACTCTCACCTTATTTTTAACTTTGGTCTTCAAACGATATAAGAACCTAATGCATTTTTTACAATTAGAACTGATTCACATAGTGGATGTATATGTAGATATAATAATACATAATATTTTATCTTTCGAATGGATACATCCATCTATATTGAATAGGGCCACCAACTTTGGCCTCGTATGGCAAGTGGACCATAAGGTGCTCCATCACGTCAAAGAAGTCGGGTGGGAAGATCTTCTCCAATTTACAGATGAGTAAAGCAACATTATCTTCCAATTGCTTCATATGAGTTGTAGAAAGTTTAAGAGAACATAAGTAGCGGTAAAAGAGATTGACTTCAGTTAAAACGTTCCAAATTGACACCGGGAGTAATTCTTTAAATGTAGTTGGAAGCAACCTTTCCATAAACACATGGCAGTCATGGCTCTTCATACCTGATATTTTGAGCTCATCCAAATCAACACATCTGCTTAAATTCGAAGCATATCCATCCGAAAGTCGCAAATCTCTAACCCACTCAAGTAGAAGTCTCTTTTGTTCAGATGTAATAGAGCATTAATGCCTTCCAGTTATCCAATCAAGTCACACATAATTCAGGTCTATCACAATATACCTTTAGATCACGTCGCGCCTTTACATTGTCCTTTGTTTTTCCTTTATATTCATGACTGTGTTAAAGACATTATCGAACACATTTTTTTCATTGTGCATCACATCTATGTTGTGACGAATTAAATGTATTCTCCAATATGGCAAATCCTAAAAAATACTCCTTATTATGGTAGATGCCTTTACTATCATCTCTACCATGCTCCACAACTGTCTCAGTTATTTTTGGTAAATGGTACACGCTATCCAAAATACAATCTCCAAAAGCACGTTGTACAAAGTGTGCAGTCTCACGACTTTTATCTTTCCTGAAAGACCTAGCATCTCTTCTGTATAGATGATCTAAAGGCAAAAAATGCCGGTGGCAATCAAACCATGAATGTTTACCTCCATTTTGTAAGTGAAATGATTTCGTCTGCTCCATACAATACGGACATGCTAATCTGCCAGCTGTGCTCCAACCACTTAGCATTCCATATGCTGGAAAGTTGTTTATTGCCCAAAGAAGTACTGCTCATAGATAGAAGTTCTGTTTCATTGAAATATCATATGTAGAGACTCCACTAAACCACATCATCCTTAATTCATCTACCAAATGTTGTAGATAGACATCAATTTTATGCTTTGGATTCCTAGGTCCCGGGACAATGACTGTCAAAAATATAAATGGATCCCTCATGTACATTAAGGGAGGTAAATTATATGGAGTAACAATAACAGGCTAACAAGAGTATTGTTTCCCTATCATTTTAAATGGTGAAAATCCATCTATGCAAAACCCAAGATGCACATTACAAACTTTAGCTACAAATTCAGGATGACTACAGTCGAAGTGTTTCTAAGCTTCACCATTGCGTAGATGGTTCATAACGTCCTCTTCCAGTCGATTCTCCGCATGTCATCTCATGTGCTCTGCTGTTGTGGAGGATGCAAACATCTTTGTAATCTGGGAGTTAATGAGAAGTAATACATCTTTTTGAAATGGACGTCTTTCTACTGTTTGTCCTTTGCAACTTTCTTTTTCGCCATATATCTTCCATGTCCACCGAATTTGCAGTCCTTCCTAACACTCTCGTCCTTCCAGTAGAGCATACATCCATTTGGGCAGACATCTATCTTCTGAACAGGTGGCCCTGGACCGGATACCAATTTCTTTATTCGATAGAAGTCATCTGAAAGCTTATTACTACTCGATAATACCCCCTTCATCAATTGCATCACCTGATTAAAGCATTTCTTCGACACATTATTTTCGAATTTAATATTCAAAAGCCTAGAAACAACTAATAATGTACTGTGATTCTTGCATCCATCCCATATAGGAGTTTCTAAAGCTCTCAGCATGTCATAAAATTTATGCGCATCCCGGTTAGGTGGTTCCTGAATATTCTCGGATGATGAAGGTTCAGTTGGAAATTGATGTCCAACTGCATCAATCACCATATCTCGAAATTGATTATTAAAACTTGATTCGACTGCAGTCGTACAAGTGCTAGTAATTGCAGCTAGCGACAGATTAATATCCTCACCATGACTAATCCATCTTCGGTAATTAGCAACAAACTCAAATCTGTACAGGTGTAGCTCTACTTTATCTGGGGAAAGGTACGCTTTGTTTTTACACTTTCCACATGGACACCTTATAATTGATGCTAGACCAGTTAACAAATAATATGCAATGAATCGCTTGACCCCTTATTCAAACTCAGATGTAATTCCTTTAATCCCCTGTAAGTGTCTTCTGTACATCCAACTACGGTCATCCATCTACATTTAAGTCAAAACCCGAGAGCTTATTAGCACTTGAATAATTCAAATGAAGAACAATGGTGATTGTGAAGGTCGAGGATCATAATATACTCGTTATGAATTATGGTAGAAAGATTGAATAATAATACCGAAGAAATACTATCAACTATCGATTTGTGTATTTTAAATCTTATAAAAAAAATTTAACAGAGTTTCCCTTATAACTTGAACGTTTTCCAGACACAAAGTCACCTCAATTCACCCAACATTCATTGTAAATGGCTCACAAAACACAAATAACCTCGAAACAATTAATCAAGATAATAAAGTATTCTACATAAGGAAGCTAAAACAAGAAATGAACATGGCATGAACAAGCAACTCGTTATAAATTTAGTTTTTTGTAAAAAGCTGAAATAATTGTGGTTATAATTTAGTTTTTTATGGTTATTCAATGTTTTCTTGAACCTGAAATAATTGTGGTTTTGAGGTACTGAACTGAAATGCATAAACCTAAGCATTCCCTGAGTTGTTTGGATGATTGTAGTATTGGATTTGGGAGGTTTGTATGTATATAAAGCTAGTTGTATATTGTTCAATAAAAAATGTTGGTTTGCCATGTTGAACTTATGTTCTGGTTTGAACAGCTTTTTGGATAAGAATATTGGTGTAAACTATGTCTGTTTTTTGTGGATTCAAACAGTCTAAAATGGCCATGGATTCTAGAAATCCATAAACTAGACTTTGTAGCTGAAGTTCTAGGAAGATTTTCGAACAAATTTGACATGATTTGGACTTATGTATAAAAGGTTATGAATTTTCTACCAAAACTGCCAAACTTGGAAAACAGAAATTCTAATTTGCATTTCTTTAACGTAATAGGCTTTAGAATAGAAGTTTGTTATCCCCTTGCTATACACTAAAGTTCCTAAACCGTCCTCAATGTGTTAGGGACTTGATTTTGTAGATTTGAAGCGATTTTGGAGTAGGGCAAATTCTAGGATTAATGAAGATTAGTTTTCAATGCTAGCTAGTTAACTATAAATATTCATTATCCATAGTCAGCTCAAAATTTAATATTACCATTTGAGAGTTATTTTGGCCATGAAGAGTTAAAGGCCTTGCTTATAAAACTAGGAAACACCCTAGGATATTGGAGAAGGATAGTAACAATAAGAATAATAATCAACAAAAATGAAAAAATATATATATAGCTTTATGACAGGGGTTCTTTTGATCCAAGAGCCAAAAATGCTCCTAACCATCCATTAGGCCACAATGTTCTAAAACAGCATGCACTTTGCTTTTCCATAGCTCCACTTCATTCTATTTTTAGTTTTATCATTTTATGTTATATGGAGTTTATGTACTTTGTTCTTGTCCTTCTTTTTACTGTTTTTTCTTCGCACCAAAACATATAAAATGAACTGCTTTTTCTTGGCATTAAGCCACCTCAATTTTTTTTAAAAAAAAATTGATAGAGTTTCCCTTATAACTTGAACGTTTTCCAAGCACAAAGCCACCTCAATTCACCCAACATTCATTGTAAATGGCTCACAAAACACAAATAACCTCGAAATAATTAATCAAGATAATAAAGTATTCTACACAAGGAAGTTGAAACAAGAAATGAACATATGGACAGAGTTATTAAACAATTTCTTGGCATTAAGCCACCTCAATTAAAAAAAAAAAAAATTGGCAGAATTTCCCTTCATTGTAAAAAACTCACAAAACACAAATAACCTCAAAATATTTAATTAACAATACTAAATTTAAGGGTAATCACCCATTACCCATAGGGAGTGATCACCCATCACTCACAGGATTTTAAAGATACTTACCAAGTGTTTTGTTACCTAGGAAAAGCTCGTTCGTCCAAGCAAATCAATGAAGAACTGTATGTCTAACCTGTGCGTAGTAATAGCATAAGGTTACTATAGAACAAATTATAAATGTAACATAGTTTTTGAAATATCAAGTGGAACGAACTCTTAATCAATTAAGTAAATAGAATGAGATTAAAAGGTATTATCCATCAGTAAACTTTTGAGTTCAAAATGGCCAAAGGTCAACAATGGAAAACAACTCAACATTTATTCAATCGAAAAGATTTTAGAAAAACTCCCATATTAGTTCAGATTTTCATATTTATGTTTTAGAAAAAGTTCGACAATATGAAATTGAAGGCGGCATTACACAACAATCATGAAAGTAAAACAATAAATACGAGACCTTTATCCTCAATTGGAAGCTTAAGAGAGCCAAAAGAATACTACGTAATCAACCACCAATAATATCTACACAAAGTAAATGGAGTAGTATCAGTAATAGAAAAATACTACTGCAAATGATGTTCTGCTCATGCAAATCCAAAACATTTCATTAAATTAGAATAAATATCATTACTCATTTTCTTGGTATTATACTAAATGCATAATGTCTAAAATATTAAACTTTCAATATAAATATGAAATAAATACATAATTCACATAAAATATTTAGCTGCATAATCTAGAATTCTGATTTTTTTTTTTTGTATTTATATTCAAGAATTCATTAAAAGAACATTTGTGCATTATTTTGCATAATTGCACATGAATGGCGCGATCCTAAACATTTCTAAACATTTTCAATATCCTCAAACATTTTTGTTCCACATATTCAGGTATCTATTGAATGAACACATATTCAAGCTATATATTCCTTCAATCCATCTAAAATGTTTTGTTATTTCTTTTGCTCTAATCCAAGCTAAGAAATATTGCTTCACAAATCCGTAACTATAGTAAATAGTGATTTTTATATTCTTCCACATTTATTAAACATATATGAAAATGTAAGAAATGCATTCTTTATCTCAACTTTGCTTCATTTTGCCATTGAAGCAAACTAAATCAGGCTTCAACATATCAGAACTTTTTTAAGTAGTCTTAAAGATTCCTTCACTTATTCAAGCATACATTCAATGAACATATATTCATGTCAATTATTTTCTAAAAGTAGATGAATTAAACTCTGTCAAACATGTCTACCATGAATGCACTAAAGTTTTTATCTATACATTTGCATGCAGTGCGACTTAAACTTCTTTCTTATATATGTTCACAGTTAACATAAGTGAAGAAGAAGATTTAAACAAAAGCTTCGTATACACTATTGCTTTACTAATGTCTATCCACTATGAGAATAGTTTCTTCTGCATATTCTTTAATCTTTGCTCACATAATATCACAAGGAAAACAATCTGAACACCATATACAAGTTTCAAATATTGAAAAAGCTATATTCCAAACAACATATTAGGTAATAATATCAAGTTAGCAGGACAAAAACTTTTGCCTTGGCATGAGCAGTAGGGCTTTCATCATCATTTACAACAGAATTGTAGCAGTTATTCTTCAAGAACTGCTACACAAAAAAAATGGACAAAATGAATTGGACAATGTAGAGAAGCTAGTTCGCATTCAAAATCTGTAATGAACTCATTTTAGCACCTAAGAACCATTACAATTCAGTTACAAACCAATACCTTTGGGAAAGCTATTCATTCATTCAATCAACATACACCTTCTTTCATGTTCTGTAATCTAAGTAGACAAACGTATCATTGCACAACTGCAGCAACAATTCTATTTTTATCACATATATACTCTATTTATCAAAGCATATGAATTATGTAGGCTTGAAGTTCTCAGAATATTCTCAAGCGGTTTACATCCCATCATTTAGGCACAATATGGCAATTTACTATTTTCTTACCCAAGTAACAGAAAATAAAAAATGATATTATCAAGCTATTAAAAGTAATACCAGATAACCCAATTGCTGGATGAAGGTCACCGGCGGCAGTCTCCACAGCGGCGTAGAGCAGTAGTTGTCCACAAAATTTGGAGGAGGTTGCCGGTGGTTCGTTGGTGGAGGGGAGTGGCTGCTTTGGTCTGGTGTGTCTTTCGGTGGTAGGAAAGGCAATGAGGAGGTAAGGTCGCCGGCGGGATTGAAAGGGATTTGAGAGGGAGAGCCGGAGAAGATAGGGAAAAAGGGAAAGCGCACAATGACAGGGAAGACAGAACGGGGATATTAAGTCGTTGGGATTTGCGAGGGAAATTTTCATTGCCAATCCCTCTCTATCAGCCAGGGATTTGAGACGGTAAATAAAAAAATAAATATAATCCCTCACTAATCACTCGCAAATTAGCATGCGATTAGTAAGGAATTATTCAGCGACGGATTAGCGAGAGTCACCATCAACGGATTTTTAGTCCCTTTCTAATCCCTCGCTAATATTAGAAAGGGATTAGCGATGGATTTTTTAAATTTCAGATTTTCGCTCAAAATTTTGGCTTATGTTTTGTATCCCTTGCTAATAACTCGTTGCTTTTAACTCTCAAATCCCTTGCTGTTTTTTCCGTTGCTAATCCGTCGCTATTTAGAGAAGGATTAGCGACGGATATAACATTTTCCTCACTTTTTTCAATACTTTACTGGGAAAATATATTTATTTCTATCAACACTTAGCTATGGATTAAGAGCATGAAATATTTCACCAGTGAACAATTATAAATAATCATCATGGTGTTTGTTTAGGTTTAAGTAACATCGATCCTGTTACGTTTACTAATATATGAAAAGTTTAATTAGTATTGATGTGTTTTCATATCCCAAAATTTTATTTATTACCCTAATCAAATATAATAAAACGTAATATATAGAACTTTGAGTGCACACGTAAACTCTAATAGTAATTAAATGTGTGTTTATATTTGCATAATTATACATCGACCATATGATCGATGCATCAAATATATATATATATATATATTTATATTTATATTTATATTTATATTTATATATATATATATATGCATATAAAGTGATAAATGTATTATTTATTTATATATACACACACACACACACACACACACACACACACACACACACTACATATGACGAATTTGTACAGAGGTATAATGTATGCATATCATTTAATTATAATCTATACTTCGTAACTTGTCGATGGTAATTACACATATATTGAATGTAAATACATTGGTTATAATTCAACAAATAATAAAGAGTTAAGTATTCATAAGGATATTACATAAAAAAATTTACCACACACAAAAGTATCGTAAGGAAAAATTTTGAAAATTCACAAAATGGGGAATCCCTCACAAATCCCTTAGAAATTAGCAAGGGATTAGTGATGAAAAGTATCAGCGACGGATTAGCGAGGGATTTTTAAAATCCCTCACCAATAAAACTCCAATCCGTCGCAAATCAAGCAATGAATTACGATGGATATTTCAGTCGCTATTCCCTCACAAATTAGCATGGGATTAGCTTAGGTATCATCACAAATTCAAAGCTAAAAATTTACAACGAATATTAAGTAAAAATAAAATATCCATCGCAAATCCCTATCAAATTAGCGACGAATTAGAATGGGATTTCTTCATCCATCACTAATTTGAAAGGGTTTATTGTTAACGCTGATTCGTCGCTAATCAACTAGGGATTAGCGACGAAAAGTCAATCTGTCATTTGTCCCTCACTAATCCCTCGCTAATTCCTGCATTTCTTGTAGTGTTTCTTGCCAAACTTCGTCTTTAAGTCTCTGAGGTATGGAATGCCAATCCCTGTAATTCAAAGGAAACCTACTGCTCATGCGTGCAAAATAGCCCACCATTGAACTATAGCTAGATGCATCTAACCCTACAAGCCCTCCATGTTGGTTAACACCAACATCGTACTTTCAAAACCCTGACTCATCCCATCCGAAATGTAACTTTCCATCCCCACGAGAACTCCTCACTGTAGAACCTACAAAATATCAACAGATTTATTAATTGAAATATAGTGAAGAAAGAAAAAAAAAATTTAATATGATTTCAACAGCCACATACATTAATTTCTCATAATATTTACTTCATATTAACTTAGCACACCTGAGGCATTAGGGTTTGAGGAAGAAGGTCCTGTGCAACTAGGACCTACATCAGAAGTGGATATTGTTGTCGCTTGATTAGACTCCTGATCCGTAGAACTTGTGCGGACACTTATATGTGATCTCTGTCCAACCTCGTATGCTAGAGCTAGTCTCTCTGTACACCGTGAGGAACTAGCGCCTGATCTTGAGGTAGTTATGGCATCCCGCATCGATCCACGTCGAGAACGCTTGTTTACCATCTGCAAAACAAAAAGATTTAACATTGAGTAAAATATTTTAACAAATAAAGCACATTTAGTAAATGATTATGTGATTTAAGTACATTTAAATTGCAGGTTGTATTCTTCTTCCATTTAAATCTACTTCCTCCCCAGAAATCCCATCTCTAACCTATACGGCATCTACTTCGCGTGAAATAGGACGAGAATCTAACTGTTGTGCAGAAAAAGTTTCTAAATCATGGTCCCTTGAGTACACATCATAAGTATCTCTTCTCATCATTAGCATTACCACATGCTAGTCTCTTTCTTTAGGACAGCGAGAAAACCAAATTTGTTCCACTTGATTTGATAGTATGAATGGCTCATCCGTCTCTCTGTTTTTCCGGTACAACAAACGGTCCAAATTCACCAAAGTAAACTTTAGTTCGTCAACTCTAACACCTTGATGTACATCAACCCAATCACATTTGAATAACAAAAATTTCAGTTCACTACTATATCGGATCCTTATAATATCAGTAAGCATTCCATAGTAATTGACACCAGCTGTTATGGGATTCATATCTCATGGACTGGAATAACTCGTAGTATCAATTTTACACATGATGCCAGAATTTTGGGTTAACTTGTTAGCCTCGTATGTTATTGTACGAAATTGGAAGCCATTCATGTTACATGCATTGTAGCGCAACCTTTGATTGAAAGGACCATTTACAAGCTTTTTAACTTCAGTAGGAATATCAGGGCTTTCTTCATTCTCATTAACCTATAATAAATATAAGTGTTATAAAGACTAAATGTTTTAGAGGAAAACTTGCTATATTATCAGTGTTTTTGCTTATATAATGACTGAGCCAACTGTGAAACGTTTGAGAATAAATGCGTTGTCTGTCATGTAACCGAAATCTTAGATGCTCTCTATTTATGATAGACATGTGAAGACTGCAAATAGACCACACGTGAAAATTTAGAAGTTATAATAAAATAAGCATAAAAAATGAAAGATAATGATTCAAAGGAAAACTGACTCTCTATAAGGTTTAAGGATGTTAGAGCTAGCTAAAACCCACCGATGTGCTTGCATCAATGTTAAAAGTTCAAATATTACATCAATCCCTTTTCCAACTAGTTTACCCATCGGGTTGTCATCATCAACATACCTTGGAGGCCTATTCTCTTTACTCTCAACATCATCTAAATATCTCAACACGAATGTTATATATTCTTCCATTAAATATCCACTGGCTATCAAACATTCAGGTCTAACACGATTGCGCACGTAACACTTGAGAGTTTTCAAGTATCTTTTAACCGAAAACATCCATCGACATTGAACTGGACCAGCAAATAATGCATCATCGGCCAAATGTATCGATAAATGTTCCATTATATAAAAAAAAACTAGGGATGAATGTCTTTTCAAGAAGACAAAGTGTAACTGCGAAACGGTCTTGAAGATACTTAAGATGCCTTTCTTTGTTGACTTTAGAACACAACTGCCTAAAACATAAAGCAATCTCAATCAAAAGTTGCACTACATTCTTGAGCAAAGTTGTGCGGGCTGCTAACGGGATTAATTGCTGGAGTAAAATGTGGGAATCATAACTCTTCAAACTTCCCAAAGTCTTTCTCCTCATGTTTATTCGTCGAGAAATATTAAAACAATAGCCATCGGGGACTCTCAGTTCCTTCAATACTGTTAAAAAAACTTCAACTTCCGACCGACTCATTGTATAAGGAGCTAGTGGCAAACTGTATCTAATTCTAGACGGTTTTAAAATTGGATGTAAAGACTTTTTAATATTCATTACCTACAGGTCTTGACAAGCTTTGAAGTTATCTTTTGAAGAAGTACTATTACCCAGTATTGTAAACAACAGATTATTTGTAAAATTTTTCTTAATATGCATTGGGTCCAAGTTGTGCCTCATCAAATTACTCTCCCAATATGGCCGCTCCAAAAAAATACTCTTCTTCTTCCAAGTATAAGAATTTATGCCAAACTTCCGTTTGTAGTCAGTCTGCATTCTAATTCTTATATCATCTATTGCATATTCTGTTAAACAACCCTGAAGATGTGTCAAAATTTCTGTCCTCGTACACCATTTTGGTGCTTGTCATAATTCCATTCCACCATAGAAAGAAACTTTGTCCTTACGGAACTTATGTGATAGTTGAAAAAATCTACGATGATATAAGAAGCAATATTTACCATCATTAGGGAAACGGTAAGACAAATAGTTGACACCGCATATCGAACAAGCTCGTTGGTTATGAACACTATAGCCAGAGAGATTACCATACGCTGAGAAATCACTTATGGTCCACATAATAGCTGCACGCAGATGAAACATCTCTTTTGCCTTAGCATCATAAGTAAGCACACCGTCAAGCCACAATTATTTCAACTCCTAGATCAATGGTTGTAAAAAGTACGTCAATGTTGTTTCCTGGACTCTTCAGGCCATCGATGAGAGTTGACAGAATAAAATAAGGTTGCTTCATGCATAGCCAGTATGGCAAATTGTATGGTATTAAAACAATAAGCTAAGTACTATGTGATATGTGCATATTTGAAAACGGACTGAATCCATCCGAAGCCAATCCAAGTCTAACATTTCGGCAGTCACTTACAAATTCTAAATGCAACTTATTAAACTTTCTCCAAGCCTTAGAATCAGTTGGGTGTCTGTAGACTCCGTCTTTCACATGACATTCTTGATGCCACCTCATAAGGGATGCAGTTTTGCAAGACATGAATAATCACTTCAACTTTGAAGTCAACGGAAAATACCTACCACGCTTGCATGCAACTGTACTACCCTCTTTCTTGTACCTCGGAGCATTGCATACCTCACAAAGTTGTGCAGCCTCATTTTTCTCTCTGTATATTATGCAATTATTTGGACAAGCATCCCAGACTTTGCATTCCATTCCTAACACATTCGTTATCTTACTAGCTTCGTAGTAATTCTTGGCAATTTTCACTCTCATCTCACTAAAAGCATCCATTAGAAGCTCAAGTAGCATATCAACCGACTTGTTCGACCACCCATTCAGGACTTTTAAATGTAATAATCTCATAATGAATGAAAATGAAAAAAAAAAATTAGTACAATCTGGATACAATTCTATATTAGCCTCTTCCAACAGTTCATGTATCTTTCTCAAATTATCGGGCTCTTCAGTTGCATTATCAAAGTCACTAATGCTACCAATATCTTGAAGCATCCCAACCATATCATCCCCATGTTCATTTTCAATCGAAGGGATATTGTTAGGTGTATTGCGAGAAGATAAGTATGTTTCCCTATGAACACTCCACTTTTTGTACCAACACATGAAACCCCACATTTGACAATGCTATTTGACATCTATTGTACTATAATGATACTTATTCTGGCACTTCATACAAGGACAATGGATTTTGGATCCATTAGGTTTGTCTCTTAACGCAAATTCTACAAATACATCCAAACCCTTATTATATTCATCACATAAACGGTCTTGTAAGTCAATCCACAATCGGTCCATTTTCCTATTCATTTATCCATATTTTCAGTCAATCTACAAGTTTCGTTATGATAAACATATTCAAGCATGAATGGAAATGAAGGGAAATGAAATTTTTAGGAGTAGGTCAAGAATTCAATCCCCATCAAATTAGTATTCATTCTCTTTTTTAGTAGTAGAAATGGTAAATGTATTTTTAGCAGTAGTTAAAATAAATAAATGCACTCCTTGGGAGTTTTTAAGAGAGAGAAAATAAAAGATTTAACTAATCAAGATATCTTGAAACTTCAAAATTCTTTATCTCTTAAGGTAGATCAAGTTAACTTTTTGAGATGCACAGTATATAACTGGTTGGTCCAGATATTAGGTAATTTATCTACTTAAAAAAATAAAATTATTTGTAAAAAATTGTCTCATAAAACTATTTCATTCAGATTCTTTGTAAAAAAAATTTGAAAATTTTTTGATAGAGTTTCCCCTATAAAATGAATATTTTCTAGGCACTAGGCCACCTCACAATGCACAATTATGCAATTCAACCAACAAAAAACTTATAAAACCATCCAACCATTTAATCATGTTTTTAACAAATTTCCAAGTAAACCTCCACTCATCCAATTAGGTCCCCTTCCAAAACACATAATTAAGTTGCATTTTCTACATAATTAGCACTTGCATTCACTATGATGTTTCTTATCATCTATATTCACATAGAATTCTTTCACCAGATTAGGATAATAAACACCCTTAAGTCATAAAATGGGATCCAAACCAACTTACCTAAACATAGCAGTAATCTTGAACTCATTATCTAGAACAATGTCAAAGGTTTTCATCTCGTTCATTTTCTATTTACACGCTTGTTAAACCATTCTTCACACTCAATACTTACAAATCTATTAGCATTGGAAGGCTGCTGTGAAGAGAAAGAAGAACATTTACCCATCTTTCTTTTGAAAGGTAGCTTGATAGCAATATGTTTAAGAGCCATAGGATTTCTAAGAAAAGAGTAGGAAAGGAAAACAAAGAAAAGACAAGAAAATAGAAGGAATTGATAATAAAAGGCGAAAGTGATCAAAGATTGTTTTAACCCTTAAGAGATCCTACAAAAATCTCAGCTCAAATACCTCCAAATCAATTCAATTTCACTCCACCAATTTACACAGAAATCACAGCCCCAAATCACCAATCAAAAAACATAAATCAAACTCTTTCTACACAAGTTCACAACACTAATTGCTAGGCGGCTGAAATGCGACGGAGAAGAAGACAGCCCGACCGGGCAAAGACAAGCTACCAGAGAAGACGAGCTAAACGAAAAGTCCCCATGCGGCGAGTGAAATGTGACGAAGAAGAAGACAACCCGGAGAAAAAGACAGCCCGACCGGGCAAAGACGAGCTGCTGGAGAAAACGAGCTGAACAAAAAGTCCCTGCGTAGCGGAAATGATGAGCTCAACGAAGAAGAGAGAAGACGGGGGGAGCTGAAATATATTCAACGATATATGACGGTTATAATAACCGTCGTATTAAATATCACTGAATACAACGGTTACTAAATAACCATCGTATTAGGTTAATTTAATATACGGTTATTATAACCATCATATTAAGTTACCCTAATACGACGGTTATTTAGTAACCGTTGTATTTGATCCGATATTAAAAAAATTAATTACTGTTTAATACATACATACATACATACATACATACATACATACATACATACATACATACATACATACATACATACATACATACATACATACATACATACATACATACATACATACATACATACATACATACATACATACATACATACATACATACATACATACATACATACATACATACATACATACATACATACATGACACAAAATTACATTAACTTTAATTCTACAATATTAATTATATTATATATACTACATAGATATACGCACACGCATGCATATTTGTAATTAAGATTTTTCATATTATGTACTCCATCCGTTCACCAATAACTTATCTAATTGTAAAAATTACGCATTTTAATGAATTGTGAAATTATATTAAAAAAATGATTAAAATGTCCATTACTTCCTTACAAAATTGTGCTAAGGGTAAAATTGGAAATAATATTATAATTAAATACAATCTACATTTTTAAAATGGACAGCTATTTTTGGACAAATTAAAAAGAAAAGTAGGACAATTATTTGTCAATACATGGAGGGAACATATTAATTTAATACTCACTAATTAATAAGCATATGTTATAATGTATAAAAGTACACACACACACACACAAAACATACCATAGAATAACTAACAAAATGAAATTCAAACTTGATCTTTAATACAAATATAAGAAAATTGAATTAAGATGCAAACTAAAATTTATTTACAAGATTAATGATCTAACTATTAGCTAGATATATTTATAAAGTTAAAACAAGTTAGTTTAATTATACCAAATTTGAAAGTCATTTATTTTATTTTATCACATTTTTTTAGTAATACTTATAAAATAGTAATAAAAAATAGTGTATTTACAAATATAAGTACATATCAAATTAACGAACCAATTGTTAAATTTATTAAAATCATTATTAAAACTATTGTGACTACATTTGAAAAGAAATAGATAAAATTCAAACTACTTTCGATTCATTTTATTTTACTTCAAAAATTAAAACACAAAGCATAAATTACAGTAATTTTGACTCATACAACAGTTGTTAAAATATGATATTTATAAAAAAACAGCCAAAATTTAATTAAAATTAACTATTATACCAAATACGATGGTTATAAAAACCATCATAATTTATAGAAAAATACGACGGTTATTTAGAACCGTCATATTAGGTCGAATTTTTACGACGGTTAAGTCCAGCCATCGTATTTGTTTGACCTAATACGAAGGTTATTCGCAAACCGTCGAATATACTGGTCTAATACAACGGCTTTAGAATCGTCGTTAAAGGTCTTCAATTACGACGGTTTTACGTCCGTCGTAATTGTTATCGTTGTATTTGCTGGGTTTTTTTGTAGTGTATATACATATATTTTTATAGAATACTATATACTTATTTTATTAAGTATGAGCCTATTTATATTTGAAGTTTAAATATTCCTTTAGGTAGATATATCTTTTTTAATGGTAAATCTTTAAAACATATTGCCGGATATAGGTGCTATTAAAAATTACATTAACAAATACATATGTTTAAATTTACAAAGATATAAACCTAACTGATGCTAAACCCGTCTTGAATTTCTTTCAAACCTTCTTAGCCCAGCATGGTGTGTGTATATATATATAATGATTGGTTAAAAAATATAATCTTTTTTAGGACAATGTTTTAAGACTAAATTGTGTATTTTGTTTATTATGACTAAAATTTATTATATTAAGATTGTGATTGGTTAGTGCTATAGAAGTTGTATCAATTTTATTTTAAAATTTTGTTTTAGATTAAAATTTGAGAATTATTAACATATATTTTTTAAATTTGTGAATAACAGTATTTTTTTGGTGAAAAATGTTAATATTCGAAAACCGAACTAGCTAGAGTCGTCTTTGTCCCACTAGAATTAAAGATTCGAATAGCCGTGACATCCTAAAATTAAAAATATCCGTCTAATCCTGAAATTACAGTTCGAGATTGATACTAAAAATATAAGAGTATCGAAATTTTAAGATGGTATTAGAGATTTTTAAATCCCCAAACTGTAAGCACTCCTAACTCTCTCCCTCTACATCAACAAAGCAACTCATCTAAATTTGAATGGATCGAGAAGTAAATCATTATTACTTCCTTTCCAATCTAATCAAATAAAATAGAAATAAATTATATTTATTCTCCTTGACGGAAGTAAAACTCCACACCCCCCCCCTCTTTTCTCCGTCCCCTTCCTCTTCTGTGAACTAAGCATAGTATAAGTTCCTGGTCCCATCCTTGTGATAGATGATATTAGGCTTACCCCTCTGGACACTATCCATTTAGAATACAATGCTTAACAGTTATGTATTTATCTGCGAAATGTAATTTATAAGTAGATTTTGTTATACCTGTAATATTTTTATGAAAAATGACTATTGAAAAAATAGTTTTGAGTTATCGTTCTGAAGCTTTTGAAGAGCAAATGTATTTTTGTCAAACATTCTTTGAGGATGTTTTTACGCTGCTGTTTTCTTGGTATCTTTTCAAGGTAAAGAAGAAAACTACCAGGAAAGATTTTTTTTTGGGACAAATTTTAATAGTTGAAGATAAGAGCTTGAAATATTAAAAAGAGAAACTTTCCTGTCTTGACAAGATACATGTACATTATTACTTTACTTTCTTGAATAATAAATGGAACAATTTACTAACATTGAATTGAAAAAGAATACATGCATGTACGTACCAGGTCATGCCTTCAGAGTTTTAATATAATCCGAAAAGGAAACCTATTCTCATTGGATAGGTCATAAAGAGAAAGAAAAGAGTTTTTGCTCTGAAATGGACGAAAACTACTATTTCATGATGTATTTGTACCCAATCTCAGCATCTTTTGGTTGAACATGGGAGAAAAGAAAATGTTTATAATGATAAGCCTGCAATGATGATTCTTTTGAACAGAGGAGTTTCTTTAGGCCAATCTTCTCCTATATCTAAGTCAGCTATTTCCATGTCTTGGGTCCCAAAGGAAAGTCTTATTGAACAACTCCCCAACAGAGACTATTCATTTTTTAGCAAGCCAGTGAATGCACTCTATGAGTGATACCCGAACAAGTGCACGCCTGTACTATTGTGCCAAAAGTGCAATTCACTCCTATGAAAACAAGGCAACAATTGGCATTTTCCTTCAACACACTTCGGAATACCTAACTCGAGTTCATGAATACTTGTAGTTTAGAAGACCAGAATCAAATTCAACTACAAAAGATATCAGGTGAACAATAAGGAAGTTTTGATCTCTTAAAACCTAATGGTTGATTTTAAGAGGTGAGAAGAACATACTAATTATTAGATATCAACAGAACTAAATGCAACAGCATGGTTATTTTGTATTACTAAAGATGAAACATGTTTTGCATACACCATTTGGGACAAAATCAATCCTGAAGTATCGGCTACTGAAAATCTCACAAGGTGTCAGTACAACAATACTGTTGACATCTTTATCTAGTTACTCTCATCAAGAACTGGCAGACAATCAAGCAAGATTTGAGCAGCAGAACTTAGTTCTTGCTCTGATATAATCAATGGGGGTACAAGCCTGACAACATTACCTTTACCTGCAGTCAATACAAGAAGACCAGAATTTCGGCATGCATCCATGAGTGGTGAAGCAGATACATCCAGCTCTATACCTATGATAAGCCCTATACCTCGTATTTCTTTCACATGTGGGTTTCCTCCTAACTTTTCGACTAACAAGTCTTTCAAATATTGACCTTTCTTAGAGACACAGGCCAAAAATGTAGGGCTTGAGATTTTATCCAGCACAGCCATTGCAGCATTGCAAACAAGTGGACTACCAGCAAAAGTGCTACCATGATCTCCAAAATTGATGCAGCTAGCAATCCTTTCAGTCAGCAACACAGCCCCAATTGGTAGACCACCAGCAAGAGGCTTGGCAAGTGTCATAATATCTGGATAAATGCCATAGGCTTCATAAGCCCAAAGATAACCAGTCCGGCCTAAGCCACATTGAACCTAGAGAAAGCATAAACATAAAATGCCTGTTAAGTCACCCAATAATAACACAAAACTGGTTGAAAATCAAGTAATAAAAGGCAGATAAACAAAATACTGTAATCACACCAAGGCATTGATCACCCACATCTCATATCCCTATCTTTTAGACTCCAAAGGTTTCTTTCATATAGGATACTAAAGTTCTCTGAATGTAAATTTCCTAAGGGGATGTGAAAAAGGATTTTCCATTTATTCTTTGCAGAAGAAACATTTTAAACACACCATGAGCTGCAGATCCTCCTTTCTTAAGGAAAATCTCAAATAGATGCCAACAATTGCTAACAACTTACACAACACGTCAACCAACACACACAACACCATTAAGGGCAAGGCGACCTATAAGAAGAAAGAAGCATACAAGCAAGGGTGGGATCGCTACAAGATGAGTTACTATAGCAGAGGGTAATTTATCAGTATTGGACCAGTGAATTATAGCAAGCAATTTTCATGGTAGACAATACTATACAGATAAGCATTTCTTTTTAATTTTTTTAATAACAATTCTGTACTGATCTTTCCTTGAGAATGACACTTGAAATTTGATATGACAAAGACAAATATCAACTCCACATCTACAATTTTGATACAAAAATTTCCAAGACTAGCTGCTTACCTCATCAAAAACAAGAAGAGACCCAGCATTATCACAGGCCGCACGTAATGACTGAAGAAACTCCCTAGTAGCGCTGTATATGCCACCTTCACCCTGGATAGGTTCCACAAATACTGCAGCAACCCTGCCACTTTGAATGAGTTTTGTAGCTGCTTCGATGTTTCCATACTCTAAAAAGGTAACTCCAGGCATTACTGGTTCAAAAGGTGACCTATAATGTTCCTTACTAGTCAAAGCAAGAGCTCCCATGGTTCTCCCATGGAAGCAATTGCTGAAAGCAATGAATTCCATTGGTGGCTCCTTTTCATTAGGATGTGATGAACGTTGGAACTTTCTTGCAAATTTAATGGCAGCTTCATTTGACTCAGTTCCAGAGTTTGTAAAGAAAACACGATCTGCAAAAGAACGAGCAACAAGACGTTTTGCAAGTTCGACCTGCGAATATTTATCTGCGTCTCAGTCTGACAATTTGGTAGTGTTTAAATAATTTATCCCTCAATCAAGCAAAAACCTAAGGCATGTCCTATTTAATTCTGTCTAGATTTGCACATTCAAATTCATCTGCCTGCCTATGAGCAAACTTCTACAGAGCCTAATTTAATTCTAGGACAGGGATATACCGAATTTAGAACTTCTTAGACAACTCAAAGTATTGTAAGTTCCTCGAGACATTTTTTGTCAAACATATTATCCTCAAAACTCAGATAACTTCCCTTGCAAAGCTTGTATAGCACAAAGTTATAGGTCCAAATGTAATTTGATTTCCTATCATACTTTGCTAACTTGGTCCTAGAATTCATTTAATATAACCACTTGGTTCCCATGCTCAAAGACACAATACCAAATCATATTTCGTTGACTTAAAAACACAAAAACAAATGAAACATTTGAGAAAACATATTTTGATCTTCTATAGCTTATAGATACAATTGATTCACCAATCCAAGCTAAGAAACTCTAGTATATTCTCATCTTCTTCGAAATCATTTTAAACTTTTAATAAGCGTCCAATACAATACGAAGTATCTACACTACTTCATAGAATCTGCAATGTCGTAACAAAACTCCCCTTATATCCACAAAGACAGTATCTATAGAATTTAACAAAGGAATAAAACAAGAAAGAAAAAATTCTTCGAACCTGTGGAACAGAGTAATAAATATTGCTGATATGGGTGAGCTTGTTTGCCTGCTCAATAACTGCTGACAGCCAATCAGGATCACCATATCCAAGAGCATTAACAGCTATGCCAGCACTCAGGTCCAAATACTCTCTTCCTTCAACATCATACAATTTGCAACCTTTACCACTGGAGAGCACTACTGGAGCTCTAGCATAGGTCCCAACCAAAACCTTCTTTTCTTCCTCCATTATTTCATTACTCCTACCAACATGTTCCCCATGTGCTTGTTTGGATGATTTGGAATCCGGTGAGTGGATGTCCACATTGAGACAGGCTGTTTGCACACCTCTACCAAGGCTAAATGAGATTGACAATGGTCTCTTTGGTAAGTTGGGATAAAATGGACATTCAGGAATTTTTGATTTCGAAAGCGGGTTGTTGGTGAAAAAATGAATTGAGCTGCTCATGGTAGTTGTTGGGGTTATCTAATTTACAGAATTACTATGTCAAAAGTCGAGTTTTGCAGAAGAATCAAGCAAGAGAAATACCGTTCACTATTTGCGGAGGCTCATCAAGTGTAAGGCTCTGCTGATCAATTGGAATGTTCCAAGTTAAGCAACTGAGGCCAGAATGATAAGCACAAAGAATTTCTCAACTCAACCACAGTGATTGCAATGAAATTGTCGCACTGCAGGATAAAATTATACAATTAAGAACACCTTTATTTTGATACGTAGAAAGCATCCTTCAAGATCATTAACAAATAACTGACCCTGGAAAAGCATGGACATGAAATGTAAGGAGTTCAAACCAACATATACATAGAAAAGTCCAATAAATCACCGGTAAGGAATATGAAAATCTCAAAAACAAGCTCCCTCTCCATCTCATTAAAAGAAAGAGAGGGGGGGGGGGTGGTGAAAGACTTAAACTTTACATATATTAATTATTATTATTATTTTTAATCAGGATAAAATTATACAATTAAGAACACCTTTATTTTGATACGTAGAAAGCATCCTTCAAGATCATTAACAAATAACTGACCCTGGAAAAGCATGGACATGAAATGTAAGGAGTTCAAACCAACATATACATAGAAACAAAAGTCCAATAAATCACCGGTAAGGAATATGAAAATCTCAAAAACAAGCTCCCTCTCCATCTCATTAAAAGAAAGAGAGGGGGGGGGTGGTGAAAGACTTAAACTTTACATATATTAATTATTATTATTATTTTTAATCAGGGCAATGATGGAAAGTGCAGGAGACATTCCCACTTTAAGCACAATGAAGACTCATACTCTACCAAGCTAAAGATACAGCAATTTGCGCTCATGAATTTCCAACTGGTCTTGCCTATTAATTTTTTTCCAAAATTTCCTTCTTCTGCCCATAAAAAAATGAATTATTTCTTTTGTTGAACACAAAATAATCACGGGAAGGTTTCATATGACTTGACAGACCATAAAGATATAGTCAATCGACAAGCTAGTTTTCTGATACCTTAAAGTTGGACCACACTTCTGAGATTTTTTTTTTTTTTTTAATTTTTTTAAGCAATACACTTCTCAGATTATGAAGAGATCATTCCCAAAAAAGAATCTAGGAAGTTATCTTCTTAGGTCCATCTCACACATTTTTTAATGTTATCACTTAAGCAAAATATTTTCCACCACAATTTAACAAAATTTAAGCAAAATAGAAATGAAAGGAAGATAAGACGGTAAAGATTAAATCTGAACAAGAATAAAAGCCAAAAAGATACCCAAAAAAATAAAAATCCAACAGACATATACGCAAATATTAACAAACACATATATGCATCATCTCAGCCAGAATAAAGGATTAAACAACACATGAATTATTTCCACCCTAACATCGGATATACACGCAAAAGTTTGCCACTTGTAGATAAAATCTTTAAACCATTTTAATACCAATTTCAAAGCTGAAGAATCCAAAGATTGAGGTAAGCATTGGGGCTTAACGGGCCCTACACTT
The DNA here is from genome assembly GCA_026120185.1 of Voacanga thouarsii. NCBI lineage: Eukaryota > Viridiplantae > Streptophyta > Magnoliopsida > Gentianales > Apocynaceae > Voacanga > Voacanga thouarsii. Next base: position 5,909,955 of record JANUWF010001255.1, on the reverse strand, counting down.
TCTGACTAGTGATGAAGCTCTAGACCTTCGTGTTTGGCGTTGGGCGAAAGAGAGGGGAAAGAAGTGGTTGGTAGCTGGAGTACAATGTTCGCTGTCACTTGAAAAGTCAGTCGTTATGGAGTTATTACTTGAAAAGAAAACCAATCTCTCTTTTACGCTAATCTCAATCAACCCAACTATGCAGCAGACAAACTATAGCAGAGCATAAAATCACACAAATTCACGAATGCATTAAACTAGTAGATGAGGGACTAAAGAGAAAAGCAAAAAAAACCTGTTTTGGGATGGCAACGGTCTAGCTTCTGGGCTCAGTGCTTTCTTGGAAGGAAGAGTCTTTATCTTCCAGCTCCGGCCGGCGATCGGTGAATCGGTGCGAACAAAGAGCGCGGTTGAGGCTTGAGACAGGAAGAGCTTACAGATGAGAGAAGCCGGCAAAATAGACGTTGAGAGGCGGCGGCGCGAGTAGCAACTCTCATTCTCTTGTTAGTACTATTATTTTTAAGACAAGGCGGTTTCTAAATAAATAAAAAATACTAATTTTATTTACCCCTTTTTGTAGGAGAATTCTTATTTTTCTTCTTAACAAATTAGTAAATTCAGTCCTTAAATTTTTTATTTTGACATAGTTGGTTCTTATTCTTTTTTTTAATTTTATAAATCCTCTATTTTTTTTAGTGTGGCACATTAGGTCTTTCTAATCTAACTCCGGCCGATTAATCCATCAACTCTAATTTTAACTCATTAAGAAAGTACAAATTTAATATTTTACTATACATCTTCAATATTTATAACGATAAGTTGACGAGTTTAGTTCCTGAATTTTTTATTTTGACATATTTGGTCTTTATTCTTTGTTTTTAACTTTATAAGTTCTTTATCTTTTTTAATTTGGTACATTTGGTCTTTCCAACCTAATTTCAATGGGTCAATCCTAAATTAATCCGTCAACTCAAATTTTGATCCATTAAAAAATAAAAATTTTGATATTTTACTATAAACACGCAATCATTCTTTGTACTAGAATTTTATATATATATAATTTGTTATAAAATTTGGATAGTGTTAAAATAAAATCTTCACACTACACACTAATCTTTGCACAAGAGTGTTAGAATAAAATATTCACACTACACACTAATTTTTGCACAAAAATTTCTCTTTTTCTTTTCTCTCACAATTTTCTCTAATCTTTCTTTCACTAATCTTTCTTTCACAAAATAATGGTGTATTACAAACTTAGATAATAGCTCTATTTATAGAGCTCTTAATTAGTGGAATACATCATGGCATACATCATCTTCCACTAATCTTAATTAGTGGTGTCTCCACTAAATGGTGGACATTCATAAAAATCTTCTCTAATAATTCACATAAATCCATAATTAGTGGAAACTCCACTAATTAGTGGATCTTTCACTAATTTAGTATATTCATAACACTCCCACTTGGATATCCATCCATTACATAAAAAATATGCCTCGTTAAAACCTTACTAGATAAAAGTCCGGTGGAAAAAAAAATCTAGTGAAGGAAAAAGAGTACACTATTCTATATGTCTATTTATTACTCCCCCTAATGAGATGATTCTTTTAAATCTTTAAACCGACGCATACTGATTTTATATCTCAACTTCTCAAATGTTGCAGTCGGTAAAGTCTTCGTGAAAATATCTGCGAGGTTGTCACATAACCGAATTTGTAGCACATCAATTTCACCTTTCTTCTGGAGTTTGGTGACCTACGTTGTGTCTGATCTCCTTTAATATATCATCCTCGTAATTGCGCTATGCAAACTGCATTATCTTCATAAAGAGGAGTGGAATATCTCTGATATATGATAATCCACAATTGTCTCGAATATAATGAATCATTCTCTACTTGCTTCATGAATGGCTGTAATTTCAGCATAATTTGAAGAAGTAGCTGCTTGGAGATATCGGAGGACTTGTTTAATTCCATTCCAATGTCGTCGTGTTGGTGAAAAACTAAATCTTGCTAATAAATTGACACCAAAGGCAATATCAGGTCGTGTATTATTAGCAAGATACATCAATGCACCAATTGTACTGAGATATAATACTTCAGGACCAAGGAGTTCTTCATCATCTTCTTGAGGTTGGAAAAGATCTTTATTCACATCTAATGACCGGATGATCATTGGAATACTCAATGGATGTGCTTTGTCCATGTCAAATCTTTTTAGAACTTTTGTTGTATATGTTGAATAAATGTTCTACTTGCCAAATGTTCAATTTGTAAACTAAGGCAAAGGGTAATTTTACGACCATCCTTGATGTCGAATAATTCATTGTTTCTTGGAGCTTTTCAGGAGTTCTAATAAGATTAATATCATCAACATATATAACTAATATCACAAATTTAGAATCAGATTTCTTAATAAAAACACATGGACATATCTGGTCATTTTTTAAATCCCACTTTCAATCACTATTCACTAAGATGATTGAACCATATGCGCCCAGATAGCTTCAGGCCATATAATGATTTCTGCATTTTGATAGAGTAATTTTCACGAGGAAAGTGTTTATATGCTGCAGGCATATGAAATCTTTGAGGATTTTCATGTAAACATCATTTTCTAAATTTTCATACAAGTAAGCAGTGACAACATCTAATAGACGCATATCTATCTTTTCATGTATTATCAAACTGATAAGATATCAGAGTGTAATAGCATTAACAACAGGAGAATAAGTGTCATTATAATCAATACATGGTCTTTGTGAAAACCTTGGGTTACTAACCGTGCTTTATATTGTACGATTTATTTGCATTGCGCTTTTGCACAAATATCCATTAGTAGCCAATAGGTTTTACACCTTCTGGTGTTCGGACTGCAGGTCCGAAGACTTCATGTTTTGTCAGTGCATTTAACTCCGATTGAATCGCATCTTTCCATTGTAGCCAATCTTTTTTTTGCCGACATTCATCAACTGATATTGGTTCAGGATCATCACTATCCTGTATAACATCAAGAAATATATTGTATGCAAACATATTATCAATAATTATTTCTATCCGATTCCAACTTCTACCGGAAGTGGTATAATTGATAGAAATTTCAATATTACTTTCATCAACTTCTGGTTCTTTGTCATCAATATGAACATCTGGAACATTTAATCCTCTTTTCTTTCGAGGATTTTTATCTTTAGAACCAAGAGTTCGGCCACGCTTCTGGTGTGTTTTTGGCTCAACAGCTATAGGTATAATCTTTTGTTCTGCTGGAACTTCAGGTTGAATAGGAGCATCTATAGTTGGAATATGCGATTTTGTTACTCTTCTGGAGTCAAAAAAGTATCTGGCATTTGATTTGCAATGCTTTACAAATGCATTATACTGTTGAACTTCAAGTTCACACGCACTTGTACGCGGATCAAGATAATTTATGATATTGTCCAATCAAGATCTTTCTTATACTATTTCTATTCTCCCCCTAATTTAGGGAATAATGATTTCACAAGAGAATATTGAAAAAGAAAAGGAAATGTAAGAACATGATGACAAGTAGGAAATGCCAAGAAAACTATTATAAAAATCTTTTTTTTTTCACTCTTCCCGGTACCGACTTTTCCTCTTCCTCTCTTGTCTTTTCTTCTCCTCCGACCCTCTACCTACCATCTACCTCTTCTTCTTCCTCATACATATATATATATATATATATATATATATATATATATGTATGTATGTATGTATGTATCGATATATATCTCAGTCATCAGTCATTAGTAAACATAAAAAACAAAAACCACAAAGCAGATATGGAGACTCGTAATTCATTTGAGACATGGTCAAAATTTGACTTGGTTTCTGCAATAGATTTTGATGTTTTTTCCTTTCCAAGCCAACCGCTTCTTCCTAATTTCAGGTGAGATATCTTTGAGGGCTTCCATTTGTTTTTAGTGTGCTTGATAATGAAATTAAACTATCTTTTGGTTTGTTTTGATGTAAATCAGTGAACATACTACTTGGGAGAAATTTGATCTGCCCATGCAAGAGACTGCTTTTGATGCTATTCCTCTTGATACTATTCCTCTGAATGAGGATATGCTTGTGCATGATCCTTTCTACTCTCTAATAGATTTTGAACAAAGCCAGAATATGATTCCAGGTTATCATATATTCAAACATGGATTTTGAATGGTATTATCTTTACTGATATTATTTTCTTTTCTAGGCGAAATAATGAGTGGTCTTGGTAACAAATTTGGAGTGAGAATCCATGACATGCATACACTACAGGAGAAATGGACTTTAGTGACAATAAATATTAGTGACGCCAATATGATTGTCACTAAATAATATAATTAGTGACAAACCATTAAATTGCCAGCAAAGGTCAAACGTTTAGTGACAATGTAAACTCTTGTCACTAAACGATAACGTTTAGTGACAGTAGAAAATGTAGTCACTACATTTTGTCACTAAAGGCTTTTCAACTAATCTCATTTGAAAACAAAATATCTATTTAGTGACAACTAAAAAATTATTGTCACTAAAACAAAACTGTTGTCACTAAATAATGCACTTATAGTGACAACAAAATGTCTTCTGACTAAATAGTACAATTATAGTAACAACATTTTTCTTGACACTATTTATGTGCATTTAGTGACGAAAAACATTGGAGAAATGGGATTTGATGACAATAAATATTAGTGACAACAAAATGCTTGTCACTAAATAACAGACTTGGAGACAATATTTATGTTGTCGAGACAAACCTTTAGTGACAACAAAAATGATTGTCACTAAATGATAACTTTTAGTGTGAATGGAAAACTTTGTCACTAAAGGCTTTTCCGCCAATCTCATTTGAAAGCGGGAAATCTCATCAGTGACAACACCAATTTTTATAAAGATATTTATAAAGATAGGTACTTTAAATTAATGACCCGACCGTTAGATTTGTTTAAATTGTAAGGAAAAGTGTTATGATCAAATTTAAAGAAAATCGGATATACTTTTGCACGTAATCCTTCAAAATATCTACAAACATACTAAAAACTAAAGGTATTTACAAAGATAGGCACTGCAAATTAAAGATCCAACCGTTAAATTTGTTGAAATTATTAAGAAAAATGTTATAAACAAATTTAAAGGTAATCAGATATATTTTGACACGCAATCCAGTTAAATATCTACAAAAATCTAAAAAACTAAGACATTTACAAAGATAGGCACTTTAAATTAATGATCCAATCGTTAGATTTATTGAAATTTCTAAAGAAAGTGTTATGACGAAATTTGAAGATAATCAGATATATTTTGACATGCAATCCAACAAATGTCTACAAAAAGACCGAAAACCTAAGGTTACAAAGATAGGAACTTTCAATTAATAATCCGACCGATAGATTGGTTTAAAATGATAGAAAAAATATTATGACAAAATTTAAAGATAATCGGGTGTACTTTTGCACGTAATCCTACAAAATATCTACAAAAAAACTGAAAACTTAAAGTATTTTCAAAGATAGGCACTGCAAATTAACGATTCGACAGTAAGATTTGTTGAAACTATTAAGAAAAGTGTTATGATAAAATTTAAAGATAATCTGATATATTTTGGCAACACAATCCAGTTAAATTTCTACAAAAATCTGAAAACCTAACGCATTTACAAAGATATGCACTTCAAATTAACGATCCAACCATTAAATTTGTTGAAATTGCTAAGAAAAGTGTTATGACCAAAATTGAATATAATCGGATATATTTTGGCATGCAATCCAACAAATGTCTACAGAAATACCGAAAACCTAAGACATTTATAAAGATAGGCACTTTCAATTAATGATCCGACCGTTAGATTTGTTTAAATTGCTAGAAAAAGTGTTATGACCAAATTTAAAGATAATCCGATATATTTTGGCATGCAATCCAACAAATGTCTTCAATATGTATCTCGTATATAGATACAATATGTATATTAGTATGCATATAATACATTTGTGAACGATTGTGTGTATTCTATACCGAAGGGAGTATGCAGGTCTAGACAAATGCCCAAATTTGAAATGTAGAGAACCTCGTTACAAATCACATGGTTCAAAAATACATCGCAAAGTTCTACAATATGTGCTAATTGAATTTTGATATTTTTTCTCAAAAATTTTCACTATTGCAATTTGGAAACTATAAAAATACATAGTAACCAACTTGGGGCATGTAATACATATTCATCAACGTATTAATTAAACAACTTTGTTGCTATTTAGTAAACATTAGCCTATTTGTAACTCATAAATTTGATACAGTTTATAAGAAGGTTTACTCTTAGATCTTGAAAAAATCAGAATTTTATAATAAATCAAATAATCATACCTTTATAAATTTTTATATGATTAAAAAGTTACTTCAATTAATGATGCTTAAAATAGTACACTATTATTATTTTTATAATAATAATAATAATAATAATAATAATATTAATATTATTATTATTATATAAAGCTAAATAAAATATTTTCGTATTATAAGTCAATTATATGAATCATATCAAATGAAAATTTTTATATATGTAACTTTTACTTTGATTATTGTATATTTTTGAATTATTTATAAAATGACTAAAACTAAAATCAATACAATAGAAGAAAATAAAGTAAAATAAAAAATAAAGAGAGAGAGCTCCATATATTTCCTCATAATATCTAAAATTAGACAAGTCCAATCACCAGAGGGCCAAATCGCGTGCCTTATTAGTTATGACAAAACTATTGGCGCCAAACTGGAAAATGCTGAGAGAAAAAATCGAGGGAAGAAATAAAAAAAAAAAAAATGAGAACTCAACAAAAAAGAAGGAAAAAAACGGCTTCTTCTGGCAACTGCTCAGACCTGTCTCCTCCAACCCACTCCACAAAACCTTATGCTCTTGGTCTTCTGACATCGCTTCTTCCCGACATCTGCCTCTTGAAGAGTTACTCACCACTTGCATACACAGCCGAACAAACATTGTGATCTGGGTTTTCAGAGAAAAAAAAAATGAATGGGCTGCAAAATCTGGCAACCGTGTAGATGAAATCGTTGCAGTAGTTGACGGGCATCCGACCGTCAGTGTTTGTTAGGAAAACTCCTCCGACACTTGTGTTTTAGGTATGAATTTGGATCTTGTGACTTTGTGTTTCGATTTTGCATACATTACTTGGTTTTATATGGGTTTTGTGTTTCGAGCTTTTCTCCAATTGATTTTTGAATAAACAGAGATTTCGTTGTATTGCAGCTACCTCTGTCGATTTTGTGTTGCTTTTTCCCATTAATTTTAGCTCAAGCTGACTGAGTTTTCATGGGCTTTAGCTTCATTAGAATTTTTTTAAAATTTTTTGTTGTTTTTCTAATGACTCTGACATTTTAGACATTTCTAACACATAAAGATTAAATCTTTATGGACTTTTGGCCAACAATGGGTAGTTGGGATTTTGTTCTTTGTATAAAGCTATAAACATGTTGAGAAGACATTGGAGCTTTAAAAGTATTTCTATATTTGCTTGGTTTAGGTAGTGACGTGATTTAGTGTTGGTGTTGGAATCCGTCATTGGTGTTTTGCATTCTCAAGAAATAGGCGAGCCACTGAAATATTAAGGTGAGTTTTTCAGAACCAAGATGAAGCATAAGTTATCCATATGATGATGCTAGACATGGAATTCCTAGGCTTTATTCCTAAGCTGAAGCAGCGTAAGTTATCCATGTAATTTATGGTTAACTTAGATGCATGTTTATATTGGTGCTGCTAGTTACTATGGAAAATTTATAGGTTTGATGGCAAGACCATTACAGGCCCTCTTCTCTGTAATATGTTCATCATCCTCTCCATATCATGCATCTGAGAAGAAAAAATTGTGGCTTTTAATTTTTCCTAAGCCATATAGTGAGTATTGTAGCAAAATTTTGCTGATCAGTGATAAATAAAACCGGGTGTACATTGCAAGTAGTGTAAGCATTTCTGGTTACCATTGGAACTTTCTTAAGTCCTTCTTCTCTGTACAGGAATCATTACGGAATCTTTTGTTCCTACTTCTGTCATATTATGGATGTGCTTGATCAAGGAGATTTATGTGTTATTTGTAAGTTATTTGTGGGACCACTTGGAGAGAAATAAAATAAAGTCTGCAAGTTATTTGGTAGATTAGGTTCAGTGTTAAAATGTTTTCAAGGTTTACATCCAAAACTTTAAATTTAATGGGAGACAGTTCCTGTTCATTACTTGATTCATCACTCATCTAGACTTTGAGAAAACCCCCTGAACTACTGGTATCAACAAATTTTGCAAATAATTACAAAGAAAAGTATGCTATGATATAAATTGAAGTCCTGACAATCAACATTTTAAGACACCTTCTTACATGGATGCTATGATATAAAGGGGAAAAGTGCTATTCAGTAATCACTAAAGCAAGTAGTCTTCTGAGTTGACATCTGGAAATCTCAAGTCAGTTTCAATATGGCAATTGTATGGTGGTTTTGGAGGGATGATAGATGTGCAATAACTAGTATAACCTGTTCAATGCCTTCATCATCTGCATCTCCCTTGTTATTGGAGTAGCATAAGTTATCCTAGATTGTAGGAAACTGAAACAGTAATCTTGCTTCGCGCGTATTTGCATGGCTCAAAATCTTGTTATTTGGACTTAGATAGTTGCAGTTTAGTCAGAGGAATAGGTGATTTTGGTTGTCCAATAACTGTTTTTTGGGATAGGGATGGGAACTTTAGCTCCAACCCTTATTGAACCTTGTGGGCAGCATATGTATTTAATCTATTCCTAGTACTCCACAAAGTCAGTAAGAAAAGAATTAGTTTGGAGCCAAAGAACTTAAGTGCAAGCATTGAAGAAGACAATAAATTTTATAGGAGAAAACATTAGACTTAAGTTCAACATGTGTACTACAGGCTTTTTTTTGTAAGAAAATGACCAGAGATATGACCATTCATTAGGAAATAAACAGGCAAAATAAGAAGTAGGATTACTGGTTTAGTATTGCACTCATGCTCTCATGCTGCAATTTATCTGTAAAACTCATGACAACAAATTACAGGAAACTGAAACAGTATGATTACTAATGTTTCAACAGAATCCTTTTGATGGATACAACTATTTCTTTGATTTGTTAATAATACAGTTGTTTCAGTTTTCCTAAGCTTTATTAAGTAGACTTGGTTGAATTACATGTCTGTGACTGGCTTATGTACTTGCGCTTAATCTTGTGCTATTTTTTTTTTTTCTTTATCAACATTAGGTCTAATGGATAAGAGTTGGATGCAAATCAAGAATAAATTGGATCCTAGATATCAAAATGGGGTGGAAATTTTTCTTCAATTTGCATATGCACAAAGAGACAATCATACAAGGATTCCTTGTCCTTGTGTTCTCTGTAATAACTTTCGAGATCATCCTAGACAAGTTGTAGAAGATCATTTAATTATAAATGGAATTCGTAGGAGCTATGTCCGATGGATATATCACGGCGAAACCTTTGAGAATATTGCTGCTCATTCTGATACAGATGACCATGAACATGTTGAGTATGATGATGATGAGGGAGGTAGTGAAGATGATGATGATATGGTTGAAATGTTAAATGATATTGGAAATGCCAATTGGGGGGATAGTTGGAATGTAGAAGACAGCAATGGTAATGCAGAAGGAGGTTGTGCTGTGGATAAATTTCTCAAACTTTTAGATGAGGCGAAACAAGAACTCTATCCAGGGCATATACATTTCTCACAATTATCCTTTGTTGTGACACTTCTTCATTTGAAGACCACAAGTGGGTGGACCAGGAAATCTTTTGATTTGCTTTTACAAGTTTTCAAGAATGCACTGCCTTCAGGCTCATTGATTCCCGACTCATATAATAAAGCAAAAAAAAATTATTAGAGACTTAGGTTTTAGTTATGAAAAGATACACTCATGCATCAATGACTGTGTTTTATACAAGAATGAGTTTGCAGATTTAGACAATTGCCCTAATTTGAAATGTAAGGAACCTCGCTATAAATCTAATGGTTCAAAAATACCTCGAAAGGTCATGCGCTATTTTCCATTACAGCCAAGGCTACAAAGGTTCTTTGTGAATAAAGAAGTAGCCTATGATATGAGGTGGCATAAAGAAAAGCGCATAAATGATGATAATGTCATGAGGCATCCAGCTGATAGTGAAGAATGGAAGCACTTTGACCAGCAACATGAATTTTTTGCAAAAGATTCTCGCAATATTAGGTTAGGGTTTGCCAGTGATGGTTTCAATCCTTTTGGAAATATGAGTAATTCATATAGTATTTAGCCAGTATTTCTAGTGCCCTATAATCTGCCTCCTTGGAAATGCATGAAGGATCCCTTCTTCTTGATGACAATGCTTATTTCTAGACCAAAGTCACCAGGAAATATATTGATGTCTATCTCCAGCCTTTGATTGACGAATTAAACAAATTGTGGCTACCTAGAGTTGAGACATTTGATGCATATTCAGGGGAAAGGTTTATGCTGCATGCTGCATTGTTATGGACAATAAATGATTTTTCAACATATGCAAATTTATCTGGATGGAGTACAAAAGGCTATATGGCTTGTCCTATTTGCATGAATGACACTTCTTCTATGCATTTAAGACACGGGAAGAAAATTTGTTATACTGGCCATCGTCGTTTTTTGCCTACAAACCATAGATGGAGGAGAGATAGAAAATCATTTAATGGAGAGGTTGATTTAAGGGGTCTAACCAGGCGTTTGAATGGTCAGAAAATTTTAGAGCAATTTGCAGCAATGGATGATGTGGAATTTGGAAAATTGCAGGAGTTACCCCAACAAAGAAAGAGGAAACGCAGAGACGGTAACTTAAATTAGACCAAGAAAAGTATATTCTTTGAGCTACCATATTGGAAAGATCTTCATATCAGACACAATATAAATATCATGCATCTAGTGAGGAATGTATTTGATATAGTTTTTGGCACAATAATGGGGATTAAAAGTAAAACAAAAGATGGTTAGAAATGTCGCAGAGATTTGATGGAATTGGGGATACGGCCAGAACTGCATTTGATCTCTAAGGGTGATTCATTTGAGACTCCTATGGCTTGCTGCAATTTAACTCAAAATGAGAAAAGGAAAGTATGTGAATTCTTGAGTTCCATTAAATATCCTGATGGTTTTGCGTCAAATATATCTCGATGCATTAGAAGCCATGATTGCAATATTTCTAGTTTAAAAAGTCATGATTGTCATGTTTTTGTGCAACGTATTCTTCCTCTTTCTCTACGTGGTTGTTTAAACACGGATGTTCAGCAAGTCTTATTTGAATTGAGTGACTTTTTTAGGAAGTTGTGTTCTAGAAAATTGAATTTCAATGTCTTAGAAGAACAAGAGAAAAACATTGCTGTTATTTTATGCAAGCTCGAGCGAATATTTCCGTCGTCAGTCTTTGACATTATGATGCATTTGATGCTTCACTTGCCAGATGAGTGTAAAATTGCTGGTCCAGCACAATATCGTTGGATGTTTCCATTTGAGAGGTAAAGTACCACTCTAATAGACACTTTCCTATCCACTTAAAAGAATTAATAAAATTCTAATATTAAAAAAACTTACCAAATTTCTGTTGCTATTTCTCAGAAAAATGGGTACATTAAAGAGTTACGTGAAGAACAAAACAAAGCCTGAAGGTTCAATTGCTGAGCGTTATATAGATAGTGAATGCTTGACATTCACCTCGATGTACTTGCACAATAGGGAGACAATATTTAATAAACCTGAGCGCAATAGTAATAGAAGTGAACCTAGTGGGCAGATCTCAGTGTTTTCATGTAGCAGTCGACCATTTGGTGGTCCAACTCATCACCACATAGATGACTTTAAAGCGGCAAAAGTTCACAACTATGTGTTAAATAACTGTGATGAGATTGAAGATTATATTTCGTAAGTATTAATTCTTTTAAAAAATAGTTTAATCTTTACTTTAATTTTTGTAATAGAAATTCGAACTAGTATTAGTCTAAATCATTACTGAATTTTCTTTTGGACTTAGTGAACATAAGCAAAAATTGAGAATAGAGAACTCAACAAATGTTGATGAGAGGCATGACTTGCAATTTGCTAAATGGTTTGGAGAACGTGTAAGTGTATTTTTCATGCTATACTTATTCTTTTTGGAATTTGACATTTTCTCTTCTGGAATTCACAATAAAATAGTTTCCAAAAGATTTAACATTTGATGAACAGGTTTTATATGGCCAAGAAGTGTGCAGCAATGAACTTCGATCATTGGCTATGGGTCCTGATAACCGGATTAAGAGATTTGCTGGCTGTTGTGTGAATGGTTTACGATTTCACACCAAGGATCGTGAACGAGATAGGAGAACACAAAATTGTGGTGTTGTAGTAAAAGGAGAACATGGGGCAAATTCAGTGGACTTCTATGGGGTAGTGCTAGATATTTTTGAGGTAGATTACTTATTGGGTAGAAAGAAAGTGATGTTGTTCAAGTGTGAATGGTTTTATGTGGGTGATAATTCTGGTTTACAGGTAGATAAAGATTGGAAAATTACAAGCATAAATATGTCTCGTAAGTGGTATCAAGATCAACCTTATGTGCTTGCTTCTCAGGATGAGCAAGTCTTTTATTTACAGGACATGAAATTAGGGAAAAAAATGGTTTGTGGTGGAGAGCTTCAAACCTAGAAGTTCTTATGATGTTCCTGAACAAGAGATTGAAAAAGACATGGCTGAAGCATTCCAAGAAGAGGAACAAACTGATGATCATATTGTCAGGGAAATTGATGAAATATCATCTCTTGCTCGAGGAATAATAGAGGCCCTTGAATGCACGCCATCGGAATGCATTTTTACAATGAGACGCTCCAATTCCAAGAACAAGAAGATAATGATTTTATCAACGATGATGACCTAGATGATGATTCTCAAAGTGATGGACATGAAGATGAAGGACTATTGTTTGACGATGAATTCTAGTATTAGTAGAATTATTCGTGTTACTTTAGTTTTTTGACATCTTAATTTCAATGCACATTATTTATTTATTTTAGTAATCTAGTTCCTCAAATTGCATGTATGTGTTTGTTTTAGCTGTATGGTAATATGTTTCAGAGATCCAGATTTTTTAAAAGTGCCTATGTTGATGGTTTTATCTATATGTTTTTTTTTTTATGCTTTGGACATTTATTAGCTTTATTTAAAGAATGACTTTTTAATGATCTATTTTTCATTACTTCTTAGATGGCTGGACCAGGAAGAAAATGAACATTTGCTAGAAAGGGAAAGGGTGGTGGGAAAGCAAAAGGTACAAGGCCAGAAGCTGTTATCCCATGTGCCAATATTTCAATGCTGCCAAGCGAAAGTGGTGGTAATATTGCAATAAGAAGGGCAAGTCCAGAATCAGTGATTCATGTTAATGATAGTTCATTCCCAACACCAAATCGTGTCACTAGATCAAAAGGTACAAGGCTAGAAGTTGTTATCCCATGTGCTAATATTGCAATGCTTCCAAGTGAAAGTGGTGGTAATAATGCAATAAGAAGGGTAAGTCCGGAATCAGTGATTCATGTTAATGATAGTTCATTCCCAACACCAAATCGTGTCACTAGATCAAAAGGTACAAGGCCAGAAGTTGTTATCCCATGTGCCAAAATTTCGATGCTTCCAAGTGAAAGTGATGGTAATAATGCAATAAGAAGAGCAAGTCTTGAATCAATTAATCATGTTAATGATAGTTCATCCCCAACACCAAATCTTATCACAAGATGTGAAAATGTAGATAATTTTCCAAATTCTGAATCTGATGCCCCTGGAAGTACTGATGTAAATTTGACTTTAGAAGGTCAAATGGATGCAGGTAAAACTTTTATTTGTTTTTGCTGTAACCTTGGAATAGTTTTATTACTTTTTGTGCTCTTTATGAAATATTAATTCTTGTAGGCCATTCAGCACCTACAAGAAAAAGAGGTCCAACAGGGAATATTACGTTATCAAGGAAAAGAGATAGTGAAAAAGACCTCGAAGTTGAGTTGTCCAAGGCAGCAGATCGCATTGTTGGCCCAGATGCACAGTTTTTGATAATTGAGGGAGGCTGCATTTTGAGGACAAATGCAAAGTTACAAGTTACAAAATGGGCACAGCTGAGTGAACAACATAGGGAAGACTTATACAACATGGTTCGGGTAAGAATATATTTATAAATTATTTTAAGACATTCTTAGATAGTTAAAATATGAGGTTAGTTGGAAAAAAGTTCTAAACTGCTGTGGCCACTATTGGGGGCATTATTCAATAGAGATGCACTAAGAGAGCGACACGGGGAGAGTGGCTCTAATATTTGTTTTTGCAAGAAATTCCATCATTACTGAATTTCCTCTAAAGAATACAGAAAACAAAAATATAAGACAATTCTCTCCTTGAATAATTTTTTTTTTCATTTTGGCTGGGCAAGAATTTAAGATCTTGATGAAACTATAGCACTTTTGGCTAGGCAAGTACATTGTTTGATGAAACTATAGCTGCCTACTAATTCTTGAAATATTTTTCCAATAAAGTAATGAGAGGAATTGACCAAAATTGAAATCAGGGCATTAGCACTGGTCACTAGTTCTTTAAATTGACTGAATACAAGCACACGAAGTGCTTTCTGCTTAGTGCTTAGATTAAATTCATTGCAAACCATAAAGATCTCTGTTCTTTGATTAACTCTTGCTCTATATTGAAGAATAGCTCTAATATTGTGGAGAATGAAAAGACCAAAACAACTGTCTTCAAACAGCTAAATGTGCAATATAGAAACATGCGTTACAAGCTTCATTTGCACTTTAAAAAGTTTGGCAATAAAGAGGAAGCTTTGCAACATAAACCAGAAAAAGTCAAAGACGAAAATGACTGGAAATGGCTTTGTGAATACTTCTGTACAGAAGAGTTTCTGGTATGCTCTTGTAGTAGTTAGACTGTGAATATTAAAGTAAAGCTTTTGTAGAAGTTGACTTTATACATTTCTCTACTTTGTAAAAGAAAATGAGCAAGAGGAATAGTGAAGCTCATGCTAAGAACACTATACCACATACAGCTGGGACAAAATCCATTGCACAATTGCAGGATGAGAAGGTTAAAATTGTTTTCATGTTTTATTCTGATCTTTAACAATTGGATAAGATAGAATAAGCTAACTCATACTGCATTTTGTATTTTTTTTTTTTTTTTGCAAAAAGGAAGGAAGGAACAGAACTTGATAACATTGAAATTTACCAAGTCACAAGATTTTCCAAGAAAAAGAAAGATTTTGTAAATGAAAAAGCGAAAGAGAATCTGGTTTGCAAAATAATTCTAAGTCTTCTTAACTATCATATGTTAGGATTTATCACTTTCCATAACAATTTCTTTTTCTTTTTTTTTTTCTGTTTAGGAGAAAATGAAAGAAATGCAACAAACAACAACAATGAGCACTGCTGACATTTGCACGGAAACCATCGGCCATATACCTGGGCATATACGTAGCAGAGGTGTAACCAAGAAACAAAGTTCCTTCAATGAAGAACAATATCTTACCGAGTTGGAGGAGAATAGACGCCTTAGACAAGAAGCTGAGTAGAAAGCTGCAACAATGGCAGAAGAAATTGCAACTTTAAAAGAGGATCAAAGGAAGACAAATGAGCTTATGGCAAAAATTCTTGAGCAATTGGGAAGGGCTCCAGAGTGGAACAACTTACATTGCAATGTGAGTCAATAAGCTGTGACTTAAACATATTAAACATATTTTTGTACTGTCATATTTCTTTTAAAAAATGACTTTGTTGCTAGCTATGGATATCCATTCTCTGTTTTCTTTTGTTGTTTCTATATACATGGAATGAGGGTAGACAAGATCACTGTTTTGGTTGCAAAATGTACATGAGTAAGTTGTTATTACTTCTCATGCATTTGTGGTGGCAGAAAGTACCAAATGCATGCTCTTGGCTGTTGTATTATGGTGGCCTGTTTGGTCTACATATTGTATTTGATGGCAGCATAACTTATTTCTAATCTTTCTGTTTGATTTAACTAACAACTATACATTATGCAGAGGTCTATAACTAGCTGCTTTATGCATTCATACTATGTTCCTTTTCACTTTAGATTGTAAGAGGTGAGATTTAACTACCTCGGTGTGAATTTGCAGTTTCTGGTTTGAAAAACATCAGTTGGCAACTTGTTCTTTTAGGATGAACATGATATAAAACTAAACATATTAGAAGTGCTGGTAGCGATGATTGCAATATTTATGAAGCAGGAGTAAAGCGAGGAGAGTGAGGAAAGATGAGAGAGTGGTAGTTTTGCCAAAATTTAAAGTACACGTGGGACCCATAGTAGGAGAGAGAGTGATGATGATATTTGATTGAGAAGTGATTAGATTTAATAAAGGCTACTGTAGTCATTTTTGTAGCATTTGCTCCGGCAGGAGGACAATTGATTTTGTAATATCACCAGCATAGGTCCATAGATTGAGAATTGTTACTTTATTGATTTTTTAGTAACATATTATCCTTATACACATTTGATTGCTTGATTGTTAAAATGCTTAGAGCATAATATTTCAAATGATTTTGCATTAAAAGAAAGGAAATGTTGTGATATTTCTGTTCATTTAATTTTTCTTTTTTTAACTTTGACATTATAGTTAAGCTCACTTGTTTCTTTAAACTTGTTAATTTTGCAGATTTTTGGGGTTATGATATGAGCCATGGAGTAGCTAACTATGAGGTGGCCAACATATCAAGTTTAATCTCACTTATATATTTTGTGCCCATGGTTGGTGTATATTTTTGGATAGTAACCCATGTCAAAATATATTGGATATGAAAATTGAAAAAAAGACTTAACTGTACATCTTTTTGTTTTTTGTGAATGATGTTACAGAAGTGTTGTGATAAAAGGATCTACTTAGTGATATTATTATAAAATATAATATTATATATTTTGGGTATTCATGTTTTCTTCAGTTTTGTTATTGTAAATTTTTATTCTTGGTTTATCATGTCCAGGGAATCTTGAACTATACAATGACAAAAATTATAAGATAATAAGGACTAGTTTTTGATAAATAAATAAAATGATGTAGTAAAATGTTGTCACTATATATAATATAATATTGACAAGAAAGAAAGAAAAAAGAATAGCATATAGAGGAATGGAATGAGATGAAGTACAGAAATATAGACATGAGGCGGGGCTTAAATTGGTGATAACAAATTAATATTGTCACTAACTTTCCTAAGAATATTGATAATAAAGGTTGGCACTATTAAGAAATAGGGTTGTCACTGTTAATGGAACACAAGTGACAAGAAATACGGTTATCACTATTAATAGAACACAAGTGACAAGAAATATGGTTGTCGCACAAGGCGGATGTTGTCAACTGTCATAAATGTGTGACCAATTAGTGACAAGGCAGATGTTGTCACTAATGAGTGACCAATTAGTGACAATATAATGGTAAAAGTGACGATCTTTTAAACCAATTAGTGACGAGGCATGTTGTCACTAATAATTGACTACATTCGTGACAATCGGAATAATGTCACTAAACGTCAAAATTTAGTGACAACAATAACTTCTTGTCACTGATGTTATTCAGGGTGGAAGTTGTCACTAATGAATGACCAATTAGTGACAAGGAGGATATTGTCACTAATGAGTAATCAATTAGTGACAATATATTGGCAAAATGTGACGATCTTTGAAACAAATTAGTGACGTGGAATGTTGTCACTAATACTTGATTACATTTGTGACAACAGTAATATTGTCACTAAAAGGCAACATTTAGTGACAAAAAATAAGTTGTTATCACTACACACCTTTAGCGACATAGCTTTAGTGACATTGAAGTGACAATAAAATTTTTGTCACTAAATTTCTTTAGTGACAATATTTGTGGATTTAGTGACAACATTACGTTGTCACTAAAGGTCCCTCTTCCTGTAGTGATAATATCGAAGTTCAAGATATTATTTCAGACGAAATTCCTATAAGAGAAGAAGAGGATTAAGAGGCAGAGAGAGAAGAAGGGCAATTACTCCCAAACTCTATCAAGAGAAACCATTTCGTAGTACTTTTACCTGCCAATCAAGAGCGCGGCCAAAGAACTGAATATTGGCTTAACCCATCTCAAGAACAAATGTAGAGAGTTAGGAATTCGTCGATGGCCTCACAGGAAGTTGATGAGCTTGGAGACCCTAATCCAAAATGTTCAGGTTCTCTCACACTCACACTTATAATTTGCAAGTATGAAACTATGAAAGATTTATAAGTAAATAACCGATGATATCACTTCGATTTACAGGAGATGCAAAATAAAGAAGAAGGAGGACATATGGTTGAGAAGAAGTTGAAAGAAGCCATTGAGATACTGGAATGTGAAAATCAGTTGGTAGAAGAAAGTCCTGATACGCAGTTGGAGGACCAAACACAGAAATGGAGACAAGTATGCTTCAAGGCCAAATATAATGAGAAATTTAAGTATAATAAACTTAAAGGGATCATAAAATCCCAAGACTCATTTCACAGTAACTTCACGGCTAATTCTGCTGCTAGTCTAGATGCGGGGAAAGAAAAGGAGGAGGATGTCGAAGAAGATGAGTTGAAGTGCATAATTGCTAATTGTTTGTCTTCCTCTAATGCAAA
Organism: Voacanga thouarsii; assembly: GCA_026120185.1. Classification (NCBI taxonomy): domain Eukaryota; kingdom Viridiplantae; phylum Streptophyta; class Magnoliopsida; order Gentianales; family Apocynaceae; genus Voacanga; species Voacanga thouarsii. The sequence goes on along the minus strand of JANUWF010001255.1, from coordinate 5,891,273 downwards.
TATGGAAAAAGAACAACTATAAACATTCACCCTAAATTTATCAGCTCAATTGAAAAAGAACAACTACAAGCATGCATCTTCAAGTTCACGTGGATACCAATGAGATGAATGAAGGAAATAAAAGTGACTTATGATTTTTTTTTTTTTTTGTTGAAATGTTTGTAGTAATGTAGTATATTGACATCCGAATGTAACATCTCAACAATTTGATGCGTATTATTACTGGAAATATTCTTTTATTACTGGACATATCTTTTTCCCTTATTATCTTTTTTGTTCCACTTCAGGTGGCCAGTATTTCTCTGTGATAAGGGAAATATCGAGTGTGTCCATGACCAAAACCACGGTCACTGCCACAACTACGATTATAACGATTATAACGATGGCTTCTGTTGGAGCTAACAACATTCACTTCTGGGAGTGCTGTTGAGCCAGTTCATCTGGCTTCATGATTTCTCAATAATAACTCATATTAAATCTGTCAACTTTGGATACCCTTTTTCTCGATATTATTACTGCAGGACAATATTCGAGGTATGAAAATTGGAGAATGTCTTCTCCAAGATATCTTCATTAGTAACTTTTTCTCCGCATAATTTTAACTGAGATGTAATTTTATATATCGCAGAGTTCACGGTTTTTAAATCTTGCAACTTCAGGTGCATTCATTCATACCGTGCAGTTGGTAGTACGACCATCTTCAGGTGGTCTAATATTTCTTTTCAACATTTAGATGTATTTCTGTATTGAGAACCCATGACATATAATTTTTTTTCAGAAATATCAAGGGTTACAAATTTGAGTTTAGCAAGGTTAACCATATAAATTAATAAATGCGTACCTATCTTCTGGCTTTAATAACGACAGAGATTCGTGCTGATAACGTGTTATAAAATTTGGGTAGTGTTAGAATAAAATATTCACACTACACGCTAATCTTTGCACAAGAATTTCTCTCTTTCTTTTCTCTTACAATTTTCTCTAATCTTTCTTTCACAAAATAATGGTGTATTACAAACTTAGATAATAGCTCTATTTATAGAGCTCTTAATTAGTGGAATACATCATGGCATACATCATCTTCCACTAATCTTAATTAGTGGTGTCTCCACTAAATGGTGGACATTTATAAAAATCTTCTCTAATAATTCACATAAATCCATAATTAGTGGAACCTCCACTAATTAGTGGATCTTTTACTAATTTAATATATTCATAACAAAATTAAAACAATTGTAAATTTATGATCACAGATGTATAAATCGTATTACAAACAATAGCTAAACCAAAGAATCAAAAGAATCTATAAAGGTAAAACCCAAACTGATGTTGATTCTACTATAACCAAATCATATAACATGTTAACACTACTTTTCTCTAAATAAAAAATCTCAATATCATATCTTCCATTCAAGAAAAGCAAATTGGTGAGTTTAGTCATTTAACTTTTTTATTTTAGCATGATTAGTCAATATTCATTTTTAATTTAATAAACCCTCTATCTTTGTCAATTTGGCACATTAGGTCCTTCTGGCTTAATTATGGTAAGTCAACTCTAAATTAACTCGTCAACTTCGATTTTAACCTATTAAAAAAAAAGGCAAATTTAGTATTTTGCTGTACACCTTCAATATTTAATTGAAAACCCAACAGAAAATCAATATGTTCTTCATGATATGATGCTACAAAAATCTATCCTTCTGAGCCATTTCTAAAGAGGGATTTTGAAGCGTTGAAGAGGGATTCTGTGTATTTCACTGATAACTATTGATTTGGCTATTATTTGTAATACGAATTATACATCTGTTATCATAAATTTACAATTGTTTTAATTATATATATATATATATATATATATATATATATAATTCTAATATAAAGAATGATTGAAGGTGTACAGTAAAATATCAAAATTATTATTTTTTAATGGGTTAAAATTCAAGTTGATGGGTTGATTTATGATTGACCCGCTGGAATTAGGTCGAAAGGACCTAAGGTGCCAAATTAAAAAATATAAAAGACTTATAAAGTTAAAAAAAGAATAGAGACTAACCATGTCAAAATATAAACCTTTAGGAACTAAACTCATCAATTTGCCTTTATAAATGTTGAAGGTTTAGAGTAAAATACCAAATTTTCCCTTTCTTAATAGGTTAAAATAGAAGTTGATAGGTTGACTCGCTGAAATTAAGTCAAAAGGACTTCGTGTGTCAAATTAAAAAAGATAGAGGACCTATAAAGCTAAAAAAATGAATAGGGATCAATCATGCCAAAATAAAAAAAAAATTAGGGACTAAACTTACCAATCTACCTTTATTCTTTTTATATTATATATCAATGTTTAACATCATTACTTGGTAAAATCTAACTATAAATTTGTCGATCACATAATTGGATATTTAATTATATCAAGAAAAATAAACTTATTTGGCCTTTAAAGTTTAAAATTTGTAATTTTTTTTTTAATAATTTTTTCTACTATTATGATCTTTAATAAAATTATAACCTGTCAAGTGATCCATAACTATATATATATATATATATATATATATATATATATATATATTGTATAAAGTTTGGTATAAAAAAAATAAGCTCTATTGCATGTAATTAATGATATGTCTATTTTTCCCTTAAATGAAAAATTATGTACAATAGAGATGTTCTTTTTTTTTTTTTTTTTTTGGTCGAAATTTACATTGGAAAGGATAGTTAGGAATTACTTAGCAAGTTATAATTTTATTAGGGATCATAATGGTAGCAAAAATCATCAAGAATGAAAATATTATAAATTCTAAACTTTATGAACTAAATAAGTTAGTTTTCCTAATATCAATAACCTATTAAAATGTAGAAATATTGTTTTATGCAATATATAAGAAAATAAACTTGGACCATTTATGTATAGAAGAAGAATTTTAATCACTCAATAATTTTAAGGAAATATTTACATAGATCTGATCTTTATAAATCATATGTATACGAAAAAATTTCTACTTTTTTTAAAATATGCAAATGAAATATATGTATTATAATTTTTTATTCCATGGTCTATAAAGGTCATATATATATCTCCAATTTCAAGGTTTTGGCCTTACAAGACTTGTTTTATGGATTACCCTGATTAGGCTTTTAAGAAACAGAACAAATTAACAAGAATAAACTTGAGGCAGAATGAAATCCATATAGTCACTTCCCAAGAATATGGGTAAATTTCGTGCAATAACTTACAACTATAAGAGAAGATAAGTTATACTATTAAACAAATCTTGTATAACATTTTATATTTTAAAAAACATTAAGGAATTTTACCGTCATCCAATTTAGCTACCTCATTCAATTGGCGAATTACTCGAAAGGAAGAAGAATTTTTCTACAAATAACTGAAGAGGATCTGGAATTACAAGATTTTATAACCTATCATGCTACTAGCTACAATATTCATGCTGAAAACTTGTATTCCCCCCACGAATCAGTACCAAATCAATGCATTACTCAACTGAAAAGAGGAGAAAAGAAAAAGTTTCTAATGATAAGCTTCATCCTCATAGTAATTTCCTTTCGTGCCGAGATGTTTTAATTGATTGTTTCCAATACTACTTGAATAGGAACAGTACAAATTGGACATGAAAAGTAGCCTTTTGGTTTCACCTTTTACCCATTGAGAGAGAGAGAGAGAGAGACAGAAGAGAAGAAATTAGGCCTGAAATTATTTTCAAAGCAATCAGAAAGCCCACTTTATCTATTGACAAAGGAGGAAATGAATAAAATAATGTCTCTATATACATAAAAAATGACTTAACAAATCATTTTTACCTGTTAGAATTACAATACGAACTTTAATCAATGGGCACCCGAAGAATAGTAATTGCGAACTTTTCCTATCTTACGAAATACATATTCTCAAACAACGACTCCATATTCTATTATCAATAAAAATCTAACAAGAGACGTCATTTTTGCCACTTTTTCCTAGCATATGTACAATACTCTTCTTGACAAATTACATGGAAAAAAAACCCAAAAAGACTGAAATGAAGGCCGCCAGAGAAGGCCGTGCCTGAAGCAGCACCTCATTACCAGTCATATCATAACTTGTGATTGATCAATTCATAAACTGTGACAAGAGCCATAACCAACGAATGATCAACGTGAGGTTCGACAACTAAAGTTAATACGTCTTCACCAAAAACAAGTCCTGATGATGATCTTTTTTGCTCTACCTGCAGCCCACAAAACCCTCTAAGTTAGAAAAAGCCAAGAAGTTTTTTCCCAGTATATGAAAGACTGAGAAAAAACCAAGAATGTTAGGCATGGGTTAGAAGTAAACTAACCTCAGCAACAAGTATGCCATCTCTATCTGTTATCTTGAATGCTGATTTTCCAGATGATCCTTGTATTCTATAGCAGCTTGTCTCAGCTCCTTTGCAGCCAAGAGAAACAACATAATTGATGCTTCCTCTGAGAACATTGCAATTCTTTCTCACTTGAAAGCAAGGTATCTTCTGCTCCACTTTAGCACCATTTGCCTTATAGCCGCCCCAGTATCCAAAAACTGGAATTTTCTGCAAAATGGTTTATACAGAAAAGCACAGATGAGTTCACAAATCTACTAAGTTTTTACATCTGTTGGCTTAATATTACAGAATTCATCATCATTCAATACCTTTTGCCGTAAAGAAAAAAGTACTTTGCCGCGAAGATCCATGAGATCAACTTCCCTGCTAGATTTTTCGCCGTAATTGTCAATGCGATAAACAAGTTTGCCATTTGAATCGAAAACTGTACAACCTTTTCCATGGAACACAAGTGATTTCATCCATAATGTAAATGATTCTCTTCTTGAAGTGATGTAATTAGAAGAAGAATCAGATGTAGTTCGGAGATGAACTTCAGCCATAGAGAACCTGCAGAGGACAGAATGTTGTCGTTGCTCCTGCTCAAATAGTCCTCTAGAGGGATTAAATAAGTGGTTCAATTCCTGGAACACGGGCAAAAGCGCTGAAACTGCATTTGAAAATATAGAATGATGCTGACAGAAACCATATAAAATGACAATTTAAAGCCTTAGAGATAATGTTAAGTTCAGATGCATTTTTCTTTGGCTATTTCTCTGTCCAATAATGAGAACACTTATCATTTGAATTCTTCGTTGAGCCATGCTTTAAATGCCCGAAGAATAAGAAAAGGAGAAACCAAAGGAAACATAGATGGTCAATGGAGGAAAAAGTTGAAGCTGCCTAATGAAGCCAAGAGAAGCTGTCAAGAGGTGACTTATACTAGAGACATGTTTTCTTTCTTTTGAACCCAAGAGCGGCCTCATCTTAGATCATTTCATACCTCATTTTCACCTCAAATGCAGCAGCCATTTCTCGCCTTTATCTCTCTAATTTGGCAATGAAAACTACTACAACATTTTCTTTGGCTCAAAAACTTAATTAAGTTGGGAAGTTGTGGACAATGAGTTTCCACTGTGGTTAGCTTGGTAATGACTGCTTAACAAACTATATCTTCCTGTTGCAGTAAATAAAACAAAATCAAGCAATCTACCTTATTTATAATTCGAAAAGATCATAACTTTATATTTCAATGGATATTATTTTTATATACTAATCTTAAATTACTCCTAATTAAACAAATAACAAGAAATGCCACTAAGCAACTAACTAAAAGGTTGAGAGAGGGGGCAGGGAGAAGGGTGTAGAGTGCATATGTTAGAGATATGCTGATCAGCTTCATAATATCTCTTCAACAAACTATCTTTTCAACTGCAATAAATAGAGTAAAATCGAGCAGTTAAGTATTCGAAAAGATCATAACAACTGATGTTATTTTGACACATGATTTTTAGACTAAATATAATTGAGTATATATATAATTATATTAGATAATACCTCTAACTAATAGTCAAGTAATTGAATGATAGATTGGGAGAGAAGGGAAAAGGGAGGGCCGTAGAGTGCGTATGAATATTGTCCACATGAGTGGCATGCCGACAATAAAGTAACCACACGCTATGCCATCCAGAGTCTCAAAATATCTGCTTGCACGTGAGTCATGTATTTCTTCTATGTCTTGGAATGAGCTGCTAATGTTGCCGTGTTCATAGCTTCATATTTCCTGTGCCATTTTGTTGGAATTCTCAATTGCCTTTCACCTTCCTCCATTTTGGCCAAGTTCACCCATGGTGGCGACTGATCCAATAAGATGGGCTCCTTGGGTAAGATATACCGTTAGACAAAGTTAATTTTCATTATATAGTGCACCATTTTTTTTTTTTTAAAACAGCCGATGTATATATATATATATACCCGAAACTCAAATTTTTGTCAAATAAAAATTATATTTGACTAATTAATTTTTATCGTAGGACAAAAACATTTTATAATAAAACGATTATCTTCATAATTCTTTCCTGGCATGTGGATGATTTACTTAGAATTGTTTTAAGTTCGATGCATTTTTTTTTATTTCCCACTTGCATATATAAAATTTCATTATCTAACCTGTACTATCAACACCAATATTACCAAGTAATGATAGTGGTAGGCCACGACTAATAACAAACTAAACGTACAAATATATAATATTTCTTTAAATAAAAGCATCTTCTCTTGATATTAAACTAAAAAAATAAATGTGGTAAGTCTGCAAAATCAATGGCATTCCCTACAAGAAAATCAAAAAACATTCAAATCTATAATAAGTCTTAGTACAAGTGATAGTGTAGAGATTCGACTTTTGAATAGAGTAAGAACAATTTCTCTCGTGTGCAAGAATATGTATAAAATATCATGTAAAATTGAAGACCAGATGAGATATATTACGCTATTTATCTTTTTTAAAATTCTAGAAGCGAGGACTTGAAGAGCAGAATTAGTTAGGCACAACCAAATGCCTGGATTATCGAGAAAAAAAAAACTCAAATTTATTGATTTGTTGACTTACTGGGCTAATAACTTTTCTTCCCACATGTTTTTTGCTATGGCACCAAAAAAAATCATTCCAAATCAGATCATTGACCTCTATCATTTCATTAAAGATTTTTCCAAAATTTTCTATTACATTCTAAACTCGAAGTTTTCCTGCTCTGGTTTGGGATTAATTTTTTTTTTCAAAAATATAAAAACAAATCAAAATTGTTGTTTACCGGCAACTTCCTTCAGAGTATCTTCAATATTCAATAATGAGATGCTTCAGCATAATGCAGAAAAAAATATTTGAATTTGTCAGTGCCGTCATTTTCAGTCGTCGTTCTTTTTTTTTTTTTTTTCATACAGCCAATCGTGGCTCTTCATAAGGAGAAAAAAATAATAAATAAAAAATGGTGGCTCTTCATTAAAAAAATAAAAATGGTTTCCAGATGAAGCAATAATAAGGAGAAAAAAAATAAAGAAAATGAAAAACTAAGAGTGAGGGTATAGTCTAGGTCTTTCAGCAGCTGGTATTTGAATGTTTCTTGGCATAAAAGAATAAAACCCATTAAAGCCATGTACATTTTCTTATAGTGGTTAATAAAATAGTGTTTTTCCAGCCACAAAAAAAAAAGATTAAATAAAATGAGCACGCCTTTGAATGATAATAAAAATGGGAAAAAATTTTGGTTAGTATGATTTCTTTTTCTCGGTGATCATACCGTTGAACCACTGTTATTTAGTCATTTATTTTCTGATAGAATGGAATAGAAGAGAAGATATACTATAAGAAATTGTTTTTTGCATGAAATGTTTAAATGAAAAATAAGTTGCATAATTTTTTTTCTTAATGAAGGAAATGTTTGAAACAATAGGTTATTAGGTATTTAGGACAAAGAAAAAGTTACTAAATAATTTGTCACGGTAAACTATTTTGAAGAAAAAAACTGGGGAAATTTGGCAAATTTTAGGTTAACTCATCAACAAATTAATCCTTTTCTTTCTTAGTGATATTTGATCATTGCATGCATAATTTATATAGCACTTGAGGTTTAAATTCTTTAAATTCATTATAGATGGCTATTTATCTTCCCCATTTTCTCCTTATTTAATGTAGATGAAGGAAATTGAAATAAGAATAGAATTCAAAGAGAAAAAGATTGGAAAAAAAGCAACATGGAGACCTATGGCTCCGTCCCCCTCATAATAAGCGCAGCCATGTAGAACTAAAAGGTCAGGAGTCGAGAATCTGGAGGTCTATGGCGCCATACATTCCATGGTAAATGGCACCGTGTATGTCCAGAAGTCCGAGATAGCAGAGATCCTAAAGCATGACAGTGCTGTGTGTAGCATTAGTCATGGCGCCGTGTACGTTTTCAGCACATGAAGGCTTCAAGTGCCACGACGTCGTTTTGAAAGAAACCTAAAGTATCAAAGCATGCACGACGACGTACAAGCCACTTTTCACGGCACCGTGTAACATCGCAGATAACACCCTATTTTATAGATTTTGAGAGTTATGGCCACCTAACCTATAAATACTAGCTCTTTTTCTTTGAAGATAATGAGAGTGAGGTAAGAGAAAACCCTGAAAAACCCCTTAGAATCACAAGAGAAGATCAAGAAAAAAAAAATTCAAGGTGAATTGAAAAGGAAAAAGTAGCACCCAAAGGAAGATTGCAAAGAAGAAAAAGGATCATTGTCTACGAGTTCTTCCTTTAATTAATTCTCTGTAATTTGATTTTGTGGTTATTAAAATTATTTGATTTGGGTTGTAACTAAAAGGTTGTATCCTATACTACTCTTATATTTGATTGTTACTTGGCTTATTATTATCTATTTTGAGTAATTTATCACTTGGCTTTTGTTGATTAGATTGAATTTTTGGGTAATGCTCTTATATTGAACTTGAGAAAGAATGTATAAGATGAGTTCTCTTCTATTTTGATCTAATAGATTTGTTTTCCGTTGATGAACTTGAAAAAGAATTTGAAAAATTTAGAACTTGTTGACAAATAAGGTTATTAGGGTCACCTAGAGATAGGAATCCTTTAACTTTTTGGCTTAGGTTTTGATTTCCCTAACTTTATGTATTCTTGAGTTTGATTCATGTGAATAGAGATATCTTTGAGTTAGGCTTAAGGATAGGAGACTCATTATTTGAGAAAGAGTGAATTTCAATTTATTTGAAAAATTTTGCCAATATTTGAATCAGACATCGATTGGTTGAATAATGGTTGATGCTTGGATGTAAATGGGAAATTCTTTTTAATTGCATGGTCAACCCCCCTTTCTATATAATTTAATTTTGCCTTAGTAATCTTTTGGTTTTGTCTTGAAAACTGGGTATAGCTTTCTTTGTGATACTCTTAGCCACTTGATTTGTGATAGTTAGTTATTTATACTTCTTTATTTTAATTAATTGGACAATGAAATTTGGGAGAAAGTAGTGGTAGTTGGTGTCCTTTCTTGGGATCTTCGATACTTACCAATCATACTCTATACTACATGATGGGTATATTTATCTAAAATGTGTGTGTATGTGAATTAAGTTGGTATTTTATTTTAAAACTTTGTTAAGTGTTAGAGCTATCTTATTTACATAGAATAAACCACACACCTAAGCACACACAACAAGTTTTTGGCACTGTTGGCGGGGATCGTGTGTCAATATCACAAAACCAATTAAGTTTCATTTATTTAATTATTATTTTAGTTTGTTTATAGTTTTTATATTTATCTTTGTTAGTAATTTGATAGTGTATGTTTTGTGAAGATACTTTGATTTCATAGATTTTCATTTTGTTTTATTGATTTTCTGTAGAGAATTTAGGCATTAACTTTTATTTTGTTATAATTCCTCATATCTTGTTATCCATACATGTGTTATTTTGATTTGAATAGTAATTGAGTTTTCTTGGTTTTACTTTGTAGGAAATTTTTCGTGTATATGCATAGAAGAGATTTGGGTAAGGCAGTGGTTGGTTTTGATAGTGAAATAGAAAGAACCTTTAGGAAGTTGTATCGAGAGCAAAAAGAAAGAGCCTTAAAAGCCTTTGAATAGTTAAGTACTTGAAGAGAATTTGGTTTTAAAATAGAAGTTAACCAATGTGGAAATGGGAATGGGAGAAGGATAATAGGTGATTATGCTAGACCTACTCTCTCTGGAGTAAATTCAAGTATTATGAGACCTAGAATAAATGCCAATAATTTTGAAATTAGCCTCATTTTATCTAGATGATTCAATTTGATGGTTTGTTGGATGAGGGACCCTAATGCTCATTTAGCCTCTTTCTTGGAAATTTGTGATACACTTAAGCTAAATGGAGTATCAAATGATACAATTAAATTGAGATTATTTTCATTCTCTTTGAGGGATCGTACGAAATCATGGTTGAAATCATTACCTACTAGTTCCATTACCACTTGGGAGCAATTGGCCAAGAAATTCCTTGCTAAGTATTTCCCTCCTGCTAGAGTGGCTAAACTAAGAAATTATATCTTTTCACTCTCTCAATTGTATGGAGAAATAATTCATTATGCCTAGGAAAGATTTAAGGAATTGATTAGAAAATATCCCCAATATGTTTTTTACCTTAGATTGTGAATGTTAACTTTTTACAATGATTGAATTTCTTTTCAAAATAAATGGTAGATGCGTCTTCAAGAGGAACTGCTTCATCTTAAACTCCAGAAAAACTTTTTATGTCATTTTACAGTTATGACATAACACATGCAAAATGTAAAATATATTTTCCAGCAAAATGTAAAATATAAACATGAACATAACTGAAGATGAAACAAAACTATAGATAAACATAGCTGTAAAAAACTTGATCCTGTCACTCTTCTATAATAGAAGAGTAACTTTGTTTCATCTTCAGTTATGTTCATGTTTATTTTTTACATTTTGCATATGTTATGTCATTTTCATTTGAATTTAGTGATTATAAATATTATTTTTAGTACTTTATTAGCTTTAAATTCTTATAAAAAAAGTTGAATTGTGCATTTTCTGGAAGTGCATGATGTGCTGGACCTCATGATCCATGGCGCCATGCCATTTAAAACTGTGAAAAAATTAAAAGTTTTAAGATGCCACGTGGCCATGCAAGTCATGCATGATGTCGCGGTGCATTTGGACGAACAAAAACGTTGTCGTTTCAATTATAAACTTCATTGTACAAAAATGTGCACAGCACCATGAATTTCATAACTTATGGCATGGTTTATCCGCTTATAAGTCTAACAACATTTTTTTGATTTCAGGTCTCAAAGTTTTGAAGGCCGATAGTGATGTGTAGGTCGTGAACTATGGCGCCGTGCAACTTCAATTTCCAAAAAATAAAAACCTTTTTTTTCTATCACTTTCCCCCAAAATCATTCAAAACCCCAACGGCGACTACATTGCACCTCTCCATTCGACCTCGCCGTGCATCAATCCCTCTTGCTTATTGCTCAAATCCACTATACAATAAAAAATTCACGTGCATTTTAACCTTTCTACCAATTCCAAATTAACTGTGGCATCCTCTTTTGGCAATCGAAAGTTTTAAGCCTACAACTAGGGTTCAAAAAAAAAATTGAGCTATGTTATGGTGACTTCTAAACCGGAATTTTATTTGTTGTTGAGAAATATAGCTATATTGCTGTATTTAAGTGAATTGGTTGAATTTGTGGGTGAATTGAACTATTTAAATTGTTGGTATTGGTGTTCAATGGATTATATTATTTTTTGATTTGGAGGATTATATTGTGGCTTACTGTGATTATTATTACTTTCTATTAATGGTTGATGGTTGGGGTGGCATTTTGGTTGAACTAAGCTGAGTTGTGTGGTGATTGAGCTGCATTGGAGTTACACTTTGATTGAATTGTGTTAAGCATTTGATTAAATTGATTGAGTGTTGAGGTTTTGAATTTGATACTCATAATTACATTAGATAAATTGGACTGTGGTTGAATTGGATTTGATTGTGGGCCGTTGAGCTAAATTGAGTTTTCTGTAACTAAAATTTAATAGAGAGGGATACCTACTGTTTGAAGTTTATTTGTTTGGTCTTGAAGTGGGTTGATGCTTCTATTTTGTTTGATTTTGGTTTAACTACTCTAAATTTGTGTGGAGTTGGTGTTGTGATCAGTAGAAGGAAGAATGAGGATTTGGAATTGTGTTTTTGTTGCTTGGTTGGTGTGTGAATTGATGTGGCAATTGTAAGGAGGATTATTTGCTTGAGTTGTGAAATGTGGGTAGCAATAGTGTTGAGAATATTGAAACTGGTGTTAAACAGTTAAGGTGATTATGGTTTGATTGTGGTAGAGTTGTGACTTAATTGAAGAGTGTTGAGGGACTTGTTGTCTTTGATTATCTCTTTCTTTCTCTTTCTTTCCTCATCTTTCCTTTCTTTCTACCTTTCATATTCCCTTTTCCTATCCTATACTAATCTACCTATGACTCCCAAACATATAGCTATCAAATTTCCTTCTAAGAGGAAGAGGGTAGATGGTTCTTTCTCATCTCAACCTCAACCTTCCAATAATGACAAGTTTGTCATTGATGAATGCAAGGAATGGTTTGAGAAGAGGGAGAGTAGAAAAATCATTGTTAAGAGAACTATTGATCTAGTATTAGATCATAAGTTGAGAGTCTCACATATTTTTAGGCAAGTAGGCTGGGGGCCTATACTGAGATTGAAGGGTACCTACTATCCTAATTTGGTCAAAGAATTTTATGCCAACATGAATGCTAAAAAGCAAAACAACTTAAGAAATATTGACACGACAGTGAAGGAGATTCTCATATACTTGTCGATGGAGCAGTTTGCTACTATGCTAGATCAGGTGAGAGATGAGAGGACTTGGGTTGAGATTGACACCTATAATAAGAAGGTGGTGTCAGATAGTGAGTGGAAGTTTTATGATGCTAGAGCTGAGCTCCATTTAGTGTATCGCCTAGCTGGATAGGCTGAAGTTTTACATATGACTGACCTCCCCCCTCAATACAGATTGGAGATTTATCTCTTGAACTTTAATCACTACACAAAAAAAAAAGGGCAAATGCGACGAAGATAAATATGACGGTCAAAAAATCGTCGCAATAGGTTACTTTAAATGATGGTTATGAAACTATCGCAATAGATAAACCTAATACGATGGTTTAATGCCAACCGTCGTATTTGATGACTAAATACGATGGTTTAATTTAACCATCGCAATAAAGTAGGCCAAATACGACGGTTTATTTTAATCGTTGCAATAGAGTAAACCAAATACAACACTTTATTTTAACCGTCGCAATAGAGTAGACCCATACGACGGATACAACAGTTTATTCTAACCGTCACACTAGAGTAGACCAAATACGACCGTTTATTGTAACTGGTGTTTTTAGTCTAATTATAACAAAGTCCTTCAAAATTATTTTAAATTTTATTTGATTATTTTCAAATTTAATCACAATACTATTGGTAATGATTACAATAAATTTAATGAATGGATCGTTAATTTGATATATTTATATTTGTAAATACTAAAATATCTTTTCATTTTATAGATATTATTGCACACATGTGACAAAATAAAACGAATGACCTTCAAATTTGATCACTAAACTTGTTTAAACTTTATAAATACATGTAATGATTAGATAATTGATTTTTAAAATACATTTTTGTTGACATCTTAAGTTTTCATATATTGGTATTAAAGAGCTTATATTTCATTTTAATTATTAGTTATTTTAAGATATACATATGTGTGTGTATGTGTGTGTGTGTGTGTGTGTGTGTGTATATTGTTTATATACAATATAATATATTCTGTTATGAATTATTTGAATCTCCATTAATTAGTGGAGGCTCCACTAATTATGGATTTATGTGAATTATTAGAAGATTTTTATGGATGTCCACCATTTAGTGGAGACACCACTAATTAAGATTAGTGGAAGATGATGTATGCCATGATGTAATCCACTAATTAGAGTTCTATAAATAGAGCTATTCTCTAAACTTGTAATACACCATCATTTTGTGAAAGAAAGATTAGTGAAATAAAGATTAGAGAAAGAATTGTGAGAGAAAGAAAGAGAGAAGTTTGAAGAGAAATTCTTGTGCAAAGAATAGTTAGAGTTTTCTTAGTGTGTAGTGTGTAGATTTTATTCTAACACTACCCTAATTTTATAACACGTTATCAACACGAGTCTCTACCGGTACAAAAGCCAGAAGATTAAGTACGAGTTTCTGCTGTTAACAAAACTAGAAGACAGGTACGCATTTATTGATCTCTATGGCTAATCTCGCTAAACTCGAATTTGTAACTCTTGATATTTCTGGAAAAAATTATATGGCATGGGTTCTCGATGCAGAAATGCATCTAAATGCTGAAGGCCTTAGTGAAACTATTCAAGCAAATAATAGTGCATCTGCACAACACAAGGCTAAAGCTTTGATTTTTATTCGTCGTCATCTCGATGAAAATTTGAAAATGGAATATCTTACCGAAAAAGATCCATATGTCCCGTGGGTAAATTTAAAAGAAAGATTTGACCACCTGAAGATGGTCGTACTACCCACTGCACGGTATGAATGGTTGCACCTGAGGTTGCAAGATTTTAAAACCGTGAATGAATATAGCTCCGCAATGTATAAAATTACATCTCAATTAAAATTATGCGGAGAAAAAGTGACTGATGAAGATATGTTGGAGAAGACATTCTCCACCTTTCATGCCTCAAATATTGTCCTGCAGCAACAATATCGAGAAAAGGGGTATACAAAATTTACAGATTTAATTACTGCCCTCCTCATTGCAGAGAAGAATAATGAGTTATTATTGAGAAATCATGAAACTAGACCAACTGGCTCAACAGCACTCTCAGAAGTGAATGCTGTTGGCTCTAGAAGAAGCCATCGTTATAGTTGTGGTCGTGGTCGTGGTCGTGGCCATGGCCGTGGCCGTGGTCGTGGTTATGGTCGTAGACACGCTCGATATTTTTCTTATCACAATCATAATCAAACTGTGAGAAATACTGGCCACCTGAAGTGGAACAGAAAAGATCATAAGGGAAAAGAAAAAGAAATTGAAGAAAAGCATGAGAATATATGTTATAGATGTGGCATGAAAGGTCATTGGTCACGAAATTGTCGTACGGCTAAGCATTTAGTTAAATTGTATCAAGTTTCATTGAAAAATAAAAATGTGGAAGCAAATTTTTCTCAACATCCAATAAATAATGCTGAGGATGATGATATTGATCCTGAAGATCTTAATATCAATATTACCCATATGGATGTATCGGATTTTTTTGAACACCCGCATCGGTAGGATAGACCATTTAATTGGTGATGGCAAGTGTCCGTAAGAACTAAAGCCTCACCTCGATATTTTTGTATTTTCATTTTCATTCTATTCTAATAATATTTACGTTTGCATATATATATTTGTGTTCAGATGGCTGTTGTTAATGATGATGTATGCATTATTGATAGTGAAACTACACACACCATACTAAAAAATGAGAAATATTTTTCTGATCTCAAAATGGAAAAAATAAATATTTATACGATAAACGGTAGTGCAAATGTAATTGAGGGCTTCGGAAGAGCTAGTATATTGTTGCCTAAAGGAACAACAATTATTATTGATAAGGCACTATTTTTCTCAAAATCCAGAAGAAATTTATTGAGTTTTAAAGATATCCGCAGAAATGGGTATCATGTTGAAACAAATGAGGAAAATGAGATTGAGCATCTTTTTATTACTCAAATGCATTTGGGTAAGAAATGCATATTAGAAAAATGCCGTCTTTTTCTACTGGCCTATATTTTGTAAAAATACGTACAATTGAAATTCATCATCTAGTAAATCAGAAGTTTACTGATCCTATTACTTTTAGCATTTGGCATGATCGATTGGGTCATCCGGGATCTACCATGATGAGAAGAATCATTGAGAATACACATGGTCATCCTTTAAAAAATAAAAGGATATTAACATCGTAAAAATTCGCATGTACCGTATGTTCCCTAGGAAAATTAACTGTTAAACCATCACCAAGTAAAAGTAGGAGCCGAAAGTCCTACATTTCTCGAACGGATTCACTGGAGATATTTGTGGACCTATTGATCCACCATGTGGACCGTTCAAATATTTTATGGTCTTAATTGATGCATCATCCCGATGGTCACATGTATGTTTATTATCTATTCGCAACCTGGCGTTTGCGAGATTACTTGCTCAAATAATTAAATTACGAGCACAATTTTCAGACCATCACATTAAAAATATCCGTTTGGATAATGTCGGTGAATTTTCATCACATGCTTTTGATGCATATTGCATGTCAATTGGGATTAATGTTGAACATCTTGTAGCTCATGTTCACACACAGAATGGTCTTGCTGAATCTTTGATTAAACGATTACAATTAATTGCTAGACCATTATTAATGAAAACAAATCTCCCAACATCTCGCTCGGGGACATGCTATTCTACATGCCGCAACACTTGTACGTATAAGACCAACTAGTTATCATAAATTCTCTCCTTTGCAATTGGCTTTTGGGTCAGAACCAAATATTGCTCATTTAAGAATTTTTGGGTGTGCTATATATATTCCAATTGCACCAAACCAACGTACAAAGATGGGTCCTCAAAGAATAAAGGGGATATACATTGGATATGATTCTCCCTCTATTATCAGGTATGTTGAACCCCTGACAGGAGATGTATTCACAGCAAGATTTGCTGATTGTCATTTTGATGAATCATTATTCCCTAAATTAGGGGAGAATCAAAACAGTATAAAAAGGATCTTGCTTGGACAACATCATTAAATTATCTTGATCCGCGCACAAGCGCATGTGAACTTGAAGTTCAAAAGATAATTCATTTGCAAAGCATTGCAAATCAAATGCTAGACGCTTTTGTTGACTCCAGAAGAGTTACAAAATCGCATATTCCAGACTATAAATGCTCCTATTCGAATTGAATTTCCAGCGAGAACAAAATATTATACCTATAGTCGCTGAGTCAAAAACACGCCGTAAGCGTGGCCGACCTCTTGGTTCTAAAGAAAAAAATTCTCGAAAGAAAAGAGGATTAAATGATCCAGAAGATCATATTGAAGAAAAGAATGATAAAGACCAAGAGAGAACTGATGACAAAGAACCAGAAGTTGATGAAAGTACCACTGAAATTTCTATCAATTATACCACTTCCGGTAGAAGTTGGAATCGGATAGAAACTGTTATTGATAATATATTTACATACAATATATCTCTTGATGTTGCACAGGATAATGATGATCCTGAACCAATATCAATTGATGAATGTCGGCGTAGAAAAGATTGGCTGCAATGGAAAGATGTGATTCAATCGGAGTTAAATGCACTGACAAAACGTGAAGTCTTCGGACCTGCAGTCCGAACACCGAAGGTGTAAAACCTGTTGGCTACAAATGGATATTTGTGCGAAAGCGCAATGAAAAGAGTGAAATCGTTCGATATAAAGCGCGATTAGTAGCCCAAGGTTTTTCACAAAGACCAGGTATTGATTATGATGAAACTTATTCTCCCGTTGTTGATGCTATTACACTCCGATATCTTATCGGCTTGGCAAGTACATGAAAAGATAGATATGCGCCTATTAGATGTTGTCACTCGCTTACTTGTATGGAAATTTAGAAAATGATGTTTACATGAAAATCCTCGAAGGATTTCATATGCCTGAAGCATATAAACATTATCCTCGTGAAAATTACTCCATCAAGTTGCAGAAATCATTATATGGCCTGAAGCAATCTGGGCGCATGTGGTTCACACGTCATAGTGAATATTTATTGAAAGCGGGATTTAAAAATGACCAGGTATGTCCATGTGTTTTTATTAAGAAATCTGGTTCTAAATTTGTGATATTAGCTATATATGTTGATGATATTAATCTTATTGGAACTCCTGAGGAGCTCCAAAAAAATAATTGATTATTTAAAAAGAGAATTCGAAATCAAGGATTTTGGTAAAATCAAATTTTACCTTGGTTTACAAATTGAACATCTGGAGAGTGGAACATTTATTCATCAATCAACATATACAGCAAAAGTGCTAAAAAGATTTTACATGGACAAAGCACATCCATTGAGTATTCCAATGATCGTCCGATCATTAAATGTGGATAAAGATCCTTTCCGACCTCAAGAAAATGATGAAGAACTCCTTGGTCCTGAAGTACCATATCTCAGTACAATTGGGGCATTGATGTATCTTGCTAATAATACACGACCTGATATTGCTTTTGCTGTCAATTTATTAGCAAGATTTAGTTCTTCACCAACACGACGACATTGGAATGGAATTAAACAAGTCCTTCGATATCTCCAAGGTACAATTGATCTCGGATTCTTTTATTCAAATAAAACCAGTCCAACATTGATAGGTTATGCAGATGCCGGTTATTTATCTGATCCACATAAAGCACGTTCTCAAACGGGCTATCTATTTACATGTAGAAATACTGCTATATCATGGCGTTCTACGAAACAATCTATAGCAGCTACTTCTTCAAATCATGCTGAAATTATAGCCATTCATGAAGCAAGTCGAGAATGTGTATGGTTAAGATCCATAATTCATTATATCCAAGAAAGTTGTGGATTATCATCAATCAAAGATATTCCAACTCCTCTTTATAAGACAATGCAGCTTGCATAGCTCAATTACGAGGAGGATATATTAAAGGAGATCGGACAAAACATATTTCACCAAAATTCTTCTTTACTCATGAACTCCAGAAGAAATATGAAATTGATGTGCTACAAATTCGGTCATGTGATAACCTCGCAGATATTTTCACGAAGTCTTTACTGACTGCAACATTTGAGAAGTTGAGATATAAAATCGGTATGCGTCGGTTTAAAGATTTAAAGGAATCATCTCATCAAGGGAAGTAATAAACAGACATATAGAATAGTGTACTCTTTTTCCTTCACTAGATTTTTTTTCCCACTGGGTTTTTATCTAGTAAGGTTTTAACGAGGCATATTCTTTATGTAATTGATGGACATCCAAGGGGGAGTGTTATGAATTATTGGAATCTCCATTAATTAGTGGAGGCTCCACTAATTATGGATTTATGTGAATTATTAGAAGATTTTTATGGATGTCCACCATTTAGTGGAGACACCACTAATTAAGATTAGTGGAAGATGATGTATGCCATGATGTAATCCACTAATTAGAGCTCTATAAATAGAGCTATTCTCTAAGCTTGTAATACACCATCATTTTGTGAAAGAAAGATTAGTGAAAGAAAGATTAGAGAAAGAATTGTGAGAGAAAGAAAAAGAGAAGTTTGAAGAGAAATTCTTGTGCAAAGAATAGTTAGAATTTTCTTAGTGTGTAGTGTGTAGATTTTATTCTAACACTACCCTAATTTTATAATATATTCTTATTAGTTAGTAAATATTATATTAATATGTTATATAATATAAATAATTTTTTAATTACGAACATACATATGTGTGTGTATATATATTTACATATATACCTAGGTAGAGTATAATATCTCATGATTATTACATTTAATTATATATATAGACATTTTATCTATAATTTTTATTGTAAAATAATAAAAAACTAAGTTTTTTTAGAAACTTAATTGTATTGACTTCAATCATGTTATTTTTAGAAACATTTTATTTTTTAATTATCTACTATTTTATGAAATTAATAATATATTTTCAATTATATATATTCTTATTATTTATTACTCTATTCAATTATAATACTAATTAATTTTTAATTTTCATACCAATTCTATTATTTTTAAGAAGAATAATTCAATCTTTCTCCATCAAGCTATTAAAAATTAGTCTTTCTTTAATATATGTAAATTTTACAAATATGATAGTTTTCATACCAAATCTTTCGCCCTCAATCTTTCTTCTTTCTTATTTCACTTTCTTCTTCAATCACAGTGTATATTTCTTCATTCAATCACAGAGTATATATATATATATATATATATATATATATATATATAACAAATAAAAGTTATTTTTTAAAAAACATTAAGATTGTAACTTGCTTTGCATAAGATTTATTCGAATTTGAAACTTTGCTTTTTGAAAAAGAAAAAGCTTTTCTTTTTGCTTTTTGCTTGTCTTTCATTCCAACTTTGCAATGTAGAAATGAAAAAGAAAAAGCTATCTAGGATGAGTGTTTGAAACTGTACAAAAACAACATTCTTCACCTTAACCAAACTCTAGATTCCAGCAGAAACTATGCTTCTTCCTCTGTCTTGTTCTTCTTCCTTCTTCAACCACTCATAGTAGCCCCTCCGCCGTTGACCCCTGCCCCCATCTACGGCCTCGATGCCTTCAATTATAGACCCTCCAGAGGAAGCACCACTTTGGGTGGTAATTAGAAAGAAAAAATTTTTCTCATCTGCTACCTATCTTACTTTTGCCTCTTTTGGCAGCTTTTATTTTGCTGCCATATATAGACTATTTGTTATGCTTAAGGTTCTCTGTGTTGGGAAATATGCCCTCTTAGACTAGGTTTCTGATGTAAAAATTGAATGTTTTAATAAAAGAATTTATTTTCAGAAATTGTTTGTGAATTTACATTTTATTTGTGCGCCATAACATTTGGAAAAGACTCATTGTATTTAAGTAAGTGGTCCATGTGAATGTAGGTCTTTCACAGTAAGGTGACATAAGCGTATTTCAAATACGTAAAACAGGACCTATAGTAGTAGTTTCTTAAAGTACTATATGGTAGAAACCTAGACTATTACCGCTACAGCGTGGACTAGTACTCTATGACTTGAATATGAGTTGGTAGTCTGATGAAGCTGGAAGCATATTCTTTGATATACTATAGTTGAGGTTCTATCGTAGGGCCAATATACTTACATGTTGGGTATGTGTGACTAGTTAGTTAAGACAAACTTGTACATGACAGTTTCTATATTATATCGTCCCTTATGGTTGTCTAAATTATCTAAATATCCAGGGCTCTAGGAAACATGACTTGGATGTTTACTTTACGGTAGCTCCCTTGGAAAGCAGAAATAATCCAGGAAGTCGTGGATCATTGGATTAGAGGCCTAAGGATGGTAAATATCATTTAGAGAGGTGTTAGTACACTTTTTCCTCTCTAAATGTACGGCGATGTATAAAGGGGTATTTTAGTCATTACACCTATAGGTCGAAGACTTTGCTAACATAGCATTGTCCTTGGGGTCAATATTTCCTTATGGTGATATTATGAAATATTTAAAATACAAAATACAGCTATTTATATGGCAAGGGTATTTTGGTCATTTTAGTAGTCAAGGCGATGTGTCTTTTGGTCCCCAGTATAGACCGTAAGTCATAATTAAATATAGGTTAAGGAATTGATCTTAAATTAAATGAAATTTATTTTATTTAAGTAGCCTATTTAATTGTTGGGTTAGAATAAAATAAAGGTCCATGGAGAGAGATAATTAATTAAATTAGTTTGATAGGTTGATTAATTATTCAGGGTTTTGGCCCAATTTGAATAATTAAAGATTAATTTGGGACTAAACTAATATAGGCCTATTAATTGGACTAGTTTATTTGGGTTGGAAAATTAATTATTAATTGGGTCATTTATTTAGTTTTAATTAGAATAATTAAATAAGTCCAAAATGTTAAACTAAGAGTCCAATAGCCCAATTCAGTTTAACCTAGGGTTTTTATTTAAGTTAAACAGGAGAATTGGATATAACGTGATTTTTTTTACGGCCTCTTCTCTAAGTGAAAAATTGTCAGACGTCTCTCTCTCTCTCTCTCTCTCTCCAAGAAAATTCCCTAACTTTGTAAGTTATTCACCAAACGGAATTAGGCAGGCCATATATTGGAAGACCGAGAGTTTGGCGTTCACCTACATACAAAGACGGAGTAGGAGACTTGCAAGAATTGCATCAGAGGTTTCTACTAACACACCTACTTCAGTTGCTCACATTCTGCTCCAGCCAATTCTTAAAACGAGGAAAAGAGGTATTTTTTTAATCTTGGAATCTGTGCAGAGCACGACCGGCACTGGCTTGGGCTGCCAGAGCTGGCGCCGGTTCTATTCAGAGTCCTCTATTCTTGAGTTTTTCTAATTTTTTGCTACTTTCGCTTTCGCTGTGTGCCCTGTGTTTTCCCTTTTTTCATGTCTTTAATTGGTATCAGAGCATGAAAATTTTGTGAAAATATAGGGAGCATGTATCTAGATAAATAAAACTGGACACATATGTGTGATTAAAATTGTGATCCTTCGCTGTTTATAGTATGGATAGATTCTATGTTAAACCTCGCGGGTGGAGGTATAGGAGATGTGTAATTTACTATTTTTCTTAGCAAATCATGTAAGCCCAATGTTTATGGGTATAGGCGATTGTTGATTTTGGTTGATTTCATTATATTTGGTTTGAAATCGGAAAGCTATTAATACCAGAAGTTGAGAAGAAAATAGGGGAAATTCGCAGAAGAAAAACTGCAAGAAGAGCCATCCAGACCAGAACCGGCGCCGGCTAGGGTCTGGAATGCTCATGGGTCCTGGTTCTGTGTGGTGGGTGCAGTAGACTACAGTTCAGATGGGTGCCTAATCCAGTGCGGCGGGTGCAATAGACCAAGAATTTTTTTTTTTTTTAAATTTTCCTTGCAATTTCTTTTGGTTTTGGGGTCCATACCAGGCGAAGTTAATATTTTGCAATAGTTAATATTTAAGGAATATTTTTGCATGAAAAATATTAGTAAGAAATTTTAGAATTAAATAAGATTATTAATTAATTAATTATTGTGTTTAGTTCTATTATCTGGGTACTTAGGTTTAAAAAATAGAACAACATGAAAACATCTACTATTTTCTAACATGTTATTTTTATGTACCTATATGCACGTTTTCTCAAAGACCAAAGTCTTTGGGAATGTTTTGACAAGGAAAATATTTTTCTACAAATTAAATGATTATTTTAACTTGAATAAAAATTAATCCTTAGATATTTTTTCAAATGATTTAATCATTGACATAGAAAATATATTAGATTTAGATACTTTTGTAAGGTTAAAATAGAAAGCCATTTTGTTTTAATTTTGTCACAAGAAAAATTGTTTTGTCAAATAAACTTGAGACCAAAATTTCTAGAAAGTTTTAATTGGAAAATTTTTGAAATCATTAAATTTTTAACTTAAATAAAATTAGTCCATGGGAAAAACTCTCAAAGGATATAAACCTTGACATAGAGATTTTTATGGATTTAGACATTTTATTTTTGAGTTAAGGGAAAACTTGATGGAAATTTTCAAAAGGATATTTTTCAGAAAACTCTTATTTTAAAAGACTAAGTGGGAGAGGGGTTCCAACGGCCCCACAGCTTTCATTACGATCCTCATTAGAGATCGTGGGTCCCTTCGTGTCACCCTGGGAGTGAACCCGTATAGGATTGGGATACCACAAGAATCTAGATCTAATGGAGGGATGTAATTAATAACCCAGAGCATGTATTATGATCGGTCAGCCCCTCGTTAGAGGTCATAGTGCGAGGTATGTCTATAGGAAATAAGAAAAAACGGCCATCCCTCGATGGAGTTATCTTCTAGATCATTATCTAGAAGAGAAATTAATTTATAATGGTTAACACACTTAACTTAGAAAATTGTTAATCTTCCCAAGAAGCTATGGCAGTTTTCATAAGAGCTAAATTGATTATTATCAGTTTTGATAATAAGAATAAAGTGCACATATTTGTTTTGTTTTCACAAACTGAATCTTTTTTTTTTTCGATTTTTCAGAAATGGTAGGAGATTAGTTTAGTCCATTGGCCGTTATTCTCCAAGAGAATAAGCTAACGGGACTAAATTATGTGGACTGGAAGAGGAACCTGGGCAAAATACTTACAGCGGAAGAGTATAAGTAAATCCTTTACGAAACCTGCCCTGTTATCGAGGAGGGTTCCACCGTCGAGGAACGTAAGGCTGAGAAGGTATGGAAGAAGGCCGACGAGATGATTCGTTGTTATATGTTGGCCTCCATGTCTAATGTGCTCCAATCCAAACATGAGCACATGACCACTGCGTATGACATAACCCAATCATTAGCCACGATATTCGCGGATAAGAGCCGGCCCGCAAGGCAGGAGGCTCTTCGAACCATCATTAACACTAAGATGGCTGAGGGAGCATCAGTTAGAGAGCATATGCTCAAGATGATTGCTACTTTCGAGGAGATAGAAATCTTAGAGGCTGTTATTGATCCCGAGAGCTAAGTGGACATGGTTCTCGAATCTCTACCGAGTTCTTTTACTCAGTTCAAATTGAACTATAACATAAACAAGTTGAACATGGGTTTAACTGAGTTGATGAAGGAGCTCCAGATGATAGAGAAGGTCATGAAGCCACAATCTAAGGCTATGATTACTAAGACTTATCTTCTAGAACTGGGCCCAAGCCCAAGAAGTTCAAGAAGAAGAAGGGGAACGCAGCAGCCCAACCCAAGACCCAGCCCAAAGATAAATCCAAGGGCAAGTGCTTCAAATGTGGACTGAAAGAACACTGGAAAAAAGGAGTGTCCAGATCTTCAAGTCAAGAAAAACCCCACAGGTAATGTTTTCTATCTAGAGTCTATATCAATGATTGGATCAACTTACACTTGAATTGTTGATTCAGGGGCCACTGATCACATCTGTAACTTCTTGTAGAGATTTAGAAAGATTAGAAGACTCCAAAAGGGCGAACATGGACTACGTGTGAGAAATGGAATACAAGTTTGGGCCCTTGCAGTGGGAGAGCTGGATTTTATTTTTTATTATAATAGAATAGTGGTTTTGACTAAAAGATATTTTATATGTACTTGGATTTCGACAGAATTTGATTTCGGTTGTGAAACTAATAAATTAAGGATATTCTGTATCTTTCCATTCTGGTATTTCTATCAGTAGAGATGGAGAAATTTTATGTACTGGGCACATGTATGGGAATCTATTTTTCTTAAACCCTATTAACAATCAATTAAATAACGCTCAATCTGAACCTTTAACAAAGAAGAGAAAGACCAATGCCAATAACTCTTATCTTTGGCATCTAAGGTTAAGTCATATCAATTCAATCAGGATTCAGAAGTTAATCCATGATAGGCCCTTAGGCATATTGAGATTGAAAAACTGGCCTCAGTATGAATCATATCTGATGAAAAAGATGACCAAAAGGTCATTTGCCCCTAAGGTGGATAGAGCCAAGGAGGTATTGAGTCTTGTTCACACTGATGTGTGTGGTCCCTTGTCTATATCAGCTAGAAGAGATTTTAAGTACTTCATCACTTTCACGAATGATTATATAAGGTTTGGTTACGTTTACCTGATAAGACGTAAGTCGACTCTTTTGACAAGTTCAAAGAGTTTAAGGCTGAAGTAGAGTATCAGATAGGTAAATTGATCAAGACTTTATGATCGGATCATGGTGGAGAGTACCTCCTTGGTGAATTCAAGGACAACATGGTACATCATGGGATAGTATCCCAACTCTTTGCGCCGGAGACACCTTAGCATAACAAAGTAGCTGAGAAAAGGAACATGACATTGATGGAAATGGTCTAAAGCATGATGTCTCATGCTACTCTTCATGTGTCCTTTTGGGGATATGCCCTAGAAACAGCGGCATATATTCTGAACTTGGTACCTTCTAAGTCAGTACCTAAGATTCCCTATGAGATGTGGACTGAGCGTAAGCTAAGTCTGAATCATCTCAGGATATGGGGTTGTCCAGCTTATGTACTGGTCAAAGGAGACAAGTTGGAACTAAGATCAAAATTATGCTATTTTGTTGGGTATCCAAAAGGGACAAAGAGTGGTTACTTTTATCATCCTAAGAAATAGAAGGTACTGATTAGTACCAATGCTAGATACCTAGAGGATGATCAAAGTATTTCCACGAAAGGTTCAACTAGGTTGGAACTAGAGGAGAAGTTATCTTCGGAAGCAACTTCTTCTGACCCGATAGTGGAACTGCACAGCCTTAAGAGCCTGTACAAATGGAGCCTCGTCGTAATGAGAGAGTGTCTAGGGTTCCAGAAAGGTGGACTGGAGAAGATTTCGAGCTGGTATCTGATTATCAGGAACTAGACCCCACTAAATACGAAGAAGCTATTGCTGATACCGATGCAAATCTGTGGCATGAAGTAATAAAAGCCGAGATTGAGTATATGTATCTCAATCTGTTTTGGGATCTTGTAGCTTCACCTGAAGGGATAAAACCCATAGGGCGTAAGTAGGTATACAAGAGAAAGAGGGAAATAGATGGGAATGTGGAAATCTTCAAAGTTAGGCTTGTGGCGAAAGGGTATACTCAGAAAGAGGGTATCGATTATGAGGAAATCTTTTTCCCGGTAGCCATACTTAAGTCCATTTGTAACCTTCTTGCCATCGCATGTCATTATGACTACGAGATATGGCAAATGGATGTCAAGACGGCATTTTTAAATGGCCATTTTAATGAAGACATCTATATGTCCCAACCGAAAGGGTTTATTGCTAAAAGTTAAGAGCATATGGTTTGCAAGCTTAAGAATTCCATTTATGGACTTAAACAGGCATCAAGAGTATGGAACATTCGTTTTGATGAGATTGTAGAGTCTTATGATTTTGTTCAAAATGAGGATGAACCATGCGTGTACAGGAAACTTGAAGGCATTAATGTGGTTTTTCTTATCTTGTATGTAAATGATATTCTACTTATTGGAAATGATATAAGGTCATTACCATCTACAAAGGTTTAGTTGTCTAGTCAATTCAGTATAAAGGACTTGGGAGAAGCCAGCTACATTCTCGGAATTAGACTTCTTAGAAATAGGAAGTAGAGAATGTTAGGATTATCCCAAGCGGCATACATTGACAAGATGCTGGCCAGGTATAGCATGGACTCATGTAAGGGAACTCTAATTCCTTGCAGACATGGGTTATCATTTTCTTCAAGGGACTATCCTAGGTCTCAAGAAGAAAATGACAGAATGAGTAGGATTCTCTACGCTTCGACTATGGAAAATCTCATGTACGCCATACTGTATACTAGGCCAGATATCTGCTTTACCGTAGGCTTAGTTAGCAGATATCAGTCAAACCCTGGAGAGGTTCATTGGCAAGTTGTAAAGCATATTCTCAAGTACCTCAAGGGAACGAGAGATTATATACTGGTTTACAGGGCTAATAACTTGGTTCCTATAGGATATACAGACTCAGACTTCCAAGCAGATAAGGATGAGAGAAAATTCACTAGTAGATATATCTTCACCTTGTCTGGAAAAGCTATTTCATGGAGGAGTATCAAGTAATCTTGCATTACTAACTCAACTATGGAAATTGAGTATGTGGTAGCTTCGGAGGCATCCAAGGAAGCAGTCTGATTCCGAAAGTTCCTTTCCGAACTTGAAGTCGTGCCACACATGGACAGGTCGATTGTGATGTATTGCGACAACACCAGAGCAGTATCACAATCAAAAGAACCCAGGAACCACAAGAAGGGGAAGCACATCGAGAGGAAGTACCACCTGATCCGGGATTTCATCCAAAGACAGGAAGTCGTGGTGGAATAGATTGCCTTCGAGAACAATCTAGCTGATCCATTCACTAAGCCTTTGGTTGAGAGAGTCTTCAAGAGACACTTAACGCCATAGGGGTGGGCACCTACGGACTTACTTAGTCTTAGAGTGCAAGTGTGAGATTGTTGGGAAATATGTCCTCTTAGACTAAGTTTCTGATGTAAAAATCGAATATTTTAATAAAAGAATTTATTTTCAGAAATTGTTTGTGAATCTACATTTTATTTATGCACAATAAAGTTTGAAAAAGACCCATTGTATTTAAGTAAGTGGTCCATGTGAATAGAGATCTTTTACAGTAAGGTATGGATCACGGGTTACTTAACACATAAACATCGTTCTTAATCGATTGATGAGAATGGGAATCTCATCATGTCTATGTTATTATGTTACGAATTCCAAATGAGGAATAGTTTACCTTTAGCCAGTGAGTAGTCCACTCATTTCATGACAAGCGTATTTCGAATACGTAAAACATGATCTATAGTAGTGGTTTCTTAAAGTACTATATGGTAGAAACCTAAACTATTACCGCTATAGCGTGGACTAGTATTCTATGACTTGAGTATGAGTTGGTGGTCTAACGAAGTTGGAAGCATATACTTTGATATGCTATAATTGAAGTTCTATCGTATGGCCAATATACTTGCATGTTAGGTATGTGTGACTAGTTAGTTAAGACAAACTTGTACAAGACAGTTTCTATACTATATCGTTCCTTGTGGTTGTCTGAATGATTTAAATATCCAAGGTTTTGGGAAACATGACTTATATATTTGCTTTAGGACAGCACCCTTGGAAAGCGGAAATAATTCAAGTTATAGATCATTGGACTAGAGGCCTAAGGATGGTATATGTCATTTAGAGAGGTGTTAGTACACTTCTTCCTCTCTAAATGTACGGCGATGTATAAAGGGGTATTTTTTTCATTACACTTGTATGTCGAAGACTTTGCTAATGCAGCATTATCCTTGGGGTTAATATTTCCTTATGGTGATATTAGGAAATATTTAAAATGCAAAATACAGCTATTTATATGGCAAGAGTATTTTGGTCATTTTAGTAGCTAAGGTGATGTGTCTTTTGGTCCCCCGTATAGACCGTAAGTCATAATTAAATACAGGTTAAAGAATTGATATTAAATTAAATAGAATTTATTTTATTTAAGTAGTCTATTTAATTGTTGGGCTAAAATAAAATAAAGGTCCATGGAGAGAGATAATTAATTAAATTAGTTTGGTGAGTTAATTAATTATTCAAGGCTTTAGCCCAGTTTGAATAATTAAATATTAATCTGGGACTAAACTAATATAGGCCTGTTAATTGGACTAGTTTATTTGGGTTGGAAAATTAATTATTAATTGGGTCATTTATTTGGTTCTAATTAGAATAATTAATTAAGCCTAAAAAGTTAAATTAAGAGTCCAATGGCCTAATCCAATTTAACCTAGGGTTTTTATTTATGTTAAACAGGAAGATTGGATATAACGTGATTTTTTTGGCTGCCTCTTCTCTGAGTGAAAATTGCCAGATGTCTCTCTCTCCAAGAAAATTCTCTAGCTTTGTAAGTTGTTTACCAAACGGAATTAGGCAGGCTATATACTGGAAGACCAAGAGTTTGGCGTTCACCTATATGCAAAGACGGAGTAGGAGACTTGCAGGAATTGCACCAGAGGTTTTCACCAGCACACCTACTTCGGTTGGGCACATTCCGGTCCAGCTAATTCTTAGAACGAGAAAAAGAGGTATTTTTTTTAACCTTGAAATTCGTGCAGAGCACAATCGACATCGTTAAGGTTGCCGAAGCTAGCGCCGGCTCTGTTCGGAGTCCTCTGTTCTTGAGTTTTTCCAATTTTTTGCTACTTTCGCTTCCGCTGCGTGCCCTATGTTTTCCTTTTTTTCATGCCTTCACTCTATCTGCTGTATATTATTACCATATATCCGTTCACAAATCACTCCATAGTCTCCTTACTCATTCCTTAACACGCTCGCCAGGACTCTGACTCTAAGTCTTCCCCCTTACTCAACTTTCCAATCTTCCCGCCCCTGTCCTTCCTCTCCGCCCCTACACACACTCACGGGCTCAATCATAGTCTCTCTCTCTCTCTCTGTGCCTAGAATCCTGCAGCCCTCTTGATTTCTTCTCTTTTCACCATCCTCGTTGTCAATCCCTTACCTTACCCTATACTCCTGCCTCCTCCAACTGCACATTCTTTTACTTACGGACATACTTACAAGTCCTCACATGTCTTGCCTCACAATCACCCCAACCCGGAACTAAAGCCGGGAAGCCCACCAAAAAGGGAGACAAAGGAAATTCCATTCCCACCTCCACTCTGTCATTTCTACGGAAAAAATTAGTAATAATGAGTAATATGCATCCCACCATGGCCACCGACTTGTTGGCTGTGACGCCACCAACAACAACTCCGGCTGAAACCCTTGACCAGCTAACTTAAGTGCTAGCTCAACTCCTACCTTTGACCCTTTGTATCACTTCCTTCACATTGAGGTGGCAAGTTCTGCGCTCAAAGCTTGCTACTTTAAAATCTATGATCTCAGAGCTATTTGATTCCCCTCATTGGTCGGACAATCCACTGCTTCATACTCTGCTTTATGGATCTGTCATAGGGTTTCAAGTGCTCTCTGATGTTCTTGATAAACAGAAACTTATTCACACTGAGATTGGAAAAACATCCTTGGCTTCTACCATCATCAATGAGATGGGTTCTTGGTTTTTCTTGCACTAGGGTTAGCAATAACTTGCTCAAAAAATAACATCCAATGGGCAGTGCTCTCTACTTTTGCCTTTGTGATGTTCTGTGCTTACCAACTCCATTCTGCTCGCAATTGGATCATCCGAAAAACGCCAGAAGGATAAGGCTACAGTGAGTTCTACATCTGCTCAATTCTAACTGGGGCTACTCTCTGTGGCGTGGTCATAGTTGCTTGTGGTACACACCCCATGATTGGAGCATTTTTGTTTGGACTCATCATTCCTAATGATGTTTGCCAGTCCACTGCCTTAGCTTTTTTTTTCTTATCAGTTTCCTTAATTTTACATATGTCATTTGTCTTCATATCTCTGCACACTCTACCAACTCATATCTCTGCTTTTCTTTTTGTTTATATTAATTAAAAGAAACAAGAACACAGTTCTCATCTTTTCATTATAAAATGTGAAATATCCAAGTAAAGGGCCTTTAAACAAAACTAAACTTTACGCATAAGAATTAAAGATTCGCACTCGATGCAGCCAATTGGAAATATTGCAGAAAGGTTCGAAGCATTATGCTTGAAGGATAGTGGTGCAATGCCCACTTGAAGTTGTCAACCTCAAGCCGAGTAGGGATATAGCTATTCTTGACTTCACATATAAGTTTGCTGCTCACGTGGTATGTTTTTCACACACACACACACACACACACACACACACACACACACATTGCATCTTATGACTATTTAGACAATGAATAGGGCAAACATAAAGTATTGTTTGTTCATATGCTCGAAAAATGTGTTCTGTTTGTTCATACTCGTCCATTTTTGTTATACTCTGTGAGTCTGGAATTATTTTTATATTTCTATGAATATTTTTGGAGCATATATTTTTTGAAAATTTTTGTGTTGTTGAATTGTTGGGGTGTTGAAAAATTGATGTGGAGCTTTGGTGTCGGCATTGTGATTATTGGTAAAAGGGAACTGTAGTATTATTGTGGAACTGTAGTATTGATGTTGATTTGTGAAACTATGGAACTGTAGTGTTATTGTGGAAGTTGATGTTGATTTGTGGAACTGTAATGTTATTGAAGTATGGTGAAAGGGAATTGTAGTGTTAACAGTTAGATACATTAATACTTACATAAAATAAAATAAAATTATACAATGAAATAAAATAAAACACACCATAAAAGTATAAAATGAAAATTAAACTAAAATTAACATAAAAAAGAAAATACAAAGAAAAGGAACAAAAGAAAAGATCAAAGGAAATAAATAACTCTCTAGAGATCAAAGAACATTATCCTTCATAGAATGTGGCATCAAGTTGATCCAATCCTCTAAGATCTTCTCCAAAATAATGTTTTAACTGATTACCATTGACTTTAAAGGTTCTTTTCTTAGTCGATCCAATCCTCCAAGATCCTCTCCATGAGTTTATATGGGAAGATCTGTCAAAATTTTTTTTAGATCCATGATTTTTCTTTTCTCATATTTGGCCTTGAAACATGCTTATCTCAGTCTCTTTGTTTGATCTTCCCACTTCGCATCAGGGATTTCTTCAATCAACTTCTTCTCACGTTCCAGTATCTCAATGGCCATTCTCAACTTCTTCTCAGCCATATGTACTCCTTCTTTTTCATTTCACAAACCCTGCAAATCCAAATGGAAGCTTTCAAATTATTATTTCTTTGTTAACTTTGGGGGCCATATAATTATTAGTTCTTCATACACAAGTGTGTGTGAGAAAGAACCTGAACATTCTTAATTAGGGTCTCCAAGCTCATAAACTTCTTGTAAGACGATCTACAAATTCCCAACTCCCTACATCTTTTTTTGAGACTGGTTCGGAAAACATTCAGTTCTTTGGCCACCTGAATGAGTGTCATGTAAAAGTGCTTCAAAATGGTTGCTCTTGATGGTGTCTTGAAGCTACTGCCCTTCTCCTTTTGCTGCCTCCTGATTACCTTTTTCTCTACAGGAATTTCATCTGAAGTGATACCTTCAATAGGCATTTCCTTCATAGGAACCATGTTCTAATTTTGTTCAAAATCCATTAGGGAGTAGAAAGGATCATGCACAAGCATATCCTCCATCAAAGGAACAACATTAAAAATAATCTCTTGAATAGGTAGATCAAATTGGAAATCCAAAGCAACATGTTCATAACTTTCACTGATTCATAATACAACAAACCAAACCAGATGAAGAAGACGGGTGAACCCCCCCCCCTAAAAACAAAGGCCTGAAAAGTATCTCACCTGAAATCAAGAGAAAGTAATTGGCTTGGAAAGGAAAACACATCAAAATCTTCTTGATTGGAAGCTAATTCAAAATTTGACCACATCTCAAACGAATTACAACTATCCATCTTTGAGAAAGAGAACTGAATAAGAAATCCTAGTCCCTTTGTGATTTCCACTAATAATGACTGATGGCTAAGGGATATATATATATCTGTGCGGGAAGAGGGGAGGGGGGACTGAGAAGAGAAAAAGACAAGGAGGAAGGGGAAGAGGTAGATGACAGATGGAGGAAGGGATGACTGAGGAAAGAAAGAGACAAGGAGGAAGGGAAAAAGGGAGATGAGGTTAAGTGTAGGAATAGGGGAGCGATGACTGATGACAGAAAGAGACAAGGAGAAAGGGAAAGAGGGAGATGAAATGTTATGTGCGGGAATAGAGGAGAAGAGAAAGAGACAAGGAGGAAGGGAAAATTTTAATTTTTGAGTTCTCATCCTATTGAGTTCTCTATTCAGTTCTTATCTGGGATTTCCTGTTCTTATTGAGTTCTCTGTTTAGTTGTCTGTTCAATATTTTAGTTCTCTGCTCACTTCTTATTGAGTTCTCTGTTCAGTTCTCATCTGAGATTTCCTTATGTACTTTCAGGATGTTTGATATCATCAAAATGATAATTGTTCATATGGTAATATATGGTTCAGGACAAGGCTCATCTTTGGTTATATGTGTGGGGATTTTGACTAGCTACATAGATGCGTTATACAAAATGCTGGTTATATTTTAATTGCACTACCTTGACATTTTTCTATTTATTGGAATCATTTCATTCTCGAGACTAATCTTCGATTTGTGTATTGTGCAGGTAAGGAGATGTTTTAAAATCCAACCCACTAACCTTGAGCTATGTTGGGTAAAAACTAATATTTTGTCGAGATTGAAGAGAGGAAGAGACAATGATGAAGGAGAAAAGATGATACCAGGAAGAGACAAGAAGGAAGGGGAAAAGATGATACCGGGGAGGATTGGGGTACTCAATTTTATTTTTTATTTTACATGTACTACTGTTTTTAATAGATTCTTTGGCATTTCCTACTTGTTATATGTAGTATTACTTTTCTTGTGGAGTTTAAGGATTATTTATGATTTCAATGTTCAAGAGATTGATTTTGATTTGTTTGGCATTAAGCAAATTATATTTTATTGTGATTAGTGTTAAATGGGTTGAATGGATTATATTTGGTTTGAAATTGCAGGTAGATAGACCTAAATTCTAATCAATTATTTAAAAAAAATGTATTCAAATACAACGGTCACAAGACTGTCGCATTTAGTAATGACTTAATAGAATAAATACGACAGTCTGAGCCATTGTTTTTAATAATGGTCGCAATTGCTCTGAGATTTATTGCCATAGTTGTAATTACGACGGTTGGATACCATACTCAGCAATTGCGATGGTTAGGGCCATCGGAAATTACCATCTCAATTAACAAGTATTTGTGACGGTTTAAAATCGTCGTATTTACGGAACAATTGCGATAGTTTTTTCACCAAATGCGACGATTTGTAGAATCTCAACTCAGGTGAGTAATTGCGACATTTTTCCTTGACCGTCGTATTTACACCGTCGCATTAAGTAAATATGACGATTTTTTTGCCATTTTTAATAAAAATGACTCCATTATATACGACAGTCAAAAAATCATTGTTTAACTGTCGTTTATAGCAAAAACGATGATATTTTCTTAAATACGACGATTTTCTGACCGTCCTATTTACCTGAATTTTTAGTAGTGAATATAGCCCCAAGAGCGAGTGGGTTCAATGAGGGAAGAATAGTAGGTATATATCTCTTGCACAAGTTTATCCACTCTTAGCCTATCCCTTTAGCTTCTCTGATCATCTCTTTTATGCGAGATGTTGTTATCCCTACTCACCCCCTCCAAAGCCTTTACTTTCCCCCTAGTCATTATCAAGATCCTCTAGCACTTCCACGTGCCTTTGGATGGGGAGTTAGCTACCACAACCACCATTAATGAGATAGTGACACATAGGATATTGATGAGTTGTGGGTATAACTATGATGAGAATGCCAAGAGATGGCTAACTCCTAATGAGTTCAGAAAGAGAGTAGGCTAGAGACGACAGCCTCCACCACCACAGCAGCCCCCAACTATAGAGACTAATAGAGTTGTGTCTTCTAGGGCTCATAGGCCCAATATTAGATGACATGCGTCTACTGTTGATTTTCAGGAAGAGATGTGCACGCACTTTGCTACACTTACCAATAGTGTTAATGCACTTTAGGAAACTAACACAACAGATTTAGATTATAGCTCAACAGCAATAGATGCTAGAGCATATGATGGGCATTTTGGAGCAGCAGGGCCAGACATCTGTTAGGTATGAAGAGCAGTTTGAGATGGTCCGGACTAAGCTTAGAAATGTAGGAACAGAGCTAGATGGGATTCGTACTTGGCAATCCACCTCTGATGTTTTCATCCACATTATGCGAGACTGACTCAAGACATATGGCTATCTTAGACTTGAGGAGCCTAAGGAGAGCAGCAGCGGAGGCAAAGAAAGCCTGAGCTACTTTTGATTTGCTTTTCTTTTCTAGAGTTAGGAATAGGATTTATTTTATTTTGTACTTTATGGATATTTCTTTAGTACTTTACTTATATTTAGTTTTATTTCATTTCAAATCTATTAGTTTATATTTCTTTTAGATGTCTGTAGATATACTATTTATTATATATTGAAAACCTTGATCCTTCTTCTCTTCAATACAAAATTCGAGATTTTTTTCACTTGGGGAGTACTACTTTAATTCTTTCATCTTTATTATTATTTTCAGTCTCATTACATACATACTCATTGCACACTATTTTAGCCAATAAGGACATTGTTTATTTTAAGTTGGGGGGGGGGGAGATTAGAGTATATTATTTGTAAGATTATTTATGAGTTTTATTGATGATTTAAAAATTAGTTTGTGAAATTTTGAAATATTATTATTATTATTATTATTATTATTATTATTATTATTATTATTATTATTATTATTATTATTATTATTATGTTGCTTATATTGACCCACCTTTGGAATTAGTATTCTTTTTCTCTTTACATGAGCATTTGGAATGAGTTTATTTTGACTGGATATTCTTAGGTAATTATGTACATTTGATGAAATATTAATTAGATCTTGAGAATTAGCTTCATCTTGCTTATATTTTAATAAACGTGGTAATATTTTATTTCTTAGGATTGGATGAGAAACTTGTGATGAAATTTAAGTAAGGAATTTTGACTTATTTATATTCTATAATCTTCTAACTACAATTTATTTCGGGTTTAAATAAACGTGGATTGGGGCAAAATCATGAGAGGAATGAGTAAAGTATTGTAATTGTTAAAAATCTTTCATGTTATCTTTATTAGGCAATTACATTAAGTTGCAATAGGAAGAAAATGAGATTGGAGGGTGATGTAAAAGTTAAAAATCTTTCATTTTATCTTCATTCATTAGGCAATTACATTACCTAGCAAAAGTGAGCTCATTGACCAGTCTTCTATTTACTACTTGGACTATAGTAGCTTTTGGAAGTCAGAAAACTTAAGTAACTTATCATTCCTTACTTATATAAATCATTTAAGTCGTAGTCTTGACTTGGAAAATTGGATGACAGTTGTTGAATAGATATATACTTGTTTAATTCAATTTCAATGGTTTTAGTTTTATCTATTCAAATATATATGTTTACACAAATTTAGCCTTGTTGAATGAACTCGAACTGAATTTTTATTTCAATAAAAAATGAATATTTTTTCCATAATAGTCATTATTGCCAAGAATCTAATCTTGATGAACATTCTTTCGCTTGAAACGTTTTTATTGTGAGTATTTGCTTGAGGACAAGTAAAATTTAAGTGTGGAGGAGTGATATTTGATCATTGCATACATAATTTACATGGCATTTGAGGTTTAAATTCTTTAAATTCGTTATAGATGGCTATTTATCTTTTTCATTTCTCCTTATTTGATGTAGATGAAGGAAGTTGAAATAAGAATAGAATTTAAGGAGAAAAAGATTGGAAAAAGAGCAACATATAGACCTATATATGGCGTCGTCCTCCTCATACTGTGCACGCAGCCGTGCATAACCAAAAGGTCAGGAGTTGAGAATATGGAGGTCCACGGTGTCATACATCCCATGGTGCACAACACCGTGCATGTCCAGAAGTCCGAGATAGCAGATATCCTAAAGCCCAATGGTGTCGTGCGTAGCGCTAGTCATGGCGTCGTACACATTTCCAACGAATGAAGACTTCAAGAGCCACAATGTCGTTTCGAAGGAAATCTAAAGTATCAGAGCATGCACGGCGACGTGTAATCCACTTTCCACTGTGCCATGCAACATTGCAGATGACACCTTATTTTATAGATTTCGAGAGTTTCGGCAACCCAACCTATAAATACTCTTTTTCTTTGAAGATAAGAAGAGGAAGGTAAGAGAAAACACAAGAAAACTATGAGAAAACCCCTTGTAATCACAAGAGAAGATCAAGAAGAGAAGATTCAATGTGAATTGAAGAGGAAAAGGAGCACCCAAAGGAAGATTGCAAAGAAGAAGAAGGATTCTTATTTATGAGTTTTTCCTTTTAATTCTCTATAATTTTACTTTGTGGTTGCTAAAATTACTTGATTTGAGTTGTAATTAAAGGGTTGTACCCTATATTACTCTTGTATTTGATTATTATTATTATTATT
The DNA here is from genome assembly GCA_026120185.1 of Voacanga thouarsii. NCBI lineage: Eukaryota > Viridiplantae > Streptophyta > Magnoliopsida > Gentianales > Apocynaceae > Voacanga > Voacanga thouarsii. The sequence continues at coordinate 5,854,027 of JANUWF010001255.1, read as the reverse complement.
ATTATTATTATTATTATTATTATTATTATTATTATTATTATTATTATTATTATTATTATTATTATTATTATTATCTATTTTAAGTAATTTATTACTTGGGTTTTATTGATTGGATTCAATTTTTTAGTAATGCTCTTATATTGAACTTGAGAAAGAATGTATAAGATGGGTTCCCTTCTATTTTAATCCAAAAGATTTGTTTTTCTTTAATGAACTTGAGAAAAGATTTGGAGGATTTAGAAGTTGGTGATAAATGAAGTTATTTGGGTCACCTAGAGATCATAGGGATCCTTTAGCTTTTTTGCTTGGATTTTGATTTCCCTAACTTTATATATCCTTAAGTTTGATTCATGTGAATAGAGATATTTTTGGGTTAGGTTTAAGGGTAGGAGATTCATTACTTGAAAAAGAATTATTTTCAATTTATTTGAAAAATTTTGTCAATACTTGAATTAGATATTGATTAGTTGAATGATGGTTGATATTTGGATGTAAATATGGATTTCTCTTTAATTGTATGGCCAATCCCTTTTTCCCTACTTTAATTTTGCCTTGGTAAACTTTTGGTTTTGTCTTGAAAATTGGGTATAGCTTTCTTGGTGATACTCTTGGCCACTTGATTGGTGATAGTTAATTGCTTATACTTCTTTATTTTGATTGATTGGACAGTGAAACTTGAAGAAGATAGTGGTAGTTGGCATCCTTTCTTTAAGATTTTCGATACTTACCAACTATATTCTATACTAAATGATGGGTATCCTTGCTCAAAATATATCTGTTTGTAAGTTAAATTGGTATTTTATTTTAAAATTTAGTTGAGTGTTCGATCTACCTTATTTCCATAGCATTAACCACACACCAAAGCACACACAACAACACTTAGCAACCTAAACTTTTTGCCTGTAGTTTTTACTATATTAGTTAATTACCAAGACAATACCTTAGTTGATGAAATTAAAGAAAAAATAAGAGAAAGAGAGTGAATTATGTTTCACACATTCCTTATGTTATTATTTACTTTTTGGTTGCAAGAACTAACATTCAATCATAACTACAAATGGTATGTTACTAAAAAAAACAAATAAAGAAGATTAATAGACCTTACATGCATTTTGTTACCATTCACTTTTTTTACCCACTTACATTTTTACTTTCTTATGTGAACACATACCACGTGACATTTCTCCATTCTACTTTTGTGTTTTTAGTCAATATTTTTGAGATCTTTACACAACTATTTATACATCAATAATAATGATACGTGATAATATATTCACTATCTATGAGTGAGATCACTTATATACCTCTTAATCTTCGTAGAAATATTGATAAAAGAAACACTTTTTCAACCCAAATTAAATCTTTGGCAATAGAACTGTCTTTGAAATAAACTACCAAATGGAATACTTTTCATTCATTCCCTTACGTACAAGTATCGATCAACTCTTTCTTATGGATTGTAGCTGCCTCATTGTCTCTATGTACACGTATGGTTTGGTGTTTTTCATGTCATATACATACAAAATCTTAGTAAACTAGTCTGAAAATGGGCATCTACGGACGGCGCCGGTGGCCTTTCTGCGGTGTCTTCATTACATGTTTACAGTTTATTATTAATCAATCCGTGAACTGTCATGAGAGCAAGGATTAGCAGCTGATCCGTGTGGGGTTCCATCACCAAACTCAAGACATCGTCCCCGTAAGAAACGCCTTTAGACGACCGCTTTTGTCTTGCCTGCAGACACAAACACGGTGGCAAAAGGAAAATAGGGTCATTCATTATTGTAGTTGTTAACTTGCTTTATGCAACCTAGCTACGTAATTTTTCAATTTTTAATATTTTCGAGATCGAAGCTATTATTCTTAAGAGTCACGTACTTGAGAATCTTGATTTTTTTCTTTTTTTTTTTCTCGAGAAAGGCAAAAACAGCTGCAAAGCAAATTTGGAGTTCTTGAAGAAGATTTAGACTAGTCCCTTTATAATTGTTCATTATATGCCAAATTGTGGATCTTAGATCAGTGACCAATGGATTTGTTGCAATTGATTCAACACATTATGAGGATGCATAAACCTCTTGAAGGCTGATATATATGGCAAATACTGCTTTTCTTGTATGCAAAAAGATTTGCAAATTAAAGAAGAAAGATATGTGCTGCTAACCTCCGCAACAATCTGGCCTGCACTGTCTATAATCTTGAATTCTGAATTTCGATCCGATCCAAGCAGCCTGTAGGAGATTCTTGCAGACCCCAGGGCAACTCGGCAAGTCGTGTTTCCACCAAGAACAGTACAATTCTTTCTAACTTGAATCCATGGTGTTCCCTTGTTTGCCTTTGAATCACTCCATTTATAGCCATTCCAACGTCCAAAAACTCGTACTTTCTGCAAGAAAAACAAAACTTTATGATCAGTTGCAGTTTGAAGGAGGCCGGTGACAAGGTAGGCAAGAGGAACTGATCATGAGCTAGCTTGTTCGTTGTTGTACCTGTCTTTGGATGGAAAAGAGAACGTCACCATTGAGGTCCATGAGGAAGACTTCATCGCTGCTTCTTTCCTGATAATTATCAACACGAAACACAATTTCCCCATTGGAATTGAAGACTGTGCAACCATTTCCATGGAATATGAGGGATTTCAACCACACAGTAAACGTTTCCCTCATTGATGTCATGTAATTAGAAGAAACGCTGAAAGTTTGAGGATGTATCTTAGCCATCGGGAGATTGACGATCACTTATATTCAATCAAGAACTTTCACAAGAGCAACGGATGTCGGTACGTACGAGACGTTCCGGAGAATTAGAAGAGCTGAAGAAAGCTATAGTGGTCTTCGCAATGACCACGTTCCAAGCATAAATTATATATAGGAGAATGCACTCTTAATTTAATCCAGTTTGTTCCCGTCACTGCGCAGAGTTCGGTTTTGAGAATGATCCCTGCCTTTATCTTCTGATAATGCTTAGTTTATTGCATTCTGTCTCTATCAATACCCTAATCCCTACTTTTCATATTCAAAAATGGCCCTTTGTGCCCCCTTATCTTTTAGTATTATAAATTTTTTTAGCACTACTCTTCTGGATAGTCATAAGGACTGCAACTAGATGCATAACATGTGGTTGAAGTGGAAATGAGGTCATCCCAGACATAAAATGCAAGAATTCTTTCATTAATTTACTGGTGCTGATCATCACATGCTTATCACTAGTTTTATGATATGGATTCAACTAATTCTTTTGCTTCAAGATAGGTGAAGATGGTGCATGTCCTAACCAGTAACCAGGAAGCTGGCTCATCCCGAGGAAAAGAGAGAACACTACTCTCTTTATCATCTGACTTTCTAAAAAGGCACATGCATACGTAATATGACCCGATCGATGTGTTTCCATCAAAATTCAGCATCATGATACGACTTTTTGGTAAAGGAAAGACAATTGCAAGCACATTTTACTCGCAACTTCTGGTGTAAAGTAGACCCCAGTTGACAACTATGTTACCAAAGACCTGAGACCAATCCTTTTTTTCTGCTTGAGATTCAACGCCCAGCCAGGTTTTCAACATTACCAATCACGATTCATGCCGTCGGAACTTCAAACTCAATACAATTGAATTTGGAAAAAACTTTTGTACCACAATTTAATGGTGACAATTGAAGAGGAGAAAATCCAAGTGTTCAAAATAAATCACGCACATGTAATCATTATCATTGTGCATACAATTGTGATGAATGTACATAAATTGATGCGTCCGGATCCAACATTAGGTATCACAAATTGCAAGTGGCTCATTAAACTGTGAAGCTGTAAGCATTAGGTATCATCACCAAGTGGTAGTAAGCTTTAACATGATTAGGAAAACCTATGATCAGAAGAACGATCAATTAGTGCTTACCGGTGTTGGTTTCTATTGTGTTGGGCAACAAAAGCAACACACAAATATATAAAAAAAAAGAAAGAAAATAAACAAATAAAACACAATACGAAAATTTAACGTGGTTCGGTCTCTTAATTAGACTTACATCCACGACTCTGAAGGGAAACACTCTACTATATTATTTTTAGATGAACAAAATTACAAACCCTCACAAAATAAGTCAAGGCCCAAAAAATCTCCCAATTTATTAGGTTCAATGAGTTGGTATATTCTCCTTAAAAACAATACTAACCTATTTATAGGAAAAGCCTTCCTTACTCTTTTTTTAAATTATTCCATGTAGGATTGAGAAAAACTCAACAAATCCTCCATTTTTTCTCAATTTCTCAAATTACAATAGAATCTGAAAATCTAACTCTATTCCCAATCTTTGCAATCTTCTTTTCTGTTGCTTCTTCCGTTTTATTTCCTTTAAATCGCTTCTTCAAGGAATGACCATAAAGATGGTAGATGTTTTTGCTCTTCTTTCTCCCTTGCATAACCAAACAGTTCCTTTTGAATATTTTGCAAGACTTTCCAACTCCAACATACTTGTATCCTTTTGATGCCGTCATACCTAATGAAATAATGTGGACACTAGAATTAGGATCATACCTTATATCAGGAAGTATTTTTGACTTCATCATTGTGGAGCTTAAGGCAGACTCGTCCAATGCCTTCAACCTTCATCTTCAAGTTGTTTCTCACATTGATGTGGCCAAAATTCCCCAATTGTAAATTATCGAACATGTCTTGGTCCTTACAGATATGCAAGTCTGATGCAGAATTCATTATCCAATTTGAATGCTTCTCATCAACAGTATTATCTGAATATCTCATCAATAATAGATCATTGCCCATGACCATATTTATAAATGAATCACTTACTTTTGTCTTACCCCTCATTTGTTCTCTTAAGGATTTTAAATCCTCTTTCATTTTTGGACAACAACTTTGGATGTGACCAATCTCCCCACAGTAATAGCACTCAAGGTCGTTATTATCACTTTGGTGGGATTTTCCTCTTCCTTGATCACCTCTTCTTTTACTTCGACTTCTCCCTCTTCTCCAACTCTTTGTAGTTAGTACTCGACTATCTTTACAGTGATTTTTTTTTATCATCTGGTGATTTTGTTTTAACGACTTCGACACCTCATTCAATTGCAGTGTGCTTTTTCCTACTGTAAAATTTAGGTAGAGAAGCCAACAAAAGCAATGCTTGTTCCTCATCTTCAAGCTTCTCCCCTAAATTTTCAAGTCGAGATACTAACTCATTAAATTTATTTATATGGTCAATAATATTACCTCATTCTTCCATCTTAAGCGAATATAGATCTATCTTCATCATCAAGCGGTTAGTCAATGTCTTCGATGCATGATTTTTGTATAAAGTCTCCCACATCTTTTTAGGTGATGTCTCCTTCATCCCTTCTAGTTTCTCATCTTCTAATGCAGAATCAAGACCCTACTGCACTAAGTAGTCTTGAGTTGTGCATTGCCACAGAGTAAAGTCAATCTTTCTATCAAACAATGGAGGTAAAATTTCATTCTTCATATATGTGATATTTAAAGAATCCATAATAAAATATCTTACCTCTACGTGATACAAACCTCTACGTGATACAAAAAAATTACCTCAGAATTGCTGATGAAGCACCTTCTGCTCCTTTTCTCTCTTCCCTAAACCCGAACCTTGCTCTTCTCCCAAGCCTACCAGGCTTTTCTCTCAGGCTCCACTACCCCGAAGAGAAACACTCCACTATGTAATTTTTGGACGGACAAAATTACAAACCCTCTCAAAATAACTCAAGGCCCAAAAAATCTCCCAATTTATTAGGCTCAATGAGTTGGTGTACTTTCCTTAAAAACAATATTAACCTATTTATAGGGAAAGTCTTCCTTACTCTTTTTTAAATTATCCTATGTGGGATTAAGAAAAACTGAACCGTTCCGTATTATTAAGAAGCTAAGCCCCTGATTCTGAATGACACGTTAATTTGAGATTATCTGATTTCTGAAGATAAGATAATCAAGTTCGTCCATAACAATGTCAAAAAAATATCCTCACGCAGAGGAAAAAGACTGCCCAAAAAGTGTAAATGCTGATGCGGACTCCAAATGAAAACGATACACAGCATCAAAATTGAGTTCCTCCACTTGTATGTGATGTTCAAGCCGACGTTGAACAGTGTATTAGGTACAAATACACTAGAATTTGGAGTTCCTGAGAGGCATGAAGACAAAGAATGTATTCTGAATGTGATCAAAGCTGCCGCCTCTGCTCTTTCTTGTTCTTGGCAACTGCAAGAATCGGCAAACCCATGTCATTTGTTTTGGTTTCTTTGGCCTTTTCTTGACATGATTCGGGCAATGCATTTTAAAGGCATTTAGAAGTTTGTTTGTTTCCTCTGAACGTCAGCACCATTTTGAATCAAATGGCTAATTACAAGTGCAATGAAATATTATTTGCTCCCTTCTCATATTCCTTGGTTTCTAAGAACTTTCTCTGTTCACCTTTGGAAGGTAAAAGGCAGTGCATATCTTCCCAAAAAAAAAAAAAAAAGGCAATGCAATTGTCCTTACCTTGTTAAAAGATTTGATGAAATCTCTACGTAACTTTCAATTCAAGGAAAGTGGCTTGGACCAACGTTCATATCACTTGGCATTCAACAAATGAAAAGAGAAAGAAACTGAAACTAATTTCATGGTTTGTGAATATAGTTTTATAATTATAAAAACGGAATCAGAAATTTAAATTGTAAAGTAAATCAAAGAAAAAAATATTGTAGATAAAGAAAAATGAATAAAGGATTTTAAAAAAAAAAAAAATTGATGGGGTGCTACGCCACTCCGACCCCACCCCGGTCCGGACAGTCCAACTGTTTTAAAATGCGAAAAATGAGTATGTCATGTTTCCTAAATTTTCCAATTGAGATTACAAAAGAGAAGAAGCCAGTTGACGTAGCTGATCAATAACAAGTCCTTTTCCAAGCAATAATAATCTATTACTTTATTGACGTATAGCAGTAATTAATTTAGATACAACTTGCAACTTGGTTTATTCATTCAATGACGGAAATGAGGATAGCGTAGCATCTTTTCCTAAAGTTTTTTTTTGTTTTAGAAAATTTAAATTTTTAAATTTTATCTTTTCCCCTTTATAATTTTTTAAAAATTATAATATTATCGTTTAATAAATATTTTAATATATCGTATTCCTCATTTCTAAGTTTCTGATTTCTATTTCTAAATTTATCTAAGTTAAAACATGAGTAAAATTAGACATTCTTCTTCCTATAGCTAGCTAGAGGCTAGAGCTACCATATAATGCAATTATATATGGTATATAAATATTACAGCCATCAAAATTCGATATGGTCAAAGTTGGAAGAAGGAAAGAAAGTGCCATTTTTGTTTTACTACAAGTTCTTGAATTATCCCTAATATAGTAAACCAAGTAATTAATGCCAAAATTATGGGACTGTTTGCGAGTTTAGGACTGATTTAATTTGTGCATGGCACGCAGACTTAATGAACTTTAATACGAGTAATTGAGGATGGGATATATAATTCTGTTAATTAGAGTGTACTTATATTAAAAGCATAGACCGCGGGCGAGGGGGGGGGGGGGGGTTCGGTTGTGTCTCAAAATTTTTGAAGCTCTTGTAACTTAGGGCCAGTTTGGTTTAAGGATTTTAATGAGAAAAATAAAAGGGTACAAAGTGCTGATAATTTTTTAAATTCTGAATTGTACGTGGTTTTTTCATTTAATCCATTTATTAAACTATTTGATTTTTTATCTATTTTTAAAACTATTTAACGCTTTTGACAAATCTTATAAATATTTTTTCCTTCGTTCTTTCTGTTCTTGTTTCCAGTTGCCACCATCACCACCAACGTCAGTAGCAGCCGTCGGAAAATCTGTGTTGATGGTCAAGGGGTGGTGAAGGCAAAGGAGGTGGAAGAAAGAGGGAAGAGGGAAACAAAAAGAAAGAAGAGGAGTCAAATCTGGTGCTCAAGGCCAACGGTGAAAGCAAAGGAGAGAAAAAAGGAAGAAAAGGAAGCAGAAGTAAAGATGAGACTGGTTTGGTGCCAATGGTGAAGGCAAAGGGAGAGGAGAAAAGGGGGGAGAAGGAGGAACGGAAGCCAAACAAGGCCTTAAGAATTTTCAGAAATTTCCTTATAAAAATAGTCTCATCCTTTATCTATATAAAATATTTTTTAACTTATAATATATTATCTTCTACTATATTATTTCTTATAACTTGTCCCATTAATTGAAGATCCTAACTCTATCCTTTGTAAAAGAGAAAGATTTTAATATCAATTTACATTTCAACTTTCAATCTATAAGTTTTTAGAAGAAGTTTGTTTTATGTATTTTCCACAAAAACCTAATATAGATTAACTACATATACCGTATCTTAGATGAAACATCTTCTATAAATTCAGCAAATCAATTGTATAAGGTGATGACCTGAATTTATAAAATAATAATAATAATAATAATAATAATAATAATAATAATAATAATAATAATAATAATAATAATAATAATAATAATAATAATAATAATAATAATAAACCATCATTTTCTAAGAGGTGCATTGCAACACTGAAAATTTTAATACGGTGAACTTTTTAGTAAGTCGAACACACGTGAGATGCACAACATTCTTATCCTTAGCAATATTTAAAATTTTGATTTTGACTTTTGGAAAGTTTAATGAATAGTGAGACAATTCGATGTCTAATTGTCTGCTAATGTCGGCTACCACCACTATTACTAAGCTGCCATTGTGTTGAAAAGTGGGATCGTACGCAACTGTTTGGCACATCTGCCTAATTGAAGAATAAGCTTTCGTGTCTTCCAATAATGTTTTTATTTTTGTGCTAAAAGGTAGTCTTGGATGGTGATGTTGCTAACCCTAACCCTGAATTGCTTGTCTATTTCATTACCTTAGATAAAGTTAATTATTAGTAGTATAATTTGCAAACCCCAAAGTACATGTTAATTTGCCACATCAAAAGTTTAGAAAGTGGAGCACTCGAGATTTTTTTTTTTTTTTTCCTTTTCTCCTTCAACTTTTTAGAAAGCAACAAGTCAATGTAACCGTTGGATAAAATATTTTTAAGAAAAAGGTAAAAGTTACGTCTAGGTCGACTTTGAGACTCGGGATAAAAAGTAAGTTTACAATGGAAAGGAGATTAAAAATTTTTGAAGTTTTTGAAGATGATATTTCACAAAATATTAGAGAACCAAAATAGTATTTATTGAAATTTGGACAGAATTTAAAATTTTAATATATTATTTAGTACCTTATTTTTTATTTTAGTTATATTATTTTACATGAAATAATATTATTAGACTAAATAAGCCTAAATATATATCTTGACATGGAGTTTCCAAAACAAACAAATGTCAGTGGATTTGAAGTGTTAGTTCGCAATATAAACATTTTTCTAGGAAGCAATCACTACACAAAAAAAAAAAAAAAATGCAGTTTAGCGACAGATTTTTCACTGTCGCTAATTTGCGACAACATTGCGATGAAAAATTAAATTTTGAAGATAAAATTATTTTTTTCTGTATTTTCCAACTATCCGTTGCTAATTAACAAATAATTAGCATAGATTCATCTAATCATAAATTAAAATTAAAAAAAAATCAAATGCATCACAAATTCATCGCTAATTAGCGATATATTTATAATGAATTTATCTAATCATAAATTAAAATTAAAGGAAGTTAAAATCCGTCACAAATCCCCCACTAATTTAGTTATGAATTTGCGACGATCATGAATCCGTCACTAATTTAGAGACAGGTTTGTGACAAATTCATCTAATCATAAATTAAAATCTGTCGCAAATCCCTCACTAATTAGCGAGTTCATCTAATTATAAATTAAAATTAAATAACATTAAAATTCGTCGCAAATCTCTCACTAATTCGCTGTCGTTAATTAGCGACGAATTCATCTAATCATAAATTAAAACTAAAAAAAATAATATCCATCGAAATTCCTTGCTAATTAGGGACGACTTTGCGATGGAATTTTAAATTTTTAAAATTAATTTATTTTACGTGAGCCTTCGTTAATCCGTCTCTAATTTGCAATGAATTTGAGACGAAAAATTGGTTCGTCACGGATCTGTTGCAAATTCGTCGCTAATCCACAAAAAATATACTATATAATTAATATATAGCATAAAAATTACAAGAATATCAATAATTTAGTAGTGGGGCACGTGCTTCTCCATAATAAAGATGCAGGTTCGAGTCCTATGTCGATATAATCTCATAATATTCCTGAAAGGTCGGACCGAGTCCGTTCAGCTATCCCGGGTCAAGATGCCTAATTAAAAATTTTTACAAAATAAAATTTTTTTACCATCGTTAAATTAATTAATCAACTATTTTTAAATAAAAATATTTTACCGTTATAAATCCATTAAATTAATTAAAATTTTTAGCCTTCACAAAATTAATAATAACGTAACAACCACCTTTAATTACAAATTTAATTATAATGTCATCAAGTAGTGGGCGTCGTCGGTTACAAATTCAAATTCTTATAAGAAGGAGTATCAATTAGCTAATTTTAGATATGAGTTCTTGTTTAAGTGTTATGATATCATTCATTTTTCTCCTCTCTGGCATGAGAAAGTGTCTGTGTGGCAAAATGTCACCATATGTGGCGCGGTAAGCATAATATTGGAAAAATGAAGTATTGATGTGGAAAGGGCCAATTTGCTTGACCGACCCTGAGACTTGCTATAATTATGAATACCTCCCCTGAAATTTCAAAAGTTAACTCTAATCTCCCTTGTTCATATTTGTAATCACTGTCAAATTCATTTACTAGGCATTATAAGACTACAATTATACCAAAAACTCTAAGAGGGCAAATCATTAAAACTTAATTCTAAAAATACAGATTTGTTCGTTATATAATAAATTATAATTCATTATATTAGATTTAAAAGTGCCACACGAACTTTTAAAAATTTATTACGTGATGATGAAGGATGGATATAATTTTTTTAATGTAAATTTATAATGAGTGTCGAGGCCAATACTCGCAATTTTCGAGTGCAATTCCTTGTAGAGCAAAACCGCGGGTGCATATAATAGTCTTACATGAGAACGACAAAATCAAATGAGAAGGGAAGATTTCACCTAATTATGACTCTCTCTCTCTCCCAATCCAATTAATTTATTTACTATTTTAAGTTATTCTAACATAATTGACATTTTTCTTTAAAAAAAGTTTAATGTATTATATATTATTAAATAACTATAATATCTCTTATATTTTATTTTTGTATATTTAAATTTAATATAAATTATTATAAAACTCATATATTTCCTATTTCTATTATACTATATTACAATTTGTGTCTTTATACAAAAATTCATATCAAGTCAAACACTATCAATTTAATTGAAATAGAAAGAGTAATATTTTTGAGGCACTTAAACCCATATCAAGGATAAAACCAAAAACTTAAAATTGAGATGGCAAACTATATGAGAAAAGTATATCATAGAATAATATTATAATTTTTTTTTCTAAAAAAAAATTGTGGAGAGCAAAAATAAAATTTTGAAGAATATTTTTACAGAATTTTAATTTTTCTTAAAAAATTAATATGTCGAAGATTTTTTATAGGACTTTGGTGAATGGTGAAGAAATGAAAGTTTCATAATATAAATGATCAATGGTGCTATTTACTATCTAATTGAAGTTGCCCTTTGAATTTTCTCCTAATTAATTGAAAAAAATAAGGGTAGAAACGATACTCAGGCAGCTAATTAAGCATAATTTGGAGTTAAAAATGTCAAGTTGATAAGTACATATTAAATTAGGCAGCAAAAGTCTTGTACCATGACTCGTTGCTGGGACATGCTGTCGAAAAGGGCATGCATGCATGAGTTGGAATTGTAAGTACTTTGTGACTCATGCTGACAAAATAATAAGAATTAAAGCAATTTTAAAAGAGGGAAAATGACATGAAAAGGCAGTTGTCATCTTATAGAATCAACGATGACACCTTTAAAATACACCTAAAACTGCGTCATTGCTTGCTGTGATTGTTTGTCGGGAATGGCTCCTCAGCCTCCTCTCCAAGCTAACAACACTAAGATTTTTTTATCTCTTAATAATATCAAAATACGTCATTTAATATTTATATTAATAATTATAGTTTAATTATTATATTTTTTTTCTATTTATGAATTAATAATTAATTAATTTAGTCAGAATTATATTTCAATATCAACTATTTATATTATTATATGATATTTTTTTACATTATTAAAAAATTAGAAAAATCTTTAATGTTTTTTAACATTAGGAAGGAGCCTTGCTCTGCTTATATATTTGATCACCACATTGAGATGAGTTTATATGTTACATTTTTTTTTTTTTACGAGTTACAGCAATGGCAAAGAAAGGAAAGGAAAGGAACTAAATGAAGTGTTTAAAATGAAATATGGGATTGTACACATCGATCTAAGCTCAATAATTTGGTTGCAGAAATGCAAATTTAAGGCAAAGATTTCGGTGCAGAGGAGAGAAAAATATATCAATCTGAAATGGATTACATTGCATATTGGCCAGAGAAGAAAGCCATGAACAGAAAGGAAATTCGAGTTCCTTCAAATATATATGTAATTGTAGAGTTCTCAGCGCAAATGAGTAGCCAAAAACACCTGCCACTGCAATTCGAGTAGGAGATGAGCTTCTTGGATCATTTCTTCTCATCTTTCTTGTCTTCTTTCTGTTCTTCCTTTTTCTCTTCTTTCTTCTCTTCTTTCTTCTCTTCCTTGGCAGGACCGACTGATACAATGTCTATTTTTCCTATTTTCTTTAGCTTTTTGGCAATTGCAATTGTATCCATTTCACCTATGACTGTTACCTTCTGCTCCTTCGTGTCTGCAGCAATGGAATCCACTCCTGCACAGAAAACAAAGTGAAGTAGTTTCATAACTGATCATCAGTGATCGGAACCATCAGAAAGAGAAACTAAACGGGATATTTACGTTCTTGATTCTTCTTTTTCATGTTCAATTCCTCACGGTGTTGTCCATAAAGAAATTCTTGCAAAGAATGTGAAATAATTAAGCAAGAAAATTGCAGGTTTTACCAAAAATATCAGCAACTGCCTCAATGGCTTTTTGCTTTGTCTTTTCATCAGTCATGGTCATGATCTTCACCACCACTTTCTGCTACAAACATTGGCAAAACAAAGAAGAAAAGATGCAGAAATGAATACCATGAAAGGAATGGAACCGAACCCATGTCCATTGAATGAAAATTACCTGTGCCATGCTGAGTTTCGTGTGGCAAAACCTCCACAGGTTGAAACAGATACTGGCTTCAGAGAGTAGGCAAGTTGTCCTGTCAAGAAGAATGCAGGGATTTCATTTCAACTCCACCATATTTATATTATGGGGAGGACTTAGCAGGGCTTTGATAAACAGGAGATGCAGTCAGTGTCAGAAGCCACTTCCCTTTCCCATTCCCTCTTTCAAGATTCCCCACTGCTGGCTCATGCCTGGCCTTCGGTAGAAGAAGTTCCAAACCGATTATTCAACCAATTAATTTCCAATATACATTTTGTCTGGTCAATAAATCTCTAATATTCTATCAATTATTAGACACACAAACAATATACATCTACAAAGAACACAAGCAATCGGACTAGCAAATTACTAACATGTATTAAAAAAGTCTATAAACGACAAAAATATTTCTTGCTAGGAATTGTTATTGACTTTTTTTTTTCATTTTTATTATACATCAAGGATAGAAATTTGAAATTAAGAGGTAAGTTATATGAAAGGATATATTAAAAATGAAAGGATATATTAAAAAGTAATATCATAATTTTTAAAAAAGAAATTTAAAAGTTAATATATAAAATTTAAAATAATTTTAAATTTTTTTATAAATATAAAATTTTAGAGATAGACGCTACCCATTCTCTTAGTTTAATAGTATGTTTGGTTAGGGTGAAAAGAGAGGGGAGAAATAAAAGGAACATAAATTTAGATGTAAATAAGTTATTTACAATAATTGGTTAAGAAGGAAAGAAAATAAAGAAGTAAATTAAAAAGGGAATACATAAGCAAAACAGCTCGTCCAAATTTGAATGGATGGAGACGTAAATCATTCTTTACTTTCCTTCCACCTTAACCAAATAAAACGAAAATAAATTATATGTACTCCCTTCGATAAAAATAAAAGTTTCCTCCCGCTACCCTTTTCCTTCCCCTTTCTTCTTTCTGAACCAAACACGGTGGAAGGAAAATTGAATGCAAAACATGACTGGAAAAAATAATAATAATAAATCGCATGAGGGTGGTATTTGAGCCCTTACGGTCTTTTAGATGGAGCTGATTGAGAGTTTCATTGGGCCTCAGACGGGCAGTCTACCCATTAGACATTAATACTTTGGGCTGTCTTGGCGTTCTTCTTTTCTCTCATAAGGAAAACTTTGGGTTCGGCCCACAAATACTCATCATGATATTATTTCACTGTTTACCTATTGTAATTTTTGTTCCCTCGTACGGAAATAAATTATTTAAAAATAAGCCACTTAATTAAAATACATACTAAATAAAAAAATAATAAAAGAAAACTAAATCATGCAGAAAGAATTTATTTTTTAGATTAGAAAGAATCCCAATCCATTTAAAAATTGAATCAAATAAGTACTTTATTCAAAATAGTTATGTCATAATTTTACTTGGAGAATATAGGTATGTGATAAAAATATTTTATTAATAAAATAGAAAACATAGTTTTTCCTAATTAAATTGTCAAACTTCTTTCCCAATAAGGTGAGGAAACATATGGTAATTGTCTACATAACAGAAATCAATTCTGAAATCAAGAAATATGCGAAGGGAAACATAGTTTTTACGCAGTCGCCGCATGCGCATAAAGGCCATGTTTTTGAGATCAATATTAACAAAAGGCAACGTCTCATTTGTAGAGAGCTCTTAGAAAAGGGCAAAATAGTGAAGAAAGTCAACAAAATCACACACAACGATGAAATATTTTGATTCTTTCCCATTTTTCCTCCTTTAAGATCCGATGTAATCTAGTACTAACTCTATTTTAAGATATTTATTCATAAAATTATTTTTATATATAAATTCAAGATATTTATTTATATATAAATTAAGAATATTAAAAATAATATTACAATTTAGATAAAATTCATATTTTATTTATATTAAAAATATAATAACTATTTGTTAGTAAAAATTCTCAAAAAATAAGGGGAAAAAATTGAAAAGTTATATAATTGATTTAGAATAAATGTGAGTAAAATAGGAAGAAACTAATCACTAATTCTAAAAATATATACATGAATAAGATTTTGAAATAAAATAAAAAAGGTTTCGTAAACAAGTATTTTAAAATGGGAGTACGACTATATCTTGAGATAGTAATACTTCCTCTATTTCATAAAACTCATCATTATTTCAAAAAAAACTCTCACTATTATATAAATTAAATTTTTTTAATATATATATAATTTAAAAAAATATTGAATTATCCTTATTAAAAATTATAAAATTGTTATGGGTTATAGGGTAATAAATAACAGTCGTACAACTAAAAAAAACAATAAATACATTCTTAATTTTATAAAGTAACAAATAATTTGAAATATAAGAAGCTTCCAAAAGAAGTAATTGTTTTAAGACGGAGGGAGTATTGGATCTTTTTAAACTTATATAATTTCTTTTTTAAGATTCTTAATTTTTGTGTATAAATTTAAAAGGATTAATATTCTGAAATAAAGGAAAAAATAATTAGGAGCAGCACATAAAAAACTCCAAGCAGGAATAGGAGACTCAGGTAAGATGTTTGATGAGTAGTATAAATTGCATCATTCTCAAATCTAAATCAGAATGAAGTGTTTAGAAAATATTTAAGTAGATCATATATAAATATATATATATATATATATATATATATATATTGTGCCTCGTTCTAAAATATTTAGTATATAATACATATAATATAAACTTTTAATATAATAGTTTATAAAAATCAAATTCATCTAATTAAGACCCTCCTTTGCTTTATTTAATCCTACCAAACTCAAGAATTAATTATTATTGTATTATCTAATTTACTATCTTGATCTACTAAACCAGCGTATAGGTAGTACAACCTCCATTTCAAAATATTTATTCATGAAGTTTTTTATCTGTATGTAAAAAGTTTTATGAACAAGTATTTTGAAATGAAGAAAGTACCATTTTTATAAGGGTTGTGATTACTATTGATAAAGGGAATAAAGGAATGTTACTACCCCAACAGCAAACTCCTTTATAGATTTTAATCTCTATTTTCTTAATTTCTAAAATAAATAAATTACTTTTTTTACGTCTTTTTTCTCATATATATGAACTTACTACTTACTATTTTCTATTATTTCAAATATTCAAACCTTAATTACCTTAGGAGTTAGGCATGTCAATTGCCAAGCGATTTCTTGAAGCCCAGTACCTTAAAACTTAATCTGTTATTGTTTTCTTAACTACATATTAAGTGTTTCAATTGTTGAATTATTACCTACCCTTATTTATTTAAACTATAAATTATGGAGTATTTGATTAAAGAATGGCCATTACCTAGTGCATTTTTAGAATTGTAAAATAGGAGAATTTTTGTAATTTATCACTGTCGATGCAGATTATGAAAAAAGGTATTAGTAAATCTCAACTTGAGTTCAAAATTGTCACAAGATTATACCTCTTCTAGATGGTGAAAGTCTACCCACAAAAACATGGATCCACAAATAATCAAAAGATGAATGTAACCCATGTTATTATGCATCTTCTTCCATCCCTTTGCTTCCCATATTCCACCATCTTTGCTGGTTCTCTTCTTGTTGCTCGTGGGCATCGCTTTCATGCTTCATTTTGGGACCATTTATGTCTGATTTTGGCCACTGCGCGTCTTCTTTGGTGGACAAAAACAGCTGATTTTAATCGAGTGGTCGACAAAGATCAAAGATTATTGCCCATTTTTGACTTTTTTAAATGCTCCAACAGTACTGTTTCATTCCCTTGAGTTGAAAGCAAAAGGCAACTCTGATCCATTTTTGCTTATTAATTAATTAGTCACATAAATACTGGATATTCATTTTCGGTTGAGAGAATTTGAGAACCTCCCTAGTGAAGGTGTAGTTCAAGAATCAACGGCAGAAACGAGTTTTGGCCTCATATCATGCAAGTTTTTTTGCATCTTTGTCTATGGTGAAAAGCTGAAAGATTTGTGATTAGTGTTTATTAACTCAAAAGATGCAGCAGATTGATCAGTTTTATAGAGAAAACTCCAGCACAAACACATGGAGGCCGCCATTAAAGAAGGGTCCTAGTACTTTTGCCGTCGTTATTCTCCTCTTCATTCTCCTTGTAGTTACATGGATTTATTCTTCATGGATCAGTTCTGTAAGTTCCAGAAGCTCATCAAGAAAAGACAACGTATACATATTCTTGTGTTGAGATTTTTCTTTTTTACACTTTGATTTCGAAACATCCAGTTCATAGTTGTTCTGATTTCAACTTTTACCTGTGAATTGTATGCTGTTTTGCAGTATAATTTATCCGTTATTAGTGAAAAAAGGAAAGAAATAGTTGTTTCGGAAGAGCAGAGGAAAACTCCAAAGAAGATTGAAGTTCCTCTCAATTGTTCCCTTGGAAATTCTACACAGACTTGTTCATCAAATTATCCCGCGACATTTGCTACCATAGACGATGACCCATTGTCGAATGCTACTTGTCCCGAGTACTTCCGATGGATTCATGAAGATCTAAAGCCATTCAAGGCCACCGGAATTACAAGGAAGATGGTGGAAAGAGCTAAAGAAACAGCACACTTTAGATTGGTAATAGTGAAGGGGAAGGCTTATGTGGGGAAGTACAAGAAATCAATACAGACTAGAGATGTTTTCACTTTGTGGGGAATTTTGCAGCTCTTGAGAAGATATCCCGGAAGATTACCTGATTTGGAACTCATGTTTGATTGCGATGATCGCCCTGTAATCAAATCTCGCAGTTATCATGGACCTAATACCAAAGCTCCTCCCCCATTGTTTCGATACTGTGGTGATCCATGGACGCTGGATATTGTCTTCCCTGATTGGTCTTTCTGGGGTTGGTAAGTTCCAATGTTCCTTCTGCATTTTTGCTTATGATCAAGTTTGCATCAATAGCTTGCTATAGACTAATAATTTATCAACATTGATTCTCAGAAATGATAATTCTTCATAGCTTTTGATGTTAACTAGTTTTATTTTTTAATGCCATTAGTGCTAAAAAATACTAAAGAAAAAAAAATCGTGCACTAGTTTCTCATGGGTATTATACCAGAATATCTTAGATCCAACTAACCTCTCGTCTTTTCAGCTGAATAAGTTCTTTTTATTCTTCCGTATAATAAATGATTCAATAACTAATAATAAGGGAAAAATTATAAGAATTATTTTGAGTACCAAGAATCTTTTGTCCACCTAACTTGTATTTTGCTATTTGAGTACTATGAGAAGTTTCATTCAGCTCTCTGCCTCCTCTTCTAACTGTGGAGCTGAAAGAATGCGTACAGGGCGGAAATAAACATACGGCCATGGGAAAATATATTGAAGGAGCTAAAGGAAGGGAACGAAAGGACCAAATGGATGGAAAGAGTGCCATATGCCTATTGGAAGGGAAACCCTTTTGTTGCCGATACAAGGAAAGACCTGCTCAAGTGCAATGTCTCAGAGAAACAGGACTGGAATGCTCGCCTGTTCATCCAGGTAAAACTTTTCTGCAGATTTTTCTGGGAGAGTCTCTAATGCTTCTAGTATCATATGGTTAGGCATTTCTTGGAACAGCTATTCAGATATGGGAAGCTAGATAAAAGACTCTTCAGCGCAATGCATTGTATACGTCTACTGATTTCCCTGAAGAAAGAGGTGTTTACATACGTCTGTTCCACATCTTGCAGGATTGGATCCGCGAGTATGAAGAGGGATATAAGCAATCAGACCTGGCAAGCCAGTGCACGTACAGGTATTCTTGGTCGTAAATCCAGTAAAATTTCTGAGTGCTGGTCTTTCCGTAAGTATGGCCATACACTTGCTTGGCCTCCAATCCTACAAGATATCCATGTCGACCTCCTTTCGAGGAATCTTGAACTAAATTTGTTTTCCTTGATGTCTTAAGGTTCAAGATTTACATAGAAGGATATGCATGGTCTGTGAGTGAGAAGTACATCTTAGCCTGTGATTCACCAACACTGCTAGTAAACACAAATTTCTACGATTTTTTCTTGAGAAGCCTCCAACCAGTACACCACTATTGGCCTATAAGGAATGATGATAAGTGCAGATCAATGAAATTCGCAGTGGACTGGGGAAACAACCATAAACAGAAGGTATTATCTTCCCCGATACTAATATTCGTGGTTCAATGCTGAATCATTGATTAATTGACTTCTAGGAACTAACATAGTAAGGATCTCAACCTTCCACAAATAACAGGCACAAGCCATTGGAAAAGCTGCAAGTAGCTTCATTCAAGAAGAGTTAAAGATGGATTTTGTTTATGATTACATGTTCCATCTGTTGAATGAGTATGCTAAACTTTTGAAGTTTGAGCCTGAAATACCAAAAGGGGCTGTTGAAGTCTGCTCAGAGACAATGGCTTGCCAAGCAGAAGGCAACGAAAAGAAGTTCCTGATGGAGTCATTGGTGAAGGGGCCGTCAATTACAAGTCCCTGCAATCTTCCCCCGTCATACGAGCCTCAAGTTCTTGGAGCCTTTATGAGAAGAAAAGCTAACTCAATGAAGACGGTGGAGAAATGGGAGAGAAATTACTGGGAAAGTACTGATAATGGTACAAAAGCATAGGGCATCTACAGTGATTGAAATATTCTTTTGGTAATAGTTTTTACTTCCAATTTTGGAACAATAGGTAAATAACTTTGCCTGGTTAGAAATAAGTGAAAATATGGAAAATTCAATATATAAAATTATTTTAAGAATAAGATTATTGCTTAGAGAAATAATATATATGTCGAGGGAAAAAAAACTATTAGATTAAATGATCTCGAATTCAATGTTCATTAGACCTATATTCATCTTGCTCTTCCTTATCTTAATACTGTTAGCATTCAATCTTCTTCTTCCTTATGGCTTTAGATAAATGTGCATGTCTAAAAAAAAAACTAGATTAAATGATTTTTTATTTCAGAGGAATGGAAGAATACAGGAAGGGGAGATTCACAGGCGACCATAATTGGTTAGAAGGAGAGAGAAGATGAAGATTCAAGGGCAGCCACAGTTGGTTGGAATGAGAGAGAAGATAGTGGATAGAGGAAAGAAAAAAGAGGAAACTTTTGGTGGATTTTTGGAATAGAGAAAGATTGGGAAGAGATGATGAAGTGGTGAAGAGAAGGGAGAGGAAGTTTTGTGAGATTGGAGAGAGGGAATGTGAGGAATTTATTGACTAATAATGATAAGAATGTAATTTGAAGAAGAAATGCTCTGACAAAAGGAAAAGAGCTTTGAGAATATCACCAACCATAAGTATAAGGTTACGGTTAAGTAGGATTTTATTTGAAACTTGATATAATTATTTTAATTAAAAAAATTTAACTATTATGGAATATTTCTTTCACGATATCTCGTTAAAATTAAATCTAAATTTGATCATACATCCTAATTGAAGGAATCTAAAAAAACCTAACGATCATGAAATATTTCTTTTATTGTACCTCGCTAAAACTTAAGTTAAATTTAGTCTCTACAATTCTACCACTACACCAATAGATGAAGAACACTCTTATGATTAAGTTGGTTTCTTTAGGTTAGAATTAAGTAGGTTCTTCAAGTGAAGAAATAAGCTAGTAAAGTTAGAGATTGGAAACAATGGATGAGAGGAGAGAGGTACGTGAATCTTTTGTAGCAAGGGGTGATGAATTTGAAATTGGAGATTGAAGATCTCCATGGCTTGCAAAAACTCCAAAATTAGAAAGAGATTTCACGAGGGGTTTTTAGAACGTTGTATTCTTTTTCCCTTTGAAAATTTTTTATCAGTTAGCCATCTTTGGTGGGTTTTGAGAAGAAATGGCAAAGAAAATTTGGAAAAGACCAAGAAGATTTTGAAGAGGCTTATGGAAAATAGTTTTTCCCCAACAGGAAAAAGTGGTGACTGATAGTCTGAGACCATCTAGATGGGAGACTGGTGAATGGACAATGGCTGCCGTAGAGACTTAGGATAAGGACGAACACAGAGAGAGGATGAAAAAGTGTTGGGAAAGAAAGAGAAAGATGATGGGGAGATTTCGTGGGATTTAGGGGTAAGAAAATGTGATGTTGACTAACAAGGATAATAATGTAATTTGATGTAGAATTGCTTTGGCCCCATTCTTTACTTCTCAATAATAATAATAATAATAATAATAGTTTGTTATAAAATTAGGGTAGTGTTAGAATAAAATCTACACACTACACACTAAGAAAATTCTAACTATTCTTTGCACAAGAATTTCTCTTCAAACTTCTCTCTTTCTTTCTCTCACAATTCTTTCTCTAATCTTTCTTTCACAAAATGATGGTGTATTACAAGCTTAGAGAATAGCTCTATTTATAGAGCTCTAATTAGTGAAATACATCATGGCATACATCATCTTCAACTAATCTCAATTAATGGTGTCTCCACTAAATGGTGGACATCCATAAAAATCTTCTAATAATTCATATAAATCCATAATTAGTGGAGCCTCCACTAATTAATGGAGATTCCAATAATTCATAACACTCCCCCTTGGATGTCCATCCATACATAAAGAATATGCCTCGTTAAAACCTTACTAGATAAAAACCCAGTGGAAAAAAAATCTAGTGAAGGAAAAAGAGTACACTATTCTATATGTCTGTTTATTACTC
This sequence comes from Voacanga thouarsii, assembly GCA_026120185.1. Taxonomy (NCBI): domain Eukaryota; kingdom Viridiplantae; phylum Streptophyta; class Magnoliopsida; order Gentianales; family Apocynaceae; genus Voacanga; species Voacanga thouarsii. The sequence continues at coordinate 5,832,150 of JANUWF010001255.1, read as the reverse complement.
CCACGATAAGATGATTCTTTTAAATCTTTAAACCGACGCATACCGATTTTATATCTCAACTTCTCAAATGTTGCGATCGGTAAAGTCTTCGTGAAAATATCTGCGAGGTTGTCACATGACCGAATTTGTAGCACATCAATTTCACCTTTCTTCTGGAGTTCATGAGTAAAGAAGAATTTTGGTGAAATATGTTTTGTCCGATCTCCTTTAATATATCCTCCTCGTAATTGAGCTATGCAAGCTGCATTGTCTTCATAAAGAGGAGTTGGAATACCTTTGATTGATGATAATCCACAACTTTCTCGGATATAATGAATCATGGATCTTAGCCATACACATTCTCGACTTGCTTCATGAATGGCTATAATTTCAGCATGATTTGAAGAAGTAGCTGCTATAGATTGTTTCGTAGAACGCCATGATATAGCGAGTATTTCCACATGTAAATAGATAGCTCGTTTGAGAACGTGCTTTATGTGGATCAGATAAATAAACGACATCTGCATAACCTATCAATGTTGGATCTGGTTTTATTTGAATAAAATAATCCGAGATCAATTGTACCTTGGAGATATCGAAGGACTTGTTTAATTCCATTCCAATGTCGTCGTGTTGGTGAAGAACTAAATCTTGCTAATAAATTGACGACAAAAGCAATATCGGGTCTTGTATTATTAGCAAGATACATCAATGCACCAATTGCACTTGAGATATGGTACTTCAGGACCAAGGAGTTCTTCATCATTTTCTTGAGGTCGGAAAGGATCTTTATCCACAATTAATGATCGGACGATCATTGGAATACTCAATGGATGTGCTTTGTCCATGTAAAATCTTTTTAGCACTTTTGCTGTATATGTTGATTGATAAATAAATGTTCCACTCTCCAGATGTTCAATTTGTAAATCAAGGCAAAATTTGGTTTTACCAAAATCCTTGATTTCGAATTCTCTTTTTAAATAATCAATTGTTTCTTGGAGCTCTTCAGGAGTTCCAATAAGATTAATATCATCAACATATATAGCTAATATCACAAATTTAGAACCAGATTTCTTAATAAAAACACATGGACATACCTGGTCATTTTTAAATCCCGCTTTCAATAAATATTCATTAAGATAATTGAACCACATGCGCCCAGATGGCTTCAGGCCATGTAATGATTTCTGCAACTTGATGAAGTAATTTTCACAAGGATAATGTTTATATGCTTCAGGCATATGAAATCCTTCGGGGATTTTCATGTAAACATCATTTTCTAAATTTCCATACAAGTAAGTAGTGACAACATCTAATAGACGCATATCTATCTTTTCATGTACTGCCAAATTGATAAGATATCGGAGTGTAATAGCATCAACAATAGGAAAATACGTTTCATCATAATCAATACCTGGTCTTTGTGAAAAACCTTGGGCTACTAATCGCGCTTTATATCGAACGATTTCACTCTTTTCATTGCGCTTTCGCACAAATATCTATTTGTAGCCAACAGGTTTTACACCTTCTGGTGTTCGGACTGCAGGTCCGAAGACTTCACGTTTTGCCAGTGCATTTAACTCCGATTGAATCGCATCTTTCCATTGCAGCCAATCTTTTCTATGCCGACATTCATCAACTGATAATAGTTCAGGATCATCACTATCATGTATAACATCAAGAGATATTATATGCAAACATATGATCAATAATTGTTTCTATCCGATTCCAACTTCTACCGGAAGTGGTATAATGGATAGAAATTTCAGTGTTACTTTCATCAACTTCTAGTTCTTTGTCATCAGTTCTCTCTTGGTCTTTCAATATGATCTTCTGGATCATTTAATCCTCTTTTCTTTCGAGAATTTTTATCTTTAGAACCAAGAGGTCGGCCATGCTTCTGGCATGCTTTTGGCTCAGCAGCTATATGTAAAATCTTTTGTTCTATTGGAACTTCAATTAGAATAGGAGCATTTATAGCTGGCATATGCGATTTTGTTACTCTTCTAGAGTCAACAAAAGCGTCTGGCATTTGATTTGCAATGCTTTACAAATAAATTATCTTTTGAACTTCAAGTTCACACGCGCTTGTATGCGGATCAAGATAATTTAATGATGTTGTCCAATCACGATCTTTCTTGTACTGTTTCTGTTCTCCCCCTAATTTAGGGAATAATGATTTCACAAGAGAATAAGAAAAGAAATATAAGAAAATGATGACAAGTAGGAAATGCCAAGAAAAATATCTCCTTTTTTTTTCACTCTTCCCGGTACCGACTTTTCCTTTTCCTCTCTTGTCTTTTCTTCTCCTCCGACCCTCTACCTACCATCTACCTCTTCTTCTTCCTCATACAGATATATATATATATATGTGTGTATCGATATATATCTTAGTTATCAGTCATTAGTAAACATCAAAAACAAAAATCACAAAGCAGATATGGAGACTCATAATTCATTTGAGACATGGTTAAATTTTGACTCAATTTCTACAGCAGATGTTGATGTATTTTCCTTTCCAAACCAACCGCTTCCTCCTAATTTCAGGTGAGACACCTTTGAGGGCTTCCATTTGTTTTTAGTATGCTTGATAATGAAACTCTCTTTTGGTTTGTTTTTTATGTAAATCAGTGGAAGTTTTGAACATACTGCTTTGGACCAAGTTGATCTGCCCCTACAAGAGACTGCTTTTGATACTGTTCTTCTTGATGCTATTCCTTTGAATGAGGATATGCTTGTGCATGATCCTTTCTACTCTCTAATGGATTTTGAACAAAGCCATAATATGTTTCCAGGTTATTATACATTTAAACATGGATTTTGAATGGTATTACCTTTGCGATATTATTTTCTTTTTCTAGGAGAAATAATGAGTGGTCTTGGCAACGAAGTCGGAGTAAGTACTCATGAAATGCATAATATCGAAGTTCAAGATATTATTGCGGACAAAATTCCTGGAGAGAAGAAGATGATTAAGAGCGAGAGAGAGAAGAAGTGCAATAACTCCCGAGACACTATCAAGAGAAACAATTTCGCAATACTTTTACCTACCAATCAAAAGCGCGACCAAAGAAGCGAATATTGGCATAACCAGTCTCAAGAAAAGATGTAGGGAGTTAGGAATTCGTCGATGGCCTCACGGGAAATTGGTGAGCTTGGAGACCATAATCAAGAATGTTCGGGTTCTCTCTCATACATACTTATAATTTGCAAGTATGAAACTATGAAAGATTTATAAGTAAATAACCGATGATATCACTTCGATTTACGGGATATGCAAAATAAAGAAGAAGGAGGACATATGGGTGAGAAGAAATTACAAGAAGTCATTGCGATGCTTGGAATGTGAAAAACATTTGGTGGAAGAAAGTCCTAATACGCGGTTAGAGGACCAAACACGAAATTGAGACAAGCATGCTTCAAGGCCAAATATAATAAGAAATATAATAAACTTAAGGAGATCATAAAATCTCAAGACTCATTTCACGATAATTTTACGGCTACTTCTGCTGCTAGTCTCGATCTTTGGCTCAAAAGGGAAAGAAAAGGAGGAGGATGTCGAAAAAGAGGAGTTGAAATCCATAATTACTAATTGTTTGTCGTCCTCTAATGTAAATATTGAAAAAGAACAATTACAAACCTTCATCTTACATTTGTCGACTCAATTACAAAAGAGCAACTATAAGCATGTATCATTAAGTTCATATGAACACTAGTGCTATGAATAAAAGATGTGATGCTTATTATTAATGGAAATATCTTTTTCCCTTATTATCTTTTCTGTTCCACTTCGGTGGCGGTATTTCTACGTGATAAGGGAAATATCGAGTGTGTCCATGACCATAACCACGGCCACTTGCCACAACTACGACTATAACGATGGCTTCTGCTGGAGCCAACGACATTCACTTGAGAGTCTTTGTTGAGCCGATTCATCCGGCTTCATGATTTCTCAATAATAACTCATGTTAAATTTGTCAATTTGGGATACCATTTTTCTCGATATTGTTCTTTGCAGGACAATATTCGAGGTATGAAAAGTGGAGAATGTCTTCTCCAATATAACTTTATCGATAACTTTTTCTCCGCAAAATTTTTTAACTAAGATGTAGTTTTATACATTACGGAGTTCACGGTTTTACAATCTTGCAACTTCGGGTGCAACCATTCATACCGTGCGGTGGGTAGTACGACCATCTTCGGGTGGTCAAATCTTTCTTTTTATCCACATGACATATGGATCTCCTTTTTTTTTAGCATTTAGATACATTTACGTATGACATATAATTTTTTTTCGAAATATCAATGGCTACAAATTCGAATTTAGCGAGATCAATAAATGCGTACTGTCTTACGGCTTTAATAACGGTAGAGACTCGTGCGATAACGTGTTATAAAATTAGGGTAGTGTTAGAATAAAATCTACACACTACACACTAAGAAAATTCTAACTATTCTTTGCACAAGAATTTCTCTTCAAACTTCTCTCTTTCTTTCTCTCACAATTCTTTCTCTAATCTTTCTTTCACTAATCTTTCTTTCACAAAATGATGGTGTATTACAAGCTTAGAGAATAGCTCTATTTATAGAGCTCTAATTAGTGAAATACATCATGGCATACATCATCTTCAACTAATCTCAATTAATGGTGTCTCCACTAAATGGTGGACATCCATAAAAATCTTCTAATAATTCATATAAATCCATAATTAGTGGAGCCTCCACTAATTAATGGAGATTCCAATAATTCATAACATAGTTGTTGTTGTTGTTGTAAAGTATATCACATGCGAATGTAAGACTTTAAAGTCTTATTTGGACAATATTTTTTTTAAAAATTAAAATTTTATTTTAATTTAAATATATTTTTATTTTATATATTTTTATTTTTCAAAAATTATTATTTACTTATAAAACATTATATTCATTCTCTTTAAATTCTATCTGATTCTATATATTTAATAATTTTTTTATAAAATTTATTTCAAATTACTCCCTCTATCCATAAATAATTAGCATAATTATAAAAATTATATATATTAAGAAATTATGAAATTTTATGATAAAAATAATTAAAATATCTATTATATCATTTGAAATATTTTTATTATCTTTTTCGCATAATTAATTTGAATCTCACCACTCATTTAATTACATCACTCTAATAATTACATATGTCTTTCTCTTCTAATCTCATTTGTCTCTCTCTTCCCACTCTTTATTTTAAAATCTTCTTTTCACCCATATCACCTTATTAAATTACACATTTGACTATTTTTATAAGATAACGTAATTTTATTATTGGTTAAAATAACTTCAGTATGAATAATTATAATACTAATTAATTAATAGAAAATTATGTTACGAATAAAATTAAAAAAAATAATTAAATACAACTTATATTTAGAAAGTTAATAATTATTTTTTAATAAAAAAATTAAATCAATTATTTATAAACAGAGAAAGTGATTTTTATTCACATATATTCTAAATTTAATTATTCAGAAACTACGAGAACCTTTGATTAAGGTGATATATCTTTCAATCAACTAATCATTGTTATCCCATAATTGATCATTAAATTATGGCTCCGTGTCTCCAGCGTCGGACAAGACTTTGGGGAGATGCGGCTGCCAGCCTCGGCCTCTCACTGGCTCTCCACACAGGGGACCATCTTAGGGACGGAATAAAATATTTGAGATTGGAAATAAATTATATAAAATAATATACTCTTTTTATTTATAAATAATTAGTTTATTTTTTTAAATTTGTTAAAAATAATTATCTATTTTTTAAATATATGTTGTATTTAATTATTTTTTTCAATTTTACCCTTAATATAATTTTTTATCAATTAATTAGTATTATAATTACCCATACTAATAATGTTTTCAGAATCGGACTAGTCATCGAATCGAAAAAGTTACTGATTCACGATTTAATGGTCTAATCGAAATTAAACCGTAATTAAATCATAATATTATAATTTAAAAATTAAATATATAATTATTTTTGAAAAAAAATTGATCAATAATATAGTGTAATTTAAATTTATAAAAACATAAATATTCAAATTCATAATTAAAAATAGTCATTTTTAGTTTATAACTAATAATCTAATACATTAAAGTAGTTTATTGAATTATATAATTTAATTTGCCCTCCAAAAATTATAAAATTTATCCCAATTTTTTTTTAAAGGAATCGATTTAATGTTGGACCGGCCGGTTCTCTGAAAAATCACCAGTTTGAATGACCAAACCAGATCGGTTGGAGGACCGGTCCGATCCGGTTCAAAAATTATTGCATACTGAAATTATTTTAACCAACAATAAAATCACGTTATCTTATAAAAATAGTTAAAAGTATAATTTAATGAGATGATATAGATGAAAAGAATATTCTAAAACAAAGAGTGGGAAGAGAGAGACATATGTAATTATTAGAGTAATGTAATTAAAGGAGTTGTGGGATTCAAATTAATGAGGTGAAAAAGATAATAAAAATACTTCAAAGGGTATAATGGATATTTTAATCATTTTTACTATAAAATTTTACAATTCCTTAATATGCATAGTTTTTACAATTAAGCCAGTTATTTGTGAACGGAGAGAATATTAAAAAATAATATTATAATTTAAAAAAAATAAGAAAGTAAAAAATAAAATTTCCTTTGGAACGGGGTGACCTATATCCGTCTTGGACCATCTTAATTAGTTCATGCTGTGGCCGTCCACTTTCGGTTTTCATTAATAATGATCTGCCATTGAAGAAACTTGAAATAACATGCACAATGAAAATATAAATATTCAAAATTAATCACTTATTGGGGTTCACATATCAAGGTTTAGATGATTGGAATACACAGCCTTGTGTTACACCTACAAAATGTTGATAAATACTCTTTATTTTAATTTTTTTTTGTATTTCTAAGTATTTGTCATATTATGAAATAAAAAATTTATGTATTATCTTTTTTTTCTAATTGTACCTTTATTATTTATTATTATACTAAATCATAACATTAATTGATTTTCAATTTACAAAATAAATTTACAATTTTTAATGAAAGTAATTCAGTCTTTTTTAAAAAAATCATAAATGTTTTAGTTTTATTAATTTTTGTGATTTGTGTATTAATAATGGTTACTTTGAAATAGAAAGAGCAGCCCTTTATATGCCTTTATTCAATTATCTTTGTTACAAAGTTTTAGGGGCGGCTTTAAAAGAGAGGGGGCAGAAGGTGTTCGTCCTCCAAAAATAGAATAGTCTTTCTAAATCTTATCTTTTTCCTCGTTAATTCTTTTTAAATTATAACATTATCCATTAATTTATTTTTTATATAATTTGACCTCTTCATCAATTCAAATTCCTATTTTTATCTCCACCTAATTCACACATTTTTTCCAAAGAAGAACACTCTTACAATGATTAAGTTGGTCGAATAGTAAAATCATGATTGTCATGCAAAATTTGATAATAAGTGAATTGAAATAAGTTAAAATAAAAACGACACAAGAAAATAAAATGATAATTTATTTTATTGTTAAAGATGTTTCGATTCTTTTTGTTGATGTATAAAAAAAAATAATCATAAATAAAAATAATAACCCATGTATTAGAATTTGGAATTTTGCATAGGTTTCAACAAAGACATCTTGTTGTTTCCATTTATTTGTGAATTTAAAAAAAAAAAAAAAAGAAGAAGAAGAAGAAGGCCCTTGAAAGCAAAGGAACAATTCTTTGATTTTATGCCGCTTTTAATAAAGCATCGCCCTGTGGTCTCACGATTTATCGTTCCAACCTACTCTCGCACTAACGCTTTCCAACAGTTTTTGATGCGACTACTAAACCAATAATCTGTTTAATTCGTCATTCCTTTACAACATTTCTTGCACTGTAATTTACCATCATTTTGAAGAAGACATCATACCTAATAATCAAAATTTGTGAGAAATTAACCTTACTATAATTGTTGTTAGGGTAGTTTTAATCGTGTTGTAGAATTTTAATTAGAAATAATGATGACTATGTTGGGTGAAAAGAACTACCATTAACAACTTATTAAATTTTTAATCGGTGAATTGTTTAAAACATTGCACTAAGTTTTATTATATCATTTTCATATACAAGAATAACACTTATTAAAATTAGAGTAGAATAATTAAAATTAGAGTAGAATAATGCACTTATTAAAATTCCCATAATTAATCTATATATATATATATATATTGGAATTTTTGCTTTCTAAACAAGAAAATGCAAGAAATTATTAAAGGAAACATATAGGGCCCAAGACTTGGAATGTTTCATCATCATGAAGGCACTTGAATCTCTGTTTAATTTTATATTAACTCCAAAGAATGCAAGAGGAAAACAAAAGAACTCCATAATACTATATCGACATGCCTTGGATGGCTTTTCAAAAGAAGGAAAATTTTAATGCCAAACCATCTTCGGGATGCCATAACCAAATGAGAGAGCAATTTGTCTTTACCACATTCTTTTCATAATCCAATTGGGATGGCAACTAACTAAAGCCGACCCAACACATTACTTTGTCATGATACCCTAATTCCACATACCAAAATAAAAAAATATATATATAATATAAAATATTTATTATTAATGTGATATATTTATTTTAATTTAATGATAATAGTAGAATATTAAATTACATACACAATTTCATACTCACTTTTCTGCCATCATATTATATGTAAGTATTAACCGACTCCATCACTCAATTTAAAAAAAAAAAATTGTATTTTCTCTTAAAAATTAAAAAAAATTTAAATTTTATGTTTCATCCTTTACGAAATTTTCTAAGCTTATAAATTATACTTTAACAATTCTTTCACATGACTTCTGGCCCTACTTCAAGTTTATTGTTCTATTTATAGTAATGATCCTCTAACATATCTATTCATATATTTTATATCTCCAATCTCAAAATTTTAATTCTATTCTTGTGTAAGACACTGTGAAAAATAACAATAGTAGTAATAATGATAATTATTCGTATTAATTTACTTTGATATTGTCTGTTCCTATCTGTAATGTCTCGCTTGGAATCATTGTGTTTTAGGAGCTTTTATGTTTAAAAATATATTACTCATTCCGTCCCTTTTTATCTATCTATTTTAATTAAAATTTTTATTCTAATTTATCTGTCCTGGAGCAAATCAAGATGATATTAATTATTATTTTTATACAAATACTCTTCTTTAATGCAATAAATATAGTGCACTTGTAGTGAGAAATAGAAGTAAATTAAATATACCTATCATACATAAAACTTTAGAGTTTGATTAATTCTTAATAAAGAGAGAGATTCTTTGAGAATAAAATAAGAAATGTTAATTAATTAATCAAAAATTTTTATTTTTTTTAAAATTTATGAATCAATTAAAATAGACCGATAAAAAGAGACGGAGAAAATACTATTTACAGTTATAAATTTGATTATTTAAATGAGAAAGGCAATCGGAAAAACGTCACAAGCTTCAAAGGCCCGCAATTAGTTGATGTCTCTCTTGGGGCCTCTTTCTCGAGCATTCAATGTTGACCTTATAAGTTGGAATTATCAGAGACATTAGAGTGGGATACAACTTGTTTTATGTCTAATCACCAATTAATTATCTACTTAATATTAATATAATCCTCACAGTGTACAGCACTAGAACTTCAAGTCAAGGTCTTCAAAAGAAAATTTTGAACTCAATAATCTAAGATGGTTTAGGTGAGACAGCTGGTATTAATAATTTCCACCTTTGGATTTAGTTACCTATTTCCGGCTTTTTTTTAATTAGCTGTCTTAATAGATTATTTCTAAATCTTGAATAGTATTACCTCTACAAAACGTTTTTCGAAATGAAATTAAACTGCATTATTTTCAACATTTTCACAAAAAAAAAAAAGGTGACAATCCTTTTTCCAAGTTAATGATGAAGGTGGTTCTTGGACGTGCTCAAGAAAAAAAAAAAGGGTGTCAAGCAATGAGGAACATCATTAGAGCTCACACTATCTGGAGTTGTTGATGATCACCGTGCTCTCTCTGTGGACATTTTAGCCCTTGGGATATAATATAATGATAAAGGCGAATTATAAATAATGGTATTCTTATATGATTACATGTTTAATTTTTAGATCTGTGTTGTACATTCTTTAATTTACATTCTTCACATAATTTTAAAATAAGAATAGTTAGAGTGCTCATAATAGAGTGTTATTTAAAAAAAAAGAAAAAGAAAAAAAAGAATGAACATTTTAGAATTGGTTTGTGTTTACTATAAGCTTCAATGCACCCAAAGAAGGGCTACCCACAACCATTGTTGATAACAATCTGTGACTTCCATGTTTAGAACTTTTTCTTGTCAACAATGGCAACAGTGATGTTTGGCCAGAATGGATGCTGAAGAATGAGAGTTGAGAGAGAAGACCAAAAGAAGAAAGACTGAAGTATGGGGTTTTCAGAAGGAGCAACAATGTAAAAGAAATGTAAGAGTTGGTGAGAGTAATAATGATGATACTTATTATGATTGGAGAAGAGAGTGAAAAGCAAGGTTTAGGTCACTTCCATTTTTTTGACTTGGTTGCTATCGACTCTTTAGGGGTTGGGGTTGTGTGTGTGTATATGCCATAGATTAGGTACAATAAGTAACTCCCTTACGGTATATGTAGGATTATTTTCAATCATAGGGCTTAGAGTTATACTAAAACTGTTTAAAATCATAAATTCACGGTAATTTTATTATTAAAATTGAATATGTTTTATTGTTATATTTGAGTTAAAGTTGTAACATAGAAATTATTTATTTGTCAACAATACTCAACTATTAATACACAAGTTAAAAATACATCTATATATAAAATATTAAATTTTAATATCTTGTATATTATGTATATACTAAATAAAATATGCTACAGCTGTATTATCGGACTGACTAACCCTGCCGTGTAATAAGGGGCAACCATCTTTCTTGGCGGGCTGAACAATCATGAGCAGAACCTAAGGAGATCCCAAGAAAAAGAGATGAAAGCAGACCAGTAGTTGATATATTGAAAATGGATTTTTTTTTTTTTTTCTTTTGAGAATGAAGATGAAATTTTCACAGTTAATGTGCAATTGGAAATGCAATAATGGTGGAGAACTATAGAGAATGTCGAAGAACTAAGAGGTTAAAGGGGTCTATGGATATGTAATCTGTAATTTGTATAATTTGTTTTGTAGAAAGAAACAGAAAAAGTTGAGCAAAAATCACCGCCCATTCCTATTAATCAAACCCAAGCCAGCAAAGACATTCCGCAGTAACACTGTAACAGTTAATCTCTCTCATCTCTTTCTTGCCAGTAGTGTGAGTTAGAGGAATATTTGATCTCTCTTTTGTATGCAATATCATATTCAATCCATTTCTTCCCCAAAAACAGAAATCTTGTTTTGAACTCGCTGTCTCTCTCTGTGTGTCTGACACCAAACCTCTCTTTGAATCCAAGTATTGCTTTTAATGTGTCTCTTTTATTTTAACTCCACATTCTTACTTCCATTGCCTTGCTTTCAGGGTTCGTTGCAGTGCTGGACTCATAGTTTCACACTAGGTCAATCGTTTTGCCCTTAGAAAAGAACCCTTCTTTTTTTTTTTATTTGCTCTTGTTTTCTTGAGCTTCCTGTTGCCTTCTAAACCACCATTGTGCTTTGGTTCTCTACTAATTTCAACCTTTTTCCTGTTTCTTGAAAAACCCAGTTCTCCTATACTGTGATTCTTTTTCTTTTCCCTTCTCCCTTTTCGTTTGGGCCTTTTCATTCATTTCTTGGTCACTGTTGTGATGCTGTGTTGCTTTCCTCCTGGTACCGTGTGAACTCGGAGCTTTCTTGAATGCGTTCAAGACTTGGAAGGAAGATGAGAGCTTCTTCTTCATTTGGACTTCTTTTACTTAGTTCAGGACTACTTCTAGTGACTGTTTGTGCCTTTTCGCCAGATGAAGGTATGAATTCACATTACCCTTCAGCTTTTTTCTTAGATCTTGAGAGTCTTCTGAAGTTGTAAACTTTGTTTACCTGATTGTGGTGGGTGATGTTAATTCTGGTATTTTCATCAATGTAGAGTGTAATGTATTGAATCTTCAAAAGATCTTCTGGTCTCACTGGTGAATGGTGATAGGAGACTATAAAGTTATATTCTGCGTATGATGTATATTTTTCTGATTGTTATTGTGGATTTGGCGCAGTTAATGCTCTCACTGCTTTTAAGGAGGATATATATGAGGACCCATTTCTGGTACTGTCAAATTGGAATACCCTAGATTCAGATCTTTGTGACTGGCCTGGCATTTCTTGTTCAATGGCTAGAGATCATGTCATAAAGCTGTAAGAAATCCTTTCTGCATTTACTTAAAAACAGAGAACCCCTCTGTCTATCTTATACCAGTTTGTATGGTTGTATTTTTTTTCTACTAATGTATGCTCAATTAGATGATATTTAGTGGGTGAAAAATATGTTAGTGCCAGAAATAAAGAAATTGGTGCCGAATTTAGGTTTTGAATTTAATGGTGGATCTGTGTGTTGCAGTAACATTTCGTGGGCATCTCTAAAGGGTTTTATTGCATCAGAATTACATCATTTGGTTTATTTGCAAGAACTGTGAGTAAGCTTTTGCTCTGCAACTCCACATTGCATTTATTTGTTTATCTCATATTTTTTAATGGCAAGACTGCAATGTGAATTTGGTATTCTGGAATTGCAGAATCTTGCATGGAAATTTTCTGGTTGGTACAATACCCAAGGAGATTGGCTTATTAAAAAACCTCAAGGTCTTGGATTTGGGTGCAAACCAGCTAACAGGACCAATTCCTCCTGAGCTTGGAAACTTAACAAGTGTAATGAAAATGTTAGTAAATGAAGCTTTCAACATTCAGCTTTTGCACATTAGTTTCTACTTTTCCTTTATTTTGTCTTACCTTTTCAGTTCACTTGTGGTTCTTGTAGAAACCTTCAATCCAATGGATTGACTGGGAGGTTGCCTCCTGAGCTTGGTAGTCTGAAATACCTTGTGGAACTGCGGCTAGATAGGAATAAGCTCCAAGGGACTGTCCCTGCCAGTAATGGTTCTGATTTTCCTGGCAATATGCATGGGATGTAAGTTGGAATTCCTATTGCTTTATTTATGTACTTTTGCTTATGAGGTTTCTTAATGCATAACTATTGAGGATGCGAAATTAGGTGCAGAATGCTCACTCACAAGCTACTCTTGATGCTTTTTCTTCTTGTTTAAAATATTTTTTTGGAGTTGCACATGCATCTAAAAACTATGTTCTTGTCTTCACATACGGAAACTTCTCTTAATGAATAGATATGTTCTCTCTCTCTCTCTCTCAAGTTTTGTACCATATCTTCTCCCATTTTGGGTGGTACCATATACAAAACCTACTTGGAGCTGAACACAATGTTTTAAATAAACTGGTCCAAATCAGCCAGCAATAATTTTCTGCTCTTCACATGCTCATTTGCTATATGGCATTTCTTTCACATTCAGCTTTTAGCAATTTCCTTATATTGGCTTGCACATTGGTTTGCAAGTAATAACTTCATTCTGTATTTGTACCAGGTATATATCAAATGTGGGGCCAACAGGATTGTGTCGCTCATCTCAACTGAGATTTGCTGATTTTTCATACAATTTCTTCATTGGAAGCATACCTAAGTGTCTGGGGTATCTACCCAGGTAGCCTATTCTTCTTTGCATTTCATATCTTCTTTCCTAGTCTTTTTTTTCCTCACCCCTTTTTGGTGATATGTGTGGATAATATTCTGTGTTTTGTTTTCCTGTAGGTTCAACTTTCGAGGGAATTGCCTAGAAGGTAGAGATCCTAAGCAGCGACCTAGTATGCAGTGCGGTATGCAACTCTCCTTGTGTATTGTTGTTTGAATCTATCTTATTTGAAGTTTAAAAACAATCAAGTTGCAGTCTAAATCATGGATATTTCTTTTAAAATTGCTTGATTCTGTTAAAAAGAAATTCAGTAAATTGTTTATTCCTGTCTTCTGGAATTGACTAATTTGAGCTATGGCAGAGAATTTAGCCATATGGCTTCAAATTTTTGGCATTTTATTTGTTTTTATTTTGTTTTAACAAGTGTCCAAATAATCCATTCGGATTGATTTTAGGGTCTTAGCTTTTGTCACTGTTTTCAATAATGACCATCCTAGTTTTGGTTGTCATAGGGAGCACTCCAACACCAAAAAGCCATCCAGAAGGCAACAATAAGAACCGGTCTGCTGAAGATGATCCCAAGCATCACACTGCTACTTCAAGACCTACTTGGCTTTTAGCCCTTGAAATAGTGACAGGGGTTATGATTGGTTGTCTATTTCTTGTGGCTTTTCTCACCGCTCTTCAGAAGTGCAAGAGCAAACCTTCTATCATTATCCCTTGGAAAAAATCAGCAAGCGAGAAGGACTATATGACCATTTACATAGGTTGTTCAAATGACTGCTATTCTTCATTATTCCAAATCAGTTTCTGAGATTTTAGTGGAAACTGATTCTCAATGCATTTAGTTTGAGTTCCCTCATCATTTATTAACTTTCTTGACCTGTTTGTACAGATTCTGAGATGCTGAAGGATGTACTGAAGTACAGCAGACAAGAACTTGAAGTAGCCTGTGAAGATTTTAGCAACATTATTGGATCCTCTCCAGATAGTCATGTTTACAAAGGCACCTTGAAAGGTGGGCCTGAACTTGCAGTTATCTCCCTTGGTGTCGAAGAAGAGCATTGGACTGGTTTTCTAGAGCTTTATTTCCAGAAGGAGGTAATAAAGTGACCTTCACCAATTGCTAGAGGTTAATATTTATATGTGGCTTATGAAGTATTCTACTCTTTGGTATCCATGGCCATGCTAAGGATTTATTATTGCAATTTCCAGGTAGCAGATTTGGCAAGGCTAAATCATGAAAATACAGGAAAGTTACTAGGGTATTGTCGGGAGAGCAGTCCTTTTACAAGAATGCTGGTCTTTGAGTATGCATCAAATGGGACATTATATGAACACCTCCACTGTAAGGAGTTTTTCTAAAATGTCTCTTTCACTTGGTTCTTAATTGTAAGCTTCAATTAGTTCTCAATATGGTCCATGAATTGAAAATGGAGCTTCTTCACTTAATGCAGATGGAGAAGGATGCCAATTATCTTGGACACGGAGAATGAAAATAGTTATTGGCATAGCCAGAGGACTAACATATCTTCATACAGAACTTGATCCTCCTTTTACTATATCAGAATTGAATTCTAATGCAGTTTATCTAACGGAAGATTTTTCTCCCAAGGTATTCCCTTAGAATTTTATCTGTATTCTAGACTTCATTACTAAGGTATTCCCTTAGTTATCGGTCTCTATTAATCACATGTACAACCTAGTGAAATTTTTTTGGTTTTGTTTGGTATTCTCAATGATAATCTTGAATTGCTACAGCTGGTTGATTTTGAGAGCTGGAAGAATATCCTTTCTAGATCAGAAAAGAACTCCGGCAACATTAGCAATGAAGGAGCCATTTGTGTTCTTCCACATGCATTAGAGGCACGGCATCTGGATATCCAGGGCAACATTTATGCTTTTGGGGTACTTCTACTGGAAATAATCAGTGGGAGACCTCCACATTGTGAGGACAAAGGGTACATAGTGGACTGGGTAAGAAAAGGAATACTAATAATATTTATTGCATGAATTTTCATCATGGAATCGGTTCCAAGAATTGATTTTCCCCTTTTCCTCTGCAGGCTAAGGAATTTCTTGAAGTGCCAGAAGTAATGTCTTATGTGGTGGATCCTGAGTTGAAACATTTCAGATACGAAGACCTCAAAGTAATATGCGAGGTTGTCAAGATCTGTCTTCAACCAAGCTCAAATAGTAGGACTTCCATGAGGGACTTATGCAATATGTTGGAAAGTGGTATCGACACCTCGATATCTGTAGAGCTGAAAGCTTCGTCTCTGGCATGGGCCGAGCTTGCTCTCTCATCCTAACTCACACTGCATAGCTAACATGTAAATCAGATATATACAGTTTCTAATCTTTTATTTTTCTTTGTATCCTTCGCTTTCCTTATAGTCGTGATTGAGGTTATGTAAAATTTTGAGTGCTATAAGAAACAGCCAGTTTCATCTTTGACTAATACCAATTCTTTGTACACCACTGTAGTGCAGCTTTATGTTGTTAAATGGTAAAAGAAGACTATGCTGCAGAAACGTGCTCCATTCTTGTTCTATTGATGCTTATATTATTTTTTATTTCCTCTATCCTTATATAAACATTTTAGATCATCAGTGTTCTGTTCCTGGTCTGATTGGAGATCAACTTCTTGTTGTAACAATGGCAGTATGTGAGTGATCTCCCCACACCACCACCCCCCCCCCCCCCCCGCCTCAAAAAAAAGTCTTCGAAACCAGGTACTATGGAGGCTTTATAAAATCTTGGATTAGGTTTATCGGTCTATAATTGATTGGGCATCATTTTCTGAGTTTGAAAAACGATGAAATTTTTTCAAACTCGACCATACAACGGTATCCTCAACCACCCATTTTTAAAAGTTGTTGACCCTAGTGAGCTAATGTTCTCTCTTGTGGCAGCCTAAGAAATCGGATAAAAATTAATTTGATATGAATTTAAATATATAAAATCAGGTATAATATATTTAAATTAAAATAAAATTTTAATTTAAAATGAAAAATAAAAATTACTTTCCACTCATCTAAATTTTCGTCATCAGTCTGCGAAAACTAAAACTTTACCGAAGAATTAGTTGACAATCCATTTCAAAAAAAAAAAAAACCTATTTAATTCTTAATAATATTTTTTTTTCTGTCGTTAGAGTTCTTATTAATTTTTTTACAGAAATGATCCTAATATTTTATTTTTCTATCTAAAAAATCAACTACTTAGAGACCATAATGATAAAAAAAAAATCTTTAAAGATCATAACAGCAAAAATAAACCATTAAGAACGAAAAAATTACAAATACCAAATTTTAGAGACTAAATAGACTAATTTTATATTTAAAAATTTATAATGCTACTATATATGAACTAGAATAATATTCGGTTCACCAGAATCTCCAAAACAAAAGAAAAAGCTCTCTCGAGTTTCATTTTAAAAACAAAATTAAATTCATTTTTTATTAAAAAAAAAGCCCCTTATCAAATAGGCAACTGAAACTGTCACATCCTTGTCAAACCCTATTTAAAGCATCTTGGGTTGGTACCAGATCTCCCAGAAGAAAAAATTTCAGTGCTTGGCACGAGAAAAATGATTATCATTAGGATTCCTCTTTCCACCAAACACCGCAAGTGCTTTCCTCATGGGAGGCTGCAAGGGAGCTCTCTTATCCGTGTGATGGTGAAATATGTCATTAGAAGTGAAGATATCATCTCCCTACAGAACAAAGCATCCATTGTTTCAGGAGGTGGAAAACTTTACAGGAAAAAAATCCCTAGTACATACGGCAAAGATGGATTTGAGTAACAGCAAGGAAGAAGCAAAATTTTCAACACTGACCTGCTTGCTCTTTTTCTTCGTCTTGGGATATAGAAACTTTTGTGGGATCTGATCCTCCCGTAAAATTGGGTTCTTGGTGATGGAATCTCTGCCACCCTGAGGTAGAGGCAGAGAAAACTGCAACGCGCAACAAAATCCAAAGATGAGAATTCTGGCTTGCAAAGATTTTTATTTTTCCCACTTTTGTCATAAGTGAACTAGTATGATTGGGTAAACAAACAAACTAAGCCTTAATCCCAAACAACTTGGGGTCAGCTACATGAACCAACGTGTAGTCATCCACATGAATCCTCTCCCACCACTTTCTTCTAGTATGATTGGGTAAATTCGAAAAATGAGTTGATATACTACCTCACAACTCATCAAAGATAGTTTACTCACTTTTGTTCCACGCAGAGAAATACGCGATCGACGCACTGCAAGAATTATACCATTTTCACCAACTGTTACAGCTACTTTCCGTAAAGTACCTCCGTTCCCACAGCTGGGGCAGAAAATTCGACCAATATCTGTAGTAACTTTGAAGCAGGCATGGCATTGGAGTACCCATCTGAAAGAGGAAGTTCACACCACATATAAGTACATACTCTATGAAGCCAGTACAAAGTATCACAGCAAGAGACAAACTAATAGAACATACATTGATTGAAGGCAAAAAGTTCTCATCAAAACACAACCACAGGATAAATCAGAGCATTGTGGCACAACTAGGGCAAAAACACAAAGAACCATACCTATGCAGCTCACGGATCTGCATTCCTCCAGGTGCTAAGAGGCGCAAACCCATCTGAAGAAGCACATTTTGCATTGCATAGTCACTAGTTATGCAGGCCACACTTGACTCAGACAAGGGCCGCGGCATCCAGCTCTGCTCACTACTATTATCATCCATATGGGATGCATAAACGCTTTCACCATCATGACTTGTCATCTCCAAGTTTTCTGGTCCTACATCATCAGTTTCCACATGCTTTCCTTCACCATCAACAATTTCACTTATATTATTGTGAACATCAGCCTCCTTGATCTCATCCGAACCAAGGCCTTCAGAAGGACTTTCTATTCTATTATCATCATGAAGAGCACTCAAAGATTCTTCTTCCAGCCTCATTTGGTGCAAAATTGCAGATATGTCTTCACCAGTAGTCTCCCTTTCAACAATCATACTCTCCTCTAACTTCCCATTCAGGGCTATATCCGAATTTATAAGTTCAGGCATATCTTCATTTTCTACATCTTCAGGCATATCTTTCTTGTCATCTTTTTCAGATAATGCCTCGTGCATTTCACGTCTAGCTTTCCTTCTCAGGTATCTTCTACGAGTGCTTCGACTCACGGCAGGAACAAAATCATCAGCATTCTCATCAAATTGCCCCATTGTTGCATCAACTCCATCTGCTACCATCTTCTTCCCTTCAATTTTAACCTCTTTCTTCACAGGAGGATACTTTCTTTGTGAACTGCGACCAACATTACCATCCTCTTGCTTCCCAGAATAAGATTCACCACCAGTTCCCACTGAACCATTGTCTGTGCTCTGCTGATCATCAGGCAAAACATTCAGGTTCAAATCCTTCAGCGGAAGGATTTTTGAGTTGGACTTTGACCCATCCTCAGACATATGCTCCAAAGCTTCCCACTCTTCCATATTGGGAACATTAGATCCCCATCCAGGCATGTCCTTTTCAGGCAGCCTTTTCACATTAACCGTGTGGATTGAGGGAGGACTTTCCCTAAGATGTTGAGTTCCATGGATCTGAGCCTCTAATGTATATGTTAGAGCAATAAGCTTAAGATCCACATCAGAAAGTGTTTGCAGGTCACCAGTTGCTCTTGCAAAGTTTATTACTGTAACACCAAAGAAAGAGCAGGAAAGATTTATTTATTTTTAAATAACTTATGAAACCAGAGAGAAATACTTTTAAAAGAGAGGAAAAAATTGAACAGCAATTCAGGTAACAGGAAGTTATATTCCAAATTCAAAGCTCTCGTTTGTAGCATAACACAGACACTGCCCCGCTGTTACTTAGTAGTATATGGTTGAAAACAGTTCTATTTAATCATTCCATCAACTTCCAGTTTTGTTCACTGAAACAATGGGCCTGTTCCCAAATGCCTAGTGCAAGATATTTCAAAACCATGCTTTCAGCTATTCTCATCAGTCATTATTCCATTAAATTCTGATTTTATTTAAGATGAGCAGGAGGGAAAGCTATCCTTGAAAATCAATCCAAAATTTGTTCTTTTCTAATATTTTTTTCCCAACAACTTACAAAAACAGAAACTAACGCAGGACAAGCCATATGAAATCAGAGGAAAGAAAGGGGGAAAAAGAAAGGAAAAAAAGAGTGAAGGCAATGCCTAGATTATAGCTCAAACAGAAACTTCCTGCAGCACTCTCAGTGTTATAGTTATACGCTAAAAGTAGGAGAGCCAATAAGATAATTGTTCGGACCTTTATTTAGGGCATCAGAGGAAGGTTCCAAGGTGTCGACGGAGAACGGGAGGAAATTGAGGGAATGACGAGAGGTGGGATCACGGATCTCACTGATGACCTCAGCAACTGAAACGAACCGGTCGGCACAGTGCGCTAGCGACTGTCTGCCTTGTATTATGGCGTTGGCATCTACTATAGCCACCGCAATACCTTTCGTCGACTTGCAACTGGCCACTGGCACTCCGTGACCAGCCGCAACAGGGTCGACGGTAGTGTTTCCTATAGGTTGGTGCGGCGGCTTAGTTGGCGGTTGTTGCTTGAGGATGTTGCTCCAACAGGTAGCCGGAGCGGGAGGGGACCGGTCCTCCATTGTTATTGCCTCTGCTTGCTGCGCGCGTCCTCGCGCCCTGCTGCTGGCTAAAACCCTAAATAATTGTATTGACAAAGAGTTAATTCCAAAAAACGCCCCCTGAAATCTAAGGACAATGTCACCGGGGTACCTGAACTTTTCATTGTGTGAATTCTGCCCCTATTAATAAATTCCGTCTAAATCAGTAAAATTGAGGGAATCCAAAAAAAAAAAAAAAACTCTATATTTTATAATATCTGAAACCATCTAAATTATTTAGACGGTATCAAATTGAATAAAATAAAATGTCAATTATGCCCCTAAATGTTGAAGCAATTTAGCGAATATAAAAAGAGAAAAAAAAAACCTAAACTCTTTGCTTTATAATATTTGAAAGGTAAATTTGATGTTTTTGTAAAGACAAAAATATGATTGCAAAATTGAAGGACAAGATTGTCAACGACCCTTTGTAGTACGGAAAAATACATAACAGATAAAACAAGTTGAGAAAGATTTATTTAATTACATTTAAAATATTATTTAATTTTTATATTTTTCGCTAGGTGGTTTGTATGATAATTCCCTTAATTGTAATATGCTCTTCAAACATCGCAAAAATAGATAAATAAGCTTTTGAAAATAAATTTACGGGTCTAAATCATTACTCATAAACACTGGGAAATAAACTTAAGTATAAAAATTTAAAAGAAACAAGTGAAGTGTCGAATTTAATCAAATAATTGACCCTAATTTGTATACACTTCTCCTTGCCTCATCTTGAACTTGAAAGAAAGCTCGTAACAACAATTGCTTCAACCAGCACTATAGCTGTAAAACTTTATAGAAGAAGTCTGTACCGAAACAGTTAATTAGGAGAAGCTCAAAGAGGCCTCCACATTACAATTACAGAGAAGAATGAACAAGAGTCACTCCTTGATTTTCACCAAAATTGAGTTTACAAAATCACAAAGGAAAAATGCAAAGAGGAAAAAAAAAAAAAAAAGAAATGGAAAATTTGCGAGTTCAAGTGAACCTCAACAGCTTGAACTTTACATGATCTCAAACCAAGCCATGCAAGGGATTGAAAAAGGCCCCCAAAATTTTTATGATGTATCAGTAGTTGAAGCAGAATAAGTGAGCCTAGATAGCTCGAGCTTTTACAATGTCAATACTCATCTCACTGGGATCTGTTGCTTGCACCTCTACTTGAATTCCATCGAGTTCTCTCTTGAATCTGTCTTTGGAACTAGCATACAACATCTTACTCCTTACCCTTGCTGTATCAGGAGACCTAAAAATCATAACAATCCATCAGGTTTTGAATGGTTTAAGATTGATAATTACGTCGTTTTGCTAATCATAGCTGCAGGTACAAGGCTTGACGAGCCGTCTTTGTGAAGGCAGAAGATGAAGAGGGCTGTAACCGTGTGTAACGAATAAATTGCTAAGCAGGTTGAGTCATTACTCTCATCATCTTATGCAAAAATCAATTTGGGATTTTACTACATGAACTGAAGACAGAATTTAAGGTGATTAGATTACCATGCAAAGAAGAAAATTTTGCTTTTCTGGCAGTTTTCATCTGTAGTGAAGTCAAAATCATAAACAGCATAACGGCACTCATTGGCGGGCAGACTGGCAGTAAAATCATCATAGCTTTCACCAGGTTTTCCAAGCTTTTCAACCACCACTTGCTGAATTTTTTCCTCGATCTTGAACACAATAAAGCGGAAGTTCCGTTTTGCTTTCAGCTCCAAGAACCTCAGCTTGCATTCATCGTTCACATGCATTCCAGATGCTGAATTTGCCTGATAAACACCAAATGTATAATGCATTAGACCATGATCATTAGTATGCAATGTTTCCAGAAGATCAAGAGAACAAATTTATGGCCCCTAACCATTCAACCTCTAGATTCAATCCCACATGAGCAATGCCATGAGACTCACACCTCATATTGTTTACGTTTCAACTAGATATATATATATATTTTTTTAAACCACACCCATCTCACCATTTAGTTGCTCTACCAGGAAGGTTTTGAACCCAATCCCGTGACCTCAGGACAAAGAAATCAGGAAAGCAAAAACCATTGAATGATAAATGAAATACAGATTTCTTCAACATAAACAGAAGGAGAGAAGACTATCATTCTTGAAAATGGCGTGCAAGAAAAAGAAGGAAATTAGGAGAATACCATGTTGGCCACCAATGAGGGGAATGAAGCTCACACAACCAGAAGAGAGAGAGGAGGAAGATAGCTTGGGGGAGGGGGGCAAAGAGGAAGTATGAAAGACCGATGGAGTAAAAAAGAGTAGGAAGATCCTTGATTGTTGCAGGGACAGAGTCTTTGAGAGGTGGAATTTGAAGCAGGAAGAGAGTTCGGCGGACAAAATGATTGGCCACTTTTCTGTGTTGTTCTGGCTTCATGGTTATCCTCAATTCACTTGCTAGCTTCCACGTTGAGATTTTGAATCATTTGTCAATGTGTCAATGCCAGCTTTTTGTTTTTTTTAAAAAAAATAGAAATATAAATATAGTTTAAATATTCTGTCTCATAAAGTTAACTTATAATATATTAAGTTTATGATAGAGGGATTATTGATATGGATAGCAATTGTCCCTTTTAAATCTGATATTCGATTTGATCCGATTCGATTGGACAGAGAATTTCTAAATTTAAATAAGGACAAGATCAGGGCGGACATAATTTCTCCGGCCGCCAACCGATTGCAGGTCGGGATGGGAATTACATGATTCTTACTCTTGCTCTATCCCACCGCACTATATATAAATATATATTATATATAAAAATTATATATTCATATATATATATATATATGTAGATTATATATATGTATTTATATAATATAAATAAATTATATAAATTATATATTATATTTATTATACATATATATGTGTGTATGTCAGGTTAATATTAGACTCTATCTTGTAGTGTTAAGTTATTACAAGTAATTTATCTTATAATGTTAATTATTATAAATCAATTTAACTAAATATTATCAAAACATTTTAAAGTTAATTTGAAATAAATATGTGAGTATGAATAAAAATATTAAGTAGTGCAAGATGTTTAGTTGATTATGTCCACCATGATATTAAAAAAAAAAAAAATCTATTCTTATATACTATCCACCTAAATAACTCATAATTGAATATAGTTCGTACGTATTTTTATTTTAGTTATTAATAATACTTTCTTATCATTCTAATTTATTTTTGTTGTTATGAGAAGCAAATATTCTAATTATTATAATAATCTATAGCATTATTCGAACTAATAATAATTAATAAGATTTACATTATTGATAAGATTATTGTGAAGTATAATAATTAGCCAATAATATATTATTTTAAATAGAACAAAACATTTAACCTACAAAATTTAGTAAGATTTCATTTGATAATTGGCTTTAGATCTTGCTATTGAACTATGCAAAACACATTAATCTAATTTTACCTAAATCCTCAAATATATTATTTTTGTAATTATTGAAATTTACAACATATACAAATTTTTTATGCAATATATATAATAAGAAAATTTTTAGAGGGTGTTAAAAAGATTTGAATAAAAATATATCTGAAGTAAAAAAAAAAATTAAAACAGTCTTGGGTTGCGGGGCCCAACCAGACCCCCACTTTCCTACCGAGTCAAAATTGAGAATTTTTTTATCCTCTGCAGGCCGAGGGTAGGGATCTCCGCCTTTCCCCCTATCGGGGATAGAGAGACGGGAGATATGCGAGGGCGAAGGAAGAATTTCTAGTCCTCCCGCCCGATCTTGTTGTTATCCCTAATTGTAAAAGGGAGAAGGAAAAGGACACCTTCAATCATCTTATTTTGTCTAGGTTCCATTTGATTGTGAAGAAAAGTATTATAAAAAAGTAATCACAATTTTTATTTTAAAAAATTTAATGTTTTGTTTATTATTTATGGTCTGGGAAAGGAATTTGATTCCTCAGATTTGAGAAAATAAATGTATTATATTGGGAAAATGAATCCTTCTTGGAATGTGGTATTGTGATTCCTTTCCTAAATATTCTAACAATAAAAGTTAAAAAGTAAAAACTAAACATAAATAAGAAAATTTATTTTAATTTACATCATTTACTTTATTAACAGGTTCTTCCTTACTAAATTTTTTTTCCCCTCACACCTCCCTTAACCTAGTAGTGTATTAAAATTTTCTATATTCCCAATTATAATAAATATTTTGTAAAAAATTTTAAAAGACTAAATATTTTAAAATAATTGTAAAATTTTAATTTAAAAATTATATCATGGTTGAATTAATTACATGAGAAAAAAATTTATTAAATTTTCTATAAATATTTTAATTTGACAATAATAAAATATTATTTTTTATCAATATTAGAATTTGAACTCAATATAAAATAATTAGAAAATAAAATTTATATTTAAAAATGTGAGAATACTATTTATGATTTTTTTATTTATTATAACCATTAAAAAAATAATATTCCATTAAATTGTATAACAATATGAGAGTTATTTAAAAATAATTTTAAAATTTTTTTATATATAATGTTTTATTATGAAGTATTAAAAATATTAATATTTTATATTACTTTTCTTTAATATTTTTTCAACCTTTTAAATAGAGGAATGTAATCTATTTAAAATAATATTCCATAGATTTAATTTTCTGAGATTTAGATTTCGTTACATTACTTTACTATATGTCAATGAAATGATATCTTACGGTAAAAAAGAAATAAATTCATATTTATCAAGATTATTTTGATACACTTTCCATATTTATAAAAATTAAATTGGGTAAAGTAATCTTTGAGAGATTTGATTGAGACAATTGTATTTTTTTTTCTTTTTACACCTTTTTTATAATTTCAATAATTCGTATTTATTTTTGAAGTATATTTTCCTCTTTTTTTTTTAACTCATAAAATTGTTTCCTCTTTCCCATTTCTTGTAATTTATCCAACTTAATTTTTTTTTCTCAACGATATATTTTTTCTCATTTATTTTAGCTCACATAATTTTTTTTCTTCTTTACTTTCTTGTAATTCCTCTAATTCATAATATTTTCTTAATTATTTTTTCCTCCTATTTCTTTTAACTCATACTTTTTTTTCCTTCTTCTTTTTTGTCTAATATTTATTTCTCGATGATATATATATATATTATTCATCTAAATATTTTTCTATTTCTCATTTCTTGTAATTTCTATAATTTATATTTTTTTCAAAGATATTTTTATCATTTCTTTTAACTCCTAAAATATTTTTTATCATTTCTTTTAACTCATAATTTTTTTTCTCTTTCCCCTTTATTGTAATTCATCTAACCTATATATATTTTTGATGATATATATATTTTTCGTTTATTGTGGCTCATATTTCTGATGTGGTAAAAATTTATAAAAACCAAAATAAATGGGAAAAATATATATCATTGAAAAAAAGTGAGTTAGATGAATTACAATAAAGGGAAAAGAGAAAAACAATTTTATGAGCTAAAAGAAATGAGAAAAAATATCTTTGAGGAAAAATATGAATTATAGGAAACAAAAAAGGGAAAAGAGAAAAAAAAAATTATGAGTTAAAAGAAATAAAAAAATATGAATTATAAAAATTACAAGAAATGAAAAATAATTAATTTATACGAGCCAAAAGAAAAAGAAAAAGAAAAAAATATATATCGTTAAGGAAAAAAATATTAATTAGATAAATTACAAAAAATAAAGAAGGAAGGAAAAAATTTTACGAACTAAAAAAAACAAGAGAAAAAATCATCAAGAAAATATTATGAATTAGAGGAATTATAAGATAGTAAAGAAGGAAAATTTTATATAAGCTAAAAAAAATATATCGTCGAGAAAAAAATTGATTTAAATAAATTAAAAGAAAGGGATAAAGAGGAAAAAAATTATGAGCTAAAAAAAAAGAAAAATATATCCTCAAAAATAATAATGTATTATTGTAATTATAAGGAAGATAATTTTTAAATTAATCCTAAAAAATATATAATTGTGTCAATAGTCTGAAGAGATACTTTGATACACTTTTTATATTTATAAAAATTAAATTATATAAAATAATTTTTAAAAAATTTAATTGAGACAATTACATTTGTTGATAGTCAATTTGAAAAATATAGGAGCAAAACATGATTGTTGACTTTGACTACTTGCAGAGCCATCCACTAGCTAGTCAACACATATACAAATCACAAGATGGACATCTTTTCCACCTCACAGCAAATAAAAACCCAATTTCAAAATTTGCATCCCCTCGTTGCATATAAATATAGGGCAATATAGCCTCTGCTTCCCCAAATTTCACGTCCAATAGTCCCAACTCAGTTCATAGCAACACTCAAAAATTCAAGAATCAAAGATGCGTGAGATTCTGCACATCCAAGGTGGCCAATGCGGCAACCAAATTGGTGCCAAGTTCTGGGAAGTGGTCTGTGCGGAGCACGGCATTGATTCTACGGGGAAGTACCAAGGAGACTCCGATTTGCAGCTGGAAAGGGTGAACGTTTACTACAATGAAGCCAGCTTCGGTCGCTTTGTCCCTCGGGCTGTTCTTATGGACCTTGAGCCTGGCACCATGGACAGTCTTCGTTCTGGCCCTTACGGCCAGATCTTTAGGCCGGATAACTTCGTCTTTGGCCAGTCTGGTGCAGGCAACAACTGGGCTAAAGGGCATTACACTGAGGGAGCTGAGCTTATTGATTCTGTTCTTGATGTGGTCCGTAAGGAAGCTGAAAACTGTGACTGCCTTCAAGGTATTAGAGCATTCATTTACTTGGGCATCGAGTTATCCTACCCTTTTTTATCTTTTTGCGCCAAGATTCTATATTTAAACCCATTGTAAAGCTTGTGAAAGCCTTTCGTTGTCTGGACTTCAGAGGATTTTCAAGTGGGCTAGAACAATACGTTTGTGATAACTCTTTACAGGAAGCAGGCCAATTAAAAAAAATAAGAAAGATGGCGTTTTTGCAGTTTCCTTGAAAGAAGAAGTCCAATAAGCAAAGTTGTTAGGCGAATATTTGATGTTATGGATATAATCATTTTACCTAACGAAATGTAAGAAGCAAATAGTAGTGAAAATGGGTGTTTATTTATTTTCATGTCAGCACAGGGGAGTAGTTTGTAGCTGATTAATGGTGGTTTGATGGATTCTCTTTTCAGGGTTTCAGGTGTGTCATTCACTTGGGGGAGGAACAGGATCAGGAATGGGGACATTGCTAATATCCAAGATAAGGGAAGAATACCCTGATAGAATGATGGTCACATTCTCAGTATTCCCATCTCCTAAGGTATCTGACACTGTTGTCGAACCATATAATGCAACTCTTTCGGTTCATCAGCTTGTAGAAAATGCTGATGAGTGCATGGTTCTTGACAACGAGGCTCTCTACGATATTTGCTTCCGCACTCTAAAGCTCACCACTCCCAGCTGTAAGCTTCTCGCTTTCATTGTGTAGATTTGCTCTGCCATTCTTTTTCTTTTGGACCATTTACAGAGAAAGAAAATTGGTATTTAGTTTTATACCTTTTTATTTTTCTTTTCTTTCTAGTTTATTTCAATCTTGCAAATCAATCAGAAACTGTTAAAGTATACAGGTATTCTCAATTTGTGAAGGGACAGTGTATCAGGACTTCCAAGTTCTTATTATGTGTGAATTCTAGCATGAACTATTTTCCAAATGATCCATTTTACCATGTATCTTTACTCGATTGTGTTGGACAACTCAAGTCACCTGATATGTGGAATGAAATTATCTTCTATCTTGGCTGCACAATTACAGTTGTGATTTCACACGGGTCTCACTAGCTTCATCTGTCTGCCAGGGAAGCATCTACCATGCATGCGTTTCTGCCATTCACGGGTTTTGTTGCTGGGATACCCGTGTTTATTTTACTTGGGAATGCAATATAGTATGAAATTTGGATCACTATTATGATCATCTAATTATGCTACACCAATTTGTGTGCAGCTTAGTTGTTAAAACCTTAACATTTGATAATTCGCCTTAGTTATGCAAGAAAGCCCTCAACCCTATGATGATTGACTAGTCCATCTTTAGCTGCTGAGGCATTCGAACAAAATTTACTTGATGCAATATGAAAAGAAAAAACTTCGGGTCTTTCTTGTCCAATTAACTTCACTCCTGGTAGAGTATTGCAGACCTCTGGTCAAAGACAAACTTGATAATTAGGGAACTCTGTAGCATGAATATTGTTATGATATTAAGGTATGCAGATTGAAAAATGAGATGGATGTATGACATGTTTCCACTGGCTGTAAGAATGACCGTAGGCCTCTGCTTGGTTTCCTACAGTATGATCCAATCTATAGCTTGATGTGGTTCTATGGCTTGCATTCTCTATATGGACATGGTAAAATGAATTCAATGGGACAATATAGTTTCTGTTGGCAAGTAGAAATATACTAGCAGATTTATATAATCCAGATGCTTTTGGCAGAGGTGACTTACAATGGCCAACATTTTTTTGTTCTTTGCAGTTGGGGATTTGAACCATTTGATATCTGCAACCATGAGTGGTGTAACTTGCTGCCTTCGTTTCCCCGGTCAGCTCAATTCTGACCTTCGGAAACTTGCAGTCAATCTCATCCCATTCCCCCGTCTCCACTTCTTTATGGTTGGCTTTGCTCCCCTCACATCTCATGGATCTCAGCAATATCGTGCCCTCACAGTACCAGAGCTCACCCAACAAATGTGGGATGCCAAGAACATGATGTGTGCTGCAGATCCTAGACATGGTCGGTACCTAACATCATCAGCTGTATTTCGAGGCAAGATGAGCACCAAAGAGGTTGATGAGCAGATGATCAATGTACAGAACAAGAACTCATCATACTTTGTAGAGTGGATTCCAAACAATGTGAAGTCCACTGTTTGTGACATCCCACCTATAGGTTTGAAGATGGCTTCAACATTTATTGGCAACTCGACATCAATCCAGGAGATGTTCCGAAGGTTGGGCGGGCAGTTCACTGCCATGTTCCGTAGGAAAGCTTTCTTGCATTGGTATACAGCAGAGGGAATGGATGAAATGGAATTCACTGAAGCTGAGAGCAACATGAATGATTTGGTCTCAGAGTACCAGCAATATCAAGATGCCACTGCTGACGAGGAAGGGAAATGCGAGGGAGATGAGGACTATGATCAAGAGGAACCCTAAGCAAACGCAGTAAAATTGGTTTAATGAAACGAATAGATTTACGTTTCTTGCCATGTTTGGTTTATATGTTGTAAATGCTGCTCTGGCTGATACTTTTGTGCAAGGTTAAATAGTTTCTTTTTTTAAAGAAGTACCTTGTTTTGGTAGTATAAGAAGGATTAATTAGTTCACCTTTCGCGCATCAAAGTTCAATCTCTTGATGATATCTGCTGGAGGGACAGTTTTTCCGCCAACCAACCAACCAACCTAAATACTAGTCTTGAGCTGAATGACAAATTTTGGAAGATCGGAATTCTAAAAGAACATTCTTTATTGGTGCTTTTAGCCAAAGACAATGAGGTAGATTACCATCAAGTTACAGTCAACATTTTCTTCTCCTTAGTAACTTTAACCAAAGAAATAACAAATTAAAATTGGCTCCCATTGCGCTTTTTGGTTCCAGTGAAGTAATAACCATCATACACACACCAGAATCTCGTAAATGTCACAAGGATAGTAATTGCAACAGTGCAATTTTCTGTATCATCAACCACAAATGTCATTGGCAGCCATGTTTACTGAGGGAATCCCAAAGCACACCCAAATCAAGATTGCCACCAGAAACCACTATAGCTACGTGTTTGCAATCCTTCCAAGCAGGATTATTCCTGAAGCTATGAGATTGAACGGCAGCGAGACCTATTGCTCCACTTGGTTCAACTGCAACCTTCAAAATCCCATAACATTGCTTCATGGCTTCTATTATATCGCTATCTTCAACAACTATGATGTCATCAACCAAATCTCGGACAACAGGCCTGGAGAAATTAAAGCAGACTATCAGGAACATGGGACCATCCATAATTTTGGCAGTGAGTTAGATACCAGAAAGTATAAAACTTAACCACCAGGCATTTTTACCAGAGAATACACGGGGCATAATCATGAAGACCGATAACTGCTTAGGAAAAACTACAATTAGCTGAAAGAAATATATGGTATTTAATGTGCCCAGCAAGCCTTTCTATAAACCAGCCTTGTTAAAATCAAATAAACTAAAAAATGCTAGTGGCTTCAGTTTGTTCAAAGAAGCAAGAACATCCATGAAACCCTCTTTCATTTGACATTACCATGTGAGTTCTCCAAGAAAGGCTCGAAGCCCATCAGCTATGGTCTTAGTTTCCGATAGCTTCACAATCTCACCGGCTGCTTTAGATTGAGCAGCATCATCTGCTCCCTTTGGTTCAGCAGCCAAAATTCGAATTGTAGGTTTGATGGACTTGGCAGCTAGTGTCACTCCAGAAATCAAACCACCTCCTGAATAAGTTTAACCTAGTCAATTGGCAATGAAAGGTGAAGGGTCACAGGATGAATTGATTCTTTAGAAACACACCACTAATTGGGACTATGATTGTGTCAATTTGTGGCACCAGCTCCAAAAGCTCCAATGAGATGGTACCCTGTCCACTAACACAAGAAAAATACAAAACAAGACAAAAAGCATGAATATAAACCATTCAACAGCTGCTTGCTGATCTTTACTCGTGTTATTCCCCAAAGAAATATATTACACAAAAAGAACACATCTGGGGTGGTTGATACTAGGCACAGCTAAAAGATGAGAAATGAAAAAATTGCCAAGGCAACTTTTTTGGTTTCCCTCTTCTGGATAGAATCTTGGTGATTAACAATATACAAAGTAGAACCTCCAAAGTTGGAGATAGCAACAGACAACGCAACCAATTGAAGTTATTATTGCCATGGCTTCACATTCAAAGCTTGGGGAAATCATAGAGTAAATGAGTGCCATAGAGAGTTTTTCCTAATTAGTTTACAATTGCAGGTAACCTAAAACACAAGAAATCACCGAAAGTATGAATGCTTAAAATAATAGTGTTTGAACACAAGTTAAACTGCAGGAAACATATAATCTATTGCACTTTTTGGTTCCAGTGAAGTAATAACCATCATACACACAATAAATCATAGAGTAAATAAGTGCTATAGAGAGTTTTTCCTAATTAGTTTACAATTGCAGGTAACCTAAAACACAAGAAATCACCCAAAGTATGAATGCTTAAAATAATAGTGTTTGAACACAAGTTAAACTGCAGGAAACATATAATCTAGGGGCTGCCCAAAGGCTGAAAGACCAGGAAAATGAAAAATACAATAAGGCAAACCTTATAATTCGTCCATCATTAAATGGATGAATCAGCGTAGCCCCAGTGTCGTCCTGTACTTTTGCTGCAGTACTCTCTCTTGACTGGATGGAGTCCTCACTCCATACAACCTGGCCACCATAACGCATGACATTCTCAACTTTGCATTTGGGAGCAGTTTTTGGTACAACTACATACGCAGGGATGCCCCGTATCTTAGCAGCCAAAGAAAGTGCTGCAGCATGATTACCACTATGTCGGGATAGAAAAACAGGTGATATTTAGGAGATATATCAAGTAAAAGAGAAACTGTTGGAATCATAAATTTAGGAAAAACCTGCTATGCGTTACAACCCCTTTAGCTGCCTGACTATCATCAAGTGAAAATATAGCATTGCAGGCTCCTCTGAATTTAAATGCTCCTCTAAAATATTGGGAAAAGGGACTGATCAATAATATGTTCACATTCCTTAACTGTTAAAATTTGGGAAATCGGGAAGAAATGACAGATGCTAATAACTTCTAGCAAATATTTTGACCATGTATCAGCTATGAACTTCTCACCCCTTCTGGAAACATTCACATTTAAAATACAGCTTTCTTCCTGTAATCGAATTCAGGGTTTCTGAGGAAAGGACAGGAGTTTTGTGTATATATGGGTCAATTCGTACTTGCGCTTCCCTAATGGAGGAGATATCAGCAGCAAACTTCTTACTGGATATCTGAATATCTGCTTCCATTTTGCACTGTCAATGAGAAATAGTTTCATATCTGTGAATAGATCCAAACTGAGCGAATTTAGCAACCACTAAAGCATGTTAGACAGGAACAAGTGGCCTAATTAAGAAAGAACAAAATCCTTCTAGTACACAAATAAGGCATCTAGACACTGAAACACCGGACAGAAAAAGTATTCTGCCAAAAGCATATGGATACAAATCTTTTTGCAGATAGAAACATAGGGATACATGCACAGATCTCTTGGACACTCTTAATGATTCTCAAATATTCTCAGCACTATACAAAGTCATAAGTAAATCAGTAGTGATAAATGTCCACAAGGTACTAGAAAATCATTAGATGCACATAAGGGCTTCTGTGGTTATCCTGCATTAGCTCAGGATCAAGTGTTCTGAACACCAGTCCACATAACAACAACTAACATGCCAGACTCAGTTCCTGATAAAGGTAAGGTATACATAATCTCCACTAGTTTCCACTAATCAAACAAGGCTCTTAAGAGCAACTGCAACCAAATTGGGATTGCAATACTTGTCCTACATATTATTTATAGAATTTTAAAAAGACTGACTGCAGTCTAGATGCATTGAAGATATGAAGAGAAAGTGAAACACATTCCTTTTACTACAAGTTAAAAGTCAAAACATCTCTACCAGATACTCATAGCTGTCCTCTAAACAATATGCTCCATACCCAGTAAAGTTTCATGATGAAGAATTGCTTACTTTCCTCACCCTAGACTCATAACTCTAACATTCTACATATGCTAACCAGGCAGAAAGACACCCCTCTGGTGCAAGAGGTCTTCCTTTATGATAGTTTCCGGATATGCATAAACACATATAAAAACAAACCCATTGTAGACTTCTATTTCACCATCAGGGAACGAATAAAACGGTTATTTGAATACAGAATCAGCCAAAGGCCATTCTAGAATACCATCCAAATGAATTACGCAAAGCAAAAATGAACTGTTTTGAAACCCAAAGCAACAATACACTGGTGACTATCCAAAGCAACTAATTTGGCATTTATGTATGCCGAATATCATTCCAAGAATGAGCACTGCAATTGAATCCAGTACAACATTGGCTCTAACAAAGATAAAAAAAAAGGAAGAACATTCTCTCACTATCATGAGTTTCAGATTCCACAAATAAAGAAGAAATTAACCAAAGCCAGAAGAAAGAAAGAAAACAAAAAACTGCTTAGTTGACCACAAAAGCCACAGAAAACAAGATAAAGATTGTGATTTGTAAAGGCTTACAGTTGCAGCAGCTACTGGGAGAGGATGGTGAAGAGTCTAAGGTTGAAACAGAAGAGGAGAAAGCTAATAGCTTTATGCAAAATGAGAGTGGCAAATGGAGAGGACACGACGCCGTCCTGCCAACAACTTCAGTCCAGTTGAGCCGTTCCTTCCTTTATTTGGAAAAACAAGGGAAAATTTGAAGGGAAAGACTCAAGAATCTATGTAAACGGCACAATTGCATCTACTCCATTAGAGGGATAAGCAAAAGGGACAAATTCTGGCATATTATAGCTCAGTGACGCTATTTACAGAGATGTAATCGACTGGTGGTGGCGGGGTTGTGTTGTTGTTTTTTTTGTTTTGTTTTTTTAATTATTAACTTTTTTAATTAATAAAAATTGACAATAATTACTTTTTATATAAAGCTTGATGTCTCTAGTAACTAAAATATTAGTGTGAAAATTCTAATACTAATTATTTTTACCAACTCAAAGTACGACAATTTCATTAGCTGATTCTTCTAATATCCTATCAAATTGTATCAAATTCTTGATTAAAAACCTCTTTTTACTATATTTAAATTCAGTCATTTTTCAATTTCGTATTTAGAATTAATTATTTTGTACCACAATATGAGCATTATTATATGCTTTTTTTAAAAATATTTTTCTTCTTTTTGCTACAGTTGAGTTTGCCATAGGTTGTGTATTTCCTTTTGTTGTAGCCCGTGCGTTGTTCTTTTCTTTTTTTTTTAGGGTAAAAGAAAAGGGAAAAATGCAAAGGAACCCTTGTACAAACAAATTTGTTTGATTCATTTAGAGAAAAAAAAAAGTTGCTTGATTAGAAATATTCGTTATAAAGTGAGAGAAGAATTAAAAAATAATTTTTATATTAATTAAACTTCACGTCTTACAATGTTTTGAATTTTATTTTTTAAAAAATTATTCAAAATTTTACTTTTTATCTTTTAAAAAATTTTAAAAATTAAAAATTATTATTTTCAACTTTAACTTTCTAACCCCATCTCCCCATATTATATATAAATATATTGTGAGCATAAATATAATATTTTAGTGTACCCACATCGCCTGAATCCCTCATATTATATATAAATTAGGTGGCTGCCTTGCGCGAGGCACGAAGTTGGATACTCGTGCTTTGTTTAGTCGTTTTTTGGCTAATGATAAGTTTTTGTTTTTCATTTGATGAAGATTTGAAATTATCACCAGTATTTATGAGTATTAATTTTTTAAATGCGTCGATAAAATATTAGTTCAAAATGCAACACATAATAAGAAGATGTAGAAACAACACTATTATATTTACAGTTAGAAATTCAAATATTTACAAAGAGAAAATGGTCCTAAAATTTTGTGCAAGAGGACCTCTCAGAACTTTCCTAGGAGTAGCATTGTAACAAAGAATCCAAAACAATTACGCCGTCAACACCACCTCCTCCCAAAATGATTCAACCTAGTTCGTTTACCTCACAAAAAGTTTTCAACAAAGCAAAAACCGTCAAATTTCCTTCACTTCCCATTGCACAATTGCATGTAAACTAAAATACATTTAAAACTTTGAATTTATTAGAACTCACCTGCTTAGGTCAAGCAATTCCAAGTTTGAGTAGCGTAAATCTATTACTGCAAAAGATTCATCAATTATTTCTGAGACAAGTACAAGAGAGATCTACAATCCCTGAAGATTGAAATATTTATCAACTAATATAACAAGAGCCAAGTCTTTTTCAACCAATTTTGCCAAAAAGAAATGAAATCTATATCTGAAGCAAGCTAGAAACCTCAAGTTTGTATCAGTAAGAGCAAGCACAGTAGCATGAGAAAGCGGAACTGAGGCAATGTGAATGTTTTGTAGCCTTGGACAGCTTCTTCCCAAACCATCCGTCATGGTAGTAAAATATGTGCTATCATTATCTTGGCAAGAGAAATCCAAGGAAATCTCCTTTAAATTAGGGAAACTGAAGATCTAGCCAAAACATGACATTAGGCAAGAAAAAATGGATCAGAAAGATACAAGATTATAAAACTGAAAGAAAAAAAAAACTAACAATACAAACAAAGCTATAGGACATGAACTAAAAACATGGGAAGAATGGAAAATTAACTACCATCTTAGAGAGACAGTGAAGATTTGAGAGCTAAAGCATTGACAAACAGCTTGAACTAAGAACAAGACCCCCAAAATAGGAGCATCCTTCCATTTTGAGACTTGCAAGACATATTTTATCACCAACAAAACGACCCAACTCAACCCTACATTGTGTAACATATCATTTTTCATGCATTTATTTTCCACAAAGCATCTTTTGAAGGAAGAAATTAGTGCACAGTCCAAATAGAGTAAAATTGCCACAAAGAACAACAAATAGAGGTATCATATATAGCAAGCAATATTCGCAAAATAGGCCAACAAATAGAACCAACGCTCTTTGCATGAGTAACAATATGAGACTAGCATCTCTCCAAATAAGCAAAGTGTAAACTAGTGTAAATTTAGAGAGAGAGATGGGATCACCCACAAAATTTGAAAATGTTATGATAGGTTTTCAATCAGGCATTTCCATAGTAACAAGCCTTTAAAAATCTAAATTTTCACAACCTTAAAGAGACGTTACATAGCGATAGTTGCATGGCAACATCACAATAAGCAATCTCTACATTTATTCCATAGGCAAATAAGTAGGTGGCATACATAAGTGTTTTGTAAGAAATGAGGAACAAACAATAGATACTTAGCTACCAATTTTTAACTTCCATTTAGTTCAAATCTTAGCAAATACTATAATGAACCAACAATTTAGAAGAAACAAACAATGGACCAAATGGTTAATGCCATTCCACGAGCTCAAAGCTTATTCAAAAGAGTACAGAAAGAAACAAATAATGAAAATGTTCCAAACGTTGCTCAAATATAAGACCTAAATGTATAAGCAAGTAATGTTCATTACCTTGCTACTTGGTTATTCTTTTATCTTCTTTTATTATTATTTTTTTAGGGGGAGAAGGAGGGAGTTGGCAGAATTGATGCTTGGTTGTTAATGGACATTTGGCAATACAAGCAAGTTCAGATCCCTGACATATGACATAACTAAGTATTCAAGGCCTAAATATGTCACAAAATTTCAAGAAAATATGTGATCCATTAAACTATCCAAATCTGAATGCCACATCCTCATCATATTGAATCTTTTCACGAATCAACCAATTAATGAATAGAAATTCTGAACTACAATACCAACAAATATCATATGTAAGACATTGATGGATAATAACTACAATAGCATAATCCAATAACTTTCCTCCCAATGAATGGAATCCCAGAAAATGACCATTCCACCAAAAACCATTAAATAACGGAAAACCCTTCCTCAGAACATACCAAATACATTCTATATTTAGAAACCAAAAAAGATGGAAGCTACATTGTACAGCCAACTCAAGACAGGAAGAACAACCATCCTTAACAATTGCCCCAATCAAATTGATAACAACCAATTCTCAACCAATTCAAAATACATACATAATAATAGAATCCTTAAATCAAACAACAAATAAAGGAATGCATGCATTTCCGCCGATGAACAATTTTATAATCAACCATCCTCAGCTATTACCCCAAAATCAAATTGATGTCAACTCTCAACTAATTCAAAATACATATATAATAATGGAATCAATAAATCAAATAACAAATCAAAACATGCATGCATTTCTAGAAGTGAACAATTCAGTAATCAACCATCAATTTCATAAATTTTAATCCCTTAATCAAGCTAATATATGCATGTATTGCATGCACTTACTGTATAAGTAAGAAATTTAGTAGAAATCCCCTAGAGATAAAAAGCCCTCCAACGAATTTGTCGATTCCAGATAAGCAATTCAAACTATTTCTACAAAATAAGGAAGAATCAATTAACAATAAATAATCAACCATGCATCCAATCAAATAATCAAATTAGAAAAATATAGATAAAATGTTCAATCCTGTACATACAAATTGAGAGCATCAATAGATGATGGTATAAAACAAAATCAACAACAAAAAGGAGATCTTTATGCATTTCTCTCCATCAAAGCTGCCATCCCTGAATGCATTTCTTCAATTAAAGCCTAATTGTGAGCCCTAAAGCTGCAATCTTGATAATTGATTTCCCTATTTCTCCACCCATAAGGAGGATGTTGTCGGGTTTTATGTCACGATGCACGATTCCTTTGGAGTGAATGTCTTCGAGACCTAGCAATATAGATTTTATATCCATGGTTGCCAATTGAAGTCATGTGGCCGAAGGTTGAGGGTTTTCAATTTCGGACATAATTTTGAAATCATGTGGTTGCCAGACGAAGGCTATCACCACTATTGTTGTGAGATTAGCCACCGCTAAGGATGACAGTGATATCGATGGTGAGGGTGGAACTGCAATGTTCATGTTGGAGACTAAGAAGGAGGAGGAAAAGTGGAAGAGGGAAGGGAAGGTGGCGAAGGCAAAGGAGAAAAGAGAAGAGGCGGAAAATGAAAGAGGAGATAGGGAGTGGATTTGTATCGCCATGGCGAAGAGAAGAATGAAAAATCAGAAGAGGAGAAGCTACCGGCCAAAATGCATGCTATCTCTGTCCTTATTCCAACTCATCTTAAAAAATCATGAGCTTCTCACCCACTAATTCTTCCAAAACCGATGTCTCCCGACCTCCATTAAATCTGAGAAAAGACACAAATGTCCCTAATTGTTAGAAAAAACACAAATGCCCTAACTAACGAAAAAGAACAGTGCTCAACCCAACTCCCTTTTCTCTATTATAAAGATATATTATGAGTGTGAATATAATATGAACTATACTACTATACCTAATAGTTTTTCTACCAATGGTTGCTGCTCTGCAATTTCCTATGGTTTCATGTAAGAATAAATAAATAAGCAATGGATGGCATATAATAAAAATATAAAAATAAAATAAGTATTGTGAATTTGATTCAAAATAATATTATAATAAATTGTAAAAACTATAAAGTGAAGAGATTATAGGAAGTAGAAAAATAAGATAATCACTTACATTTAAGTTGATATTATACTCATTGACATAAGCTTCCTATTTATAGACGTTTAGATACATCATCTTAAATGATAAGTGTTGGGGATATACCTTAAGCAATTTGTATTTATACTATCATCATCTTGTATTTTAAAATAATATGAGATATTTTTCCTCATTAATAGTGTATTTAATTATATTATCATCAATTACACAACTTGATAGTAAAATTTTATAACAAGTAGAATAACTATTCTTAAAATGTCCATAATCGAGTGGAACAATAATAAACTAATATTAATATGTTTGTAACTTGATTGTTATGTTTTATGGGTT
This sequence comes from Voacanga thouarsii, assembly GCA_026120185.1. NCBI lineage: Eukaryota > Viridiplantae > Streptophyta > Magnoliopsida > Gentianales > Apocynaceae > Voacanga > Voacanga thouarsii. The sequence continues at coordinate 5,793,098 of JANUWF010001255.1, read as the reverse complement.
ATGGATATAAAAGATATCAAGTCAAAGCATAAATATATTTTGAAGAATATTGTATTGGACATGACCTACTATGAAAGTGAGACAGGTCATAAGTACTTTCTTTTTAATAATGATATTCTAAGTCCTTTGACCTGAATTCAACATACTTTCCTACTTGATGAATTTTACATCTTGACATTGTCTTAAGATTATCTTTAACCAAATAATTGATAAGACTATTGTTTGATATGGAATAAGTTATAGAGAAGAATGTGAATGATAGTGAAGAAATTTATCCTTCTCATTATTGGGGGAGATATCATTGGACCCTTGATAAATTAAATTGTTAAAATATATGGTTGTGCTCAAATATATTAATAAAAAGATATTAATATCATTTGTTTGAATAATTTACCTAGATATCAAGAAATAATTAATTAAGCTATACAAGGATGACATGTTTCATGTCTTATGCTTAATTGGGAGATCGTATAACAAAAGGACTAAATATCAAATTGTAGTTTAGTTTAAAGAAATCCTTAATCTTCATTTTAATTTGGATAGTTATATTATTTTGCTAAAAGCCGCATATGGACCAAATAAATGTGTTTTGGGTACACTACTAGTGTTAAATGAACTTACCACATTAAGCGAACAATTTAGATTAATTTTTTGATGACCAGATTCAGTGTATCTGAAAATGTGTTTGAATTTATTGTATTTAGAAAGATGTCTAGGTTTGATATATTTGAAGTACGTTCAGATTCTTTGTATCTAACTTCGTAAATTAATTAGTAAACTATCAAGATTATCTGAAAATCTTATCTTATTTTTTGAATTTTATTTGATTTCAAATAAGATATTATGCGATATTATTAAGGATTGTTGAGAAGAAGACTCTCAGACATTTTCAGAGTCTTAAAATATCATAACTTACCCATCTAACTATTTGGCTTACAACTTAGTTTTCCTCAGAATAAATAACCAAAAAGAAAAGCACTTTAGAAAAGAAAAAAAACTTGAGATTGAGAGTAGTAGTGCACCCTAGTTAAGAACATAGTTCGTTGTGTACAACTTGTAGAGGACGTTCGCAGAAGGCAGAGTCTGTGGTCTACTCTACAACAATATTATACGAAATGTCCGAGGTATGATACCCTAACCTAATAGGTCTTGTTGTTTAACTTGGATCCTATATGAGGATTTCTAGATGATATTTTCATGTTTTTTAGTCCTCAAAATCCTTTAGTAGTATCAAAGCAACTAGTTAAACAACCTAATTGACTATATTGTGATTAATTTTGGCTGATGTATATGTGATAGATTCTTTATTGATGACTTCTTTTGTGATTGTGAGCATGTTAACATGTTTGCTTTCTATTTATATGATATCAAAGTATTTCAGAAAGGTTTTACATCTCTAATGTTCATTGTATCGATGCTGAGATACAGTAACATCTGTGTGATTCTGTTAGTGAACTGATCAAATTGTTTGATCTATTTATTTCGCGAAGTGATCAGATTGTCTAATCTATTTACTTGCACCAAGCAATTGACGTGATTAAAGACTAATTTTATGCTTTAAATTATGAAGCAGTCTAATTACAAATTTATTACATGTTTTTATCTAATCATATACAACTATTTAATATGATTAAATTCAGGGATTTTTTTTTTTAGTTTATAATCAACTGTTATTATAGGGAACGAATGTTAGTTTGATTAACATTCGAAAATTGGAAGGCAGAATCTCATTTAATAAGAGAGGGAAAAACTAGTTTTTCTTATGGGGGCAATAAAACCACAGCAAGGGAAACGTCTGGCTATTCATTGATTGCTATTCATTGGCAAATATCATTGTGTTTGTGGATTATTCTATTTGGTGCATAGCATGTCTTTTTTACACAATTTGATTGGTTATATGTATTATCATTTTATAGTTTGTAATTTTTAAATATAGCTTGTGTGTCGTTTTTCTTTGATGCAAAATTGTAATTACTTCCTAAAATAGGAGTTAATTTTAGTTTACTATTCAATATAAAGAAGACAAAAGCCCACAAAATTACAGCCGAAGAGGAATATGCTTGAGGAATATAGAATGCTTAAGGAGTTTATATTCATATATCTAGCTTGACCACTTTGATATTCATTTTGCTCATGAAGATCAATATAGGTTATAGGCTATGCTATGTCACTTTTATTTATGTTTTATATGCATATTCGATATGTTTATTTTCATGCTTACTATAATTAAATGTTTTTAAATTATAAATATTAAGTTTTAAAATGCCTTCTAAAATTAAACATTTACCATTACTTGGATTGTCATATTATTATTCCTGCTAAAGTAAGATGATTTTGACTATCTAAGTGAGACAAGACGAAAAATGATGATTTCCATATGTTTGATATGGTTTAACTTAACTAGGCTATCAAAACAGTTTTGGACATAAGGCATTATATGAGATTTTATAGTCGGGACATTTAATGATAATTTCATTAAATTCAAGTTTTATTTAATTGTAAGATTGAAGCCAAAGCCTACTCATAATTAATATTGAAAAAAAGATTTTTGCCTACTAAGAAATATCAAAATGTTGAAATTTCAAAAATTTACAAGCTATTAGTGAGAGTTTTCATTAATGCCTCATAATTAATTACTTTGCATGTTATTATATGTAGATAATGGCAACAAGCTATTGGAATAACTCATTACGATCTATGCTCGAGAAAGATAAGCTAAGTAGGACCAACTTTTTTGATTGGGCACACAACTTAAGAATTGTTCTTAAGTAGGGGAAAAAACTCTATGTTCTTGAAAAGCTTGTTTCTCTTGAACCAGCAAATAATGCCCCAAGAACTGAAAAAGATACTTATAGTAAGTATAAAGATGACTCGAATGATGTCACTTGCCTCATGTTAGCTATTATGAACTCTAAATTCAAAATCAGTTTAAAAAAGTAGAGGCCCATGATATGATTTTGCATTTCAAGAAAATATTCCAAGAGCAAGCGCATCAAGAAAGGTTTGATACTCATAAGGTATTAAATGCTTGTAAGACGGCTTTAGGCACCTCAATGAGTTCTTATGTCCTTAAAATGAAGACCTATCTTAACCATCTTGAAAAGTTTGGTACTCCAATTAATCATGACATAGCTATATATTTGATCTTGGACTTAGCATTGACATGTGGACCGGTTCAACCTGCTGGTCCGAGATCGAGAGCTGAGCCGACTCTACTATGGAGGGCCTACCCGTGTAATGGCTCTCTAACCTTTTTTTTTCCAATTTGATCCCCAAACGATCAAATTGATTTTTTTTCCTATTTGGTCCCCCAACGGCTATTCACTCCCAACTCCTAAAACTCTATAAATACCCCCTAAATTCATCCCAAAACTTACCAAATACTTTCTAACCCTCTCCAATTCTCTCCAACTCTCTATTATCATTCTTCGTTCTCATATAATCTTTAATTCTATCAATTTTCTCTACAAAAAGTGTTAGAATAGAATTAATACTTTTATATCTTTTTTGAATTCTTCAAATAAAGTTTTCATATTTTGAAATATTATTAAGTGACGGAATAGTGGATTGTGAAACCCCACCTAAAGCCAACCCTAGAGTAAGGGATCGAGATGCATATCATATTATTTTGCATGAATATATATATTTTTGAATGATTTTATATACTTTAAAATTATAAATTATAGGATAAAAGGCTTAGTTATGCTTCTTGAGTAGGAAGGGTAAAATGATAATTTTGCTTGATGACAAAATAGGAAGATAGCTTGAGAATTAAATAAGAAGAATATTTGGGGTAAGAAAATAAGAATAAGAGTTGTTGTGGTTTAGTGGTTAGAGCTTTGGAATTAATCTCTAAAGTCATGAGTTCAAATCCCATCACTTAAGGTTTATTCATGATTATCTTAATTAAGTTTGCATTTTTGTTTTCTTACATTCCATAAAGATAGGAATATTTGTCCTAGGGGAGACATGAAGAAAATGTCTTAATCCTATCATCATGTCCTAAAGAGAATTCTAGAGGAATTCTTATCATTTTATTACCTCTAACTTGTTCTAACATCTTTACAAATTAAATTTGTTCAAAATTTATTAAAATTCACTTTTTAATTCCAGAAAATTTAGTGAGGATTTCTTGGTTTTGAATTTCGAAAATTGATCTTGGAAGGTGGAGGATTGACTGACAATAGGAGAGGAGTTAGGAAGGGTTCCCAAGGGAGATTAATCACCATGGTTGAACTTTCAAACTCATCTTCATAGTGTTCATGATTTTGATGAAGGAAATCTAAAAATTTTCCAGATTTTTGAGCAGCCTAACTTCCGAAAAACTCAGCCAAGTTTCTTGCTCATTTACTGCTAGAAAAATGACCAATTCATTCAGCTTTAAAAACTGAAATTTCTATGCAAATTCAGACTGCACAAACCAGAAAAAAATTCTGGGCAGTTTTCACTGCATAGCAGCCTGAAAATGGAGCTGTTTTCTTCTATCATCAACTCAACAAAATTCCTCTGCTTTTTCTCCAAAAAGAAGGCTGGAAACCAGCTTTAAAAGACCCTCAAACACTTCTCAAAATTCTCTGCAAAATGGGCTGAATAAGTGCCGAAATTCTGCACAGAAAAATGCAACAACCATTCGGAGCTTTGAACACCACGGAACTAGAAATTTCCATCTTTGTTCCCTTAAGCCTTAGCCGAAAAACCACCCTCAAACCTCTGTAAAATGACCCTTGTTCAGCCATGAACTGAACACCATTAACCTCTCCACTTACCTTGAGTACTTGGACTCCATAACCACACATCAAATATCTCCTAAGATCACTCCATCTAAACTACATTTGAACTTAAAAAATTTTCAGCATTTTGCTCCATGAAAATACTCTTGTACTAAGCTTTACAACCAGAAATCCCTCTGCCATTAAGCTCTGAATTTTAGCCAGCCTTAGAGTTATATCAACCTTCATTCATTTTAGCAAGCAAATCAGTCCAACCGGCTCCATTGTAGCTCCAAAAAACCTCCATTAATCAAATACCATTAACATATCCTATGCCTCAAACCACTCCTTAAATCTCTTCATTTGAATTTCAAACAATCATATTATTCTCTTCCTCTCTAAGCTAAAAATCGAAATCCCTAAACTCCCTAAACCATTCGACTAGCATTCTCTAGAATTCGTGCACACCTTTTGTTCAAATTCTCTCTATTTTCACCAAGAATACCAAGAATACACATTACCTTTCTTCAAACCAAAACCCACTCTAAACACCTCCAATCCCTCTCAAATACTCTAGATTACTCCTACATACTCCCTAGAGTTCATTTCTGGAATTTATAACTCCAAATCTCGAAAACAAGAATTGGCATTTGGATCAAAACCAGTTTTTTTTTCTTGAAGTCTCAAGAATATCATCAAGGTAACCAAGAACAACTCCTTTATTCATCTTCTTCCATTCAACCTATAATGTATCATGCTAATGCTCTCTCTCTCTCTCTCTGTCTCGGCCGAAATGGTTGGTCAATAACCATGACTGTTTTTCTGCCTCGTAGACAATTCAAGACTCGCATCGCATGGACCTTCTTAAATCTTCATCAAAGTAATCATCAATCAAGTATTTCCCCTTAATACTTCTTTTTAATTCTGCATTCATGTCTCTTAGATGTTGATAGGAAGAATAGAATATGAATGGGAGATTGAATATATGCATGTAGATGAAGGGGTTGGGATTAGGACATGAGAATGGTTGTGTATATTTAAGCTATATGGATTTTCTTGAGAATCAATGTATGTTCATCATGTCTTAAGAAAATTATAGATGTTTAAAGCATGTTAGATGTTATGACACATTTGGTGAATATAATTTTTATGTTCTTATCTCTATTGAAACCATGATTATGATTATGTCTAATGAGGATTTGGCTATGTGATAGTATGTGTTGATTTGAGCCTATGTTCATGAATGAATTAGTTATTGTTTGATGTTGGAGAATATGTTCATGATTCTTGATTAGCAATAGGGAAATCATGATTATTTTCTTGTTAATCCTAAGTTATTTTTAATAACAAATTTTATTATCTTAATTAAAATTAGTACTATATTTTTTCTCTAAGGTTTTCAAAATTCCTATGAAGTTTTGGAAATGGAATACTAAATGAAATATTGATATTTTACTAGTCAAATAAATAATATATTTTAGTAAAAATAATATATGTGTGTGTGTGTGTGTGTGTATAATAGTAAATAAAATCTTTTATATAAATAATAATAATAAATAAAATATTAATGCATTTGTAGACCATAGTTAAAACTTTTACCTATAATCATAAATATTATTTATATTAAAATTTATTTGTTATCTATTAATAAAAAATTTAATATAATTCATTTATTATTAATTTTATTTATTACTAATTATTTATTATCTATTAAATATTATTTAATTTATTTATAATAATACTATTTAAAAATTACAATTTATTAATATTATTTAGGACTTAGTATTATTCAATATTCAAACACTAGTTTATTTATTAATAATACTACTCAAGATTATTTATTTGAATATATAACTTATTAGTAATTATTTTAGAACCCGTAGTTATTTTAACTTATCAAATTAGACTTATTTTATAAAATTTTTTATTATCTAGCCTTAAAGTTTAGGACATTAAGGTCATGATTGAAATTAGTTGAATTATGGATTATTTATGTAAGCGAGTATAGTTCGAGTATAACCTTATGCCTTATGTTTACCCCATGCGGGATTAAGTTAGCTCTGGAGGATTTTTGAATTCGAGCAAGCAAAGGATTAGGTAAGCTCTTGCATGGAATTATTTGAAGACCAAAACTTATTGTAGCAAGTCAAATGCGATGCGTATGGACATTCATTTTGTAAAGGCAATTAAGGACTATTTTTTTTCTTTTTATTTCAGTCAAGCAAATCATTTGAAAATTAAACAAGCAATTTTACACAAAATGCTAAACTCTTTCTAAAACCCAACTTTGACAAGAATTTTAGAAACCCTTAATTGTTATTTCCAAGTAAATCAATGTATGATCAATTTTCTCCCAAGTGGGACAATCAACGTTGATTACTCAATAAGGGTACACTACTAGGACTAGTCTTTAAAGGGTTAGAGTAAGTCTCTCAATAGGTGACCACCTCTAAGGGGTGAGTCCTTCCCAGATAGGATGCCAATCCGGTAGGTCATACCGGTCTGAGTTAGCAAGTTTTAGTCATGTAGACTGTGTGTTTTTGGAGTGGACAACCGGTAAGTTTGGGTGTAGAGAATGAGGAGTATCTCACCCGGTAGGTCGTACACCTATCTTTTGTCAACATGCTCAACGTATGGCATTCTGACTATTATATGGTCATGGGGTTTAACGTGTGGTAACCCATGACTGCCTCTTTGAGTGGTTGTATTTATTGTGCACATGTATGATTTGAAAAGAAAAACGTCACTCTTTATTTTCAACAGTTATTTAATACTTGCCAGCACTTTCTCTTATAAAATTTCTACAACTTGCATATATGAACTATTTTTTCTGAAATACTCAAAGCACACACGGGCTTATTGAGATTTTTATCTCACCACCTTTTATGCCATGTTTTCAGGACGATCCTGCTATGGAGGTCAATAGCTAGATTTGTTACCTATGAATTGAAGACTCTTTGTTATTTTTCCTTATGTGTTGTTTTGAGATACTGTAGCAAACAATTTATTTTGGATGTGTTCGTATATTTTTGGGTTGTAATAAGTTTAACTTTAAAGTATTGCTTTTATTTTCTTTTATGTGACCTAGTTATAAAGACCCCTTGTCCTATAGACGGGGCGACATCCCTATCCCTGTTGGGCCTAAGTAGTGGGGTGTTACATGGATAGTTCAAGTCTTGAAAAATATAAGAAGTAAAGCTAAAAAAAGTGTTATTATTTTTTGGTCATAAATTAGTTAGTGTTTATTAATCCTACATTCTTATTTTTTAACTTTATTAATTATTTATTTGTTTAATTTTAAACTAATTTACAAGTTATTTATATTTTTCAATTCTTTTATTTAATTATTTGTTAATACTTTATTTCATTTTATTTGAACTATTATTTATTTATTTGAACTTTTATTTAAATTTTAATTGATTTTTCTTATTTAGTTTACATAATAAATATTTGAAAAATAGATCCACATCAATACCATCATTTTTCTTCTTCACAATCATTTGCACATTTTGAGTTTAATATAGATCCAGTCTTGAATTTAATAAATAATGAAATAGGTAATAAAAATGAAAGCCCTAGTGTTAGTGTACAATAACCAACTCCAAGTATTAATCCTAATGAATGTAATATAGATGTGCCTTATGCTCAAGTTGATGGTGAGTCTTCAGAAGCTATAGTTAAAGTAAAAATATCTATGATTTATAATCTTTTTGAAAAGGATAATGATAATGATAGATTAATATGTAAAATTTGTAAAGCAATATATACACATAAGAAGAGATGAGGGACAGGAACATTAGTTAGACACATGAAAATGTCACATAATGATTGATTAGAAAACCTTAGGGGTGGCAATCATGTCATATTCGTGTTGGCCGGTCGTGTCAACCTAAGATAATTACACACGATGCACCAACCCGAACACGACACGATTAATAAACGTGTCTAATTTTTATAACACGAACATGATACAAAAATAAATGGGTTAACATGACACAACACAATTAGACATGAAGATTAAATAGATAATTACTAAACCCACCAACCTATTACATAAAAAAAATTTAACAAAATCAAATCAAACCATGCAAAATTAAAACAACCAATAAAACAACCCATACAATCTTAAATAACCAATAAAACAACAAACCATCCAATTAAATATCTAGATATTTCAATAAATTCATAAAATGTAATCTTAAAAATCTTAATAAATGTCAAATTTACTTAATATATTGAAGATCTAGCAAACTTCAAACAATATTTACATTATGGTTTGATGCATGTGAAGCCTCCTCAGTAGGTGTCTCCTTGTTAATGTTCAAATCCATGATATTTTGAATAACTTTATCCACATTTAACTTTTCAGTTAGTACTTCTGTAATAAATTTTAACAAACGAGTATTATAAAATTTATCTAAAAATATAAATTGAAATAAAAACATAGTCTAAAAAAATTTTACCTCCAAAAATCCAATCCTTACAACAAATCAAAGATTCAACAATCTCAAGTGACAAATAATTTCTAAATTAGTCAAGAACTCTTCCACCACTACTAAATGTAAACTCAGAAGTAATTGTAGAGGCAGGAACAATAAGCACATCTCGAACCATTTGAGCTAACAAAGGGTATCTATATTGACAAGCCTTCCAATAAGATAAAACATCAAGCTTAGCTATTTTATTAGCCCTAGGCTTATTTAAATACAATTCTAACTCAGGTTTTTGCATATACTTCATGATGTCTTCACTTTCAAAATTAACAAATTCCTATTTCAAAAATTAAAAATAAAATTAGAGAATATAAATTAAATTATATATTAACATTATAAATAATTATAAAAGATATTAAACTTATAAAAAAGTAATAAGTAAAAGAACTAACCTATAGAACATTTGAACTTTCTACACTATCTTTCTCTTTGGTAAAGGTTGATTTTGATTGTCCCTGAGATATAATGCCAGATACTCCAGAAGTAGAAAAAGATTAGTCTTGTATGCTTTAAAGATAGAGAAGAGTTTAGATTTAAGTTCTAAACACTCCACTTGACCATCAATACCGTAAAGTTTCCTATGACTAAATTCAATAAATTACATTTTATACCGAGGATCAAACACAATAGCAATGGCCAAAAATGAGTTGAACCCTTTCCAATACTTATCAAACTTCGAAAACATGCCAATTGCAATTCTTTTCATGTAGGCAGAACTTTTAGTTTCTTCTATCAACCTCAACTGAATCATAAATATATGAGGAAAATAGAGATTGGAAGTAGGCCTCTTCACACTAGAAAATGCATTTGTTGTATCATAGAATAATTTCAAGAATCCACATATTTTCCCTACTTTACTCCATTCTTCTTCAAAAGGGTTTTGCTTGAAGTTAGAATCACCCAATTGCAAATGACAGAAAGCAAGCTTATAATAAAGTGCACTGACAAGCATCTCATATGTAAAATTCCATTTTGTAGGAACATCTTACTTAAGAGATTTTTTGGAATAAAAAAATGTGTGTGCTACACATTCAGATTTCTTGTTGATGACATTTTTACATACTTCATAGATTCTCTTACCTTCTCAACTAATTCATCAATTTCTTTCAACCTTTCTTTTAAAATTAAATTGAGAATATGTGCACAACATCTTACATGAAACAAAGAACCAAAGTCCAACAAACATCTTTGCAAATTCAACTGATATTTTAAAAGCTCAACACATAAATTGTTGGTAGAAGCATTATCCAGAGTTATAGAAAATAACATCTTCTCAATTCCCCAACTAGCAACCAAACTATAAATCTTTTCAACTAATGCAACACTAGAATGCAGTGGAGGCATGTATGAAAAATTCAAAATCTTTTTATGCAATATCCAATTATTATCAATAAAATGTGCAATCAAAATCATGTATCCATATGTAGTTATTGAAGTCCAACAATTAGAAGTCAAGCAAATTCTACCGAGACATTATTTAAGTTGAAAAGTTATCTTGTCGATATAATCAACATGCATCTTTTTAATATCTTGCCCGATAGTATTCCTACTAATATGAGACACATCATGCTATAAATAGGAAAATACAGCCCTAGTGCCCTCATATTCCACAAAAGATAAAGGCAAACTATATTGTATCACAGCATTAATCAACAACTCCTTAAACTTTGCTTGACAGAATCTCCCAAATATAGTATTCATACTTTCACCACTAGATTTAATGAGCATTTGTCATATGTCTTTTGAATCAATACTAGGACATTTCTGAATATATTTTTTTAGGTTACCTGTTCCATATTTGCTCGCTGAAAGATATGTTGGACTACATTTCTTACACTTGCATTTTTTTTTCCATCTTCACCAATTGGAAGTATGTCAAAGTATTGCCAAACATTACTAGTGAGCTTTCTTTTGCGTTTCTGGCTTGTTTGAGTGGTAGAAGAATCTTTTGAATTTGCACCCTCTCCGTTATCATTTCCAACCATCTCAACACTTTAATCATTTTAGTCACCTTCAAGTTCAACAAATTCTTACTGCAATTCATCAATCTGTGGTGGAGGTAACAATGCATCCATATCTACAATTAGTGAAAAAAACATAATTAGTTGCATATTATACAAAAAATACAACCTAATGCATGCTTAAAATGTCAGAATTAGTAATTTGAAGAACATTGATAGCTACTTTTCGCAACATTAGAGAATAATAAGCAAGCATAGAAAATTCAAATGTAAATGTGCAATAACTTCCTAGAAATTCTCTACTCACTTGAGCTCTTCAAACCAGAATTTCAGCTTCATTATATCTTCACATAACCAAAATTTTCGTTCTTCTTTCTTCTCTTTTATTTTAGTTTCTCCAAGCTGACAAGCTAGCCGAAATATCCACCAATTCTCTACCTCCTTTGAAGCTGAGCAACCTCCGTTGTAGTGCCTTTATTTCCTCCTATATTTCCTTAATTTGAACCACTTCAAATTTGAAAACTAAAGCCCAAAAAAACTCCTACAATCCTTCAGCACTTATAACCTCCATTACTCTCATTTGACCCCAAAGAAAACCAAGAGCATACAACTCTATTCTCTCGGTTTATTCTTCATTCCATTCCCATTTCTTCACCATTTCTCTATAGCAGCAAAAAGTACCTCTATTTTCGCACCTTAAAGTTTTCTAACTTTCTACCATCGTTCCTCCATTCTAGTCCTTTGAAATTCAAACTTTAAATCCTAGTAAATCCCTAGAACTACACCTCTATTTAGTCACTCCATATTCACTATAATCGAGCTACACAAGAAGACTAAATGAGTACATTTTGCTATTTTTATGTTCTTTGAATAGAAGCTAGTTGTCTACCTGATTGGTCAAAGATAAACCAAAAGCTAAAAACCAATAGAATTCCTCAATAGAATCCTCTCCAAATTACAAGTTTGAGAAACTCTGCACTAAGAATCAAAGACTGAAAATCAGATTCAGTGAAATGCTCTAGTGAAAAAAATGTCAAAAATAGTCATTAATATACAAAAATTATATGCAAGGATAACTTTCTAGCTTGCATTTTAGAGATACGATGACAAGTATTACAAAATCAAATATCCACAAAGTGGTAGAGAGGTAGCTACAAAATGACCTATAAGTTTTCAAGATTGTACTGAGAAAAAAAAAACATAAAATGAATTCCCGAAGAAACTAAAACACATGGTCCGCAACTCATAACCAAATTAAATCAGAAGTTAACCCCACCTGGAATCCAATAAGAACCATTGGCAAGATGGGATATTTACAAACAACTGGGACAAGAAACATCCAAAAATGTATCCAATTCAATAGAGATTGCAAGATTAGACTACATCGATAAGAACATGAAGCAAAGCAAGAGTTTTTGTGCAAATGGCCCTTTTCGAAAGAACATCGAAACTAAATCTTTTTCATCTTAAGGAGAAGGAAGTATAGGAGCAAGAGTTTTGGTGCAAAATGGGCCTCGACGACAAAACCTCAAAACTGAATCTTTTTCCAGTTATCATATAAAAAACTCAGTTGAAACACCAAAATCTACTAAACGAACACAAAAATAGCAAAATGTACTCATTTAGACCACTCCAAGTCCAAACAGAATACAAAATTTCACCCCACATCAAGAACACCACTCCAATCTCTCTCTTGAATAATTCAATCAAATGCTCAAATTGCTCTATTCATCAAATTATAGTACTACTCAGATCTAAGAAAATAGAAAGAGAAGGGAATACCTAGGCAAAAAGCATACCTTTAGAGCAAGCAGCAAAGAACAAAAAAGACACGCCGGCATGGAGGGCATGCTAGCACAGAGGGCAACAGAATACTAGAATTTCGAGGAGTAGGGCATGTTGGCATGGAGGGCAACGAATGATTTGGCTATTTTGAGGAATTGATGCAAGGCAATCTTAGACTCTCAGTGAGTGTATATGCAAGTGATTTTCGGGTGGAATGATAGAAAACCAAGTGGCCGACAGCTTGGCTACAAGGAAAGGAGGCTTCTCTCCTAGAGAAAAATTGGAGAAAAGATTTTAGAAAGAGAGAGAGGTGGTAGTCGCTGGCTAGGGTAGAATCTTGCTTGTTATTTTTACCTTTTTAGTGATGGGTTTTCGGGTTGGAGTATCTTTTTTGGTGATAGGTGGCCTTTTTAAAGTTACCTTTGAAAAAAAAATTAAATGGGTTTGCGAGTTGAAACGGGTTGACCTATTTCAACACGAACCCACGAAACTCCAACCCTAATATGCCATAACCGTATGATTCTCGTATCGTGTTCAACATTGCCGCCCCTAGAAAACTTACTTAAATAACAACAAATCCATACTATAAGAGGTCAAATTATATGTGATTTTCAATATGATCATAAAAAAACTAGAACTGGATTTGCTAAAATATTTGTTAAAACTGAATTACCTTTTAATTTTTTAAAAATTCACATTATGAATAATTTATGCAATATCATTATCAAACTGCATTTAAAAGGATTGTTAGAACAACATTAAAAAGTTATATAATAAAGATATACAAAGAAATAAAAGAATGCTTTATTGTCATATTTGGTTCTTGTAATTGAAAATTTTGCTTTTATTTGTGATAGTTAGACTGTAATTACTAGTGAGGCTTATTTGTGCATTACATATTATTGGATCGATCAGGATTGATTAGTACAAAAAAGAATTATTTGTTTTAAATTATTTAGATGTCTTCACATAGGTAGTAGTATTGCTATAATGATTACTCAAACATGTCGTGAATATAAGATATTAAATAAAATTATACCTATTTCTTTAGTCAATGCTTCAAATAATGATTCCACCATAACAATTTTGAATAATAATATGAATCATATGTTAGATGATATTTTATTTCATACTAGGTGTGCTTGCTATATACTTAATTTATGTGTTAAAAAAGGAAATAAATATTTTGATGATATTGTTAATATAATTAGAAATATTATTTTATTTATTAAAACTTTTCTATCTAGGCTTCAAACTTTTAAGGCTTTATGTTGATAATAAGGTATTTCTTTTAAAAAATTTAGATTAGATTATAAAAGTAGATGAAATTCAACTTTTAATATATTTGAAAGTGTTACACTTTATTAAAATCAACTTATTGAATTTTGTAACAGTAACAATTTTCAACCTCAACTCATTGATGTTTTCAACCTCAACTCATTGATGTTCATTTTGAAAATCGTATTATGTTTTCAACATTTTTAATTACTTTTAAAGAAGTAACTGAACTTTTATTAGGATCTTATTATCATACTAATTATCATATTCTTCATATATTTGCTAAGGTATTATATATTTTTAGTGAGTATATGGAGCATCCCCAATAGAGCTATTTTATGAAAAGTATTTTTGAAAAATATAAGAAATATTATGAATATATTCCTATTTTATGTTGTATGACATTATGTTTAGATCATCGAGTAAAAACTCCAAGATTTCATAGTATTATAAAATATCTTTATGAAACATTATATTTTGATGAATTTCCAACATTTAGGCAACTTATGATAAAAAAAATATAAAAAATAAAATGGTTAAAGCTCTATCTAAGATATATAACTTGGATGAATTTGAGTTTTCTTATTCCAATTATGTTACTATAAGTAAAAAAAAATTATTATCATCATCTAGCGGTCAATTTTAACCACCACAAAGATTTATCTCTTCGATTTCATCAAAATTTAAGCCATGAGGTATAATGAAGCATCAAAGAAGATTATCTACCACATATAATAAGATAACAATTTACGGGATGCAACTTCTAGTAGAAAATAAGGATCAATATTTTGACATTTGTGGTTGGTGGAAAGATCATGTAAAGAAATGTCCAATTTTATCCAAAATGGCACATAATCTTTTGATGCTACATGTCTCTACAGTATTATTGGAAAGAGTCTTTAGTTAGAGTGTTCGGGTAATTGATGAAAGAAGATCTCGATTGGCTCCTCATGCTTTGGAGATGTTAATATGTTGTAGTAGTTGGTTCACAGCCGAGGATAGGATAGCCAATTCGTGGATTGTTGATGAAGACTCAAATGAAGAAGGGAGGTAAGACAATTAGTTAGTATTTTGAATAATTATGATAAGTAATATTATGTAATTGTTTAATTTTATTTTTAGAATATTTATTTTATTTTTAAATTTTAATCATTGTAATATTTTAAAAATATTTAGGCATCAAGTCCCCCTCTTATGTAATTTTTATTTTATTAATTAATAAAATCAGTAGAAGTCCAAGACAAATCCCCTACTATTACAAGGTGATTTTTTTATAATTTAAATAATCATGTTATATAAATAATGAAAAATTAAAAACAAAAGTATATAAAAATTTTTGATCAAATTAAGAGGGAAAAAAACAAAAAGAGAGAGAGGCCCACGGACCTGGCCCGGGCCCTAGCTCGAGGTTTCTAGCCCTGGGCTCGGACCGGCATAGCCCGCCTAAAGGTGAGACTAGCTAGAATAGCCCAAGGGCTAGCACGAGACTGTATGGGTCAGCCCACATGCCTATGCTACTTGGGCTTATTGTCCCCTGAGTATAACTAATTTTTCATGAATTTTAACATGCATAATATGGAGAAGTCTATTACTATTTTGCATGGGATCCATGAATATAGAATATTAAGAAGAATACTCTTAGTGTTTTGATGGTTCGAAGGGATAAAGGGAAAAGGAACATTAGAAAAGGCAAAGCCATGGCCAAAATAGAAAGGCTAAGGACAAAGACCAAGTCTAAATTTATGCCCAAACCGAAGGCCAAGATACTAAAGGATGGAGCTTGCCACCATTGTGGAAAATTAGGTCATTTGTTAAGAAATTACAAACTCTATTTGGAAGATAAGAAAAAGAAGGACAGCGAGACTACTGCATTAGGTATCCATGTTATAGAAATTAATTTATCTATTTTAAGTTCATGGGTATTGAATACCAACTATAGATCTTATATTTGTGTAAATGTGTAAGGTCTAAAAGTGATTAGATCCTTGGTAAAATGTGAAGTGGACCTACAAGTTACAAATGGAGCAAAAGTTGTTATAGTAGCTATAGGAACAATTGAATTAATCTTGCCTAGTGGACTTATTTTAGAGTTGAATAATTATTTTTATGTTCCTACTATGAGTAGAAATATTATTTTAGGTTTGTTTTAGATTTGGATGGATTTGAATTTTATTCAAAATAATATTTGGTCCATTAATAAAAATGGTACTTTCTATAGCGATGTCCCTTATCAAATGGACTCTATATTATGAATCTTCTTGGATCTTCTAAAAAGTCTATCTATAACATTAATACTAAGAGATTGAAATCTAATAATTTAAATCAGACTTACTTATGGTATTGTTATTTCAGCCATATAGATAAGAAATACATATCAAAGCTTCATAATAATAGGCTTCTAAAATAATTTGATTTAGAATCCTACGAAGCATGTGATTCTTGTTTATTGAGCAAAATAACTAAGGAACTTTTTAAGGGACAAAATGAAAGGGCTACTAATTTATTAGGCCTAATCTAGACTGATATACGTAGACCATTGAATATATATGCTAGATGAGGATTTCAGTACTTTATTACATATACATATGACTTCAACAGATATGGCTACCTATATCTATGAAACATAAATTTGAGTCTTTTTAAAAATTTAAGGAATTTCAAAATGAAGTACAAAATAAGCTTGGCAAAAGTATTAAAACACTTCAATCAAAATTGATGTGATGAATATTTGAGCCAAGAGTTTGATGAGTATCTTAGGAATTATGGAATTATCTTATAATTGACTCCGCCAGGAACGTCTCAATGGAAAGGATGTACCTGAATAGAGGAGTTGGACTTTATTAGATATGGTTTAGTCTATGATAAGTCAAATAGATCTTCCAATCTCCTTTTGTGGTTATGCCCTAGAAACTACTATAATTTTTTACTAAATCGAGTTCCATCTAAAGTAGCTCAAAAGACACTATATAAGATATGGACTGGAAAACAACCTAATTTGTCATTTCTGAAGAGTTGGGATTGCAAAGCTTACGTGAAGCGATTATTATTCAATAAACTTGCACCCAAATCAGACAAATACATATTTGTGGGGTAACCTAAACAAACTAAAGGCTATTAATTCTACCTCCCAATAGACAATACAGTAATTGTTGTTTCAAATGTATTCTTTCTTAAAAAGAAATTTATTTCTAAAAGACTCAATGGGAGTAAGATACATCTTGATGAAATTCGAGAGCCACAATTAGTGTTTGAACTGAATATTGAACCTCAATTAGATGACTCACATGTCCAAGATGAATCTACTTCTATAGAATAAGGTCTTGAAGGTTGGTAGGATTTGTCAATCACTTGAGAGATATGAATTCCTTAAAACTGACTATCATAATATGAAACACATAGATAATGATGAGCCCACTTTCTATCAAGAAGTTACTAAGAGTTTTAACTCTAAGAAATGGCTAGAGGCTGAGAAATTTGATATGCAATCTATATTTGATAACTAAGTCTAGACTTTGGTTAATTTACCTAAAGGTTTAAAATATTTTGGATGTAAATGGATTTTCAAAAAAAAAAAAAAAAAAGATATGGAAAGAAATGTGCATACTTACAAAGCACGATTAGTTGCAAAAGGTTATAGACAAACTCATATTATAGACTATGAAGAATCCTTCTGACCAATTGTAATACTTAAATCTATTAGAATTATTTTTGCGATGTGGCATATTATGCCTATAAGTTATAGTAGATGGATATTAAAATAACGTTTCTTAATTGAAACTTATTTGAGGATGTTTACATGACATAACTTGAGGATTTTGTTGATTCTTTAAATTCTAATAAAGTGTGCAAGCTTCAAATATCTATTTATGGATTAAAGCAAATATCTCAAAATTAAAATCTTCATTTTGATGAAACAATAAGGAATTTAACTTTATAAAAAAGGAAGACAAGCCTTATGTCTATAAGAAAAAAAGTGGGAATGCAATAGTCTTTTTGGTGCTCTATGTTAATGACATTTTACTTATTGAAAACAACATCCCAACTTTATAAAGTGTAAAAATATGGTTAAGAATTTATTTCTCAATGAAAGATTTAGGAGAAGCTACTTACATTTTAAGCGTAAGGATCTACAGAGAGGGATCTAGAAAGTTAATTGGTTTAAGTCAAAGTGCATATGTCAACAAAGTACTAAAAAGAATCAGTATGCAAGATTATAACAGAAGTTTCTTGCTAATGACACATGGCATTAAGCTCAGTAAAACATAGAATCCTTTTAGGAAGGACAAATAGGAGCGCATGAATAAGATAATATACGTTTCTATTACAAAATCTATCGAGTATGCCATGTTATGTACTTGACCTAATGTCTCATATGTATTAAGCATGACGAGTAGATTTCAGTCAAATCCTGGAGAGCCACATGGACTGCTATTAAGAACATACTTAAGTGCATGAGGAGAACTAAAGATATGTTCTCAATTTGGAAGACAAGAAGGAGAGTTAGTTGTAAATTATTACATTGATACTAGCTTTTAGTCTAACATAAATGACTTTAGATTACAATTGGGTTTTCTACTTTGTTTAAATGGAGGTGCTATGAGCTGAAAAAGTTCAAAGAAAGACATCGTAGTCAATTCTACTATAGAAGTTGAGTATGTAGGTGCCTCAGCTACAACTAAAGAAACAGTTTAGTTCAGAAAGTCCATTACTAGACTATAGAGTTGTTCAGAAAAATCAAAACCCAAACCAACCCGACCGACCCAAACCAAAATTTGATTATTTGGGTTAGGTTAAGAAAATTAGGAATTGATAATTTAGTTCAGATTTTTTAAATTATATAACCTAACCCAACCCAATTCGAACTAATATATATTAATTAAATTTATTTTAATTTTGAAAAATATATTAAAATATTAAAAAATAAAAAACGAAAAATTGAAACCAGACAAACCCTAAAATCTAAATACCCTTTTAGACAAAATCACTTTAAGGTCATGGGCCTCTCTCTCTCTCTCTCGTTCGGTCGTTTCTGTTGTTTAATGGCTGTGCCGCTAATTTGAGATCTCCAAGTCCACCATTTTCTTACTCTGCTACAATGCTACCTATGCAAAGAAACTCTCCATCAAAACTATTTCAAGTCCATCTCTAAAGCTCATCATTCCTTACTTCCTGGCATATCTAAGATAAATGTATAATTGTATAAGTCATTATTTTTGTCCAAAAAAAGTGTTTCATTTGTATTTTTTGTACTTTACATATAGAAATCGAGTTTTCAAGGGCTATCAATTTAAGATGCCAAAATGGGTGTCTCAAAATTTTTCTTGACGGAGAGTATAAAAAATGTTAGCAAAGTAAGAAGAGACCTTGAGATCACAACAAGAATAGCTACTTCAAAAAACATTGAAATTGAAGTTGACAAGCCACCGGGTCTGACTTTGGGCCAAAAGGTAGGAGGTGGTGTGCTCATCACGGTGAGTTTCTTAACGCCTATCTTGATAATTTGGTCGAGCATTACATTTCTAATTTTAGTAGTAATTAGTTGGGAAATCACTGATCAGGTTGTAAAGGGTGGTGGAAAAGTTAGAAAGCTAAGTTCAAAAGTTGCTTCTCTAAAAACAAGTTCAATTTCATTGCAATCTCTTCTCGAAAATTTTTTCTTGATTTAGTGGGAAAGTTAAAACAAATGAAATTGCACATTATCTTATTTTTAGTCTTTTGACGAATGATCTATTGTTACATCATGGGATTTAGTTCACATGTTTTGCTTCTTTAATATGGTAAAAAAAGTTTGAACATAGAAGGTACTGTCCAATTGTATAATTGTATCCTTGTATTTGAATTTCTTTTCTACTGACTGATAAGTAGGTCAGATTATTTTTGTAATGTTTTGTAGTATTATTAAATTTGGAATTTTTACAACTGCAAATGAATTAGTATCAGATGGATGATGGTATTCTTTTTTGTATTGTTTAATGTTTTTTTTTTTGTCTATTTATGAGCTATTACAAATAGCTTCATTTGATTTACAAATAATAAATAAAGTGTTGAGATTAATTTGAATCATTCTTTTTAATCTATTATTAATCATTCTTTATTACTATTTTAATGTGGCAAATGGGAGATAAAAGACTTGATAAAGAGAATTCAAATAAAGGTGAAGAGGAAACTTTCCAAAAACGAGGACAAGAAGAAACGAAATTGAAAGCCTCCTTCCTCAAACTCGGCCTAAAAAAAGGCAAAAGGTAAAATCGCTGCAATTCAAAGATGATTCTAATAAAATAAGTGAAATTTGGAATCACTTTACTAGGTTAGACTCTAATAATGAAAGGGTTACCTATAATTATTGTGGTAAAGACTATGCCGCATCTTCTAAAAATTGTGGAACTAGGACTATGTGGAAACATTTGTAACATCTTTGCAAGAAGAGTTCCTTTTTACCTAGGCAAGGCCAAACAACTTTGGACAAATTTAAAATTGAAAAAACAGATACATATGCTAATAATTCTTCCATGAAATCTAAAAAATTCAATCCTGAAGAGCTTAGACAAGCATTGGCAAAAATGTGTATCATTAATGAGCTGCAATTTAGAGTTGTAGAAGGGGAGGGCTTTCAAAGTTATTCTAATACATTAGAACCAAAGTTTGTTGTACTTTTTTGCCTAACTGCTACTCGAGATTGTATAGCTTTGTATCATAAGGAGAAGAAATTGTTAAAAAAGACATTGAAATCACATCGAGTATGCCTTACTACTGACACTTTGTCTTTCATTCAAAATCTAAATTATATGTGTCTTACTGCTCATTGGATTCAGAATGATTGGAAACTTCATAAGCGGATTATAAGCTTTTCTCAAATTCCTAATCATAAAGGAGAAACAATTGGCAAAAGTGTTGAGGACAGTTTGTTAGAATGGAGTATTGATAAAATTTTCACTATCACAATTGATAATGCTAATTCTAATAGAGTAATTAGATACTTGAAAAGAAGAACTAAGGATTGGAAAGAAATAATTTTAGCACATTATTACATGCGTGTAAGATGTCGTGCTCATATTATGAATCTTATTGTGAGGGATGGTTTAGAAGATCAAATGAATCAATTGTAAAGATTAGAAATGCTATGAGATATGTGAGGTCTTCTCCATCTGAACATGAATCATTTAAAAAGTGTGTGAAGAAAGGAAAAAATAGAAAGTAAAAATCTTGTTTGCCTTGATATTGAAACTAGATAGAATTCTACATTCTTAACGTTAGAAGTTGCTAAAAATTTTGAAAAAGCATTTGAAAGGTTGGAAGAAGATGATCTAAGGTATTTTATGTATTTTGGTTCTAATGAAGATAATGATGTGAATGATGAGGGAAATAGTAGAAAAAGTAGAGGAAAAGCATCAAAAAGTCTTGGACCTCCTAACTTTATTGATTAGGAAAATGCTAGATGCTTTGTGAAGTTTTTGAGACTTTTTTGCAATGTCACACTAAAATTTTCTAGTTCATTATATGTGACAACAAATTCTTTTTTCGTGAACTTGTGGCTGTCCAAACTAGATTGGCTTAATTGGCTAAATTTGGATATGCATCCTTGAGATTAATGGCTTCATGTATGCAAACTAAATTTGACAAGTATTGGAGAAATCTTGACAATTTGAATATCTTGTTGTTTGTTGGAATTGTTCTTAATCCTCGTTATAAAATGAAGTATGCGAAGTTCTGTTTCAATCAATTATATGTGGATAATAGTTTGAGGACTAAGTTTTTTATGGAAAAGATAGAAACTAATTTGATTCAGTTATACGATCACTATACTTGTGGTAATTCTTGTGATGGTGTTAATGTTGAAACTGGTACACAAAATGAAAAACAAAGTAGATGTCCTATGGACGTTGATGATTTTGAGGACATTTCTAAGTATCTATAATCTCAATTTGCAAAACATTTAGAAGATGAACATGTTAGTGTTATGCACTAGAGGCAATCATTTGTACATTGTATATGACATATTTTATTTTAATAAAAGACATTATTTATCTTACAGTATCTTTTGTTTACTCTTGTGTAAAATAACTATAAGATGAAGTCCATAGTACAATACTGTGTTAAAGAAAATCATGATAGAGATCATGATATGAGATTCCTACTACACTGTATAGTGTTAGTACTTAAAAAGTCTATAGTCGTAGTATTAATGAGATATGACATCATTAATGCGTTAAGACTAGCATGTGTTAGACTTCCTGATTTGATCAAGCAGTGTTTCTCATATCCGTGAGTATTGAGATACTCAAAGTTAACACATGGATACTTGCTAATAGAACAAGTACATTGGATGACCTAACTATGAGATAATCACATGGATAACTATTTAGTACCAGTGATAAAATCTCATTATAGCAAACGTGCAAGTATCCTTAGACTTGAAATCTCTAAGGTACTTTATTTGCTGAGTATTGTGCTTTGATTCCAATCTCTGGAGCCAGATTGAGGGCCGCCTATGAGATGGATATTAGGTACATTGTGAAGTAAACGAAAGTAGTTGAGAGGGTTAATAAAGGATTCACCACTCCTAATAATAGGAGCGAATATCTCACGGCCACTTGTAGAAATTACTACTCGAGAAGTCCTTGGCTAAGACAACTGTGTATTAGAAACAGTTTCAATTGATACACATCTAGAGTAATGGGTTCCTGGTACAAGTACTATTATATTCGGGCCATAATTAATATATATATATATATATATATATATATATTCTGGAGGAAGTTGGTACTAATTCTGTACTCCAGACCGAATGAGATATTGTATGGTGAAAGGAGTTAATTGCACTGTAATTTGTTATTAAATGGTTCATGTCAAGCCACTTGACTTCCTGAACTCTTTGGTGGTCATGATGTGTTACTAGATACCGCTCATGATCTGAGAATATGGATTTATTAATTGATGAATTAATAAACTAATCCTGATTAGAATTAATGTAATTAATTATGAATTAATTATGAATTATTAATCTAAAAGACGTTTAAATTAATTCATGTTCATTACCAATTGACTGGGAAATCTAATAGATCACACACAATAGAAGATTATATACTCAAGATGTTATTTGATAACATAGTGGGGTTTATTGCGAGAAAGAGAAGTTGTTGTGTCCAAGTTATAATTAGTTATAATTTATGGGTCAAATTATAATTGTGAAAATTTGATAGTTCCAATTACAATTAGAGAATTCTAATTGTTTTAGAATTTTCATATAGAGTGTTTTCAGTAGGTTTTTCCGTGATATATGTGAGATATGCACGATACCTAATTTGATTAGGCCATTCACGGAAACAACATCCCAAAAAGAAAAAAAAAAACCCTTCTCGTCTTTCTCTCTCTCTCTTGTTTGTTCTTCTGCAACCCTAGCCGCCTTGTTGGTTTTCTGCTAGCACAAAAACATCTTGGTGCTTGAGAGTGATCATTCGTATGGATTTCTGTTAAAGACAATCACACACTGTGATTGCAATGGCTGGACATTCGACTCTCGTGGTGTTTGATCAAGAGGATTGCTAATCGCGTCACAATCGTTAGATAAGAAGAAGAAAATTTTATTTTTCAGACGCATAAAGAAAGGTAAAATCGTTATCTTTTGTTCCTTGCTAGACCTGTTTTAAATCACATGCTTGTGATCTTGGGGTTTGGATTTCTTAGTTTCCGCCACAGTAATCGTTATTGTGATATAGAAATCCCATCAAAACAAAGTGTAGAGACCAAATCAGAGATTAATAGATACTTGATAGATGCTTGTGAAACCAAGTAGCACATCATTTGTTATATTAGAGTGGTGAAAAATGAATTATGAAAAGTATCCAATCCTTTCTCAAATTTCAAGGGATATGTTGACTATACAAGTATCTACAGTAACTTCTAAATTTGCTTTTAGCATTAGTGGGTGTATTCTTAATCCATTTAGGAGTTCTCTATCTCTAAAAATAGTTGAAGCACTTTTATGTTGTCAAAATTGGTTGCGATCTAATCCATATTCTGTAGATCTTTGTGATACTATGGATCAAATAGAGAAATATGAGGCAATTGAGAATGATAATTCATTATTGATGTTTGATAGTTTAATCTTATTAACTATTTTGTTATTTTAAAAAAAGACTATATTTATTTGTTGTAGAATTTTCAAGCTCTTTATGCACTGAAGTAATTGAGGCATTTGAAGAAACAACTCCAATTGTTGGTAATTGAAATTTACCTTCCATATCCAAGCTATCATAACAGCAGTCCAAGCAAATACTTACGAGGGATTTTCAGTATTCATCATTTTTTGCTACATTTGCTAATAGACTAATTTGTTATTGTGTGGTCATATACTCATATACTTGATGCTTTTCATATTATTTTTGCTAGTATGTCTCAAATGCATATCTTGTTTATAAAATCAGAAGTATATTCTGAGTGAGAGATTAAAACATTACTTGGTAAATTATGTACAAATCAATCAAACCAAACCAAACCAAACCGAACCAATCCAAACTAACAGTTTGAAATTTTAAATAGTTTAGTTTAGGTTTAAAATTTTCAAATCGAAATATTTGTGTTGGGTTAAAAAATAGAAAAAACTAAACTAACCCAACCCATGAACACCTCTACTAGACTAGATGTAGTTCATAGCGTTGTGAATCTAGTGAATCTTTATTGTGATAATAATGGAGCCATTGCATGAGTTAAGGAAAAAAGATCACATCAACGATCCAAATATATACTCAAATATTTCCACCTCATTCGAGGAATTATTGATAAAAGAGATGTAAAAGTATGCAAAGTATTAATTGATGACAACACTGTAGATCCGCTTATAAAGCCTCTCTTATCATCTAAGCATGATAGCCATACTAGATCAATGGGATTGTACTTTATGTCAAATTGATCTTAGTATAAGTGGGAGATTATTGGGGATATACCATAAGTAATTTATTTTTGTACTATTGTCAACTTGTATTTTATAATAATATGATGCGTCTTTTTTCATGAATAGTATATTTCATGTATGATCATTAAGTACGTAACTTGACACTAAAACTCTCTAGTAAATAAAATGGCTATTTTAAAAATGTTCCTAATCAATTATTATTGGTGGAATAATAATAAATTAATGTCAGTATGTTTATTATTTGATGACTATATTTTACTAGTCATAGATATGTGAGATATCAAGTCAAAATATAAATATATGTTAGAGAATTTTATATTAAACATGACTTATTATTAGAGTACTTCATGGAATAAGTACTTTCTTGTCAATAATGACATTCTAAATCCTTCGACCTGAATTTATTATAGTTTTCTACTTGATGGATTATATATCTTGACATTGTCTTAAGATTATCTTTAACCAGATAATTGATAAGACTATTGTTGGATATGGAATAAGTTAGGGAGAAGAATATGAATGATAATAAAAGAATTTGTCCTTCTCATTATATGATCATACTCAAATATATCAATAAGGAGATATTATTGTCATTTATTTGAATAGTTTACTTGAAAATCAAGAAATAGTTAATTAAATTATATAAAGATGACATGTTCTATATCTTATACTTAATCGAGATATTATGTCACAAAATGACTAAATATCAAATTGTGATTTGACCACAATACTAAATGGTTGAATGGAATGGACATATTACTTCACCCAATAGTTTCAACCATGGTAATACCTGAGTTTTGGGCATAAAACTTATATGAATAATATGCAGACGGTGTTAATGTTGGCTTTATCATAGGGCAGGCAAATTAATGTTGAGTTTTTGGCTGCAAAATTAATGACTCAGTCTCGGAATACATCAAATAAAGCTTTGCCTTTTGGGAATCTTCTGACCAAGCTGTTTAAGCATTTTAATGTTGATCTGAAATTGGTTGCCCCTAAGCACTCTAAGATTAATGTCTGCAGCAAAGATTCTTTTGAAAAAATGGGATTTATCTAAATGGACAATCAATGGACTTTACTTAGGGATGCTATGTAAGTAGAAAAAAGAAACTGGTTAAAGTTAAAACTAAAGGAAAAAAATCTGCATCCGCTACCTCAATTGGGATGAAAAGAAAAGCTGAAATTTAAGAAGAATCATTTAGTAAAGACAAGCGGATGACTAAAGAAAGTGAAATGACATAGAGCATTCTGAATGCTCTAAATCTTTTATCTGCTAAATTGGATTGTCTAAGTGCAGAAGTTAATGTTAAGCTGCAAAAAATGGAAACTAGATTAACCAATGTGGAAGGGAAGTAATCTAAACTGCAGCTATCTCAAAAGGGCAACCCCCTCTATCGGAGCAAGAACATGAAACAGTCATCCCTTCAATAGAGAAGGATATTGTTGTTGATGCTATCCCATTTCAGTAAACTGAAGAATCTATTATTGCTACAACCACTACTACCACAACTACTGCTGACGAAGCTACTCCTAAACAGGACAAACCAGTTGTACCTAATGGTTCATCAAGCTACCGGTAGAAACATGCAGCAATCAAAACAAAATCCAACAAACTAGCTGGAAAGAAAAAGAAGAATGATGCAGATAATCAGCCTATGACTATAGTGATTCAGGGAGATATGACAATCTCCACCAACAAACATGGTGTCAAGACCATGAAGAAAATCTGCTAACATCTTCCCCGATGCCCCTTCTATCAATTTTTTTTTTCATTTTTGTGAACATTTTTTTTATGATACTATGCTGCAAGTATTTATTGTTACTATAGTTGTTTATCTATTTTTGTCTTTTATCTATTTTTGTTTCTAACCTTTTTTTACTGATGATAAAAAGGGGAGAAAAACATATGAATGAGTGAGATTAGGATTGATCTATAATACAGATGATTGAATTTTGTTTAGACCCTGTATAGACACAGGGGGAGTAATTTTAAATCCAAAATAATAGGAGATGTTGTTTCTAACTTTTGGATTTTGTTTATTCAAAAGTTTATGCTATTATCCATTAAGCAAAAGCATAGGAGATGTTGTGGTCAACAATAGTTGACCACAACAGCCGGATAAGCATAGCAATTGCTCTATAAGCTTCATGGATAATTAATGTCTAGGAGTGGAAATATCCAAAAATAACAATTGTTATATAATAGCTACATGCAACAATTAAACAAATTCTATTATAACTTATTCATCCAAATAAAATTCAGCTAAAGCTTTTATACTCTTAAGTTTAAAGAATGACTAATAAACTAGAAAAGAAGAGATAGCCGGCCGTGATGGAAGAATGATATTGATGTTGATGCTATCCCATTTCAGCAAACTGAAGAATCTATTACTGGTGCAACCACTATTGCCACAACCACTGCTAATGAAGCTGCTCCCAAGTAGGTCAAACTAGTTGTACCTAGTAGTTCATCAAGCTGCTGGCAGAAACATGCAGCAATCAAAAGAAAATCCAACACACTAGCTAGAAAGAAAAGGAAGAATTTTGCAGATGATCAACCTACGACTATAGTGATTTAGGAAGATATGGCAATCTCCACCAACAAACATGGTGTCAAGACCATGAAGAAAATTGGCTGACATCTTCCCCTGATGCCTCTTCTATCAAATTTTTTTCATTTTCCTGAACTCTTTTTTTATGATATTGTGCTGCAAGTACTTATTGTAGCTATAGTTGTTTATCTATTTTTGTTTATCTCTTTTATCTGTTTTTGTTTCTAACCTTTTTTGACTGATGACCAAAGGGGGAGAAAAATACGGAAGTGTGAGATTATGATTGATCTATAACACAGATGATTGGATTTTGTTTAGACCCTATACAGACACAAGAGGAGTAATTCTAAATCCAAAACAATAGGAGATGTTGTTTCTAACTTTTGGATTTTGTTCATTCAAAAGTTTATGCTATTATCCATTAAGAAATAGCATAGGAGATGTTGTGGTCAACAATAACAACTAGAAGAATTAACTTTGTTGAAAAGTTATGAATTAAGAAAGTGTGGAGAAAGATAGCTAGTCAGATAAGCATAGCAATTGCTCTATAAGCTTCATGGATAGTTAATGTCCAGGAGTGGAAATATCCAAAAATGACAATTGTTATATAATAGCTAGACTAGTAACAATTAAACAAATTCTATTATAACTTATTCATCCAAATAAAATTCAGCTAAAGCTTTTATCCTTTTAATTTTTAAGAATGAAACTAATAAACTAGAAAGAAAAGAGATAACCGGCCATGATGGAAGAAAATTAGGAGGGTTTTCACAAGTTTAAAATTTAAAACTAACAAGAGTAGGAATAGGAAAATTGTTAATTAAAAAGCTAAGGAACAACTAAGGTATAGGCTTGGAATGATAGCAAAGAGAAAAAGAAATTGACTTTACATCATCCAGGTTTAGCTACATTAGAAGGAGTACCCTTGCTTCGGGTTAAGCTAAAGAAAGCTTGCCAATCAATAAGGGTAGGCACCAATTGAAGCAATTGAATAAGCACTCAGATGTCTTCTGACCTTGTTATTGCTTTACGGATTCAATACGCCTAGGCCTTCTTTTAACCCTCTTGCTAATACGTGTGGAGTGCCGAGTCTTTTACTTATAAACATGGTACGTGCCCTGCCCAGCTTTTCCTAATGCCATGGCAACTACAATCATCAGCTTAGGCCTCAACTAGTGAGATAGCGAAGTCAAATACTGTGCTATGTTAACCAATTGAAAAGGATGTAGCGTAGCTTGGTAAAGCTTTTGTTTTGGGTAAAAAATTTTAGGGCCTTGGACAGACATATTTTCATCGTTCTGGGTGTAAAGCAGCTCTATTCGGATAGTAGTAGAAAAACTAGATGGAAAAAAAAGATTGATTGAGTTAGCCGTAGGTAAGAAAGATTCCCACTCTTTTGATCTTTCCTACCTTTCCGAGTATTTCTTCCTTATGAATTTCTTCTTCAATCGATTCATAAGACCTCCTATTTGAAATAGCAAAAGAAAAGGCCTAGGCCTAGGTTCCTGAAAACATTGAGAGCCCAACACCTGCATCTCACTGTCCAGTTATTAGCACCTCCAACTCGTCTAGCTCATGCCGAAATT
This sequence comes from Voacanga thouarsii, assembly GCA_026120185.1. Lineage (NCBI taxonomy): Eukaryota > Viridiplantae > Streptophyta > Magnoliopsida > Gentianales > Apocynaceae > Voacanga > Voacanga thouarsii. The sequence goes on along the minus strand of JANUWF010001255.1, from coordinate 5,763,822 downwards.
TTGGAAAGAGAGGGAAAGAAAGAAAGAAAAGATCTTTAAGAATACTAAAGTATCGAAATAATAGAATTTATTAAAACAAATAAAATTTTGAGATGTCAAAAAGAATAAAATAACGACTACTACTATAGAAAGAATTTTAATTGCCCTAAAGTTGTAATACAACAGGATACATCTTAAATATAAGAAAAATAAATTTTAATCTACAAAAAAAAATGAAAAGTAGTGATTAGCTTGGTGAAAAATCTGGGAAAATAAAATTCCATTGAGTTGGGTAGGCTAAAATTAGGGGGGGAAAATGCTCAAGGTAATTTCTTCTTTTTTTTCCTTCTTTTTTTTTTTTTTAACAAATCCTAGTCTAATTAGAAGAAGTGAATTTGGGAGTTATGGGAAGTAAAGTGGCGCCACATAGAAGATAAATTAAGAAAAGTTTTTCAAAATCTTCTTTACATAACCAAGAATTGTAGGAGTTTGCGCACTCCAAGAAATGGCAAAAATGGATAATTTCCAAGAAAAGTTTAGTAGGTCTAGGGTTCAAAGCTCAACTATAACTATGTGTGTGTGTGTGTGTGTGTGTGTGTGTAGTTTTCAAAAACAAAAATCCATTCACAAAAATAATTCTATACAAGATATTTTATAACATAGTATTCAAGTAATGCCTTCTACTCTTTCTAAATCACAAATAAAAATTTAATACATCACATTTAAATAAATTTAAAATACTCATACGAGATTTAGCACATAATCACACATTCAAGAATTTTAAATATGCACATGTCACCAAAATAAAAGTTCATAGATTTATGAAATAATCATATAACATATTCAAATGTACACGTTCATGCTTGATGTGTGTTATTTCCCCGTAAACCAAGTGTGACAAGAGTAGGATGTTACTCCCTCCCCCTTTTAAAAACATTTTGTCTCGAAATTCTTGTAAGCTCGCACCTCATAATAACTCTAGATACTTCCTTCTTACCCACTCTTTAGTCTCTTAGCAATGTCTTGCATACCGCATTAAGGGATATCCACTAGCTATTATTGTATGCTAACTTATCATCTAAAATGCTATCTATGCTTTCATCACCAAAATCTAAAATGTCTCGATCAAGCTAAACTAATTTTACCAATTTAATTTTGTAGGATACTCGAGTGTGGATTTCCTTTACTTCTTTTCCTTTCTTTTCTTTTTTTTTTAATTTTTCCGATCACTCAGCTGGACACATTCTTGCTAACCTTCACTGATTTCTCCAGAGGTGAACTCACTAACATGGTATAAGTACTTTTGACCTATCCCTTCCCAAATGATATGCACAACTCTCATTGACATAGTTATGCATAGCGTTAGGCCAATCAAGACATCTACATTGTAACCTTGAACAGTAAGCTTACCTTTCCCCTCCGTTTCATCTGCTCCTAACTCTTCTCTGTTTAGTGCAAAACTCTGGCATTGACTTGAGATTTCTATCCCCCACTTCCCAAGGCTCCATCAGTATAAGCTTGATTAGCCGAATGAGCTGGCAAAGTAAGGTTTCCTTGATTGGTCCTTGGGGCTTTTGGGCAATTATTCTTTATGTGCGATAGGTCTCCATAGATGAAGCACTTCTTATTCTCCTTCTTAGACTAGCAATCCTTCTTACGTGTCCCCTCTTACCATAGTGATAGCAAGTCACCATATTTGTAGTAGCTCTAGCCAGTGCAGTCCGAGCTTGTTTTCTCTTATTCCACTGTTGCTGTCTCGCAGAACTCTTATTGGTATAGTGTTTGGTCGAGACTAAGGCTTTGTTGTCAACTCTACTTTTATCTTAGTTCTCGGTATGGGTTGTAGCCTCCCCTGCTACAACGTAGGTCATGGAAAGGAAAGGTACCAATGCCTTTCTTAGCTCATATCTCAACCCCTTCATGAACTAGTAGGTATGATTCTACTTTGTATCTATCAATTGTCGGCAGTACTTGGACAACTTGTTGAACTAGGCCGCGAATTGGGCTACAGTCATGCTGCCCTACTTCAAGTATTGGAATTCATCTTCCTATTTTTTTACTACCTATTGTGAAATAAATTCTTCCTTGAACGTCTCCACGAAGTTGATCTAACTCCATTCCTGCTCATTATTCTCCCAATCCTCCTGTACTTTTTGCCACTAATTTCAAGTAGGTCCCCTTAGTCAGAAAGCTGCAAACTTGACCATCCTTTTGCTCAGAGTATTTTAGTATGCTAAATATATCCTCCATTTGTTCGGTCCAAAGCTTAATTTTTTGTTCCTAATCAGCCTCTCCGAAAAACATCGACGGTTGAAACTTTAGAAATCACTCTAGAGTCTTATCTTCACTCATGGCGCTCTACTTTCCATCATTGTTTGTAGGATTTCAGCCATCTTGCTGAAAACTTGTCCTACGTATACTTAAGTGGGTCCTTTCGACCCTACCTCGTGTTCCTCCTCTTCTTCTACCTTATCACACTCTGTGAATGATCCTGCAAAGGTTCATATTCTAGGGTCGTCAGTTCTACCTCAGGCATTCCACTGTTGCGGTTAGTCATTCAACGTTTTTGTGACATTTTCTTGACACCATGATCACACTCTTATTATGAATGTATGCAAGAAATGCTATGCATGTAATACTATATATTAACCAAGTAATATAATATAAAAAAAGTGAACGTCTCTATCATATAAAGTATTTGCATACAAGCTTAAATAGTAAGTAAGATAAATTTTCAAAAGCAATTACTTCATAACACGACATCTCTTAGATGTGTAAACATATAACTCATAAAAGAAATAGATATCGCACTAAATATCATTATTTAATAGAACAAGTTTTGTGAAAATCAAATAGTCCCAAAATAAATCAAATAAGGTAGCAAAATTACTTTAACTACCCTCAACTAAGTCATCTCCACCACCCTACTTATGTTCCACTACCTGAGGTCTCATCACCATCAGAGTTGTCTGAATCAAACTCATGCAACCACCCTCTAATGTTCCCAATTAAATCCACATGCCGAAGAAGTCCCTTCTTATCCACCCCACCGATAGAAACAAAGTATTAGAGTCCTAGCCCTTTTGTTAGGCCTCTCAAGATTTCCTCAATTATCTCTTTCCCTTTGGATTCTACCATCTTAGCTTTATTTTGGAGTTTCTCCATATCTCCCTCAAGTTCACTCTTGGCCATGGGCTCTTCAAAGTCTACCCATCATGGTTATGGCTATCTATTACTGACTCGACCTCATTATCACTATTTTCCACTAATTTTACATCCGATGACTCTGAGGAAAAAGAGTTTGTTTGGGATAGGTGGCTGCCAAATTCAAGGCGTCGTGGACTTACGAACGGTAGTAAGTGCTCTAACCATCCCACTCGCTCAAAACATACTTAGATTAGTAATAAATTGAAATACTTAAAGTACTATATCCATATAGTCAAAAGAAAATGCCTAAGCCTAGGCTCTAATACCACTTGTAATATAACACCGTTCCCTAAGCAATATTGAGATAAAATACATTTTATTACCTTTAAGGACTTTTAGATAAATTTTTAGAAGAAGATGATTAGTTATCACCCAAATTATATATATATATATATATATATATATATATATATATAAGATGATATTATATAACCCTTAGATATTTTTATTTTATTATATTAAATTTTATACGGGACTCACAACATTTAATGAAGTTCTTATATTTTTATATATAGGGCCCACGAATTTTAATAAAGCTTAGATATTTTAAGTTTATTGTATTAATTTTATATTTTTAGTTTTGTACAACCCATACTTTTCTTCTTACTTCCGTTGCTTTTTTAACTATTTTAAAGTTTTCTACATTATTCTATTAGTTTCCCAAAACTTCTAAAACATTATATTAATTTTCTAAAGTTTCTTATTTTTTTTATAAGTTTCCTAAAGCTTCTAAAGTTTGCTACTACTACTACTACTACTACTACTACTACTACTACTACTACTACTACTACTCTTACTATTACTACTACTAGTACTACTTTTACTAGTATCACAATTAATAGAATTATTATTAGTATTATACATATTAAGAAATTAGGAGAAGTAAGCAAAATATCAAGATAATTATTGGGACATACAAACAATTATTAAGAGTGGCCCACACCATATGATATCCTTGACTAACCTAAACCTTCTTTGGCCATATTTGACTTCGCCTTGACCATACAAGATCATGCAAATCCTACAAGCTTCTAACATATTCCACCAAGTTCTACTAACTTCTCAAGGATGCTATAAGCTTCTATAAGCATCCCCAAGTTTCCAAAAACGAACATTAGCTTCTAAAGTAAGCTAGAAAGGCCACATCATCATCCAAAGTTACTAAGATATTCTAGACTCCTTAAGTTAAACAAGGAAGTGATATATATATAAGAAGAGAAAAATAAAGAACAAGAATAGAGCAAAACCGAAAAAGAAGAGAAAAGAGAGAGAAGAAGAAAGGAAATAGAGAAAGAAAAGAGAAGAGAAGAAAGAAAAGAAGAAGAAGAAGAAACTGAGAGGAGAAGGAGATAGAGAAAGAGAAAGGAACCAGGAGAATAGAAAGGAAAAAGAAGAAAAAGAAAGCAAATCAAGAGACATACGGAAAAGAAAGGAAGAAGAATAAAACACTTATAAGCCTAGCTTTGCATCAATAAATAGGTAAGAATTCTCTTCTTAGATTTAAAGTTAAGTTATACATATTGGAGATTTACTTTGATGCAATATCATCTTTAATATTTGGATTCATGGAAGAAAAATAAGATAAATATAAATATTTTGTTATTGTGGAAAGGTGGTTGGTTGATTGAAGAAGAGTGATGATGATGTTTGATGGCTTATTGGATACATCTTGAAGTGTTTAATGATTGGATTTAGCTAAAGAAAGGAAGAAGAGAAATTATGAAAGGAATATTGTGAGACTATTTCTAATGGAAATTAAGTGCAATAAATACTTGTTAAGCAAGTTTGAGAATGTTCTTGGGATAAAAAGGTTGTGAATAGAGATGGTTAAACCTAAACATATCTAAGGCTATTTGAGAAAGCTTAGAATAGATTTTATGAGATTTTAGTGGCTAGAAGCCTATAATAGCAAAAGGTTTAAAGTTGCTATTTGGAAAGAATGAAAATCCTGTTTTGACAACCTTAACTTAGAAATTATAAATGGAAGGTTGGGAAGTCTAAGCATGAAATAAAGTTAAAACACCATTGTTGGAATGTCAAATGAGATTTTGGAAAGCTTAAATGTGGTAGGTCGTGCTGAAGAAGAGATGGGAAAGACTTAAGGAAAGTTGAGTATAGAAAATTATTGTTTTGCTCATTTGGAAATGCAGCAATTTTACAACCAGAACTGAACAAAATAAAGAAGATAATTGGCATTCCATAAACTGGAAATGGTAGAGGAATATTCTAGGAGTATTTAGAAACTAGTTTGACCTCATTTAGACTTGTGTAGCAGAAGTTATGAATAAAATTCCAAAATGTGACAAAGTAATGAAATAGTGAAAGGAAATGTAGAATATTTGGTACCTTGATTCTTTAGTATTGTGCAAAGCCTGAGTAATGCTTTATGAGAATATCTCATTATTGTAGGTGATCCAAGTCAAGAGAATTCTTAAATCTTATTATAGAATGAGTATTAGCTTATAGACTAAGGTGAGTCCATTACTTTTAAAATTCTATTTTATCCAAGTGTTGTTCTAATATAAATAAACATGAACTTTTATAATCTTTATTATAGCAATATTCTGCTATAAATAAGCAAATGCTAGTTATGACCTTATTCATTAAATAATACATATTTATGGAGTTTTTTACTAGCATCAGTGTTATGTTTTGATAAAGAAAAGTTTTATTAAGATAATTTGCTCTGTCATTAGCAAAGTGATTTATGCACGAATTGAAAAGTTTATTTATTTCTATGTTCAATGAACCTTGGAAATTATTACAAGAAATATGACAAACATTTAGAAGATGATATTTTCGCCCCGAAAATAATTTTCTTATGCTCGGGTATAAGCTTATATTTTGGGAAAGAAAATATTTTCAAAAAAGGATTTGGTTTTGAAAGGTATTGAGCTGTGTTGAGACATTGCGATAATCAAGCGTTGAGTATTCAGCAAGAGTTTTGACCTTTGTACTAGCTTCTGTTACAGATAGATGACTTTACATTACCTAGTTTCAATTTTGGAGCTCATCTTACTCCAAACGAAGTAACAAGATATTGGAATTAACCGTCCTTAGCTAGCAACACATTACCAATAGTAAAAATGGAGGTCGTGCATGGGACACCTGACCCATTGAAGTCGTCCATGACGATAGTCATAGTGTAGTTGATTGTGGTGTACATACCAGGTTAATTATACATTTATCATGTTCATAGGATTGAGATCCTATGAGTTGATGCGGTTGGATTACGATCCTTCTGATTAGATAGGATGAGATCCTATCGGTGATGTTTTCAATTGGATTGAGAATCCCTTTCATGTCATATCGCAATATGATTGTGAATGTGAATGACGCATTTAAAAATATGGTATGGTCTATAATTAAAAGCTCAGTACTAATATTGTAAATAATGTCAAGTTACTATGTGTTATCGTAATAGCACACTTTTTTCCAAAAAGAAATGAGACATAATTTCTTTAAATGTGGGGCAATAGCCTTTAGTACACTATAGTTTCCAAATATGTATGAACTCTTTTGTCAATAGTTGATAAGGTTTTCAACTGCAATGTTTCAAGAGTTACTTTCAATAGACAAATATGATAAAACCCTTTTTTCTATTTTTCAAGGAAAAAACACTAGCATATATAAGACTCACTGAGTATACCACTAACACGTATGTTATTATTCTCATGTTTTTAGGATTATGAAGTGATGCTCTAGATATCAGAAGACCACCCTACCTTTTGAGATCTTGAAGATATAATTGTAAGATGCGATGCAATGTTTAAAGGAGCCTTTGTACATTATGTTGGGATCTTTGTGTAATAGATGGACAAGTGTTGAGCAAACAATGTTCTACACTTTTTATGTACATTAAATTTATTTTAAATTTAAATTCCATGTATATTTGAAGTTTTAGAAGAACTCCATTGTACATTAAGGTATAAATCGATATAAAGACTCCTTGTCTGGAAGTTCAAATAGGGTGACGTTCCATGAAGACAAGGCCCACTATGATTGGATAATGTGGAATGTTACATATAACACTCTACCTACCTACGTAACCCAAAATGGTCAGAGATATCACTCCATCCTTTATAATGAAAAGTAGAAGAAATTCAAATCTTAAAGAAAGTCTAAGTGAAAATTATTACAAGGCTCCAATACTTATATAAAAAAGTGTAAGATTAGTTATCTCAGTAAACCCCGTGTATAAGTAGGGCTATTGAATAAACCCAATTCAGGATGTATGTACTATAGATATGACAAAATTTATCATGCCTTATTTACAATTTTAATTATCACTTCTTGAAGGATGCTAGTGATAAATCATGAAACAAAATACTCTTAAAATATTTTATTTTGAAAGATACGCCTGGTTCATGAGGTTCTACCACTTTAGGTCCCAATCATACTCAAAATAAGAGTTTAATCCTGGCTCAGAAGGAACGCTAGCTGTATGCTTAACACATGCAAGTTAAATGTTATTTTTGGGGAGCTAGGCAAAAGGAAAAGAGGCTCCTAGCTAAAGGTAGCTTGTCTCGCCCAGGAGGTGAGAAGAGTTGAGAACAAAGTGGCGAACGGGTGCGTAACGCGTGGGAATCTACCGAACAGTTCGGGCCAAATCCTGAAGAAAGCTAAAAAGTGCTGTTTGATGAGCCTGCGTAGTATTAGATAGTTGGTCATATATAGTAAAAAGAGTATTGAAATAAAAATTCCAAGGTCCCTTAGAACAATTTCTCAGAAAAGTTCAAAAGATACATTATCAAATTTCAGAACCATTGTATGAGATTCTAAAGCAATTGTTGGATTTCAATCATGCAAAAATAATTTTATGTGCAGTCAAAATTAAAATAAAATCCACGCATTAGTATTACTCGTATGTAATTAAACGTGTCACGAGAGAGAAGAAAATTTTGTTACCTTAAAATCACAACTTTTAAAATTTTTTTCCACATTCAAAACTCTTTCGAAAATAATTTAACCTATGAACTACCAAATTCCAAGTATAGGAATTTCTCTAACACAGTCTACACAAAGAACATACTCAAGCTCTAGGCACAATTTTTCTGTATGAGCAAAACAAATTTTGTGGCTATTGTCAAGTTAAAATTATTTTCGAATTTAGAGAAGAAAAGAAAAGGCTTCTGTCTTTTTCCACTTTTTTTCATATATCGTGGCTATCACATGAATATATCTATATGTACACACCACCACAAAATAAAACCACATAAGACTCTTAAGTTTCCTAAACATTTTAGGAAACAATAATAAATCCTTTTATTTCCATTATGGGCTTAAGTTTCAAAAATTACAATAAGACTCTTGAATTATAATAAGTTTATAATTCGACCACACTGATTTAGTATTTGTAATTTTGACCCCAATGATTATAACTAATTTATAATTAGCCTATAATATTATTTTTCTCATAAATTAACCACATAATATTATCATATAATATTTTTAGTACTAATTTCTCTATTGTGTGTGTGACCTATTGGTAGCAAATATGAACTATTCCTAATAACTATAGAATTAGTAATCCTTAATAATTATAATTAACTTATTAATTCTAAGTAGAATAAATTCATTACTTCTCTAATTAATAAATCTATATCTTGCAAATTAAGAGTAGCATCTAATAAAATATTTTAACTATTCAAAAGTTCAGAAAGTCAAGTGACTTGACATAAACCATTCAATAGTAAAATATCAGTGCAATAAACTCCTTTTATCATACTCTATCTCATCCGATTTGGAGTATAGAATTAGTATCAACTCCTTCTAAAATATAATTAATTCTAACTTGAATTTATTAGTACTTGTTCCAAAAATCCATTACTCAACTTGTATATCATTTAGAACTACTTCCAACATATAGTCGCATTGGTCAAGAACTTCTTGAGTAATAATTTCCTACAAGTGGCCACAAGATATACACTTCTATTATTAGGAGTGATGAATCATTTATTGAAACTATTTTCATCTACTTTATGTTGTACCCAATATCTATCTTATAAGCAGTTTCAATGAGACTTCAAATATTAGAATCAAAGTATAATGCTCAGCAAATAAAGTACTTTTGAGATGTCAAATCTAAGGATACTTACGCATTTGCTATAATGAGATTCTATTGCTGGTACAAAATAGTTATCCATATGATTATCTCATACTATAATGAGATTCTATTACTGGTACAAAATAGTTATCCATATGATTATCTCATAATTAGATTATCTAATAAACTTATTCATTTAACAAGCATCCACATATTTATTTTGAGTATCACAATACTCACGACTATGAGAATCATCACTTGATCTAATAAAAAAGTATAACATGTGATAATCTTTACGCATTAATGATATCCTATCTCATTAATACTCTAATTAGGAATAATTTAAGCAAAAGCACTACATAGTGTAATAAGAATCTTATATCATGATTTCCTTAAACTGTACATTACGCTTGTAACTTTATCTATTATTATATATATATATATATATATATATATATATATATATATATATGAAATAAAGAAATTGAAAGATAAAGAATGTCTTTATTAAATAAATGTGCAAAATACATTGTACAAATGGATTGGTTCTAGGGCATAATTCTAATAGTATAAGAGTAATCAAGTTTGTGTGGTGGGGCACAGAGATGGCCCTCATACTAGGTGAAGCACATGACCCCCATCACGTGGTGAAAGAGCACAAATGTGGCTCTCACTTTTGTAAAGCACTTGACCCCTATTTCCTGGTAGATGTACATCCTATCGAGTAAGATTCTTCTCCCTCTCTCACTCAGCCCAATCCGATTGTCCCAATTCTGGCCATTAGTTTTACTTAAATCTTGTTGCTAGTTGAGGATGACTCAACCTTTTATATTGATGCCCTGATAAAAAAAAGAGTCAATCTCTCGGAGGTAGCCACCTACTAAGAGATATCCCTAAACCAACCAAAGGCTAGTATAAAGGTGTTACCCCTATTGAATACTCAACGTTATTCATTTAACAAGTTTCAAAAGGCTCTCAAAGCAGATCCTACAAAAAACAATATTCTCCATTTCACACCAAGATTTTTAGAAGGCATAGTTTTACAATGAAAAATTTTAGTCCAAGCATTCATAATTGAAGGAGCCACATGTTTGAATAAGTGATGCTATGTATTTAAAAAAAAATGCATGCATGAAAATGAATCCATAAATTGAGTACTCAAAATAAATTCCAGAGTTTATTGGTTGGCTCTTGAGTCATGCTTAACAAATCTAGACATTTTCCAAATATAGAAGTTTACAAAATTAGAAGGTTTATGAATATAGAAAGTCTCCAAAATTAGATAGCTTCCAATTGTGGAAATTTTCAAAATTAGTTCATGTACAAATATTTCATAAATGACAGGAAAATTTACAAGTCTTTCATTCAAACCAACTTAATTAAATCGAGTCTCACATATAAAATTGATTTCATAAGTGCAAGGAAACTTACCTTATTCTCAAGCTTAGAATATAACCTCTAATGAGTTGATCATTGCCCTTGATAACCTCCCAAATCTAGAAAAAAGTTTCAAATAAATTAATACAAATACTTCCTAGGTTAACTAGTAATGGCAAGTAGGCCGGCCTGCACAAGTTCGGGCCATTCCGGTCGAGACCGACCCGCCTACCATGCAGGCCAGTCCTACATATCTGTAGGCCAGGCCCAGGGCCAGAAAGCCACGGCCTGGTCCCTCGGCTTGTGATGCCCGTGGGTCGGTCTTGGGGCCTTTCCTCTCTCTCCCTCTTTATTTTTTTCTCTTTTAATTCGATTAAAAAAATTTGAATATGATTTTATTTTGAAATTTTTTATTATTTCTTAAATAACACGATTATTTAAAATCATAAAAAAAAAATCACCTTGAAGTGGGAGGGAGGTTTAGCTTGAACCCCTACTAGTTTTATTAATTAATAAAATAAATGTTACATAAGAGAGGGATTTGATGCCTAAACCTCTTAAAAATATTATAATGATTAAAATTTAAAAATAGAATAAATATCTTAAAACTAAAATTAAACAGTTACATAATAATATTGCATATCCTAAGTTCCTAGTTATTCGAAATATTAAACTAACTACTTGAATCACCACATTCTTTACTTGAGTCATCATCAATAATTCACGAATTGACCATTCTATCTTCAGCTGCGAACCAACTACTACTACACATTAACATTTTTAAAGTATGATGAGTCAATCAGGATCTTCTTTCATCAATTATTCAAGTGCCTCATTAAAGATGCTTTCCAATGGTATTATGAAGATAGGTGGCATCAAAAGATCACCTATCATTTTAGATAAAATTGGGTATTCCTTTACATGATTCTTCCATCAACCACATATGTTAAAATATTGATCCTCATTTTCTACAACAAGTTACATCTCGTAAATTGCTATTTCATTATAAGTAGTGGTTGATCTTCTTTGACACGTCATGATATTCCATGGATTTAATTTTGATGAAATCAAAGAGGTCAATCTTCGCGGTGGTTGAAATTGACTGGTAGATGATGGTAAACCTTCCGTACTTATAGTAGCATAACTAGAACAAGAAGATTCAAACTCATACAAATTATACATATCAAATGGAGCTTTAGTCATTTTTTTCTTTTATATCTTTTATCATGTATTGTCTAAGTATTGAAGATTTATCAAAATCTAATATTTCGTAAAGATATTCGATAATACTATGAAATCCAAGAGTTTTTACTCGATGATCTAAATACAATGCCATACAATATAAAATAAGAATCTCTTCATAATATTTTTTATATTTTTCAAACATACTTTTTATAAAATTACCATATTGGGGATGATTTATATACTTATTAAAAATATGTACTACCTTAGCAAGTACGGGGAGAATATGATGAATAGTGAAATAATAAAATCTCGAAAAAAGTCCAGTTGTTTCTTTAAAAGTAAATAAAAATGTTGAAAGCACAATACAATTTTCAAAATAATTTTTAGTGAGTTGAGGTTGAAAATTTTTATTATTACAAAATTCAATAAGTTGATTTTGAAAAAGTATAACACTTTTAAACATATCAAAAGTTGAGTTTCATCTAATTTTACAATTTAATCTAAATTTTTTAAAAGACAAACCCTGTTCTCGGCATAAAGCTTTAAAATTTTGAAGCCTAGTTGGAATGATAAACCTAAGGGGGGTAAATAAGGTTTATGATAAACAAATACAAATTTTCAAGATCTTTTGAAAGCCTAAAAAAAAAAAGAACCGACAATGTGTGTGTGCTAAAAAGGCAGATTTTCTATTCAACTTTCAGTGTGTAGCTAAATATCTTTCAAAACTCCACTAAATAATGAGAAGAGTTACTATATTAAAGCTGGTAAGATAAAGCATCAACAACCGTTTCACGATACTACATAAATGACTTTAATCAAATTGTGAATGCAAGAAAGAAGGCAATGTTTTCAAATTAGATGAACAGTAAAATCACCAATCACAAATTTTAGAATAAATGTAATAGAATAGACCCAATGATTTATAGTAGTTCAATCCTCAAATGATCTACATCTACTACCTTAAGCACACACTTAAAGATTTCAACTCAATCACTAAAACCTTTTTTCTAGATCAATGATGGTAGCCAATACCATTATTACAATAGAGGGTTACCACACTTGGTTTTACTCCCAATCTCTATACACTAAAAATCAAGGTTTACCCCATTTGAGTTTTACTTTCCAAACCTTGATATAATTCAAATTATAGAGAAAATGCATAAATAACTCACAGATTGAGCATATATAAACCAACTAGAGTACCTTTACCTTTTTGCCTTTAGAACAATAGGTCCCACTTTGAAGCACGTGTAAATGGGGGATTTTTGTTTTTCAAAAGTCTTAGGATGTTTCTAAAAATGTTAGCATGAATCCCTTACTGAAAATCGCATTTAAATGACTTTTATAGAGGCAAAAATCAAAGCTATCATGGCTAATAACAGCTAGTTGTTGCTATTAGGATTTGCAGGGATTTTGAATACACAAGGAGAAAAATTATATGTCCAAAAGGTGTGTCCAAATGTCTACTTTATACTAAAATTCCCATTTTAAAATTCTGTAGGCTTTGGTCTTACAAGGTAGAAAGTTGTGCACGCGAAATGTGAGTCCAAAACAACATTTTATGCTAAGAAGTATAATTTGAACAATTTTAGATTTAAGCCCATTTGGAAACAGACTTTAGATGGGTGTTTTGGATTAAGAGGTTCGTCCAAAACTACTCAACTAAGTTTTTATAAAATTAAAATCTTTTCTTTTTAAATTCTTTTTATGGTCAAAATCTAGATTAAAAATACTCCCCTTTTGAAATGACTTTGAGTGCTTCAATATAAAATAAATTAAACTTAAAGTAATGAGACATAGGAAATACAAGTAATACATTAACCATAATTTTCTAATCTATAATTCTTTAAAAGTCTTTATAGTATGCAACTCCTTTTGGTAGGATCTTGACTTAATCAATCTTTCTTGGACTTCATCATCTATGAGTTGTTTTGCAATCCTATTTGTAATATTTTGAAAAATCGTGGTCAAACATACCATATCCAAAACTCTTATCACATACAAATCATACATGTTAGTCCACACTAATATTTGTCATTAATTAAAACACAAAAAAAGCCATTTGGGCTAACAATCCCCCCTCCTCCCTTTTTGAATGATGACAAACTTGATGGATTGTGACAAGAAAAACAGTGCAAGCTTGTATGAACATGTTAAATAGAGAGATATAAAAGTTTATATTCATTTGATGCACAATCTCTTAGCATGAAGCTCAAAAAATGATTATGAGATAAGATTAGAAAATTTTAAGCTTAGTCTCATAAACTGAGCTCAATGAACCTATAGTCCTACTAACCTTCGTATCCACCTTTCTTCCTTGAAAGGACTATTTCACAAGGAAATAGCCAATTAATGGTTATTAAATATAAAATATGTTAGCATAAAGATACAGCATAAATGTACATATGGAGGTTTTGAAGATAGAACATATTTATTAATGCTTCCCTTTCTATATGCATATGAGTAGCAGATAGAAAGATACATATAATATTATGCATTAGCAGATAAAATTGGATTTGTGATTTTGGGCTTCCAAAAAGTACATCCGAAAAATCTTTCAGATTAGGATTTTGGATTTAGAATTACTCCCCCTATGTCTGTACTGGGTCTAAACAAATCCAATCAGTTGTATTACAGATCAATCCTAATCTCACCCCTCCGTATTTTTCTCCCCCTTTTGTCATCAGTAAAAAAGGTTAGAAATAAAAAATAGATAAAAGAGAGAAATAAAAACAGATAAACAACTATAGCAACAATAAGTACTTGCAGCATAGCATCATAAAAAAATGTTCACGAAAATGAAAAAAAAAATTGATAGAAAAGGCATCGGGGAAGATGTAAGCCGACTTTCTTCATGGTCTTAACATCATGTTTGTCGGTGGAGATTGCCATATCTCCCTGAATCACTATAGTCATAGGCTGATCATCTGCATCATTCTTCTTTTTCTTTCCAGCTAGTCTGTTGGATTTCTTTTTGATTTCTGCATGTTTCTACCGGCAGCCCGATGAACTACTAAGTACAGCTAGTTTCTCCTACTTAGGTGCAGCTTTATCAACAGTGGTTATGGCAGCAGTGGTTGCAACAATAGTAGATTCTTCAGTTTGCTGAAATAGGGTAGCATCAACACCAATATCCTTCTCTATTGAAGGGATGACAGTTTCATGTTCTTGCTCCGGTAGAAGGGGTTGCTCTTTTGAGACAGCTACAGTTTCAGATTGCTTCCCTTCCACATTAGTTAATCTAGTTCCTAGATTTTGCTACTCAACTCTCACATCTGCATTTAGACTATCCAATTTAGTGGATAAAAGATTCAAAGCATTCAGATTTCTCTGTGTTATTCCACTTTCTTTAGTCTTCTCCTTGCCTTTACTAGATGATTCTTCTTACATTTTAGCTTTTCTTTTCATCCCAACCGAGGCAGCAGATGCTGATTTCTTTCCTTCGGTTTTAACCTTAACCAATTTCTCCTTTTCTTCTTCCATGGCATCCCTAAGCAAAGTCCATTAGTTGTCCATTTAGATAAATCCCATTTTTTTCAAAAGAATATTTGTTGTAGACATTAATCTTAGAGTGCTCAGGGGTAACTAAACTCAAATCAACATTAAAATGCTTAAACAGATTGGTCAGAAGATTCTTGAAAGCCATAGCTTTATTTGAGATATTCTGAGATTGATCATCAATTTTGCAGCCAAAAACTCAAAATTAATTTACCTGGCCTCTAATAAAGCCAACATTAACACCATCTACATATTACTCATAAAACTTTTATATCCAAAATTCGGTATTACCATGGTTGAAACTATTGGGTGAAGTAATCTGCCCATTCCATTCAACCATTTAGTATTGTGGTCAAACCACAATTTGATTTTGCTCTCAAATCTCCTCAATTCAAACAGATCAAATCTCTCAAATAATTTATTCATTTCAAAGAATTGTATCCCACCATTTCTAACATAAAAAATTCTATTTAGCATTCAGTAGTCAAACATAAAATTCACACATATCCAACCCAAGATATGTACCATTACATCATAAATCCATCCCATGTTTCCTCATATCTTTCTTTTGTCAGATTAGAATAAAATTCCCAGACTAGAGTCGTATACAACTTTTCATTTACAAACAATATTGTTCCCTAGCCAAACGATTCAAACAAATTCAAAATATTTGTATAATTAAAGAATGCTTTAGCATCAATCTGGTAACCCACAACAATGGTTGTGTTCCTAAACACCTAGTCATTATATTCAAACTCACATTTTGAATAAAAAAATCGGGGTACTTGGGTATTCGTATTTTCCTCCTTCAATGGTTGTTTCGATAAGGTGGTTTAAGAAGTAGGTTCATCAACAACACTTTATTTCGTTGCTATTGCTTTGCTTTTCTTGGTCTTCTTTATTTATTTATTTTTTATCCCTTTATTAGGTTTTGGAAGTTTAGCCATGGCAGATGAAGTTGGAGGGTTTGGTTTCTCTGGTTTTGTTGATAGAACAACGTCCAGAAGAAAGAAAAAGTTGACAACTTTAGATTTTGAAAAAAGAAGATAATTCAAATAGATTTGAAATATTTTAGGCTTTACGAGGTATTAGACTAGGTAAGTACAATCAAGTACAATTAAAAAGTAACTTTTCAGGGATATGAAAAGATAATATTTGGCTTGAGAGATGGTTTTGGTAAGGAGATTTTGGATTCACTTCGTCCAAACACTGTATTCAAAATCTCTATCCGAAATAAAAAATCTTCAGGAATCTACAAGAATAAACAACTAACTCCAGCAAAATCATTAGTTACATAATCTGGTAATTCTCAATCTTTTCCTCAGATGATTGAATCTATCTTCGGCTAGTGGCTTGGTGAATTTATCTGCAAGTTGATCATTTGTAGAAATGTATTCAATACAAACATCACCCTTAAGCACATGGTCTCTAATAAAATGATGTTTAATCTCAATGTACTTAATTCTTGAGTGCTAAACAGGGCTTTTAGTTAAATTTGTAGCACTTGAAATCAACACATAGAATAGGAACACACTTAAAATTAAGATTAAAGTCGAGTAAATTATGTTTCATCTATAAGATTTGAGTACAACAACCTCATGCGCTATATATTCTACTTCAATTGTTAAAAAGAGACATACAAGCTTGCTTTTTACTGTACCAAGAGACTAAAGAATGTCCAAGAAATTAACAATATCCACTTGTACTCTTTCTTTCAACTTTACAGCCTGCATAATTTGTATCCATGTATCCTATAAAATCAAAATAGTTAGTTTGAGGATACCATAGATCATAATTATGTGTTCCAACTAAGTATCTAAAGATACGTTTTACAATACATAAGTGTGATTCTTTGGGACTAGATTGGAATCTTGCACAAAGACAAACCAAGAACATAATGTCAGAGCGGTTAGTGAAATATAGAAGACTTCCAATCATACCTTGATACTTTGATTCGTCTATCTTCTTATCCTTTCATCTTTGTCAAACATTAATAAAGTACTCATAGGTGTACTAATTTCTTTTCCTTTGAACAGTTTTTAGCATAGTTAGCTTGATTTAGGAAGATTCCATCTTGGCTTGCTTAATTTGTAAACCAAGAAAAAAGTTAAGTTCTCCCATCATACTCATTTCAAACTTTTACTGCATAGTCTTTGCAAACTTCTTACACAAAGATTCATTAGTAGCTCCAAAAATAATATCATTAATATATATTTGAATAATTAAGAGGTCATCAGAATTTTCAGCTTTGATGAACAATGTACTATCAATCAAACCTCTTGAAAACCTTTTGAAAGAAAAATCCACTCGATCTTTCATACCAAGCACATGGAGCTTGTTTTAAACTATAAAGAGCTTTAGAAAGTTCTAAAACATGATTTGAAAAATTTTCATGAATAAAACCAAAGGATTGCTCTACATATACTTCTTCTTCAACAAAATCATTTAAAAATGTGCTTTTAACATCCATTTGATAGAACATGAAATATTTGAAATATGCAAAAACAAGCAACATTTTAATAGATTCTAATCTAGCAATAGCTGCAAATGTCTTATTATAATCAATTCCCTCATTTGGATTGAATCCTTGGTCAACAAGTTTAGTTTTATTTCTAATAACAAGGTCATGCTCATCAAGTTTATTCCTAAATATCCACTTGGTAACAATCACGAGATGATCAAGTGTTCTAGAAAAAGGTTTCCAAACTTAATTTCTTTCAAATTGATTTAACTCTTCTTGCATAGCCATAATCCAAAAATCACCACACAAAGCCACACCAATGCAATTAGGTCAATACTTGAAAGTAAGGCTAAATTATCAATAAAGTACCATCGGTTTTGACACCACAGTTTGGATCTCTGATAATTTTCTCTTTTGGATGTCAGCTTTTGTACTTCCATTCTTTTGGTAAGCTTTGATCAGCATGATCTTCAGTTCTTTGCTCACTATCTTCAACTTGTTATTCTTCCAATTCTTCTTCTTTGGCATATTTGTCAAGTAATAGAGTTTTGGATGTTCAATGCCATTTTCTTTTGAACTACCTACATCATCGTCATCTTTTCTAGATGAATATATATTAGATTCATCAAATATAACATGTACGGATTCTTCCACACATAGAATTATTTTATTATACACTCTATATGCCTTTGTGTTGGAAAAGTATCCAAAAAATATAGCCTCATCCGATTTGCTATCGAATTTGCCAAGATTTTCCTCGAGTGTTGAAAACAAAACATTTGCATCAAAAAATGTTGAAATATGAAATCTATGGGACTTTGTCAAAAGTTCAAATGGTGTTTTTCTAAGGAAAGGCCTTAGCATAACACGGTTCACAATATAGCATACTGTATTCACAGCTTCAGCCTAAAAATATCTTAGAAGGGATCATTCACAAAGTATTGATCTTGGCATTTCATGCAAAGTTCTATTTTTTCTCTCAACTACAATATTTTGTCAAGGGGTTTTTGTTGCTGAAAAATATTATGAGAAACACCATTCTCATCACAAAATTTTATAAATTCATGGTTGTAAAATTCTCTACCATTATCACTTCTAATTGAAATCAATTTGCACCCAAGAGAATTTTGAATATGGTTGAGTAACTTTGAAAATTCAAAAAATGCTTCCTCTTTTTGTGCAAGAAACAAGGTTCAAGTAAATCTTGAAAAATTATCAACTAATACATAAGCATACCTCTTACCAGCAATGCTAGTGGTCCTCATTGGTCCAAACGAATCCATAAATATAAGTTCAAAAGGTTTCGAGATTGAAATCATTTTTTTTTTTTTTGTTTAAAGGATGTTTTGGTTTGTTTTCCAAATTGAAAAGCATCATATAGTTAGTTTTTGTTAAATTTTATTTTGGATAGTCCTCTAACAAACTCTTTTAAAGATAATTTATTTAGCAAATTAATAGACACATGGTTTAGCGTTTATGCCAAAGGTAGTCATCATCATTATTAAAGGCATTTTATATCATGAGTAATAAGATCATCAAGATATAATACATAGATATTATCAATACGATTTGCAACAAAAATGATTTCATTACGAGAATTATCAATAATAGTGCATGAATCTTTCTCAAATTTAACCTTACAACCATTGTCACATAATTGGCTAATACTAAGCAAATTGTACTTCAGACCATCAATCAACAATACTTGCTTAATAATAGTGGAAGATCCCTTACCAATATTACCTATATTAAGTATTTTTTTCCTTTTTTTGTCTCCAAAAGTAACAAATCCATTATTTGCACCTTGAATGTCTTCTATTAGTACTGTATTTCCCTTCATGTGTCTAGAGCATCTACTATCCAAGAAACACTTTGTGGAGCTCATCTTTTGCGGCAAATGTACTTATATATAAGATGGAAGAGTAACTTTTAGTACCCATACTTTTTTGGGTCCACAGGGATTAGTAATAGTTCCTTTAATTCTCCACACTATTTTTACACTGGATTCTACTTTCTTCATAACATGACACCTAGATACTTTGTGTCCATGTTTGCCACAATATATGCAACAAATATGAATCATATATGAAAAATTAGCTTTAACAAAATAAGATTTGTAATTTTCAGCTTTGTTCATATGCCTATAGCCTAGGCCCTTTCTGTCCTCAGCTACATATTGCACTCCAAGCAATCTATTTAGATTGTCTTTTCCATTTGTGAACTTCTCAATGCATGTAGTAAGATCATCAACTCTCTTTTTTATGTTATTAAAATCACTAAGAATAATTTTAGGAGAGAGTACTTTGTCACATAAGCATTTGTTCTCAAGTGACATATAATGCAAAGAAGTTGAGATAACATCATTTTCAACATTTGAACAATTAGTAGAATCAAGTAGAGCTTTGTTCTCACTTAATAGCTTAGCATTGTCATCTAATAAGGAATCAATCTTCATTTTCATTTTCTTATTTCTTTTGGACAGCTTTTTGAGTTCATGGAACATGTCAATAAGAAGCTCATTCAGATCATCATAATTTTCACAAGTAGAATCATATAATTCAGATACAGAATTAGAAGAAATAGGATTTACCTTATCTTCCATGGCCATGAAGCATACGTTGGTTGTTTCAATTTCAGATTCACTATTTCCTTAGTTTCAAATCCATCTTGGTCCCAAGTCCCGACCAATCCTTTTCCTTTCTTTGTCTTTATGTTCATACTTTTCTTTTTATTTTGCTTGGCCTCCATTTCTTTAGCTATTGGACAATCAGTAACAAAATGTTCCATACTTTTATAGTTATAACATTGAGGTTTAAAAGATGAAGTTTTTCCTTTCTTTTTGACAAATTTTTTGCCTTTTCTGAACATCTTCCTAAACTTTCTAGTAACTATGGCCAATTCTTCAGTGTCAAAATTATTGCCATAGTTACTTTCAGATTGTTTACTATTAGCTTCATCATTGGCAGCTTTTAAGGCAGTTCCACTTTTGCCTCTATCATTATCATCATGTTCCTGAAACCTTTAAAGTTTCATTTCATGAGTCAAGAGAGATCCAATCAGTTCTTCGGTTGGTAGATTTTTCAAGTCCTTAGATTCTTTCACAACCAAGGTCTTAGGTTGTCAGCTTTTTGGCAAAGCATCAAGTATTTTTCTATTTTGCTCTTCAAGGGAATAGATTTTCACATATGCCTTTAATCCATTTATAATGTTTGTAAATCTAGTGAATATATCAGTTATGTTCTCATTTGGTTTCATGGTAAATAGCTCATAGCCACGGATTAAGAGTCCTGACTTTGATTCCCTTACTTGATCTATCCCCTCATGAGTAACTTCAAGTAATTTTCATTTTTCATAAGTTAAATTACAACCACTAACCTGATTGTATTCATTAGCATCAAGTGCACAGCATAGCATATTCATAGCCTAAAAATTTAAGGTCATTTTTGAAGTATTTTCACTATCATATTCATCACTCTATTTAGGCACTTTTCTATCTTCGACAGTTTTGAATAGAAAAAATAGTCCATTTTCAATCAGGTTCCATAGCTCAAACTTAATTGAGTATATATAGATCTTCATCCTATTTTCCTATAAGGTATAATTGCTTCCATTGAATAATGGTGGTCTATTTGTTGAAGACCCTTCAATGTACGACAGAGATGAAGTGTTTACCATCTAAATATTTCCTACAGGGTTATTAGACCAAAAATAATGTAGACCAAACTCTGATACCAATTGATAAATCTTAGAGGAAGTGAATAACGTTTATGGCAAATAAATGCAAATTTTCAAAGTCTTTTGAAAACCTAAAAAAAAAAAGAACAAAAAATGTGTATGCTAGAAAAATAGATTGTTTCGTGCAGCTTTAAGTATGCAGCCAAAGATCCTTCAAAACTTCACTAAATGATGAAAAGAGAGACTATATTAAAGATGGTCAGATAAAACATCAACAACTATTTAACTCTACTACATAAATGTCTTTAATCAAATCAGTGAATTCAAGGAAGAAGATAATGTTTTCAAATTAAATGAATAGTAAAATTATAGTCATAAATTTCAGAACAAATACAAGAGAATAGACCAAACGATTTATAGTGGTTCGATCTTCAAATGATCTACATCCACTACCTTATGCACACACTTAATAATTTTAACTCAACCACTAAAACATTTTTCCCAAATCAATAGTGGTAGGCAACGCCAATATTACAATAAAGAGTTACCGCACTTGATTTTACTCCTAACATCTATATACCTAACAATCAAGGCTTACCTCAACTGGGTTTTACTTTTCAAACCTTGATATAATTCAGATTAGAGAGAAAGTGCATAAATAGCTCACAGATTGAGCAGAAATAAACTAATTATAGTACATTTACCTTTTTATCTTTGGAATGGTAGATCTCACTTTGAAGCGCGATATAGATGAGGGATTTTTGTTTTTCAAAAGTCTTAGAATGTTTCTGAAAGTATTAGCACGAATTCCTTACTGAAAATAACATTTAAATGGCTTTTATAAGGGCAAAAATCAAAGATGCAATAGCTAGTAATGGCTAGTTGTTGCTGTCAGGTTTTGCAGGGATTTTGGATTCACAAAGTGAAAAATTGTGCGTTCGAAAGGTGTATTCAAAAGTATACTTTATCTTAAATACCTATTTGAAATTTTGTAGGCTTTAGTCTTGCAAGGTAGAAAGTTGTGCATCCGAAATGTGCATCCAAAATAACACTTTATTCCAAGAAGTATATTTTGAACAACTTTAGATTTAGGTACTTTGATAACAGACTTTAGATGGGTGTTTTGGATTCAGAGGTTCATCCAAAACAACTCAACCAAGTTTTTATAAAATTAAAAGCTTTTCTTCTAAAATTATTTTTATGATAAAAAAATGGATTAAAAATATCCCTTTTTTGAAATGACTTTGAGTGCTTCAATATAAAATAAATTGAACTTAAAATAAAGAGATATAAAAAATACAAGTAATATTCTAACCATAATTTTCTAGTCTATAACTCTTCAAAAGTCTTCATGGTATGCAACTTCTTAAGGTAGGATCTTGACTTGATCAATTTTTCTTGGACTTCATCATCTATAAGTTGCTTTGCAATCCTATTTGTAAGACTTTGAAAACCCATGGTCAAACATACCATATCCAAAAATCCTATTACATACAAATCATACATATTAGTCAACATCAATACTTGTCATTAATCAAAATATAGTAGAAAGCCCTTTGGGCTAACATGAAGAAATTTTAATAAATAAAATAATATTTCTAATTATATTAACAGTATCATCAATATATTTATATTTTTCTTTAACACACAAATTAAGTATATAGTAAGCATACTTAGTATGAAATAAGATTCTATCTAACATAGGACTTATAGTATTTTTCAAAATTGCTATAGTAGAATCATTATTTGAAGTTTTATCTAAAGAAATAAAAATAATTTTATTTAATATTATTTGAAGTATTATCTAAAGAAATAAAAATAATTTTATTTAATATTTTATATTCACAACATATTTGAGTAACCATTCTAGTAATGCTGGTACTTAAATGGGGATATTCAAATAATTTAAAACAAATAGTTTTTTTTTGTACTAATCAATCATGATCGATCTAATGAAATGTAATGTACAAATAAAACTCATTAGTAATTGTTAATCTAACTATCACAAGTAGAAGTAAATTTTCAATTACAAGAATCAAATGACATTCTTTCACTACACCAAAATTGATTATTAGTGGCACACGTACCTATTGATGTTACATAATATTTAATTTTTGTCATATATAATATTTTATGACCTTTTTTATATCGTCATATTGATCATCACCTTTTCACCATTGCTAAAGATATATGGTGACGATATGAATATTGTATATCATCATGAATACTTTCCGTGATGTTCTAATAATACGTCATTTAGCAGTTTGTCACTAATTGTCAAATTTGTTGTAGTGTTTCATCTCTTTATATATCTTTATTATGTCACTTTTTAATGTTATTTTAGGAATCCTTTTCCATGTAGGTCGGCAATATTATTGTATGAATTGTTCATATTGTATATTTTTTGAAAAGTTTAAAAGTAATTTAATTTTAACAACCATTTTAGCAAATTCAGTTCTAGTTTTTTTATTATCATATTGAAAATTACCTATAATTTGACCTCTTGAAGTATGAATTTATTGTTGTTTAAGTAGGTTTTCTAGCTAATCACTATGTGACATTTTCATATATCTAACTAACGTTCACATCCCTCCTCACTTCTTATGTGCATATACCACCCTATAAATTTTATATGTTGCCCTATTATTATCATTTTTTCTTTTTAAAAAGATTCCAAACCATAGATGTTTTTGCTTTAGCTATAACTTTATAAGTTTCACCATCAACTTGGTCCTGAGGCTCACCCATATTTAATTCACCAAGATTAATAGTTGGAGTTGGTTACTGTACACTAATGTTAGAGCCTTTATTTTCATTACATATTTTATTATTTATTAAATTTAAGGCTAGATCTATATTGAATTCAAAATATGATGATGATTGTGAAGAAAAATAATGTTATTAATTTGGATCCATTATTTCTAAATAAAAACTATCAATTAAAATTCAAATAAAAGTTTAAATAAATAAATATTCCTTCAAATAAAATGTGACAAAGTATTAACTAATAATGAAATAAGAGAATTGAAAAATATAAATAACTTGTAAATTAACTTAAAATTAAACAAATAACTAAAATAAATAAATAATCAATAAAACTAAAAAATAAGAATATAAGATTAAGAAATACTAACTAGTTGATGGCCAATAAATAATAACACTTTGTTAAGTTTTACTTTTTGTCTTCTTCAAGACTTGAATTATCCACTGTTCCACCACTTAATAATCTTCCCAAATATGAAAATTTTGCTTAAATAATTTTAAAAAATATTTAAAATAAATTTTATTCTAATGTTTTTTGTAGAAAAATGAGTGATTTGAGGATTATAAGAGAAACAAGAATAAAAATAGAGAATTAGAAAGAGTTAGAGAGTTTTTGGTGAGTTTTATGGTGAATTGGGGATATTTATAGGGTTTTGAAGATTGGGGAAGAGAAATAGTCGTTAGGAGGCTATTATGCAAAAACAAATTGCAATTTGACCGTTGGAGGTCAAATTATAATTTTTAGAAGTTTGAGAGTCGTTGAGTAATGGCTCTCAAAGGCGGACTGGCTCGCTGGGCCACGAGCCCATGGCGGGCCAAGGATAAAAAATCCCCTGGCCCAGCATGGACCGGCCCCCAGAACCGGTCTACTACAATGGCCACGGTTTGGCAAGTAGGCCGTGCCGAACCAACCCACCTACTAATGCTAAGGTCAACTCAAAGAAGCACAAACCCATACTACAGACCAAGTGCATCACACAACGTCAATACCCTACACTTGACAAAATAATATTAAAGAACCGCAAGCATGTCCTTCATATATATTCAACATCTAAGCCCTTCAAACATCACTAAGCATGCATAGAATTCGTCCATAGTCATAGTTCAAGCAAATAAATCAAACTTAGTAGTTTTGCATAACTCCCCTAGGCTATAATCAAATTCGAACAAACATAGCTTTCATTCCCTAAGGTAAAACACCTATGAAAACACCTTCAATTGACCTCAAATTTTGCAACGTAGCTTAACATGTTAGAAATGGAATACAATAAGCACATATAGAGAATTAAGCTTATACAAATCGCAAAAAAATTTATGCCCAAACTGCTCAAATCTGACCAAATATGGCAATGCGAAAAAGAAAATTAATAACTTTCAACCTTGGGCTCAATTAATTCCCAAATTTTGTACATTAGAAGAGCACAGAAAAATCTATATATTCACCCTCTTCCCCCTTAAAGTCGTTCTCAAATTAGGTTGCAAAATAGATTCCAAAATAGTGCATAATAAGTACCAAAAATCTATTCTTCTTAGTTTTTTATTTTCTTGTAAAATTTCATGTGTTGAAACTAGTAATTTCTAGCATAGCAACGCACACATAAGTTATCATTCATGTTCCTAGAATCAAAATTCTGATAGTATTCCAAAGGTGAAGCTAGATTGCAAACATTTTTTAAAATAACCATTAACATGCTCAAAACAAAACAAAAAATCTAGCAAGGTTCATGTATTCATAAGCACACAAAAAAAGGGGTTTCCTAAATTCAATTCATCAAGAAAACTAAATTCAATCATGCAAAGTAAACATGGCTACATATAGAGTACTGAAAACCTATCACCTTGTATTTAACAAACATCCCAGGATTTTCGCTCAAGACTATACATTCAGTTATAGAAAAAAATTCTGATCATAACACATCATCATGAAGCCATAAACATGTATATATATGTTTCACTACTGATAGTTTTGTTATAGAATTTTCGTGTGCATTTGTTGGACATTTTTTTTCGAATGATATACTTTATTTGAGGACTTTTGTATAAGTATTGGAGCCTTATAATAATTTTTAGTTAGAATTTTTTTAAGATTTGAATTTCTTCTACTTTTCGTTATAAAGACTGCTTGTCCAAAGGATGGGGTGATATTCTCAACCTATTTTGGATTACGAAGGTAAGTGTGGTGTTATAAGTGGTATTAGAACAAGTTACTATATCCCAATATGGGAACTAAATGCTACACTATGCGTAGTGAGAGTTACCTCTAGAATTCTATAACGCATGGTTAGTCTTGGGTTTGGTCTGTAAGTTTAGGTCCAACGGGACGTTTGGACCAAAATAAGGAATGAATGTGATACAATAATCCCACATGAAATTGAGATGAAAAGTGTGAATGGTATATAATGATAGGTCAAAGTACCTATTGTCAATTTAGGATATCTATTTTTGAGCCTACAAGGATGACGGTCAAGTAGTTGACTGTGGGTGTTGTCAAGCCCATTGTTGTGCTCATAGACCCATGGGTGTAGAAGGTGATAAAGTACTACACCGTACACAATAGGAGTTACCTCTAGAATCTCATGCAACCTAATTAGTCTTGGATTTGGCCCCTAAGTGTACCCAACGAGGATGCTTAAGCCTAAAGGAGGGATGTTACAGAGCATGCATTTATATTAATTAAAAATCTACTCTATTCACTATTAGAATTTTATGTTTAAGTAGTGAATTTATTAATTGAAAAATGTGAATTATCGATTGATTGGATTGAGATATTTTATGGCATGAGAATTTAGCATTTGAGGATATTTTTAGAAAAATGATTACTAAAAAATATATTGTGGATTGATGTCAGTATTTTTTTGAAAACAATTGCACAAAACTACCAAAATTTTCACTATAGTGACACTCTATTTTAAGACTACTATATAACCGGATTTCATACTCGATTTTGAGGAGATTTTTATCTAAAGTTTTACTATATATGATAAGTTTTAAATTTGAGAGTTTGAAGAAAAATTGATTTCATTTGCTTCGTCAATTAATCAATTATTTACTACCCTATTTTACATACCAAAGCAAAATTTACTAATTGTGTTGGAGTTAAGAATTATGGGGGATTCTGACATAAAAGATATATAAATATAATTTAACTTTATCTTATGATATTTTGAAGATGTTCAGAGGTGTTTAAATAGGTACATGATTGAATTGAAATGCATGTTTGCTAGAAGTTGGTTACAAAATTAGCTTGTCAATAGAAACTAAGTTGCATGAAGAAAACTCTTGTATGTTATGTAATCATTTGAATAGATGATTTGTTGATGATAGTTTATTGATATTTTTATGATTATATGATTCTTATAGGAAGATATTTATGTTGAAATGTATTTGGAGTTATATGATTGGGGTTTATGAGCTAGGTGTGCAAGTGTTGATATAATAAATTATGAATTAAGATTGGAGTTGAATCACTATTTTGAAAGAATTGATATAGGAGTTAACACTTGAAGTATTTGAATGGTAGAAGAAGTGGTGGATATTGAAGTCATTAGACCTATCGACTAAATTAGGACTCTTAAATTTGTTTGGATCAAGGTAAGTCCTCATATTTCACGCAAATTCTGTTATGCAAGACGTAAGTCCTAGCAATATTTATGAAAATAATTTATATTTGAGGTACTTTTGGAAAATATAAATATTTACATCTTATAGAATACTTTGCATATATGATATTGTGAAAATGTTTTCAAACATGATTGCAAGTTCTTAGGGTTATGAAATGTTTATGCATGATCTATTTAGATAAACCTTCTAAAGGTTGACATGTTGAGTTGGGAGTCATGTATTGTTTTTGCTTATAAATTTTAGACTATGAGTTTTCATGCATGCAAATATTTGTGAAAGCCATAGCATGAGCTTTGAAAATTGATTGGCTCCAATCTAGCTCTATCTTATGGAAAGTGATTTGCAATGTATGGAAATGATTTGTTGTTATAAATTTTGGAATGGATCAATTCAATAATATATTTATGTTTTTGGAAGATTCTATTATTTTCAAAATATTATCAAGAAATAAATCTTTTGAATATTTTGGATTTGTATTGAGCTATTCTAGAAGGAATATTATTGTGTTAAGCCACTTTGAAATATAAATGTCGTTGAGTGCTCAATAGAGACAAAATGTCATGTACCAGATTACGTTAGATTGAAGATTTCTTCAGGTAGAAAGCCTTCTTCAGAAGATCACCACTGTCTAAACGGGACGTAAGTACTTGGACGTTGAGCCGTTGTTAGCTAGCAACATACCTCCGTGTAAAATCAAAAGTCAAACATGAGAGATCCTGGCCTTATGGCATTGAAGTGTAGAAGACGAAAAATCATTCTTGAATTAATATCGATAACTTGATGGTAAAATTAAATAATATCAGTATGATGTGTACCTATTTGTACCTAATGGTAAGAATATCAGTAGGATAAATTCTTATATATTAGTATAGGATCACGATGTGCTAGCCCATAAATTTGGTATCTTGATGATACTATTTTGCTTATGGTTTCAAGGCTCAATATAATTAATATGATTTATTATTATATTCTCAAATTATCAAATGGATATTTTCCAGAAATAAATATGTTGGTGATAAATTTCAATTGTGCTTGTATAATTCTCCCATGGAATGTTTTGAAAAATGCTTAAAGGTATACAATTTCTTTTATCTATATCCGTTCAACTCGGTATTCTCATGCATCATGAATTGATTTTCAAAATAGAATCACGTGCACACTACAAAACTTATTGAGACTTTTATCTCACACCCCCTTTTTTAACATGTTTTCTGGATGATTTGAGAATTATCAAGGCTGGAGAACTTATCTTGATGTATTTTGACTTGAGATGATGTCATGAGACAATTTAAATATTCATGTTATTCAGATATTGCTATTGTTTTAGTTTGGGATTATTTTATCTTAGAGACTTATGTATTTAAAAGAGCTATGTAAGAGATTTATATTTAGTTTTATTATTAAGTTTTTAAGAGTTACTAAATTTTCTTAGTATATTATAAAGACCCCTTGTCACATAGACAGAGCTACATTCCCGACTTGTTGGGTTACGTAGTGGGATGTTACAATTGGAATATTTAATGGATATGCTCTATCTCTGTAAAACATTTTAAGAACCTTTGCTATATGTGTTGATTGTTGAATACAAATGCTATCTTCTAAATGTTCTTTTTTATAGGCCAAGACAAAACTTGATTCTTCTAAATTTCTTAATTTCAAATTATTACTTCATGCTATCTCTTACCTTTTAAAGTTCTTATGAAGTTCTAATAAGATTGAATCATCAACATATATAACAAGTATAACAAAACTAGATTTAGATTTCTTGATAAGACACATGAATATATTAGATTATTTTTATATCATGATTTTAATAAATATTCATTAAGAAGACTGTACTATATGTGTCCAGACTACCTTAAGCCAACCAATGACATTGTAATTTAATAAAATAATTTTCACGAGTCAAAATTATATGCTTGGGGTATACTAAATCATTTTGGAATTTTTGTATAAAATATTATTATCAATGCTTTCATATAAATAAGTAGTAACTATATCCATTAGACGAATGTTAATCTTTTTACTCATTACTAGATTCACAATGTGTCGGAGTGTAATTACATCTACCATGGGTGAATATGTCTCATCATAATTATTACTCAATTTTGTGAAAAGCCTTGTGTCACAAGTTATGCTTTATATCTCATGAATTCATTTTTTTCATTTCGCTTGCATACAAATATCCATTTATAATCAATTAGCTTTATGCCTTTTGGTGTTCGGACTACAAGCCCAAAAATCTCACACTTGTAAGGGAATTTAGCTCTAATTGAATCGCATCTTTCTATTTTAACCAATAACTTCTACGATGACATTCTTCAACTAATGTTGATTTAAGATCCTCATTATATTTTAGCATATCAAGTGTTATATTATATGTAAAATCATCATTAACAGATGTTTCCATTTGATTTGATAAAAATCTCAGTATTTTTTTACTATTTTTAGAAACTTCAATTTTTTTTATCAATTGCCACTTGTTTTTATTTTCTAATTCTTCAATTTAATTACTTTGATCATTTAGTCTTCTTTTCTTTTGAGAATTTTTATCTTTTGAACTAAGGAGTCATCCCTACTCTTTTGGCATGCTTTCAATTCAGTAACTATAGGAAATTCATTTTGTCCTATTGGGACTTGTATCTTAATAGAATCATTTATAGTTAGAACATATGATTTAGTTACCCTTGTAAAGTCAACAAAAAATTTTTATAGTTGATTTGCAAATCTTTGCGAATAAGTTATCGTCTCAACTTCTAGTTTATTCAATCTTGTGCACAAATCCAAATAATTTAATAATGTTATGTTATCCAAGCAATTTTTTTTTTAATAATGTTATCCAAACAATTTTTTTATATGGTTTATGTTTTCTCTCTCATTTAAGAAACAAAGTTTCATCAAAATGACAATCAGCAGACCTTGCTATAAATATGTCACCAGTTAATGATTCAAGATATCTAATTATAAAGGGAAAACCACATCCAACATATATCCCAAACTTCCTTGAGTACTCATTTTGTTACGTTGATTTGGTGCTAATGGTATATATACTGCACACTCAAAAATTCTCAAATGATCAATATTTGACTTTGAATCAAAAGTTAATTGTAAAAGAGATAATTTATGATCACTTGTTAGTCTTACATGACAAGTATTGCAGTATGCAAAATAGCATATTCCCAAATAGATGTAGGGAGATTTTTTTTCTCATTAGTAATGGTCTAGCAATTAACCACAACATTTTAATGAATACTTCGGTTAGACCATTTTAGATATGAACATAATATACTAGATGTTCAATAGTAATACCAATCGAGATGCAATAAGCATCAAAGGCATAGAAGGAATATTCTTCGGCATTATCTAGACAAATTCTTTTAATTATAATCTGAAATTGTGCTCTTAAGTGAATTATTTGGACAAGTAATCTCACAAACATCAATCATCAATCACATGCGACCATGTGATCAATACATCAATTAAAACCGTAAAGTATTTGAACTACTTACTTACATGGTGGATGAATTGATCCACATATATTACCTTGAATCTTTTTTAGAAATGTTGGAATTCAACTTTTACTTTTGTTAGAGATGGTTTCATAACTAATTTCCCTTGAAAACATGCTTCACATAAAAAATTACCAAAAAATAAAATCTTTTAAATTTTCAATAGATGATCATGCAAGTTTTTCAATTATTCTTCGCATCATAATAGTTCCTAAATAACCTAAACGATAATGACAAATGATAAATGTAGCAAAATTAGTAAACTTTTGATTTATTAAATGAAGCACTTCAATTGCATAGATTTTTGCATAATATAGATAAGATGAAATAGATAATGAATTTTCTAATAAAGATTTCTTATTCCACTTTATTTGAGTAATACAAAGACACTCAAAACTATTTTACATCATTGTTTCAATATGATATCTATTCCAATTGATGTATTTAAAATTTAATAAATTTCTTCAATATTTTGAGAAAAATAATACTTTATGAATAATAATATTTGTATCTCGGGTATTAGCTCTTTTGTAACTTTCAATCAATTTTTCACTATCACTTATAATAACATTTGTTTTTCCCATCTTTAAGTAAGAGAATTATTTTCTATCTTTCAATAAAGTGTGCATTATATCACTATCAATTAGACATATATATTCAATGTTACTTTTGAATCTAATAAATGGAATAATAGCTATCTGACAATGATAAAATATTTATAAATTTAAATACTTAAATTATAAAATAAAAACTTTAAATGCTAATTACTATTACATTACTAAAAATATAAGACATAAAACTATTAAAAATAAAATTCTAATTCTTCTAAACACTACCATCATGGCATCACCAATCAAATGATCAATTCTTCCTTTTGGATGTTCAAAGAAATCAACCACATCCAAATAAGTTATATCGCTATTAACATTTTCAACATTTATGTCATCATTATTATCACGAAGAGAATGTCACAAAGAAAAGTTTACTTCAACATTTTTGCAAGCCTTCCCAATAGAAGCCTGATAAAAATCACTAAGGCGTTTTGTTGTATGACAATTATTGGACCAATGACCTTTCATGCCACATCAATAACATTTATCTTTATAATTTGTCAAGGTCACATCTTTTTTTTTTCTTTTCTCATTATTTTTTACCCACTTCTAGTAGCTATACTTGTTCTTCATAATTTTATTTTTACCACTGCGATCATAATGAATATTTTTATTATGACCGCATACACGTTCACTATTGGAGATATACCCTAAATAATTTGTATTTGTCATTCAGTATCTTTGTAATAAATATGAGGCATTTATTTTCATAAATAGTGTATTTCGCTTTATAGTCCTCAAATACGTTATTTAATAGTAAAATCCTACAGCAAGTAGAAAGACTATTCTTAAAATATCCCTAATCAATTATTATTAGTGGAATACTTAGAAATTAATAATAGTATGTTTATGACTTGATAGTTATGTTTTACTAGTCATAGATATATGGGATATCAAATTAAAATATAAATAACTATTAATGAACATTATATTGGACATGACCTATGAGTACTTTATGGGACATGTTATAAGTACATTTTTTTCCAAATTATGATATTATATGTCCTTTGACTTGAATTCATCATTGTTTCCTACTTAGTGAATTTTATATATTGACATAATCTTAATTGTCTTTAGTAAGATAATTGAATAAAACTACTATTAGATATAGAATAAGTCAGAGAGATGAATGTGAATAAAAGTGAAAGAATTTATTACTCTCATTTTTAGAAAGAGATATCTATGAGCCCTTTAATAAATTGAACTGCTAAAATGCCTGGTCGTACTCAATATATCAAATAAAGAATATTGATATTATTTTAAATAGTTTACTTAGAGAACAAAAAATAGTTAATTAAGATCCATAAAGATAACATGTTCCATGCCTTATGCTTAATCAGAATATCGTGAGACAAAATGACTAAATATCAAATTATACTTTAGAAGAGATCACTAATCTTTATTTTTAATCTAGATAGTTATAATATTTTGTTAAAAATCGCTCATAATTTGTGGGCCATATAAATACATTTTAGGCACACTACTAGTATTAAATGAACCTACAGGGTCACACATTAAACAAATAACTAGGTTAATTTTTTAGTGTTTGGATTTGATATATCTGGAAATGTATCTAGATTCATTGTATTTAGAAAAATGTCTATATTCATTATATTTGGAAAAACATCGAGATTCGTTGTATTTGGAAACCATTCGAGTTCGTTGTATCTAAGGAACGTCTAAATTCTTTGTATCTAACTTGGTAACTTAATTAGAAAACTAACAAGATTATCTGAGAATATAATCGTATTTATTTGAATTTGATTTCGAATAGGATATGATATGATTCTTCGAGAGAGTTTGATTATCAGAAGCATATTAGACGGTTTTAGGGTTTTAAAACTAGCCGTAAGTCTTCTTATAATAATTGTAATCGCTACTTTGTTTTCTTAGTGTTAAGAAAGTCATATCTCTCTCTCTCTCTCCATTATTCACATGAAAAGAAAATCCAAAAAAAATAAACCTCTGAAACTATAGGTGTTAGCACTCAAGGGGTTTCGGTTCTATTGTTCGTCGTGTGCTACTATAGAGGGCTTTCGCAAAGGCAACGACTATTGTCTAGCTGGATGAACAAAATATCCTACAAATCATCTGAATTGTATGATGCCTTTGAGATATGAACTTCTGTCAAGTCTTTATCGACTCATTTAGCATGTGTCCTTGAAGAATTCGAGGATGTTTTTCGTGTTTAAGAAGTCCTCCAACGTTCACGGCCACGACCACGATTATGACCTCTTTTGAGGTCAAAATCATGAGTTCTAATAGTATTCACTTTTGGAAATGGAGTAGAACCAGTTAATATAGTTTCATAATTTTTCATTAATAATTCATTATTTTATTTAGTTACAAGGAGACAAAATATCAATTTTGCATATTTTTTAAATCCATTTTCTTGATATTGCCACTATAGGAGCACATTCAAGGTATGAAAAGTAGATAAAGTTTTTTTCCACCATATCTTCATTGGTAATATTTTCTCCATACAATTTTAACTGTGAGATAGTTTTAGATATAGCAAAATTATATATGCTCACTAACAGATTTAAAATCTTACAAGCACAAGTGCATCTAATGATACTGTACTTTTGAAAGAACGGCCATTTTCTAGTGGTCAAATATTTCTTTTAGATTACTTCACAAAATAAGTGGATCTTTCATGGTAAAGTATTTCACTTTTAAATCATTATGAAGATGATGGCAAATAAAAATTATAGCTTTAGCACGAGATCATAATAATAATGATTTTTTTTACAATAGTATCTATCCCACCCATTACATATAAATTCATTTTAGCATCTAGTGTCCAGGGTTTTTTGGGTAATTGAAAGAGCTGCAAATTCAAGTTGAGTGAGATTCGTCATGTTAATACAAAATTGAATAGAAAAAGTACCTTTTTTGTTTATAAATTTAAAAAATCATGCCGCTTAATTGTAAATTTTAGTAAAGTAATTCTAGTAGTGTTAGCTCGATTATAAACTTCAATAGAGTAACTTTGATAGAGTGTCGTGTTGATAACGTATTGTAAATTTAATTCAAAATAAAATTAGGAAATAAAAATTGGAAAGTAGAGAGATTATAGGAAGTAGAAAATTAAGAAAATCACTTAAATTCAAATTAATATTATATCCTTTAACATAAGGCTGCTATTTAGAAGGTTTAGATATACTATATTAAAGAATAATAATTGAATTTAATAAATACGATCTTAATTTAAAATTAAAAATTTTAAGAAAACAAATGATCGCATTTATCTTATGAATAAATGAATAATCTCAAAAATTTAAACAGTTATATTTATTTTTAAATAAATAACTAGTTTCAGAAAAAGAAAAAAAAAACTGCAAGTTATCTTATTGATTTCATGTGAACTCGTCCTTTTTAACCTTTCAATTATTGTTGGATATCATCAATTAATCTGCACAAAATCTTTTTACTACCCACAAAACTGTACAGATTACATGTATGGGCTTTAATTGCATAGCCCAAGACTCTATCATTAATCCCCACAATATCAAGAAAGGCAAGCTATTTATCCCTCACCCTTGTTTACTTATCTGCTGCGACATGCAGCTGCATCCTGAAATGATACGTTGTAATATTGAATTCAGGTTTTTTAAAAAAATATTATTTGAATTCAATTATAATTTTAATTAATTAATTTGTTATATTAATTATAAAAGTCATCGTTGAAGCTCTTACTGTGATACGTAACAATGTTAAATTTAGATAAAGGGTTTTTCTATAAAAAAAAATAAATGTTATTTGAAATTCATTTATAATTTTATTAATTAATTAATTAAATTACTTAATAAGATGGATAAAATATGTCAATCATCCTTGAACTATTATATATTTTGATTTTCACTCTTGAACTTTAAAATGCTTAATTTTAGCTCTCGAACTTTTAAAACACATAAAAATAGCCATTTCAACAATAAAAAGCTCAAGTACAATACAAAATCTCTAGATTTTAACTCTCATTCTCCTATTTTTTATTTCTAAAATATTATTCTTCAACTTTAATCTCGCTCTCTTATCTTCGAATTAACTCTTCTATTAATTAAAACTATTAAGTGCTCATAAAAGTTTATCATATGACTTCCACATGACCTATTTGATAGGTATTTTCATTTACTCAATTCTTACAATATGGTGTCATCCTTCTAATTATTATAAAATAACTTCTATATATGACAAGAAAAGACTATTATGACTTGCGCGTCTTTCACTTCTCTTTTTAGATTTTTTTTTTATACTTTACTTATACTTTCAAATTTATTCTTTCTTCCTATAGAAATGCCAAGAAAATTACTATTTGTCAAGAACTGAAATGATTTTTTTTTCTTCATCTTTATGTTTAATTTTGTTTATTAAATGGTAAAATATGTTATTTTTGTTATATGGTTAGATTTGAAAAAGTGCAAAAAAGTAATCTCAAGATTATTGAGTCGAATAAAATGTTTGAAGTTAGATTTTAAAATTATTGTGGATAAATGAAGAAATTTGAAGAGAAGATAGTGAGATTAAAGTTGAAAAATAATATTTTAGAAATTAAAAATAGGGGAATGTGAGTTAAATATGGTGATTTTGTGTTGTATTTGAGCTTTTATTGTTAAAAGGGTTATTTTTTAAATATTTTAAAAGTTTGAATGCTAAAATTACACATTTTAAAATTTGAGAGTGAAAATCAAAATTGATGAAAGTTTAAAGGTGGTTGATATATTTTGTCTTAATAAGATATATACATTTAAAATTAATATATTAAATTGATATCCTCATATTTTATTAGTATAATATATATATATATATATATATAAAGTTAAAATATATGTATTCACTTTATATCCTCATATTTTATATTCATTTGAGCCATTCGGCTGTGCTTTAGAATTTATATGTAACTTAGCCTTTCCTTATATTTTGCCATACCTGATTGCTGCATAGCAGCGTTCTTCGTACATCACCTTTTTTTTTCTTTTTCTTATCACTATAATATATTTATATTTTAATTTTAATTGATAAAATTTGATTATTGAAATAATTAAGATAAAAAATAAAATTACACACATTATATAATGCATAAGATCATTCATACTCTTGCTAAGGATTCTTTTTTTTTTTTTTTAAAGCTAATTCAGTATGATACATGTACTTTGTTATTTTTTTCTGGCAAAGGAAAATCTAATTATTATTTCTTTCATCCGAAATTAAAATGTCTAATTTCTATTTTGAATTATTGCAAAGAAGATATGCATTTTCTTAAAAACAATATACTTCTAAACATTGTCCTTCATAGTTAAAGGGATATAAATCCACTTACAAGTGGCTCTAACATATAGCCTCCTCAATTATTGAGGAAAAAGATAGGTGATTAAATATAGTAAAATATTTTTTAAATTTTTATATCGAATCAAATATAAAAATTTAATTTTAAATGAAAGAAGAATTACATATCAAACCAAAAAGTTCAAAATTTTGACTAATGCGGTTGATACCTTTTCTAATATTCAATTTCTCGATTTATATTTTCGAATGTATTAACTTTTTCTAATATAAACATGACTTCCAATATGATATCTTATTATTATTCTTATTATCTTATAAACAAGAGCATACAAATCTCCCGTTATATGTGGCATTGGCTACAACTCTATTGTGACACATAATAATATTCTTTTATGACGTGGTCTCATTGAATTCAAATAAAGTTTTATTTTTTAAAGAAAATGTATAAGATCATCTGAACTCATTGAACTCATTAGATTCAGATAATTTCACCAGAATATTATTTAATGAAATTTATGAAGTTTATCTGTAACTGAAAATACTTTAAATATTAACTTTTAATGTCTTATATTTATTCCCAAAATCTCTTAACTTTTCAAATTTTTCTCACCACTAAATACCTCTCCTGTAGACGACGATTCCTATTGTGACACTTGACAACGTTTGCAACTCACGTGCGACAGTGTCTTTTTGTAACACGTAGCCCATTGAATTCAAATGATTTTTTTAAGAAAATATAAAAAGTTATTTGAATTCAATGTAAAAAGTTATTTGAATTTATTGGATTTAGATATTTTCATATAAACGTTATTTAATGAAGTTTATGATGTATTTATCTGCAACCCATAACCCTTTAAATGTCAACTTTTAATATCATATATTTATTCTCAAAATCCTTTAACTTTTCAAATTTCTCTCACTATTAAATATCTCTCTTACCCATTAAGTTTCACATATTTTAGAATAACTTAAGAGAGATTATCATACACAACACATGGATATCAAATTAGTGTGTATATATATATATAACGAGTTGTGAAATGCTCCTATTATGATACGTGACATCATCTTGTTGAAATAATAATTTTAAATTTAAATAAAAATAATAATAATAAATATATATTATAGAGATTTGTAACTTGCAATCACTTAATAAATAATTTTTTAAAAAAATCATGAATTCATAAATAAACGTTATTTGCTTAACGAGTTTTATTTTAAAAAATTATGAAGGCATACATAAAGTTATTTGATTGACGCGTTTTGTCTTGTATCCCTTGCACTAACATAAACTACATATTAATTTTCTATTTCAAAGAATTTCTATACCATTACGCGGGGGAGAAAATCGCCCTCTAAATTAGTGAATATAAATAGATGAGGTTTGTTTACGAAACTATCATCTCGACTGACGAGCAAAAACAACTTCACCAGGAACACTTACAAAAACTTATTTTCAAAATTCCCGGTGTTATGTATTAAGAGGTTTGTTTCAAATCAGAAGGTTTGATATTCAAATTTCAATGATCGTAGATAAATCCTACCCATTATTTAAACTAAAAAAAAAAAAATACTACTATATCATAACTAAAGAAAGGTGCGTGACCAAAGGAAAAACATTTATTTGGCAAGGAGAATGGGAACAGACAAAATTAGCGTGATGAGGTTTCTATATATATAATTAATGGAAACATTAGTTATACTGTAACTTTCCTTAACGCCATAGTTTTTATCTGCTAATTAGATTATTTGTTGACATTTTTATTATATAAGTTGTGCAGAGTAAAACCTTAAATTTTCAAAATATATAATTATTATTAGACCTAAAAAAAAAAAAGTGAATAATGTTTGGCTGGTTGACTTTCTGGCTTTGCCAACTTATGGGAGTGTGTCAACTTGTCACGCCTCAGAGTCGAGGATGACATGATAACACTCCAAAAAAAAATGTCGAACCCTTACGTACCATAAATAACCAAAATATAACATTCTAATAATATTTAAAGAATATCCTTACATCGTTTCTAAATCCAAAACAAAACATACATAAAACTAAACAAAAATAAAAAATAATTAATTACTTTAGATCCTCTTCAAACCATTCTTCCAACTCATCCTCATCTAACTGAGAACCTGCAAAATGTTAAATAAAGAGTGAGTTCATTAGTTCAGTAAGGAAATCTGGCCTACCCGGGATTGAGCATACTACATATACATATACATTTACAAAATATTTGATCAAAAGATTTTAGAAATTTAAGGTACAACAAAACTCGTAAGGTTTTAAAATATCTCCCAGGTGGGTTGGTCATACCGTGTGAAGATCTAGGAGTATTACCAAAAAAAAAAAAAAAAAAGGAGGAAAAGAGGAATAATGAATCTCTTAACCTTACTCATTACTGAACAAAAAGAGGCATAACTGGCACATAAATACCGAATTGGTGTGGTTTATTCAATGAAAATAATGTGACCGAAACAAGCGAGAAAACCATCGCTTCAACAGAGGAACACCGGCGCCGGAGTCAAAATAGAGTGTACCCAGCGCCGGGTGTATTCTGGAATGCGCAGACGCAATTTTCAGAACACCCAAAATCCAACCTATAACTTTTCAGACCAAAAAAACAGTTTTTACTACCCACTTAAATAATGAAAAATACCGTTTGTGCACAAAAAAATCATGTATACATACTTGAACATGCTTAAACAAAGCTTAATTCACGAAGATGATTCATGCTTGGGGACTTGATTTGGCTTAACTGATTAGTCTTCCAATTATTATATCCTATTGGAAGAAGGGCCTTAGCTTATCCTAGGTATTGTATCCCCTTAGTAGGGCCTTATAGCTTATAAAGTTGGGAAATTCCCTACCAAAACGAAACCCACAAGCATTCAACATCACATGAATCAGCATATAGGTATAAAACTTAGCTTAAACTCATAACTTTCAATGAATATAACCATTGGTACGGAAATAACAATTAACATATCATACTTAATACCATTTTCATAAAGAAATCAAGAAACAACATTGATTTGAGGAAAACAGTAATCAGCACCAAATACAGGAAAACCCAATTTCCTTACCTACTGAATTCAGCCTCTTGGAACCCCCTAAAGCTTCCACTCAAGCCCCCAAACACTTATTCACCTTCAATTAAAACCCAAGCAATACAATTAATCCTCTAATCAATTTTTTTTCCAATTTAGAACCCTAATACTCTAATTTCGATTCAAGCACAATTTATCTCAATCCTAGGTTACAAACACCATAAAACACAAGGGGAAAGCTAACTTACCAAGAGTTGATGCCAAAGCCTCAAGTCCCTTCTCAGATTCTCATTTCTCTTCACTCTTCTGGAATAGCTTTAGAAACAACGTAACCGTTCAGAATATGCCTGAGCCTATAATGAAAAATTAATAAAAGCCCCCTAACTAAATAATTGCACTTAACCCCTCAACTTATAATACTTAACTGTTTTAGCCTTATGGACCCTAGCATACTAATTAAAATAAAAAAAACCACAGCCCAATAAGTCCATGAAAAAAAAAAAGAAGTCGGTGGGCTCACATTCCACCCTCCTTACAAAAAGCTTCGTCCTTAAAACTTACGCACCTTGGTCCTCAAATAAGAACGAATACTTTTGGCGTGCATCTTCCTCTAACTGCCAAATCGCTTCTCTCTTCGAGTGGTTTGACCATTGCACCTTAACGTAAGGTATCGTCTTCCGTCTCAGAACTTGCAGCTTCCTATCTACGATCCTTATCGGCACCTCCTCATAAGTCAAGTCTTCACGTACTCGCAAAGGCGACATTTCTAAAATATGATTTGGGTCCGAAACATACCGTCGAAATTGGGATACGTGAAAAACGTCGTGTATCCTGGATAATGCTGGCAGCAAAGCTAACCTGTAAGCCAAATCTTCTACTCTCTCAAGGATTTCATACGGCCCTACATATCTTGGACTTAACTTCTCACTCTTACCAAATCTCATTACACCCTTCGTAGGGGACACCTTCAAATATACTTTCTCACCACACTGAAACTCTAATGGCCTTCGTTTGCTGTCAGCCCAACTTTTTTTACAGTCTTGGGTAGCTTTCAATCTTTCCCGAATAACCAATACTCTATCCGAAACAATCTGTACCAACGCTGGTCCGGTTATACTTCTTTCCCCTACGTCATCCCAACAAATTGGAGACCTACACTTCCATCCATAAAGAACTTCATACGGTGCCATTCCAATGCTGGCTTGATAACTGTTATTGTAAGAAAACTCTACCAATGCCAAACTGTCACTCCAACTTCCCTTGAAGTCCAATACACAAGCCCGCAACATATCCTCTAATGTCTGAATTGTCCTCTCTGTCTGACCGTCAGTTTGAGGATGAAACGCCGTACTGAGTACGACGGTGGTTCCCATGACCTTGTTGAAACTCTTCCAAAACTGGGACACAAACCTGGTATCTCTATCTAACACTATACTCACTGGCACCCCGTGCAACCTGACAATCTCATCCATGTACATTTTGACCAACTCCTCCATAGAAGTTGTTACCTTCATAGGCATGAAGTGCGCTGACTTAGTTAGACAATCCACCACCACCCAAATAGTGTCTTTTCCCTTCTTGGTCTTAGGTAACCCAATGACGAAATCCATCATGATATGCTCCTACTTCCATACCGAAATTTCCAAAGGCTTAAGTAATCCAGTAGGTCTTTGGTGTTCCGCCTTAACTTGCTGACATACCAAACACTTAGATACATGTTCTGTTATACTCCACTTCATACCACTCCACCAATAATATTTCTTGAGATCCTGATACATTTTGGTTCCTCCTAGGTGAATTGAGAATCTCGAGTTGTGCGTTTCCCTAAGTACCTCGCCCATTAATGCCTCCTCATCGAGAACACATAATCTACCTCTGAAACGAAGACTGCTATCCGCGTGAATCTGAAAGTCTAACTGATTTCCTCCAAGAGCCACTGCTCTCTTCTTTTCCAATTCCACATCCCCCGACTGTGCCCCCTTGATTCTTTCCACCAAAGATGATTGTGCCACTATAGTAGCCAAACATCCCGAAGTCGGTTGCACCACTTCTAATTCCAACCTTTCAAACTCCGCGATAAGTTGATCCTGATCTGTGAGTAGAGCTGCTAAAGTGCTAGACCTCTTCATACTAAGAGCATCCGCTACCCGATTAGCTTTCCCAGGGTGGTAACTAATCTTCAAATCGTAATCCTTAAGCAGCTTTAGCCACCACCACTGCCTCATGTTAAACTCCTTTTGCATAAATAAGTACTTTAAACTCTGATGATCGGTGAAGACCTCACACGATTCCCCATACAAATAGTGTCGCCAAATCTTTAGCGCGAACACTACGACTGCCAACTCCAAATCATGAGTCAGGTAATTTTGTTCGTAGGACTTCAACTACCGAGAAGCATAGGCAATCACCTTATCATTCTGCATCAACATACAGCCCAATCCGTTCTTCGAAGCATCACTATAGATAGAAAATCCCCCGACCTCAGACGGTAGTGCTAACACAGGTGCTGACGTCAGTAACCTTTTCAACTCCTGGAAACTCCTCTCACAAGCTTCACTCCACTTGAACTGAACTTTTTCTTGGGTCAATGAGTCAATGGAGTAGCGATCTTAGTGAAATCCTCCACGAACTTCCGGTAATATCTAGCCAACCCCAAGAAGCTTCTAACTTCCGTTGCATTGGTTGGCTTGGGCTAATCAACTATTGCTTCAATCTTCCTAGGATCAACGGAGATCCCCCCCTCAGAAATCACATGCCCCAGAAAAGACACACTCCCCAGTCAGAACTCACACTTGCTGAATTTAGCATACAACTTCTGCTTTCTAAATCTCTACAATACCACTTTTAGATGATCCTGATGCGCTTCCTCAGGCGGAGAATATATTAGGATATCATCTATGAACACCACCACGAACCTGTCCAGCTCATCCTTGAAGACCCGATTCATCAACTCCATGAAAACTGCTGGTGCGTTAGTTAATCCAAATGGCATGACTAGAAACTCATAATGCCCATACCGAGTTCGGAAGGCGCTTTTTGGTATGTCTTTAGGTTTGATCCTCAACTGGTGATACCCGGAACGTAGATCGATTTTAGAGAACACCTTCGCTCATTTTAATTGGTCAAATAGGTCATCAATCCTAGGAAGTGGGTATTTATTTTCCACCGTGATCTTGTTCAACTCCCTATAGTCATGCATATCCTCATACTTCCGTCCTTCTTCTTCACAAACAATATGGGAGCACCCCATGGAGACCCACTAGGACGTATGAATTTCTTGTTTAACAACTCCTAAAGTTGAACCTTCAATTCCCGTAGCTCAGCTGGTGCCATGCGATATGGCGCTTTCGAAATTGGTTCCGCTCCTGGAATTAAGTTGATTTCGAAGTCAACTTCTCTCTCAAGTGGTACGCCTGGCAGATCTTCTGGAAACACATCTTGGAACTCATTCACTATTGGTATATCCTTAATTCGCGATTTTTGCTTCTTTACCTCCACCACGCTAGCTAAGTAAGCCTCACATCCTTGGCGCAAATTTTTGCGAGCTCTAACCGCGAAAATCATTGGCATAGACCTATTGCCCACTACTCTACCCTCACTTTGGAAATGGAAGACAGCTCTACCCAGCAAAGCAAATTGCACCATCTTCTCTCGACAATCCACTAACGCATGATTATTAGCCAACCAATCCATACCCAAAATCACATCAAAATCAACCATATTAATGTGGATTAGGTTTGCATCAAGCTCCTTATCACCAATTGCTACCCGACATCCCTTATGTACCAAGTTAGACACTAAAGCTTTTCCATTGGGTACTGCTACTCTATAAGAGTCAACTAGGTAGGTTGGACCTGACTTTAATGCCTTAGCAAACCTACGGGATATGAACGAATGCAATGCTCCACAATCAAATAACACAATAGCAGGCACAGAGTTAATCAGAAGTGTACCTATCACCACATCATCAGTTGTATCAGCCTCCTCCTGAGTAAGAGAAAACACCCGAACATTACTCTTCTACCACTGCTCTCTTGCTTTAGGCGCCTGAGCACTAACTGCTGCTTGGGTCGGATTTGCCACTAATTCAGGACACTGGCCAATCTTGTGACCTATTTTGCCACATCTGAAACAGTTTCCAAGCGCCCATCGACACTCCCCCAAGTGCCTTTTGCTACAAGTTGGACATTTCTTAAATAAAGTGCCGGCATTCAAAGTTGTAGACCCTACTGCACTCACTGTCTGTGCCCCTGAAAAAGCTGGCCTAGGCTGACCAGGAAAAACTCTCCTCTTAGCATCAGGCTGGCCCGAAGATGCCTGTCTAAACCTCTGACCCTGACTGAATCCTGGACTAGTGCTCTGACCCTGATTGACCGCTAGCCTGGACCCCTGCCCCTGGCTAAACACTGATCTGGGTCTCTTCCTGTCCCTGTCTGCATTCGATCTCCTGAATTCAACTTTGATGTCCAAACTCCTCTGATAAGCCTCCTTGTAGGTG
The DNA here is from genome assembly GCA_026120185.1 of Voacanga thouarsii. Classification (NCBI taxonomy): domain Eukaryota; kingdom Viridiplantae; phylum Streptophyta; class Magnoliopsida; order Gentianales; family Apocynaceae; genus Voacanga; species Voacanga thouarsii. Next base: position 5,719,061 of record JANUWF010001255.1, on the reverse strand, counting down.
CTAGGTCTGATTGCAGACAACATTCCACGAATCCTAGCCAACAATCCATGCACAAATCGGTTGGTCCTCGAAGTGGGGTCTCGAGTAATTGCAGGCACATACATGCCCAACAAGTTAAACCAGATTGCGTAGTCGGTCACACTCATCCGCTCTGACTGAACCAACCCAAAGAATTGGTTCTCCTTCTCGATCTTGAAAGTGTCCGGGAAGTACTGCTCCAGAAATATCTCCCTAAACTTTTCTCAGGTAAACAACTCGCTTCCCTGGTAATAAATGGGCTTCACCCATTTCCACCACTGCAACGCTTCACCAACCAGAAACGGACCTGCCACATTCGGTTTGATATCCTTTGGAACTTCCATTGTCTCAAAGTGATGTTCCAATTCTTCGATCCACTTTTCCGCTCTCTTTGGCCCCCCCATACCATTGAATGTCGGAAGTCCCATTCTTTTCATCCGCTCGTAAAGCGACCGAGCTCCTGAGTCATTTCTTTGGAATCGACGCTCCTGGTCTCGTTGCAACTGCAGTTGCTCCACCTGCAATCTGAGCTGTTCTTATTGAACCCTGATCTGCTCCTGCTATAGCAACTGCTGACTCTGCATCGCTTGAGCCACCATAGCTAATGTAGTCGGCATGTCTATCGGTGCACTAGGACCAGGCGCGGTTGTGATAGGTGGCACTATCGTAGCAGCTAGCGGCATAAACGAGGGAGGTGAGGGCAATTCGACCCCAATAGAATGACCCCCTGACCCATGCGGTGCTGACACAGTAGTGGATGAACTCTGACCCCTGCTAGCTCAGCTAGTCTGCCCTCAAGCTCGCATAGCCACCGATCTATCCTTGTCATTGTCTCCCGTACCCTCTTGAGCAGTCCTCCTTGTACTACGTGCCATCACCGAAATGCTACTCGCGAGCTAAAATAACAAAAGAAAAAAAAATAATTTACTAAACGATCAACATCCCTAAAGAATACTCAAATACCAATTATGCTACTCTCTTCCTTAAATTTTAAACTTATAGGTTACCACTCAATTTCATGCTTATTGCCCTAGCGTTTCAGCCTAAGAAGTATAACCTATTTCTCTGATACCACTAAATGTCACGCCCCAAAGTCGAGGATGACATGGCAACACTCCAAAAAGAAATGTCGAATCCTTACATACCATAAATAACCAAAACATAACATTCTAATAATACTTAAAGAATATTCTTACATCGTTTTTAAATCCAAAACAAAACATACATAAAACTGAACAAAAATGAAAAATAATTAATCACTCTAGATCCTCTTCAAACCATTCTTTCAATTCATCCTCATCTAACTAAGAACCTGCAAAATGTTAAATAAGGGGTGAGCTCACTAGCTCAGTAAGGAAATCTGGCCTACCCGGGATCGAGCATGCTACATATACATATACATTTACAAAATGTTTGATCAAAAGAGTTTAGAAATTAAGGTACAATAAAACTCGTGGGGTCTTAAAATATCTCCCAGGTGAGTTGGTCGCACCATGTGAAGATCTCGGAGTATCACAAAAAAAAGGAGGAAAAAAGGAACAATGAATCTCTTAACCTTACTCATTACTGAACTAAAAGAGACATATTTGGCACATAAATACCGAATTGGTGTGGTTTATTCAGTGAAAATAATGTGACTGAAACAAGCGAGAAAACCATCGCTTCAACAGAGGAACACCGGCGCCGGAGTCAAAACAGAGTGTACCCGACACTGGGTGTATTCTGGAATGCGCAAGGACGATTTCCAAAACACCCAAAGTCTAATCTATAACTTTTCAGACCAAAAACGCAGTTTTTACCACCCACTTTAATAATGAAAAATACCGTTTGTGTACAAAAAATCATGTATACATACTTAAATATAGTTAAACAAAGCTTAATTCACGAAAATGATTCATGCTTGAGGAGTTGATTTGGCTTAATTGATCAGTCTTCCAATTATTATATCCCATTGGAAGAAGGGCCTTAACTTATCCTAGGTATTGTATCCCCTTAGTAGGGCCTTATAGCTTATAAAGTTGGAAAATTCCCTACCAAAACGAAACTCACAAGCATTCAACATCACATGAATCAGAAAATCAGTACATAGGCATAAAACTTAACTTAAACTCATAACTTTTAACGAACATAACCATTGGTACGGAAATAACAATTAACACATCATGCTCAATACCATTTTCATATAATCAAAATACCATTTTCATAAAGAAATCAAGAGACATCATTGGTTTGAGGAAAACAGTAACCGGTACCAAATACATGAAAACCCAATTTCCTTACCTACTGAATTCAGCCTCTTGGAATCCCCTAAAGCTTCCACTCAAACTTCCAAATACTTATTCACCGTCAATTAAAACCCAAACAATACAATTAATCCTCCAATCAATTTTTTCCAATTTAGAACCATAATACATTAACTTCGATTCAAGTACAATTTATCCCAATCCTAGGTTATAAATACCATAAAACACAAAGGGAAAGCTAACTTACCAAGAGTTGATGCCAAAAGCTCAAATCCCTTCTCAAATTCTCCCTTCTCTTCACTCTTCTCCTCCTCTGGAATAGCTTCAGAAACAACGTAACCGTTCAAAACATGTCTGAGCCTATAATGAAAAATTAATAAAAGCCCCCTAATTAAATAATTGCACTTAATCCCTCATCAACTTATAATACTTAACTATTTTAGTCTTATGAACCCTAATCTACTAATTAAAATAAAAAAAATTGCAGCCCAATAAGTCCACGAAAAAAAAAAAGAAGCCGGTGGACTCACACAACTTCCCCATAAAATTATTATTTTGATAATAAATGATATTTTAAATATTATTAAAATAATTACGTTGATATAAAAATAATAATATATAAAAAGTCAATGACGCAGTCGGAAGCAAGAGTGCAACACCTTTTCATCCAAATAAAGAATTTTTGCCATCGTGTCCACAGTGAAAAAAAAAAGAAGAAATAGGTCATTTTCTTGACGTGAAAGCTTATGATAGTATTTCATGCCGCGTAGATTAGTAAGAAAATTCTTATTGCCAATCATTCAAATTATTTGACGCAATAAATTTTCATAAAAATGGAACTCGGAGTCAGAACATCTTATCTAGTACAGAACATATAAATAATAATTATTATTATATTCATGTTATGAATTTTAAAAAATAAATATGACTATTTATTTTTCGAGATTATCTATTTATTTAGAAAATAAGTATGATAATTCAGATTTTATATTATTCATTTAGATAAATATGACTGTAATTATTAATTTTATTAATCTCAAAATATAAATATGATTGTTCAATTTCTAGAATGTTTATTTAGATAAATACAACAACTCATTTAAAATTATTAATTTTATTAAAAAGATAAAGTTATATTTATTAAATCTATTACTTATTTCTTAAATCAATATATATTATCATCGAGTAAGGACTATAATTTTAATCGGTTGAGATCATTTTATATGATTTGAATAATAATAAATTCTCTTATTAGAATATCGAAATTATTTTTATGAATTTGATTGGCTTATCACTCCTATTAACTTAATTGAAACCACTAATGGTAGCCCCTTGAGTTCTTCAATTACTTTTAGCCATACAAAGTGGAGTGTTTATCTTCACAAGTTTTCATTTTAAAGATTCATTATATGTTAATAAAATTGAAAAGAAAAAGGTATTCATGATTACTAAGGACTTTGTTGTGTCCCATTACTTTGTGCTTTACCTTACCTTAAGACATATTTTTATATGATCCCGCACTCAAATTCAATTAATGGTAGACAAAATTATAACCTTTTTTAAAAATATTCAATCCACTATTTTTTTTATTTTTTTATTTTTTGGTCTCATACTGTTGTTTGGAGGGATTTCATCATCTCTTCTACACCCTTTTCCTTTTTCTCTTTTTTCTTTTTCTATGCTAGGCCTCGTGTGTATAATAAGGTAAATAATCAAACTATTTTTATTTGATTTTCATATTCCTGCCACTCATCTAAGTTGTAGGTTTTTAGATGTCTATAAGTTATTTGAGTTATTCACAACTTAAGCAATCATATCTGTATAAAGATAATAAATTATAAGAAAATACACAAAATTAAATAAAAGATATTAAAAATACGAGGATAAGAATAAATCTGAAGATTCGAAAACGGTTACAGCATTGAACTATAACTGTAATATGCAAATTCAGTGCGTAGCTTGTTGATGGTCAACTTTTTGTACAAGAAAAATTCAATAATTGTAGATTTTTTTACTTTGTGAGTCGGATTCATTTTGATTTATTTAAAAAATTATTTATTTCTTACCAATTCATTTTTTTGGGTAATTTTTATATATAATATCGTGACATTTATACATTATTTGTAGGTGTTTATTATTGTCACATTCTGTAATCATATCCTGTACGAATTTGAACCAATCACTCAGAATGAAGAAAAAAAAAAAAAAGAAGACACAAACACCAAAGTCAAAAGTGTCAAAACCCAAGCAAAAAGCCCGGGAAAAAAGGAAAGTGGGCCAGAAATAAGGTCCTGTTCATCAAGAGTTCAACTAACTCACTCCCTTGAGAAGACTTTTAGTCTGTTTTTAATCACATGAAACTTCAACACCTCATTACGTTACGATCTTTACAATCACAATCGCTCATTTGTTACGATGGGTGATTTCTGTGGGCCCAAACAATCTCTGCCGTCTAACATTCTGCGAGTACGTGTGGTAGCACATGGCGGTGGTACTTCCCTTCTATGCTTTTGAAACCCTCCGGCCTCCACCAACCAAAATGGTCAAACTCTAGATTAAGGGTAATCATTATTCGATTTAAATTAAAAAATTAAATTGAATCGAACATAATTTTAGTTTTTGATTCGATTTTAATAAAATTTGATTCGATTCGATTTAATTGTAAAGTTTATATAAAAATTCGGTTCGATTTTTAATTTTTTAAAATAAAAAAAATTAAAAATCGAATTATATTTTTAAAATTTAAAATATATAATTAATATTCAAATGTTGTTCATTAATTAATTAATTAATTTCATAAATTATGATTTTTCAAAAAAAATTTGTTCGATTTCTATTATTTTGGTTCAGTTTGATTTGATTTTGTCCAAAATAAAGCTACTAATAATTGAGTTTAAAATCTTCATTTTTGTAATTTGTATCCGTAATTATAACTTTCTACTAAAATATTTGGCTTAAATCTTTAAAATATTTAGACTTTAATTTATATTACATTTTATATTAGATTTGAATTGAATTTATATTAAACTTTACTTGTTTAGATTTAAATTTAATTTATATTATGTCAATGAATCTACAATATATATATATATATATATATATATATTCAAATTCGGTTTAAAACTAAACCAAACCAAAATTAATCGGTTTTCTTTAAATTTCAGTTTAATTTAATTTTGAAAAAAAAATTAAAAAAATTGAATTTTAAAACAAAAAATCGAATCGAAAACCGATTGAACACTCTACTCTAGACCTTATCATTGAATGTTCAATTAGTAAATTATTATTTTAAAATTTGTTTAGTATATATGGATTATATTGATTAATTATTTATTTATTAAAAATGATATAATTTTTGTATATTAAAACTTTATTATAATATAAAACATATTAAATAATTCAAACAATTATTGTTTTTTCTTTCTTAATTATTCCCCAAATCCAATAATAATTTTCTTGGATCATGAGACTACTGTGTATATTATAAATTATAATATTTTAAAATTTATTATTTGCCAATGCTATGCCTATACTTTCTATATAAAAAGTTATAACATCTTGAGGCACTAAAATATCACTTAAAAAATTAAAATACTTGTATAAATTTAATCTTATATATTATAAAAATTTAAAGTGAATGCATAATATTTTTAAAAATATTTTACTAATAAAATTTATTTGAATAAACAAAACCAAAATAAGTTTTATTTTTTAAAAAAGTTTGCTTTAACTCATTTTTCTGCGTGTCAAAAGAAGAAAGCTTCAAAGCAATTCCGAACGAATGTCGCAACATATACATCCAAAGAAGCTCTGTCTAATCTCCTGCGGACTCAGACTCAGAGGGTGAGGAAGAAGAAGACGATGGCGAACAAGTTTCTTTCATTTGCATGCATTCGAAGTGAGGGCAGTCATGGGGACTTGTTCCCCAGGCCACACTATCCATCAATGCCGAAATATCCCAAAGGGTTTTCATCTGATGAGGAAAAGAACATGCAGGGATCAGAAGCTAAGGCTTTGTTCTCCGTCATCGGAATGACTTGCTCTGCATGTGCTGGCTCTGTTGAGAAAGCCGTCAAAAGGCTTCCTGGGATCAAAGAAGCGGCGGTTGATGTCTTGAATAGTAGAGCCCAAGTCACGTTTTACCCAAGTTTTGTTAACGTAAGTTTGACAGCAATTTTTTTAGCAAATTTTTGCGTTAAAACTGTTTGTTGATTCTACGTTCGTGTTTTTTATTTCGAATTTCACATGTATTTCCTGTTCCTGCCTTTCTCTTTCTCTATTGCCATCGCCGGTTCGGTGATCCCTTCTTCTTGTGGAGTCGAATCAGAAAAAGCAATACTGAATTCACGGTGATTAAATGCCTAACAAGATTTTGGATTTGTTGATCAGTTAAAAAATATTAAAATATTTAATTCAATGTATGACCTTATGGTTACTTTTGAACTTTTTTTCCATTTTTTGGTTTGAAATTACAAGTTGCAAGTGGTTGCTGAATTTTAAAGCTATCGATAATAAACAGTGTATTTGGTCAACGTGTACTCTTTTAGAAATCTATTCTTTGAGTTCTCACATGGAATTGGGGCATCTGCTTATGTTCTCTTTTGTTATTCTTCAGAATCTGGGTTTGGAAACAGGGAAGAAAACCCAGCTCTATCCTGTTGGGTGGTCAAGGAAAAAGTATTGTTCCATAGATGGCATGAAAGAACTATAGTTTTGAAGATAGTCAATCTGATTCTGATTACCAAAGTCAAACTTTATGATTTGAAACTAGGTTGTGTAATTGTCAAATGAAACTCAAGCCACCAGGCTGTTTACCATCAATGCGGATCTTGAGACTGTCTTATTAGATACCCTTACCTGTTAACTCCACCAGACTTCAAATTTAATACATGAAGCACTTCAAAGATTTGAACTTGGATCATTTTATGGTTTGGAAGTAAGAAAAACAATGAATCATTTGTGATGCAAAGCATGTTATGCCAAATATTATACTAAATAGAAGTAACTTATGAGACTGGTCAGGACATTGGGGTTGGGGGAGAAAGTGGAATCATTCAAATGATAGTATAGCATTAAGATGCACAAATACAATAGGTTTTATTTTGTTTTCATGCTAGATATTCTTAACGAGTCTTGATTTTTGAAAGCGTACTGACTGATTCAAAAGTAACCAGTAATAGAATCTTCCTTTACAAACAGTTTGGATCAAACAATTACATGGAAAGCCAGTAATCTTTAGTGTGCTCATTGTCCTCTCAGAGTAACTAGTTTAATTATAACCATATAAGATTTTAGACTTGCCTTGAAATTTAGCCCTCTCTGGCTTATACTAGGTAAACTCCCATTGTTTTATCTGTTCTTCGGGGTATATTTAACACACATAACACATAAATGAATTTTTAAATCTTGTTGAAGTGAGTTTTATTTGAGTATAGGGTTATTGACTTGTGTCATTACTCTATCCAGGAGGAAACAATCTGTGAGACAATTGAAGATGTTGGATTTCAGGCTACCTTAATCAAAGAAGAGGCAAATGAGAAATCTACACAAGTGTGCCAGATTCAGATAAAAGGATTGACTTGCACCTCTTGCTCAACAACTGTTGAGTCTGCATTGCAGGTTATCCCTGGTGTTCAGAAAGCAAGAGTTGCTTTAGCAACAGAAGAGGCTGAAGTGCATTATGATCCAAGGATCTTGAGCTGTGGCAAGCTCCTGCAAGCCATAGAAGACACTGGGTTTCAAGCAACACTCATTAGCACTGGTGAGGATTGGAACAAAATACAGCTGAAAGTTGATGGAGTGCGAACTGATAGTTCGATGAGAATAATTGTAAATTCCCTTAAGGCACTCCCAGGAGTTCAAGGTATAAAGATCGAGCCTGAGATTTTCAAGCTGTCTCTTTCTTACAAAGCAGATGTGACAGGACCAAGAAATTTCATGCAAGTAATTGCAAATACTGGATCAGGACGGTTTAAGGCAACAATATATCCTGAAGGAGGAAGAGAAGCCCATCGACAGGAGGAAATCAAACAATACTATAAATCATTTCTCTGGAGTTTGGTTTTTACAATTCCCGTCTTCTTAACCTCCATGGTTTTCACATATATTCCGGGTCTTAAGCATGGTCTAGATACTAAGGTTGTCAACATGCTTACTGTTGGGGAGGTCTTGAGGTGGGCTTTATCTACACCAGTGCAGTTCATCATAGGCCGGCGATTTTATACTGGTTCATACAAAGCATTACGCCATGGTTCTGCAAACATGGATGTTTTGATTGCTTTGGGAACAAATGCAGCCTACTTTTATTCCGTCTACTCTGTGTTGAGAGCTGCAACCTCTCCAACGTTTAACTCTACTGATTTCTTTGAGACCAGTTCAATGCTCATTTCATTCATTTTACTTGGCAAGTATCTTGAAGTTTTGGCCAAGGGGAAGACATCTGAGGCCATTGCCAAGCTCATGGACTTGGCTCCGGAGACAGCTATGTTGTTAACCCTTGATGATGAAGGGAATGTGACAAACGAAGAAGAAATAGATAGTCGATTGATACAAAAGAATGATGTGATTAAAATCATTCCTGGTGCAAAAGTAGCTTGTGATGGCTATGTGTTATGGGGACAGAGCCATGTCAATGAGAGCATGATAACTGGAGAATCGCATCCTGTAGCCAAAAGGAAGGGTGACATGGTGATTGGAGGAACAGTCAATGAGAATGGGGTGTTACATATTAAGGCAACGAAGGTTGGTTCAGAAAGTGCTCTTTCCCAGATTGTTCGGCTAGTTGAATCAGCACAAATGGCTAAAGCTCCTGTGCAAAAATTTGCTGATCGTATTTCAAAATTCTTTGTGCCTCTTGTAAGTGCATAGCTGATTTCCCAATTCTTAACCTTTCACCAAATGTTCCAACTAAGAATGATTGATGCATGGTGGATTGTCTTATCTTAGCCTCAGTTAACAGTTATCAGTGTCTGAAACTTGCAGGTTATAGTTCTTTCTTTTTCTACTTGGCTTGCCTGGTTCTTAGCTGGCAAGTTCAATGGATACCCAAAATCTTGGATCCCTTCCTCAATGGATAGCTTTCAGCTTGCCCTCCAGTTTGGCATCTCTGTCATGGTCATAGCCTGCCCCTGTGCGCTCGGCCTTGCTACTCCAACAGCTGTTATGGTTGGCACTGGAGTTGGTGCTTCTCAAGGTGTCCTCATTAAAGGTGGTCAGGCATTGGAAAGTGCACATAAGGTATACATGTGACTGTATTGCTGGTATTTGTAGAAAAAAGCTGTATTGGCTAAAGTAAACACCCTTCATGTTGTTGAATTAAATTACATCTTTGGAATGTTTTAATAGGTGAACTGCATAGTATTTGACAAGACAGGGACTCTCACAGTTGGCAAGCCTGTGGTTGTTGGAACAAGGCTTTTAAAAACTATGGCACTTTGGGAATTTTATGAATTGGTTGCTGCAGCTGAGGTAATTCTTCTGTTTGGACATATTTTAAGATGAGATGAATATCCAAGGCCAAGAATTACTATTCATGTGTTTGATCAAGATTGCTCTAATGTTTCATAAAAGCTATATCTTTACTGAGTTTTTTTTTTCCCATCTGTAGCAAATCAAAATGATCTTTACCTTATGCTGCTAATACACTTTAGCTGATGTTGGTTGAGGAGATTTGATTTAGTAATGACATTTGTTTATCTGGTGTAAATCTGATACTTACTGGGTTTTTGAATCATTCTCGGACTGCTTGTTGTACCTTCTCAGGCATGGTAATAGAATCTCACAAAAGCATAATGTTTATGACTAGGCTGAGACAAGAAAATTGAAAGTTGAACTTGTTTGAATTCTATTACATAATGCACTGTTGCTGAATGTTTCAAATTAGTATACATGAAAGATATTCTTTATCCTTCAAACGAAAAGGAAATAGTTAAAGGTTTCTTTCTAATTCATCAGATGAACAGCGAGCACCCCTTAGCCAAGGCAATTGTTGAATATGCTAAAAAATTTAGAGAAGATGAAGAGACCTGTGTTTGGCCTGAAGCGAGGGAGTTTGAGTCCATAACAGGTCATGGTGTGAAGGCTGTAGTTCGAAATAAAGAAGTTATTGTGGGAAACAAAAGCTTAATGTTGAAGAAGAATATTCCTATTCCAGTTGACGCTGAAGAAATGCTAGAAGAAACTGAAGAATCGGCTCAAACTGGGATTCTTGTATCTATTGATCATGAACTAATCGGAGTCATCGCCATATCTGATCCTCTGAAGCCTGGGGCCCAAGAGGTTATCTCCATTCTCAAGTCTATGAAAATCAAGACTATATTAGTCACAGGTGACAACTGGGGAACGGCTAATTCCATTGCCAAAGAAGTTGGAATTGGTACCGTAATAGCTGAAGCCAAACCAGAGGATAAAGCAGAGAAAGTGGAGGAATTACAGGTAGAGACACTAGTATGTTTCATTGCTTAAGGTCATTATTTCCATCTCCTTACAGTGTGTCATATTGCAGAATTTCATCAAAGCTACGAGTCGATTAGATTTCTCCCGGTCATATCTATTTTTGAAATATGATAGGTTTTTACATTATTAAATTGCAACAATGTGAACTATTCTCACACTTCAGTTGCTTCACAGGCTTCCGGTGATATTGTTGCAATGGTAGGAGATGGAATTAATGATTCACCAGCACTTGTAGCAGCAGATGTTGGAATGGCCATTGGTGCTGGTACAGACATAGCTATTGAAGCAGCTGACATTGTTCTTATGAAAAGCAATTTGGAGGATGTTATCACTGCCATAGACCTTTCAAGAAAAACCTTCCACCGTATACGCCTGAACTACATCTGGGCTTTGGCTTATAATGTTCTTGGAATCCCAATTGCTGCGGGGGCTCTTTTCCCATCTACTGGATTTCGTTTACCACCGTGGATTGCGGGTGCTGCAATGGCAGCTTCTTCAGTGAGTGTTGTTTGCTGCTCCCTTCTGTTGAAGAATTATCGCAGACCTAAGAAGCTGGATACTCAGGAGATACGAGGAATAACTGTGGAATAAGTATCTGCAGAAGAAAGGCTAGTGTAGTTTATGTATGGCTGCTCAATTGTAGATATCAATGCTGGGCTAGAGTCTACCTCAGAACGGGTATGCTGGTTATGTTGTACAAATGTTGATGAACAAAATAACCAGTGAATTGAGTGTGAAAGCTTGATTTTCCTTATTAAATGGTTTGTTTTTTATAATCATCCATCCATTCTGCTCTTCTCAATTCTGAATTCATTTTTCCTTTTCGCAAGAAAAGCCCAATTCCAATGCAATCACGAAGCTTAGGTAGCATGCAGAATGAACGTGATAAATCCATATATTTCTCAAGATTGTTTTACCAACAACGGTTACTTCTAGATTCAAAGAGAAAAGGTAATGTCGTGAAAGTAGAGTTTCTAGTGAAGCAGAAGGTTGCAAGTAGGAGATATCTAAGATGCATGCATCGATCCATGGTTAGCGAGTCAGCTGGTAAAAGATCAACTTGCTAGCAGGCAATCCAGCAAGGATGAGTATGGCCACACCAAAGATAGGTAATCCAGCAAGGCGGGGAGTATAGCCACAGCAAAGATGATGGAAGCGCCTGCTTTCTCTTTCGGAGCTTCAGGGGCATGTAAAACTAGTGACTAAAAGAACATTTCTTACACAAGATAGTTTGCATTCTTGTACCCGAAAGCATAAAAACACAGCAAATGAAATTTGGTTTTTCTTCAAAATAAAGGGTTCCAGATCATGTCACCGGCAAAATGGTGTAATTCTTTATTGCACACACCAGATAACAGCACACCATGTTGATGCTACATTATCTTTCTTGAGTAGCGCAGACGAGAGCTTCAGGCTAGTGACAAAGAAGTTGCAAACAGAACTCGATTTAAGCACATTTATGGCTCCATTTTCACATCTTTGATTGGGAAGAGGCTGTCCTACTTATTTCTCGTGATCGCATCTGCTTTAGCTTCTCTTGGACTTTGAAGACGATTGCATGAATTTCATCAAAATGAGGCTGTGTAGCATTCCGTGTATCATCAATCCACTTCAGAATTCTCTTGTACGGGCTTAAAATTCGTTGACAAACATCCTCATCCAAGACCTGAATTTAACAGTGAAACCGAAATAAAAGCTTATTAAACTCAATAATGCTGGAAATTAATGGCGAAATACTACTGCTCCTTCATAACATCTCATCCTAGAGAGAGAAAACTATAAAATTTGACAAAGGATGCAAAATTTCATCCATAAAACGGCAATTCTACAGCTGATTTGCTTTGTGTAGGAGAAATTCATTACAGAAAACTTCATTAAGAACAATATGCTGTCTATTTTGGAGCATCCAACCATTACTGTCTTAAAGCTTTGGCAAGGTTGATAGACAAAAATTCTACCCCTTGAAAAGAAAGATGGAGAAGACATCTCTCTACCTCAAGTTGCATAATTTCACAAACCATGCTAAGATCTGCAATGGAAGGTTGGAGGCTTCCCAGGAGAAAACGTCCATTCTCTTTCAGCCAAAAGGAATCAATTGTTGCAAGAGATGCTGAGAGGAGTTTTTCAGCTTCGGCAGCTGCTTGTGGATTTAGAGGTCGACCAAGTGCAGGTGCAAGTGCATTATTCACAACAAATGTAGCTGAAAGCCGGAGCATTTTTCAAATCCATGGATTAGTACAAAAAGCCAAACAATTCAAACATCATTGCTAATACCTGGAAATAAAAATGATGTTGCCCATCAATGGGACTTAAGTTCTTGTAATCAAATTGGCCTCAATTATTCAACACTGTTCCTTAACCTTTTCCACTGTAGTAAGAAAGGAGTTCCTGGTTTTGTTACTCTAACCTCCGCCACTACCATATTGTAAAACTTCTACCACATTGTACAACTCTATTATAGTTCTCAGATTGACTTAGATGTAAACCTTGTGTTGCTAAACACATTCCATATTCCTTTTTAGATACCAAAATCTTCCAGACTACAATGCAAATAGGTGATTTTACAGGACTTTGGCAAGGGTGTGATGATAACATATAACAGCTCATACTCCTTTTGTGAACATCAATGGGCACATTTGGTCTATTCAAGTTCCAGTGTGTCGTTTAAGATTTCATGTCTGATAGCCTCCTAGACAGCCAAAGAAACATAAGATACACTGCTTGTAGATATACAAGAAAGAATAAAAGGATATTTTAGAGCTAAAATAGAGCACCTGCACCACGACGTAAATTGGAGTGGTGCCAATCTAAAACTGAATTGATCTTTGCCCTATTGAATAGGTCTGCAGGATACCTTCCAAGATGAGAAATAAAAGCAAAAGTAATTAGGACTTGTTTCTTCATAAATCTAGAATCTCTTTAAAATGGCAAGTTCCATTGTAGAATTAAAGGTCAACATGCATATTCAGTACATCATATACTCCTTTAGTGTAGTGTTTGCGTAGGCTACAAGTTAAACATGGGTAACCCATGCACTTAAAACAGTGTAGATGTTGTCCAATTTACATAAGGAAAGGATAAGTTTAAGCTAAGTTATGAATTCACCATAATTTACCCAAGAAACTCATAAAAGCCATAAGAAAGTACAAATGTGGTTATATGCCACTTTTCATAGACATATGTCTGGCCATTTTCTAATTTATCTATTAAATATTCATAATGAGAGATAGCTTGAAACTGGAATTGCCACAGCAAAAACCTTGACTCACCAATGATCTGAAACTCCAGGAAAAGCACAAGCCAGATACGTAAGAATTGCATGACTGCAAAAGACATTCAATGTGTAAACGCTATCGATGTTGTCAAGATCACATAATAGAAACATCCATAACTAGTATGAAGCAAAGAATGAAGGAATTTCTGGCTGTTATTTTTGCGTCTAGAGTTGGTTTATGTCAAGTGGGAACTGAAAAAAGAATATCACACACTCCTAGGTTTTGGATCTCATACTGACTGTGATCACATCAGTAAAATATACAAATATAATTCCTAATAACACTCACAACATCACAGAACATCATAATAATAATACTCCCTTCATTCTCTGATGTTTGTCACTTTTAGAAACTTTTTTTTGTCTGTAATTAGGAGTCATTTTCTGAAATCAAGGAGTAATTTATTCTTTTTTTCCAGTTTTACCCTTTTAATATATTAATTGATTCAACCATTACATAATTCGTTTTCCTTCTATATTAACTTCAGCCTCTTGAATCTTTTCTATACAGCTAGTCATTTACAAAGCGGAGAGGGGAAAAAGGAGAAAGGAAGAGAGAAGTAATAGTTGATACTCAAATTTTCATCAAATTAAGAAAAGGATTAATCAGTCCTTTTCCTCTCAAAATCTCATAAATCTTAGTAGCTCCTTAATTTGTTTAAATCCTCCAACAGTGTTAGAAATTAGAGAAGGGATGACGTAACAAATAAAATGCCACTTTTAAAAAGTTATGGTGGCACTCCCAAATCCCCAATAACATACCCTCATTCTCTTTCTGGAGCACTTAATGAGAATGTAACATAAAATTAAACAAAAATCCCAGTATAAGTTGCATTGAACCGCAATCATAAAAACGCTCCATTGACAAGTAACAGACGAGGAGTCCTTGTCAAGTATTAATCATATTTTACCAACATAAGAAGGACAGTTATAGTGTTCCAGATTATCTCCTGCATTTAGAGCTTCATAGTAACACAGTAAAGGATAAAGCATCATTTTTTCCTCCTCTTTTCACTTTTGCTACCTCTCAAAGAGCTTAAATCTTCCATCCACTATTGCCGGCACTTGCTTCATCGGATTGATTTCTGAAACAAATCAATGCCAATCGTCTTTCATAAAAGAATAACTAAAGAACGTATCAGAATCTCCAGAAAAAATCTTAGAGAAACAAACTAACCTTGAAATTCAGGTGATAAATGTTGACGTCTAGCAAGATCAATTCTTACCTCCTCAAAATCTATCCCATTTACCCTTTACACAAAAGAATTCCAAACAATAAGATGTAACCCACTATATATGAGCTGAGGTTGGTTTACACTCACACAAGAACGGTAAAAGGGAAAAAAAATCAAGAAACATCTCAAGAACATGCAGATACAGAATAGTAAATTACCTGCAGAAGATAAGAATTGCCCGCGATGGTTGGGACATACGATCCACATACAATTTCAGCTTCATCTCTGTTTATCTTTCTGAGATGCCCACGGAGAGAACCGCAAGGGATAGAACGCTTCAGACTTTGCTGTTGCAAGAGTGTGTGAATGACTGAATGTCAAGCGCCATGGCGATCCTAGTCTTCCTAGTTTTTGCTTTTGGCTAACGTGCGACCCGTTAGCCTACTTTTGTGGACCCCGGATGGTGTGGGCTAAAGAATGTTCTACCATGTTTGGAAACAAGCCCATTTCATTAATGGGCCTCCAACCCTTATTCAACCATTCCTGAAACGACCCAGTTGATTAATGGGCCTCGACAAATACTCTGGGCTAAATCCTACCGTTTGGATTTTTTAATACATAAAAAATAAATAACTGTGGGTGGCGTATCATGGTAAAAACAACGTCATATATGAGGAAAATATGTGGTTGATAATTAACTTTAAAATTTGCAAAAAAAATCCAAAATAACAAAATTAACTTTCACTATGAAATTTAAAAAAGAAAAAAGGAATGGTATTTTATTTTGGTTTTTTTTTTGAGGTTATATTGAGAAAGAGATAGGATTAAAAGTTGCCTCGAATAGCGAGGCACTGTAGTTGTAGGCCATGTGGGGCGATGTGGATGTGGACGGTCATCGAGGCTGGCAAAGGCATTAAATGAAAGCCATGCTGATTCTCTATCATCACGTTTCTCATAATCTCAAACGTCACCAGTCCCAATGCTCCAACAAAATCCCAATTATCTTTTTTAGAAAAAATATGAAAATGTTATAATCTATTTATTTTGCGTAGTTTGTATTTTTTATATTCTTAATAAATTTTACTTGTACTTTAAATATTTTTTTTATTACTCTAAATAAAAATTTTTTGTGAGAACTGACACGTGTGTCCAGTGAAAGTTTTTATAATTTTGTCCTTAATAATTTATGTAGGTGGTCAACACATATCAATTTTCACTGAAAATTCTTATTTAGAGTTGTGAAAATATATTTTAAAATACATAAAATTTATTAAAGATATAAAAAAAGTATGAAAATTTAAAAAAAATAATGAAATATAAATAGTTTGATAGTATTTTTATAATTTTTTTCTTTTTTATTTATCAAAAAATATATTAACAACTTTTTGGGTGAGCAGGTAGGATTTTTTTAATAAAAACAATAATTTTTTTTTCATGATTATAATTATTTCGTAACTTCTAGATCGAAGATATATTATCTTAACTTATTGAAGCGTTAAAGATACAAGTATTATCTATGGATATACTTCATTAGTAAAATTATACCTTCTTAATTGTGTGAATATTTAACTATTAGAGTATATTTTTGTTAATAATTATGAAAATTTATGATTCGGGTAACTGAAGGAACCAAGGAGACAAAGGGTAGCATTTGCCCCTCCAATTTTTTTTTAAATTTTATTATTTTTCTATAAAATTAATTTCTTTTACAAAATTTCTTTAAATTTTTATTTTTTATATAGTTTGTCTCTTTAATTTTAAAATTTTATTCTATCCGTGATCTGAGTAAGAAAAATTAATATAATTTTCATTGGAATTCAAACATTATTTTAAAACACGAGGGTACATGATTTATAAACTATTATATGAAGATGAAATATAATCAGTGTGCACTCTTTGTTGTTATATACTTTCTTTAAAAAAAATGCAACAAATACGATTGAGGAAGGATTTTATAGTGACAAAATGGTCATTTAATTGGTAAAAGTATTTAAAAAAAAAAAATTAAATCACGTTGTCTTTGCATCCATTATCGCTCTCCGGAGCATTTGAATGAGAGAAAAGGTGTAACCGAAATGGACCGTCGTAGGCAATATTTTCAGAACTGAATCGATCATCGAATCAAAAAAATTATCAATTTACGGTTTAATGATCTAATCGTAATTAGACCGTAATTGAATCGTAATTAAATCGATAATATTATAATTTAAAAATTAAAAATATATTTATTTTAAAAATAAAATTAATCAATAATATAGTGTAATTTAAGTGCATAAAGACATAAACATTCAAAAACATGATTAAAAATAGTCATTCTTAATTTATAACTAACAATCTAACATACAATAAAATTAAAAGTAATAGCTATTCTTAATTTATTACAAACACAATTTCAAATCCATATTAAGTTATTACTTAAAAGGTACAAATCTTCAAATTCCTTACCAACTTTCATGATCAATATTCTTTAATTTTCGCCCATAAAATTAGGCAGGGAGCCATCTTAACATTATCTAACGCTTAAGACAGTGAATTCCCTTCTCCTATAAATTCATTCCAATGGGGGTTTCCGACACAATCATATCGTCCATCCCTTCTGATCTTTAAATTTTTCTGTTTCTTATCCATTAAAACAAATCCACTATTATCAACTTCTAACCATGTCATTGTCCCCATCTGAAATTTAATATCCACATTTCTAAACATAATTTTTTTTAAATACAATCATCACAACACAAATCAAAACAACAATAATTCTAACAAATAATCAAATAATGTCCAATACCCTTACTGTTCAGTATACATAATAAAAAATTCAACAAATAACATCATTAAAAAAATCATAAAAGGTACCACATGGAAATATACATTCTGTTTTCCTATTTAAGGAAAAAAAAAATTCCTACTTACTGTACAGAAGGACCTCTGGCAGTGGCAACGGCTCAACAGCAAGCGATAGCGGTGCACGACGCTATGCTACTGGAAGAATGGCGGCTGAAATCAAGAAGAAAATGGAGAAGAAGAATGGCAGAGAAGCAACAGGAAAAAATTTTGCCGTTTCGGGGTAGGAAGGAATTTTGCCGTGGAGCAAGAAAGGAAAGAATGAAGAAATTGCCAAATTGGATGCACCGATTTGATTTGAGGCTCGGTGGTCACTGGTCATTTAGATTATTTTTTTTTCACTCAAAAGCCTTAACGTTTATTGATTTGCATAATTTGGCTCAAAATTTTAGTGAATTAGAAAATCTGCACCTTTAATTTTTTTTTGAAGATCAGACCGGCCGGTTCATTGTCCAACCGGTTGAACCGATCGGTCCACTCCGATTTTTACTATCTAGTGCGGTTTTTATGCTGCCCGGTTTAAACACATGAACCGAGCCGTTTAAGGGACCTGTTCACGGTCCGATCGGCCAGTCCGATTTGGTCCCAAAAAGCTTGGTCGTAGCCTCGTATCCAATTTGGAATGGGATATTTTTTGTCCTGTCAAACGTCAAATGAATGGCGATGAGATATGGTTCCTTGCTCTCCTTTTATAAAAATCGTTCACAGTTTTGGGGAAATTCAATCTTTAAGATAGAATTCTCTGCCTTTCTTCTATATATATATATGATACCAAGGGGATGGGAAGCTTTGCTCGGAAAGGAGAGGGGGAAACGAGAAGTAAATTAAAGAAAGTAAGGCTGCATACGGAATGCACAATTAAATTAAAACATAAATAAATTATTGAAAGTAAAGGAGGCGGCTTAGACGACTATATGAAAATGAAACTCAGATATTATTTCTTAAATAAAAGTACAATATTGAAGATTAGAATTGAATTCTAACCGGAGAGGGTCTTGCAAGTCTTTGGGATAAGATGTGCAAGGTGTAAGATACAAGTGCTTATGGTGTGGCAAATGTGTCTTACAATAAAGTAAGGGTGGCTATTTATAGCCAAAAACTAAATCTACAGTAGCTTTATTAAAGCCGCTACAGTGTACAGTGGCTCAAATAAAGTAGTTACAGTATTTTTGCTGAGGTCACTGCTTACGTCTTTGGTTGTGCTGATGTTGGTCAGTCATCACCAATGTCATCATAAGTGAAGTTTTTTATTATTATTCACAATAATAATCTTCTTCGTTTTCTTCCTTTTCTGATTGCAACTCTTGTTCTTCTGTAGGTGCTTCAGGTTTTGAGGTAGAAGATTGTCCCTGTAATTGTTGAAACCATTTGTATGGCTGCTACAAAATCTTCTTTGGACTTGGAAACTGCAAGAGTGGCAGCTGCAATAGATTTCTGTTGGAGAAACTCCGTTTGCTGACTATCTACCAAAGACAGATACTTGGGGTTTAGTTTGAACCATTTTTCGATGGAAGGGATGTAAGTATTTTTTGCATCACAATTTTTTCACTATTTGCAATGTCCTTGGAGGGCAAGATATGGCAGGTCATGCTGGTTTGCCTCTTTGTGATATGCAAACTTCTGGGAATATATCCAGGAAAGTTTGAAGATACTAAAAAGTTGGAGCATGTGAGGAACTGCTAGTTGCGGATTTGAGTATCTAGACTAGAAATAATCAAATCCTTCTTTGACTGGTTGAGGGAGAATTTCCTCAGTTGGTCCATAGACTGGCCACCACTGATTGACAAACCAATGGGGGAACACAATTTGTGCAGATTTCTTTTTATTAAAATAGAAAAATCATGAATGGCTGTTCTGTTTGTTTTGGAAGGTGAAAGCATTTCCCAGGCTGCTTGGTAGTCCTAATAATTGTATACCATAGGGTCAAAAGGTTGGGAAAAACGTTTGAAGGTGTTTGGTGAGACTTTCCATTCTAAAGAAGTATGGATTGAATGACTTTGGACTGAGGTATTTGTAATGAAGGACTCAGTCTTCTTGTCTTTGTGAGAGTGGAATAATGCACTCTCAGTATCTACTAGTATAAACTCGTAGTACTTTTAGGTAAATTTTGGTGATTTCTGGACAAAATTAACATATGGGCCAAAGAGTTACCTAGCTGCTAATTGTGGATTGGAATTCCAGAATTCAGGTTCCATTTGAAGGAGTTTATAGACTCCTAAAGTTTTGAAGTATGCATGCTCAGGGGAGGAAGAGAGCCTGGAAGAAACAGGTTGTGGTTCAGAAGAAAGAACCTTTGAGGATGTCGATTGCATCGTGTTTGTGCTTGTATTTTTGGAAATTATTTTTCCTGATTTTGTGGGATTGGAAACCTCCACAATTTTAGTTTGAGAAGGTTTTACCTGATTTACCTGTTTTGGATCAGCTTGTGTAGGCTGACTTGGATTGGCAGATGGAAAGCCCATCTATTAGCTTGTTGTGGGAAGTGGAATCCTATTTTTCTACACCATTCATGAATATCAACTACTGTCCATGCCGATTGGGCTTAGGCTTCTTGTGAATCCTCAGATTCCACAATATTGGCCCATCTTTTAGAAGTCAGGTTTTCCAAAGAGATTGGTTCCTGAATTTTTACAGGCTGTGGTGTTTGGGCTATGGTCATCGCATAGTCTTTTGGGCTTGTAAACTGGGTTTTGCCAGTGGATGGTCCAGAGGACGCTTTCTTTGGTTCCTGTTTATCAGGAGTAGGAATGGCAGGAAGCTCTTTAAGCTTCAAATTTTTATTTCTAGGTTTGGAAGCCATAGGACTATCGACCCTGCAGGAATTCCTGAGTTAAGAAATCAGGAATCAAGTTTGAAGAACCTTTAATATACTCTATATCAAAATCAAATATAGATAGAATAGCTTGCCATCTAGCAAATATTTGTTTAGACACAAGGTTTTTGACATCTTTTTGCAAAACATATTTTGCAGCTTTGCAGTCAATACGTAATAAAAACTTTTGATTTAGCAAATCGGCTTGAAACTTTTGGATGCATAAAACAATTGCTAACATTTCTTTTTTTATGGTGGGATAGTTCTGCTTAGAACTATTCCAATGCTTGGATGCAAATGCAACAATATGCTCTTTGCCATTTTTTTGTTGCTTCAGGATGCTACCGTAGCCAATGTCAGAGGCATCTGTTTCAACGATTTTTGGAGCTTGGGGATTCGGCAAGGATAGACACGGAATATTTTTTACCTGGGTCTTGACTTGTCGAACAATTGAGGTATGAACATTAGTCCATGGAGGAGGAAGCTGCTTAAGCTTATCATGCAATGGCTTGATCAGGTTTTTTATTCTTGGAATAAATTCAGAAACATAATTTAAACAACCAAGGAATCTTTGGAGTTAAGTTTTGTCCAGAATTTGGTCAGGAAATTTATCAGCAAACTGAATTGACCGGGAAATAGGAGTGATAGTTCCCTGTTGAATATTATGTCCGAGAAATCGAACATTAGTTTGGAAAAGGCTGAATTGTATTTTTGAAAGTACTAAACCATTATGTTTAATGGTAAAAAGTAGAACATTAAGATGTTTGAAATGTTGTTCCAAACTATTTGAGAAAACTAAAACATAATCAATGTAGACAATGATAAATTGAGAGTAAGGGTTGAAAATCTCATTCATAATCCTTTGAAATTCAGAAGGAGCATTTTTCAATTCAAAAGGCATTACATTCCATTCAGACTAACCAAATGGAACTGTAAATGCATTTTTGTATCGATCTCTGGGATCAATTTGAATTTGCCAATACCCAGATTTCAAATCAAATTTTGAAAATATGACGGTAGCATGCAACCTGTTGAGCAAATCTTTTTTGTTCGGGATAGAATACCTTATCCACCTTAGTGCTGTTTTGAGAGGTTTGTAATTGATTACCAATCTTGGAGTGCCTCTCTCAATTTCAGCATTTTTGTAAACATATAATGCAGCGCAACTCCAAGGGGATGTACTGGGAGTGATGATTTTTTTTTGCAGGAGATCTTGGATTTCCTTTTGGCAAAGAGTAGTTAAGTCATAGATTATTTGGATTGGTCTAGCCTTGGTCGAGATGGACTTTTCATCAAAGTTAGGCTCATAAGGGAGTCGGACTATATGTTATTTCCTGTGCCAGAAAGCAGTAGGAAGATCAGAATAAAGATGTTGCTGAATATGGGTTGCTATAGCTTGGATTTTTTATTTGATAGTTGAAACTTGCAATTGTAGCTGGAGTCTTTTGAAGGCCAAATCTGTTTTCAGGAAGTTGATTTGAGATTGTTTGTTTTCTAAAATCTGGAGTTCCTTTTTAATAGGAGGCCTATCAAAGGGAATGAGCATTTGTTGATTTAGGTAAGTAACTTGAATACCTTCTTTGAGAACCATGAAAAGAATGATCTGTTAGATGAAAGGAGTACCTAAGATAATAGGGTTAGTGATATCTTTGATTAGTAGGAAAGAGGTAAAAATAGATAAAGAAGAGTGTTTTACCTCAACATTTGAGAGTTTAAAACTAATGTCTAGTTTCTTACCATTGGCAGATCGGAGACTTTCTTTGGTTTTTTCAAAGAATTTGGTAGGAATAAATCCTTTTTGAATACAATTGAGATCGGCTTCTGTATCTAGAAGAGCTGGGATTTCAAGGATGAATGAGTTGTTGATTACCAGAGTAATTCTGATATGCCATTTCTGGATGGATACTTTTGAAATGTAATTTAAAATTTGATTTGGCTCTTGAGGTTTTGAGGCTTCTGGCTCAATTGGTATTTCATCTTTTGAACAGAGTTGTTGGAGAACTAGTTTGTCGATTTCTTGAGAAGCTTTGATTTCTCTGATTTCTTGTTTGAGAATGGCAATTTCAGATTGCAAGTCTTAGATTGTAACCGATTTATGAGGCTTAGTCGGAAACCTATTGATAATATCTGTAATATTGTAGGTGTTGATAATCCTCGGATGATTATCAAAGGGATTGGATCTTGAAGATGACGGCTGATGCAAAGTTTGTTTGAATTTATTCAGATATTCTTTTCTGGTAGTATCATCAGGAAGATTGCCTATGATCTCTAAGAGTAAATCTTGTTCCTTAGAGAGGACATTGATGGAGGGCTGTTCTTCATCAATTTTTGAAGAGGAAGAGGGAATATCATCTTCTTGGATTTGGTTGAATTGCTGATCATACTTATCATCAGCAAGATCAGACTCTGATTCAGAAAGAAAAGGATTCTGAATCTTATCAAGTAATTCTTAGTCCAATGAGAGTTCATGGATTCTTTTGGAGACTCTGCAGTATCTGGCTATATGGCTTGGCTTACCACATTTGAAACAAGTAACAGTTTTGGATTTGTCTTTTGAGAAATGGGTCTTTTTGGTTTTATGAGGTTTGGGTTGAGGAGCAGGAAGAGCTGGATATTTAGACTTCCTAAATTTGGGCTTACTTTTACGGTAAGTGGGCTTGGACTACATCTGTTTGTGTCTATGTCTTCTATAGGGCTTTGAACTGTAGGAAGGCAACCCAAACTGTTCACAGAAGGAGCCTAAGTCTCGGCTTCTTTGGGCTCTATCTTTGGCCAATTGCCTCAACATTTTATCTTGTCGACAAATCTTGAGGGCTAGCTGCTGGATCTGTTGGAGTGTATGCCCTTTTAGACTAGGTTTCTGATGAAAATATCGAATATTTTAATAAAATAATTTATTTTCAGAAATCGTTTGTAAATTTATTTTCTTTATTTGTGCACAATTTTTATTTGGAAAAGACTCATTGTGTTTAAGTAAGTGATCTATGTGAATGGAGGTATTTCACAGTAAGGTATGGATTATGGGTTACTTAACACATAAATATTTGTTCTTAACCAATTGATGAGAATGGAAATCTCATCATGTTTAGGTTATTATATTATGAATTCCAATGGGGAATGGCTTACCTTTAACCAGTGAGTAGTCCACTCACTTCATGATATAAACGTATTTCGAATACATAAAATAGGACCTGTAATAGTGGTTTCTAAAAGTATTATATGGTAGAAACCTAGACTACTACCGCTATAGCGTGAACTAGTATTTTATGACTTGAGTATGAGTTGGTGGTTTGACGAAGCTAGAAGTATATACTTTGATTTGCTATAGTTGAGGTTCAATCGTAGGGCCAATATATTTGCATGTTGGGTATGTGTAACTAGTTAGTTAAAACAGACTTGTACAAGATAATTTTTACACAATATCGCTCCTTGTGGTTGTTTGAATGATCTAAATATCCAGGGCCCTGGGAAACATGACTTGGATGTGTGCTTTAGGATAGCTTCCTTGGAAAGTGAAAACACTTTAGGAAGTCGTGGATCATTGGACTAGAAACCTAAGGATGGTAGATGTCATTTAGAGGGGCGTTGTATATTTCTTCCTCTCTAAATGTACGACGATATGTAGAGGGGTATTTTAGTCATTTCACCTGTAGGTTGGAGACTTTGCTAATGCAGCATTGTCCTCGTGGTCAATATTTTCTTATGGTGATATTAGAAAAAATTTAAAATGCAAAATACATCTATTTATATAGTAGGGGTATTTTAGTCATTTTAGTAGTCAAGGCGATGTGTCTTTTTCGTCCTCGGAATAGCCCACAAGTCCTAATTAATTTTTGGGTTGAGAAATTGATCTCAGTTGAGAGGGTTTTATTTTATTCAGGAAGTCTAATTTATTATTAGACTGGAATAAAATAAATGGAGAGAAATTTATTATCTGGTTTAATTGGTTAATTAATTATTCAGGGTCTAGGTCCAGTTTGAATAATTAGAAAATTAACCGGGACTTAAATTAGAGAAAAGTAATTAATACTTAATCCCAAAAAAAATAATTAATGTTTATTATTTTTGGGCTTTTCAGGTTCAAGAAAAATAATAAATATTATTTTGACCCAATAGCCTGGACCGTAGGATTTTTTCGGACACAGTTCAGAAGAGTTTAGGGTGAAGCCAAAATTTATTTTGTTAATAATATTTGGGTGTTTGAAATATTAAATTCCAGGAATATTATTTTTATCAAAATAATTATTTTTGGTTTCATGACTCTTGGCTTTCTGT
The DNA here is from genome assembly GCA_026120185.1 of Voacanga thouarsii. NCBI lineage: Eukaryota > Viridiplantae > Streptophyta > Magnoliopsida > Gentianales > Apocynaceae > Voacanga > Voacanga thouarsii. The sequence continues at coordinate 5,693,969 of JANUWF010001255.1, read as the reverse complement.
GAGGAAAAATAAAATGAAATAAAAATAAAAATTCTCTCCCTGTGACTCTTGATTTTTTGGCTTCTGGGTATGGTTCATATATGAAGCCAAAGCTTCAAAAGCCAACCGAGAGTTGAAGAGAAAAAAAAAAAACTGAGAGGCTTTTCTCATCCCAAATTTCTGTGCTCACCAATGTTTGATTCGGTAGGGTAATATTCTGAGAATTGAAAAGCCAAGCATTCACTGGAGAATGAGAAGTTGACAACTGGAACCGGAAGCTTCATCTCACGGAAGAGAATGAAGTTGTTTTTTGAGCTTCAAACAATTCTTCTTCAATCTTCAAGGTTTAAGGCTTCAAGAGGTATGATTTTAATCCCGTCATGCTGCTGCCATACTCTGTTCTATGGTTTTTTCTGTCCATTTTTGTCCACCATGCATGCTCTCTGTTTATGTTCAAATCCTTCAAGTGGTATCAGAGCAACGAATTTGATTGGCTTAGGGAGCATGTTAGTTAATAAAAATGGAGAAGAACATTGTGTGGTACTTAAACATGTGATCATTCGCTATTTTGGTATGGGATATGCATGATTGTGAGCTTCACAGTGGAAGCATAAGAATCCTCTATAAATTTGTTTTTGATATTTTGATCGTGTAAACCCAAATTTAAATGGGTATAGGCAGTTGTGGTTTTGTTCTGGATGAGTTTTTGTAATGATAAATGTCCAAAGAGGTCACTGGAGAAGACTCAAGAGAAAAATCGCAGAGACAGAATGCAGAAAACATCGCGGAGAAGAAGATACTGTTGCTAAGCAGCCGTGGAGCCGAGCCGAAGCCGAGCCGCCGTCTGTGTTCTGTGTCTAGAGCCGTCCACTGAAGCGCACTCGAGCTGAGCCGTTACTATTGCAATTGTAAAATTTGCAATTGCCGCGTGGGTCATGCAGCTGGGTTGGGCGTGCAAAACAGATAAATGCGCGGGTCAGCGGGCGGAGCGGCAGGCGCGGGTCTTTGGGCCGGGGTGCGGGCCACGAGCGGGCAGAGCATCCGCGGGTTGAAGCTGTGCGTGATCCGGTGCGGTTGGTGCACCGGGGCCGCGGTCCAGGTCAAATAGGTGCTGAGCCGGTGCGGCGGGTGCACGTGAACCGCCAAATATATTTTTGCTTTTTTTTTCTTTTTTTTAATTTGGGTCCTATACCAGGCGAAGTTAATATTTTTGCAATAGTTTATATTCTTGGAATATATTTTCATGAAAAATATTAGTTAGGGATTTTAGGATTAAACAAGATAATTAATTAATTAATTAATGTGTTTAATTCTATTATTTGGGCAGTTAGGTTTAAAAAATAGAAAAGCATGAAAACATTTACCATTTTCTGGCATGTTATTTATTTTGTGTACCTATGTGCGCGGTTTCTTAAAGACCAAAGTCTTTGGGAATATTTATACAAGAAAAATATTTTTCTTTAAAAATTAAATGGTTATTTTAATTTGAACAAAAATTAATCATTTGATATTTTCTCAAAGGATATAATCCTTAATATAGAAAATATATTGGATTTAGATATTTTTGTAAGTTAAAATAGAAAGTCATTTTATTTTATTTTGCACAAGAAAAATTATTTTGTTTAATAAACTTGAGACCAAAGTCTCTAGAAAGTTTTAATTGGAAAATTTTTGAAATCGTTAAGTTTTAACTTAAATAGAATTAGTCCATGGAAAAATCTCTCAAAGAATATAATCCTTGACATAGAGATTTTAATAGATTTGTATATTTTATTTTTGAGTTAAGGAAAAACTTAATGAAAATTTCAAAAGGACATTTTTCAAGAAAACTTTATTTTAAAAGACTAAGTGGGAAAGGGGTTCCAATGGTCCCACGTCTTCTATCACGATCCTCATTAGAAATCATGGGTCCCCTCGCGTCACCTTGGGAGTGAACCTGTATAGGATGGGGATACCACAAGGATCTAGATTTAATGAAAGGATGTAATTAATAACCCGGGACACGTACTATAATCGGCCAGCCCACGTTGGAGGTTATAAGTGCGAGGTATGTCCATAGGAAATGAGAGGAAACGGCCATCCCACAATGGAGTTATCCTCTAAATCATTACCTAGAAGGGAAATTAATTTGTGGTTGTTAATACACTTAGTTTAGGGAACTGTTAATCTTTCAAAGAAACTATATCAGTTTTCCTAAGAGCCAAATTAATTTCAGTGCACAAATTAATTTTCACAAACTAAATCGTTTCTTTTATTTTTTGATTTTCAGAAATGGTGAGAGGTTCTTTTAGTCCTTTGGCCGTCATTCTCCGTGAGAATAAGTTAACGACCAAACTATGTGGGCTAGAAGAGGAACTTGGACATAATACTCACAGTCGAGGAGTATAAGTATGTCTTTTACAAGACCTGCCCTGTGATCGGGGAAGGTTCCACCTCCGAAAAGCGAGAGGCTGAGAAGGCATGGAAGAAGGCTAATGAAATGGTACGTTCCTATATGCTAGCCTCCATGTCTAATGTGCTCCAGTCTAAATACGAGCACATGATTTCTGCGTATGACATTAGTCATTCATTGGCCACTATATTCGCGGATAAGAACCGGTCCGTAAGGTAGGAGGCTCTTCAAACTATAATAAACATTAAGATGGTTGAGGAAGCATTAGTCAGGGAGCATATGCTTAAGATGATTACTGCTTTCGAGGAGGCAGAAATCTTAGGAGCTATCATTGATTCCGAGAGCCAAGTAGACATGGTTCTCGAATCTCTACCGGGTTCCTTTACTCAATTCAAACTAAATTACAATATGAACAAGTTAAACATGAGTTTGAATGAGTTGATGAAGGAATTTCAGATGGCAGAGAAGGTCATGAAGCCACAATCAAAGGCCATGATTGCTAAGGCTTCTTCCTCAAGAATCGGGTCCAAGCCTAAAAAGTTCAAAAGGAAGAAGGGATACACAGCAACCCAGCCCAAAACCTAACCCAAAGACAAACCAAATGGCAAGTGCTTCAAATGTGGAAAGAAGGGACACTGAAAAAAGGAGTGTCCAGATCTTCAAGTCAAGAAAAACTCCATAGGTAACGTTTTCTATCTAGAGTCTATATCAATGGTTGGATCAACTTCCACTTGGATTGTTGATTCAGGAGCCACTGATCATATTTGTAACTCCTTACAAGGGTTTAGAAAGATAAGAAGACTCAAGAAGGGCAAACATGGATTACGTGTGGGAAATGGAGCACAAGTCTGGGCCCTTTCAGTGGGAGAGCTGGATCTTATTTTTTATTGTAATAAAAAGTGGTTTTAATAGATATATGTACTTGGTTTTCGTCAGAATTTGATTTTGATTGCAAAACTAATAAATCAATGATATTCTGTATCTTTCCATTCTGGTATTTTTATCAGTAGAGATAGAGAAATCTTATGTATTGGGCACATGTATAGAAATCTATTTTATTTAAACCCTATTAACAATCAATCAAATAACACTCAATCTGAACCTTTAAACAAGAAGAAAAAAACCAATGTCAATGACTCATATATTTGGTATCTAAGGTTGGGACATATCAACTCAACCAAGATTCAGAGGCTAATCCATGATGGGCCTTTAGGCTCATTGAGATTGAAAAATTAGCCTCAGTGTGAGTCCTGCCTAATGGGAAAGATGACCAAAAGGTCTTTTACCCCAAAGGCGGATAGAGTCAAAGAGGTACTGAGTCTTTTTCACACTGATGTATGTGGTCCCTTGTCTACACTAGCTAGAGGAGGTTTTAAGTACTCCATCACTTTTACGGATGATTATACAATGTTTGGATATATTTACCTAATGAGGCGCAAGTCTCACTCTTTTGATAAATTTAAAAAGTTTAAGGCTGAAGTGGAGCGTTAGACAGGTAAATTAATCAAGACCTTACGATTGGATCATGGTGGAGAGTACCTCCTAGGTGAATTCAAGGACAACATGGTACATCATGGGATAGTATCCCAACTCTCTGCGCCGGGGACATCCCAGCAGAACGGAGTAGCTGAGAAAAGGAATAGGACATTGATAGAAATGGCCCGAAGCATGATGTCTCATGCTATTCTTCCAGTGTCTTTTTGGGGATATGCCCTGGAAATAGCGGCATACATTCTGAACTTGGTGCCTTCCAAATCAGTACCTAGGACTCCCTATGAAATGTGGATTGGGCGTAAGTCAAGTTTGAATCATCTCAGGATATGGGGTTGTCCAACTTATGTACTAATCAAGAGAGACAAGTTGGAACCAATGTCAGAATTATGCTATTTGTTGGGTATCCAAAAAGAACAAAAGGTGGTTACTTTTATTGTCCTAAGGTGCAGAAAGTACTGGTTAGTACTAATACTAGATACTTAGAGGATGATCAAAGTACTTCCATAAAAGGTTCAACTAGGTTGGAACTCGAGGAGAAATTATCTTCGAAAGCAACTTCTTCTGATCCGATTTTGGAATAAGAAGAGGCATAACCTCAAGAGCTTGTACAAATGGTACCTTGTCGTAGTGGGGGAGTGTCTAGGGTTCCGGATAGATGGTATGGAAAAGCTTTTGAGTTGGTCTTTGACCATCAGGAACAAGACCCCACTGGATACGGGGAGAGAATTGCTGATGCCGATGCAAATCTATGGCATGAAGCAATGAAAGCCGAGATTGAATTTATGTACTTCAATCAGGTTTGGGATCTTGTAGCTTCACCTGATGGGATAAAACCCATTGGGTGCAAGTGGGTATACAAGAGAAAGAGGGGAACGGATGGAAATGTGGAAACCTTCAAAGCTAGGCTTGTGACAAAAAGGTATACTAAAAAAGAAGGGATCGATTATGAGAAAACTTTTTCCCCTGTGGCCATGCTTAAATGCATCGGTATCCTCCTTGCCATCGCATGTCATTATGACTACGAGATATGGTAAATGGATGTCAAGACGGCTTTTTTAAATGGTCATCTTAGCGAAGACATCTATATGTCTCAACCGAAAGGTTTTATTACTGAAGGTCAAGAACATATGGTTTGCAAGCTTAAGAAGTCCATTTATGGACTTAAGCAAACATCGAGAGTGTGGAACATTCGTTTTGATGAGACTGTAAAGTCTTACAGTTTTATTCAAAATAAGGATAAACCATACGTGTACAAAAAACTTGAGGGGTTTAATGTGGTTTTTCTTGTCTTGTATGTGGATGACATTCTACTCATTGAAAATGATGTAGAGTCATTTTCATCTATAAAGGTTTGACTGTCTAGTCAATTCAATATGAAGGACTTGGGAGAAGCCAGCTACATTCTCAGGATTAGACTTCTTAGAAATAGGAAACAGAGAATGTTGGGATTATCCTAAGTCGTATAGATTGACAAGATGCTGCCCAAGTACAACATGAACTCATGCAAGGGAACTCTAATCCCTTGCAGACATGGGTTGTCACTTTCTTCAAAGGACCATCCTAAGTCTCAAGAAGAAAAAGACAGAATGAGTAGGATTCCCTACGCTTTGACTGTGGGAAGTCTCATGTACGCCATGTTATGTATTAGGCCAGATATCTGCTTTGTCATAGGCTTAGTTAGCAGATATCAGTCAAACCCTGGGGAAGTTCATTGGTAGGCTATAAAGCATATTCTTAAGTATCTCACAGGAACCTTGGAACCACAAGGAGGGGAAGCACATTGAGAGGTAGTACCACCTGATCTGGGATATCATCCAGAAACGGGAAGTCGTGGTGATACAGATTGCCTCCGAGAACAATCTAGCATATCCGTTCACCAAGCCTTTGGTTGAGAGGGTCTTGACACTTAGACGCTATTGGAGTGGACACCTATGGACTTGCGTAGTCTTAGAGTGTAAGTGAGAGATTGTTGGAATATATGCCCTTTTGGACTAGGTTTCTGATGAAAATATCGAATATTTTAATAAAAGAATTTATTTTCAGAAATCGTTTATGAATTTATTTTCTTTATTTGTGCACAATTTTTGTTTGGAAAAGACCCATTATGTTTAAGTAAGTGATCTATATGAATGGAGGTCTTTCACAGTAAGGTATGGATCACGGGTTACTTAACACATAAATATTTGTTCTTAACCAATTGATAAGAATGGAAATCACATCATGTTTAGGTTATTATGTTATGAATTCCAATGGGGAATGGCTTACCTTTAGCCAGTGAGTAGTCCACTCACTTCATGACATAAACGTATTTCGAATACATAGAACAGGACCTGTAGTAGTAGTTTCTAAAAGTACTATATGGTAGAAACCTAGACTATACTACCGCTACAGCGTGGACTAGTACTCTATGACTTGAGTATGAGTTGGTGGTCTGACGAAACTAGAAGCATATACTTTGATTTGCTATAGTTGAGGTTTTATCGTAGGGTCAATATACTTGCATGTTGGATATATGTAACTAGTTAGTTAAGACAGACTTGTACAAGATAGTTTATATATAATATCGCCTCTTGTGGTTGTCTGAATGATCCAAATATCCAGGGTCCTGGGAAACATGACTTGGATGTGTGCTTTAGGATAGCTTCCTTGGAAAGCGGAAACACTCTAGAAAGTCGTGGATCATTGGACTAGAAGCCTAAGGATGGTAGATGTCATTTAGAGGGGTGTTGTACACTTCTTCCTCTCTAAATGTACGGCGATGTGTAGAGGGGTATTTTAGTCATTTCACTTGTAGGTCGGAGACTTTGCTAATGTAGCATTGTCCTTGGGGTCAATATTTCCTTATGGTGATATTAGAAAATATTTAAAATGCAAAATACATCTATTTATATAGTAGGGGTATTTTAGTCATTTTAGTAGTCAAGGTGATGTGTCTTTTTTGTTCTCGGAATAGCCCACAAGTCCTAATTAGTTTTTGGGTTGAGAAATTGATCTCAGTTGAGAGGGTTTTATTTTATTCAGGAAGTCTAATTTATTATTAGACTGGAATAAAATAAATGGAGAGAAATTTATTATCTGGTTTAATTGGTTAATTAATTATTCAGGGTCTATGTCCAGTTTGAATAATTAGAAAATTAACCAGGACTTAAATTAGAGAAAAGTAATTAATACTTAATTATTTATTGGGTTATTTATTTAATTAAATCTCAAGAAATAAATAATTAAAGTTTAATTATTTTTTGGTTCATTTGGGTTTATTAATTATTTATTGGGTTATTTATTTAATACCAAGAAAAATAATAAATATTATTTTGACCCAATAGCCTGGACTGTAGGATTTTTTCGGACACAGTTCAGAAGAGTTTAGGGTGAAGCCAAAATTTATTTTATTAATAATATTTGAGTGTTTGAAATATTAAATTCGGGGAATATTATTTTTATCAATTATTTTTGGTTTCATAACTCTTGGCTTTCTGTGAGGAAAAATAAAATGAAATAAAAATAAAAATTCGCTCCCTGTGACTCTTGATTTTCTGGCTTCTGGGTTTGGTTCATATATGAAGCCAAAGCTTCAAAAGCCAACCGAGAGTTGAAGAGAAAAAAAAAAAAAAAAACTGAGAGGCTTTTCTCATCCTAATTTTCTGTGCTCACCAACGTTTGATTAGGTAGGGTAATATTTTGAGAATTGAAAAGCCAAGCATTCACTGGAGAAGGAGAAGTTGACAATCGGAACCGGAAGCTTCATCTCACGGAGGAGAAGGAAGCTGTTTTTTTAGCTTCAAACCATTCTTCTTCAATCTTTAAGGTTTAAGGCTCCAAGAGGTATGATTTTAATCACTCCATGCTACTGCCATGCTCTGTTCTATGATTTTTTCTGTCCATTTTTGTCCACCGTGCATGCTCTCTGTTTATGTTCAAATCCTTCAGGATCTGGCTGGTTAACTGACCAAAGGTGATCCTATCATAAGGTACATTACCATTATACTGGGTTTGTAATTTCTCATGAACAAGGTCACAAAGAGATTTGGGAAGGCCGTCTAAGAATTTTTCTTTCCAATACTGGTTATTTCCATCAGGTCTAGCATAGATACGAGTAAGAAATGTATCCTTATACCATCTAAAATCAGACAAAGTTTTACATTTGAGATTATTGAGAATCTCGATGGACTTTTCTCGGAAAATACTTGGATTTCCTATGAAAGTTTTGACCAGTGTGAAAATCAAGGTAGACACTGCATCAGGGATTGGTTCACCAGTTTGGAGGATGGGATGGCCATCAGCATCTGTTTTTACAGCATGGAGGATGTCATATTTATTTGTATCAGTGAGGTATTTGTCCCACCAACCTTTGAGTTGTCCTGTGAAACCTGTTATTAGGACATGGGCAGATAATTGGTTTGAACTACCATGGGTTGTTCTATAGGTAGTGGCAACCATGGTCATTTGTTGAAACTTGGCCATAATGTTGTATTCTGACTGTCCATCTATGTTCCATTCATAGATGTTGTTGGCATTGTAAGAATTTTGCAGAATGGCTGAACTTTCTTCTAGGGCTACATCAGGATGAGTAGCTCTAGAATAATAGAGTTTTTGGGGATTTCTCCAATTATTTGGTCTTCCTAATCTAAAAGGAGAAATCTCTATAGAGGGAGGTTCTTCTGGGATATGTTCAGAAGCAGAATCGGAGTCAGTTTCTTGTAAAATATAAATAGATTGTTGTGTGGTTGCTTTTGTTGGAGTAGAGGGTGTTCCAGGAACAACCTGTTTTTGTTTAACACTTCTGCTAGGAGTGTCAGGTATAATAGTTTTTTCTATTTTTGCCATCCTTCTCTGTAATTCTGTGAGCATGGGTGGAGCAGAAGTCCTTTTGAGTTCCTCACGAAATTGGACAAGAATTTCATATGGTTTAAAAAGAGGAATAATTGAAGAGGCACCAGAGGTTGGTGTCACAGTAGTTGCCGAACTGGAGATACTTGGTTTTGAAGTCAGATATTCACCAATAGTTTGTAAATACTTATTGGTGTTATTATTTTGTTCCAAAATGCTTTGAATATCTTTTATCTTAACTGGTTCTTTAAAATCAGTTTCCAATTTTCTTTTAAAAGGGGTAGCAGTAATAGTTTCCATGCCAAAAGGAATTTTAAAATTCTGTCTTGGAGGTAACTCAGAAAAAACGTATGTTCCTTGGGATGTTTGCCAAAGTTTTGAAACATTAACAGAGTTTGCAAAGGGGTAATCAATTTTGTTGAGTGAAGCATAAGCTTCAAACCATAAGAAGAAATCAATTTGTTTTTTAACTAAATTTAGAAATTTATAATATTTATCTTGGATCTGTTGTCTCTCATATCCTTGATAATGTTCAAAAAACTAATTTCTTTTGAGAATATTTACAGGAGAGTAAAATTCTTTTCTCAATTGTTCTTTGTCTATGACAAAATCAGTTTGTAAAACATTAAGATTTTCAATCATGGCAGAATGGGTAGAAGATGTAGGATTATCATCAGATCCAGGTTATGTAACATACCTGGCTTGAGGAATTCTCAGGTCTTGATCTATATCCTGCAGATGTGTTGCTACTGAGGACGTAGAGTGTCTGGGTTGTTGAAATCTAGATGATGATCCTAGCCTAGATGCTGCGCTTGAAGGAGGATACGAGATCTGTTGGCTGAGGGACCTTTGGAAAGTGATTTCAACATTTCCAAAAGGAGATTGGTGTATCTCGGAGACAGTTGTATTTTCTGGTTTCTCAGAAAGAGTAACTCCAATTAGTAACCAATTTGAAGGAAGACTTACTTCCTTCCAGGAGATGGGTTTTGGAGTTGAAAGATGAGACCTGGACAGATCTATTTGAAATAAGATTGTTTCTCCTTTGTTTGATACTTTCATAGCACCGGTATTGAAAGTGGAGTTCATAGCCTTGTACTGAATTCTGTACAGAATTGCTATTGGGAGAGATCTAGTTTTTATTTTAAAATTTGCAGTCTGGACATTGAGAGTCTAAGAGTCTAAAAGATTCCTATCTTGCAGAGAAACTGTGAAATTTGGGAAACAATCAAAATATACTGGTCCATTACATAGGCTGGTTTCTACCATGCCTAAGAGAGAATCATTAAAGTTTAGGAATCTAGTATCCCTAAGACATAAAATGAGAGAAGTATCAAGACCTTCTCTAGACAAAGGTTTTGCTGCGATTTGGACAAGACCAAAATTGAGATATTTGTATTTTTGTCTGAATCTTTCCAGAGCACTTGGGGTGAGAAGTATGATTTCTTAGGTATCAGGATCTATTTGGACTGTTTCTTCTACAGTCTTAATGACATAGTCACTGCTAAGTGACCATTTGGGATTTTTGTAAATTTCTTTGTCGAAAAACTTGGGGATTTTCTAGTTGTCGATTGACTGTTGTAGATCAGAGAAGTGAACTTCTTCTTTGATCTTGGCAGATACTACTGGGGCAATGGGATAGGAGGATGATGAAGAGGAGGATGAAGACAGGGATTTGAAGAGTCGGGAGAAAGACATCATGCAATCCTGTAAAGTGTGTGCAGAAAGCAGTAAATTACAACAAGTATTTAATCAATGTATAAATACTTCCCTTAACTTGGTAATCATTATCGTCAAATTCCATAAGACGGAATACACTCAAGTTATCAGTCATCTTACACAATAACCAGTTTTGATCTATGGTTTGTGTTATTCTTAGATATATGATTTTTTTGTTATATAAAGTCTAGATCTGTTAAAGTCAGTGTGCAAATCTGGACCAAATCTGGCCATTGAGAATTGGATTCTCATCTCAACATGATACTGCAACCACCAGCGTCCTTAGCTCCATGGCCTTAAGGTTCAGTCTATCTTGCAGAGTAGATCTGGATACCAGATCTCCTTTCAGATTCAGTCAGATCTTTGCACAAAGTTCTCAGATCTATTCAATATGTAACAAATAAAACATAGATCTATGAAGATCAAAAACATATATATACATACATATATATATATATATATATATATACATATATATTGTATTATAAACCGATTATTAATAAATTATTCCAAATTTTACTTTGAGTTACTATTAAAAATAAATTTCAATATGTAATAGTTTTTCCCAAAACGTATTATTTATATATATATATACGTGGTCGTGTATTTGTAAATTATCTTAAAATTTATTTTAAGTGCCTAGACTAATTTATAGTGTTAGATATTGATGAACTAAAACTTTATATTTTGTATATTAATTTAAAATTTAACTTAACGATTTATTTTTTTCTTTAAAAATCTTTGTGATGCCGACTTTTTTTATTTTTATTTTCATAGTAAAGGTTAGATCAAAATCGACCAATTAAGACATATTTTGAGTTTACTTAGTCTGTCGTTATGGGGCTGATCAACATATCTTGGGAATAATAAGACAAAACTCAAACATCTAAATTATTTTTTACAAAAAGTATTTACCTGTGCAAGAATCAAGTTGTATCCTTTTTGTAGCAAGACAAATAGTAACCAAAGTATTCATCACAAAAAAAAGAAAAAAAGAAAAAGAAAAAGTACCTAAACTTTTATTACTGATTAAGGTAGTCTTAGATCCAATCAAGTTCTTAATTTTTTAGCCTAAAATGGTCACATTTCTATCCTATTCCCAAAGTAATATTAAAAGAAAAATGTCAAATTGTTAAACTAAGATTATGTTTCCTATATTAGAATTGAGTGAAATAAAATGGTTTTTATTATTTTTATTTCTATTTTAACGTTTGATTAATTACATTATAGTATAATTTTATGTCCATTCCAAAGGTAAGAAGAAAAAACCTTTCTATCTAAAAGACTCGAGGAAAGACCTTTTTATTAATAATAAATTATTATTATTATTATTATTATTATTATTATTATTATTATTATTATTATGATGAGATATTTTATAATTTTCCTTGTAAATTTTTAATTATATTTAATACTATGGTACAAATTTATTATTTTATTTAAAATATTAGTATATTATAAATTATTTAAATTAGAACTACATAAAAAAAAATGATTATACAGTATATACATATACTAACCAATTTTCTTTTCTTATGAACTTAGATTTTGCATATTTACAAGTGTCACCAAAGATCACGTGTATAATAAATCTCTCTATATCATAAATTTCCTTCATGAATTCAATCTTCGTTTGTTGATAAATCAAATTTATTAATTAATCTGTTAGTTGGATTTGTTGATTAGCACTAAGCATATTACTGCCAATCAAGCATCTTCCATTGACTTTAGAGAAATCTATCAGCTCTATCTCAAAATAAAGCTTATCATCTTTGGAAATCCATCACCAATTGAAATAGGACAATCCTCCTCTCTATGGTGCATTTTAGGTTTCATCTTGAATTGAAAGTCAAATGTTAGAAATTTATTAACTGACAAGATTTTAGCAAGAAATATGAACAAGAGAAGTAGAATGCAACATAAGTTGTCCCAACCTTAGGTCTCTTCTTGAGCGTACATTATTCCTAAGTGCGTATATTGCTACCATAACCAAATGAGGCAACATTCTAATGGCAAGTGACACCAAAAGAATCAGGAACTTAGGAGAAGGGCAAAAATAATACAAGATAAAAAGGAGAATTGGAAGCATGATTAGATTATTAAGCAAGTTGAAATATCAAACATCACAATTGATGAAATGGTTTGCCTACTACAGGATTATGTTTCAACTTGTAACTTAACCTTATGAGAACATCCATGTCTTTCTATGTCAATGTTGAATGGCAAAAATACTAAAAATACAAAATGTATAAAATCTGTTGATCTTTTTTCTTTTGTGGGTGTTTTGTGCTGTCATGAGCCTGTTTCTTCATATGCTTAGTATGCCTGACTAATGATTTGCCCCATTACTAATTGTTAAAATTAGTTGGAGGTAATTCTTTTAGAGAAAATAATTAGCCATGACAAAGAACATAGTGCCCTTTTCCTCAAGATCAGTAAGCATTAGACTTTGTTTATGAGTAAATGTAGAAGGGTTGGTCTAATAACCATTGCAATTTCACCCTTTGACATTGTCAGAATTCCTCCTAGCAGTCCTAATATCATCTTGCTTTTGCCCAAACATGCTTTATTGGCATACCCTTACCTGTTTACATGAGAGTTGTGAGATGATTTGATATTCAGTGAGTAGAGAAAAAATAGCTTATTAAAAAGTAAAATCAATATGTATAATGTTCAAGCAAATGTAACATGTAGATTTTGATTAACTGCCATGAATATTCAAAATTGTAGTTAAAGGGATTGCTTTCTAGTTTCTGAAAATGGTAAGAATGCAAAAGTCAAATAAGTATAAGAAGCAGTCCTATCATAGTTGTGAACTAACAAATTGAAGTGAATTCCATGGTCATCGTAATTTACTTTCAGCATTCTTATTTCATTTTGATAATATATAGAGTTCTTGCTAGCTTTTCCTTTTGAAAACAATCTTTACAAATGAAGTATGAAACAAAACTAATCTCCAAATTCTCTTCTAGTGGACTGAACAGCAACTCCATCCCATATGCGAATGGTGCAGTGGTAAAGAACTTGTATGATTTGGTGCACATATTACTAACTCTTCATCCTTTTATCAATAATTTCATTAATAGAAATTGGTACTGCAATACTTCTTGACTTTGCAACTTACATTACACCCTTGATTCATTTGGAAAAAAACACATATTGACAAAATACATAATCACCATCCTCAGGAGTCAATTCTCTATCTCCAGGCCTAACCATATGTTTCATCAAACTTCTTGGAACAATCTTCAACTTCCTCTATACATGAAGTCACTCAATCAACAATTCTGATAACTTCTTTTGATCGAATAATCAAACAAGGAGATAGATATGAAAGGAAAAAAGAAAAAGGTAAAGAGGACTGACCTTTTATAGGGAGAACTAAACTTCTTGTCTAAGATTCTAATCATGTAACTTTTATTCTTGTATGATGGGATCTTGTCCTAAAAATATTCCCATATCTCTATAGTCTACATTGTAAAAAACCGCATCAGCTTTACACACCTTAGCTACCAGTAATAAATCCTGTATAGTTTCTGTGAGTCATGCACAAGTTCCACTGACCGGGGGTCTTATACTGATTGAAGAACTTGATCTTCTTGCACCTTTCTTACAATTTTTTGTGGATACCTCATCACCTTCACCCACAAGGCATCCTGCAAATTATGATAGCCACAAATAGATGGTAATTCAAAGAGTATGTGTTGAGGATACACATGATATCCTTTTATGTTTCTTGGTACATATTTCTTGTAGCTATCAAAATGCCAAGAATTTACTGGCACTAAGAATAGACAAAGATATTACTTTGCGGTAGCTTTCAGTAATTGGAGTCCCTGTAGTAATGAGAAATAAAAGGAATAGAAATGCACTTCAAGTATCAACTTATCATTTTCAAAAAGAAGACATAAATGACATTGACTTCTTGTCTAATGCAGTAAGTTGAAATATGTGCATGCACAGAGAGATATACGCATAGAGGAAGGGGTGGGAAATAGATGTTTCATTACAAACTTCATTTCTTACTATATCCCAGAATGATTACTGATATTAGCGCAGTTGTATCATCATCCTTTTATTTATTTATTTATTTATTCTTTTTGCTGTGGATATTCTATTTCTGGAAACAAAAGTAAAAATAATGAAGTTTTATCAGCAAGAATGAAATGAAAATATCACCTTCTATCGGAGCCAAACTCAATGATGTCTAATTAAAGAAAACAAACTGTCAAGTTAGGAAGCAATTTGTAATGTCTGCCCTGATTGATACAGAACAACTCTTCATTTTTAGATAAAGATCTTGAAGAATATTTCTCAATTGAAAGAAACCTAATAAGTAAATCTCATAATCAAAAGGTATACATAGACCCATTCAGTAATCCAGGTGCCATATTCACTTCACAAATCAGTCAAGAAAAATACAATCCTAAGCTTAAGTTTGAAAATCCATTATTCTATCTAACATAATGTATGAATCCATTAAGTTTGAAAACTACAATTTATTATTCTCCAAAGATAATTCTTCATTAAGCTCAAAACTGAATGCACGACATTCTAAAATTTAGGAAATACCATTGCAAAATAACTAAATGAATCAAATAAAGATATTCTTTAGGAGATTAAATGAGTGATCCAAATTACAATCATCAAAAGAAAGAACCAATTTACAAATCCTCTCCAGAATCAGAGTCACTGCCAAATAGTAATATTATGCTGTTGGAATGTCTGCCTAAAATGGGTTATGTATTTCTATATTTTGAAAATTAATAATAGTTTCATTCATTAATAGTTATTTATTTACATATATTGCACATTAAAGGTCTAAATGTGTTTGTAAGTAATCTACATGATTGAGTCGTACTTTTACAGTAAGGTATAGATTATGGATTACTAATAAATAAGTGAAAATTTGTTCTTGATCGATTGATAGAGTTGGACACTTCATCAAGATTTAAATCATTACACTATGATTTCTAAATGTGAAATAGTTTACCTTTAATCAGTGAGTAGTCCACTCATACCAATAGTGTAAGCGCATTTGGAATACATAGAACTGGACCACGTGATAATAATCTTTATAAAAGTATTAAAATAAATAAAGATTGGTTTATCGCAACAACTGCGTGGACGAGTACCCTAATACTTAAGTATAAGTTGGTGGTCTGGTGAAGTTGAACTTGTACACTTTGATGTATATTAGATGAGGTCTTATTGAAAGGCCAATAACTTTGTACGTTGAGTGTATGACTCGAGTTAATTAAGCCAGACTTATATAATAGTGTTTCTACACTTCATTACGTGAAGAAATTACTCCTTTGTGATTGTCCGGGGTAATCTAATAATTCAAAGCCCTAGAAAACGTGACTAAGTATTTACACTTTTGGGTAACTCCCTATGATAAGTGGATATATATATTGGAAGTCATTGATTATCAGACTAACTATCAAATGATGGTAGATGTTATTGAGAAATGTGTTAGTGCATTTTTCCTATTTCAATGACGGGTGTTACGTAGAGGGGTATTTTCATCATTACACTTGTAAGTCGAAGACACTACACATGCAATATTATTCTCGAGGTTAATATATCTATATGGTAATAAATGAAATATTTAAAATAATTAAAATACTGCTATTTGTTAGTAAAGATATTTTGATCATTTTAGTAGTCAAGAATAATATGTCTTTTAGATTCTAGGGGTCTAATTAATTATTCATTTGGGTTAGAATCATTAATTTGGCTAATTTAATTAATTAGTTTATTAATTAATTATCTTGAGCAATTTTATATTCGGCCCAAGTGATTTAATTAATTAATAAAAAAACTAATTTAATTAATTATCTTGAATAATTTTATATTGGGCCCAAGTGAATTAATTAATTAATAAGAAAGTTATTTAATTAGTTTTAGACTAATTAAGAAAACCTTGGCCCACTAAAGTATTGTGGCTACTTAAGGATTTTTTAGAAATCCTAAGTTAGCCGCCACTATTAAAAAGGAAAATAGGAAAAAGGAAATTAAAGGAAAAAAGATAACCGATTGTTTGAGTTTGTAAAGGAAAAGGAAAGCTGTAGAATTTGAGAAAAAGGCATCTCGTGTGCTTGATGATGGTTGACTGAATTTCACAAGAAACTGAGCTTTTCGTTTTTCCTTTTAAACGTAAACAAAGGTCGTCGTTTTCTTGTCATTTTTCCTTTAACATTTAGCTTTGCCATTTTTCTTCCAATCTTCTTTACCCTAATTCTACTTTCACCAGTAGAGGTCCAGAGGTTAAAGAATATTCTAGAAGGTCAGGAACTAACAGGCATGGTAAGTGCTTGATGCGAATGAGCTGATGTTAGCTGTTATTCCTGCGGAACAAGTAAAAGTTCCCATTCAGGAAGCGTCGTCAAATCCAAATCCAACTCTGGTTATACTAGTAAAATGCCCTAGAAGTAAGTATTACTAGATTTTGACTCGAAAAAAAATTTAATTTGTTGTATTCCGCTGCATGTTTATTTTTCCAGCGATCCTTTCATATGCATATGCCATCCTATGTCCAAGTGATTTCATATCCAAGTGTAATTTTACATACAAATAGATCCTTTTTAATATGAAATATACAAAGAAAAAATATGGATAAAACTCAATATGATAGGTAGGCTTCAAATTTAGTTATCCACAGCTGAACAACAATAAAAACAAAAATTGTATAGACTTTATATTCTACATAAAGGTTTGGAAGTACAAACCATTTTGTCTAATAAAACTATCCTCTACTTCAAAATTCTTCTAGAGGTTGTATTCTCTATTTAAAAATGTTAAACTCAAGTGCACATTTTACATGTACTCATGAGTAAAGCTACATATGCTTCTTTTTAAAATATGATGTCATGAAACTCCACTAAGCTATAGTACTCAAATTACCTGAATAATGAAGGACTTTAGGCTTCTTTCTAAACCATTAGAATCATATCTTTGATCTTATGAATCTTCTATACCTTCAGTGGATGCCCATTCATACACTCCAAGAGATGATACAAATGTCTGCCAAGTGGCCCTAGAATAACTGAAAACATCAACACAACAAAAAAAAAAAAAAGAAGAAAAACCAAGGAAAAGAAAACCACACCATTAACAACAAGTCAAATACATTCTTCAGTTTGGTAAACCAAGACAATACACATACCTCTAAAATGACCTTCTGTGAGATTTGAAAAATTCTGAAGGAACTGATTCAAACACTTCAAAACCTAATTGTGTAGATATGTAAAAATATTAAATGTTCAACCATTAGTAATGGTATGAGACTTCAAATAAACAAAAGAGACTCTACCTCCGTTATGATGCCCCAATCATCAGGATCTTCAACTGCACATGTTGTCCTAGAAAAGAAAAAAATTGGTCTATCCAGGTTTGGATCAAAGCAGTTGTTTCTGCCTAATTAATGGAACCTAAAATCAACTATAATGTGCGTTTAAGATTTACACACAATGCAACTCTAAATTAAAAACTACTTTTATACCCATAAAGTATAGCTCAAAGCCAGTACCTTATATATGCCACTTATATAACCCCAAGCATAGAAATACAAGAAAACATAATAGTAATTAAAGTGAAATTATTCTTCAAAAAAATTACCTTGAGCCAGCAACCTTCTTGCCCTTTATGCACTCAGGTTTGTTGAGGTCGCGGAAATTCTTCGACTGACTTGATGGAGGTCGTTATAGTAGTGATTACGGTGAGGTTGGAACCACTAGCCTTTTGTAATAGTCTCAATGCTATTGTTGCTTAGGACTGTCGATAATGCTGCTATTGAGATGAATAAATCGTTGCCTCAATTTAGTACTTCTTTGGCTTTGGAATTGCAAAGGTTTTCGTTGAAATCAAAGAAGGTGAATCACAGAGTATGAAATCACATTCGCTAAGGCCAAGTGATTTGCTAGAGCCGTAGGTAGGGAGGGCAACAATTATGGATTATCATTAAATCTATTATGAATTATTGGAATCTTTATTAATTAATGGAGGCTCCACTAATTATGGATTTATGTGAATTATTAGAAGATTTTTATGGATGTCCACCATTTAGTGGAGACACCACTAATTAAGATTAGTGGAAGATGATGTATGCCATGATGTAATCCACTAATTAGAGCTCTATAAATAGAGCTATTCTCTAAGCTTGTAAGACACCATTATTTTGTGAAAGAAAGATTAGTGAAAGAAAGATTATAGAAAATTGTGAGAGAAAAGAAAGAGAGAAATTCTTGTGCAAAATAGTTAGAGTTTTATTAGTGTGTAGTGTGAAGATTTTATTCTAACACTACCCTAATTTTATAACATGTTATCAGCACGAGTCTCTACCGGTACAAAAGCCAGAAGACTAAGCACGAGTTTCTGCCGTTACCAAAGCCAAGAAGACAGTACGCATTTATTGATCTCTATGGCTAATATCGCGAAACTCGAATTTGTAGCCCTTGATATTTCTGGAAAAAAATTATATGTCATGGGTTCTTGATGCAGAAATGCATTTAAATGCTGAAGGCCTTAGTGAAACTATTCAAGTAAATAATAGTGCATCTGCACAACACAAGGCTAAAGCTTTGATTTTTATTCGTCGTCATCTCGATGAAAATTTGAAAATGGAATATCTTACCGAAAAAGATCCATATGGCCTGTGGGTAAATTTAAAAGAAAGATTTGACCACCTGAAGATGGTCGTACTACCTACAGCACGGTATGAATGGTTGCACTTGAGGTTGCAAGATTTTAAAACCGTGAATGAATATAGCTCCGCAATGTATAAAATTACATCTCAATTAAAATTATGCAGAGAAAAAGTGACTGATGAAGTTATGTTGGAGAAAACATTCTCCACCTTTCATGCCTCGAATATTGTCCTGCGACAACAATATCGAGAAAAGGGGTATACAAAATTTACTGATTTAATTATCTGTCCTCCTCATTGCGAGAGAAAAATAATGAGTTATTATTGAGAAATCATGAAGCCGGACCAAGCGGCTCTACAGACACTCCCGAAGTGAATGTCTGTTGGCTCCAGTAGAAGCCATCGTTATAGTCGTGGTCGTGGCCGTGGCCGTGACCGTGGTCGTGGTTATGGTCGTAGACACGCTCGATATTTCCCTTATCACAATTATAATCAAGCGTGAGAAATACGGCCACCGAAGTGGAACAGAAAAGATCAAAAGGGAAAAGAAAAAGAAATTGAAGAAAAGCATGAGGATATATGTTATAGATGTGGCATGAAAGGTCATTGGTCACGAAACTGTCGTACGGCTAAGCATTTAGTTGAATTGTATCAAGCTTCATTGAAAAATAAAAATGTGGAAGCAAATTTTTCTCAACATCCAATAAATAATGCTGAGGATGACGATAGTGATCTCGAAGATCTTAATATCAATATTACCCATATGGATGTATCGGATTTTTTGAACACCCGGACGGTAGGATAGACCATTTAATTGGTGATGGCGGTGTCCAAAAGAACTAAAGCCTCACCCTGATATTTTTGTATTTTCATTTTCATTCTATTCTAATAATATTTACGTTTACATATATATATTTGTGTTCAGATGGCTGTTATTAATGATGATGTATGCATTATTGATAGTAGAACTACACACACCATACTAAAAAATGAGAAATATTTTTCTGATCTCAAAATGGGAGAAATAAATATTTATACGATAAACGGTAGTGCAAATGTAATTGAGGGCTCCGGAAGAGCTAGTATATTGTTGCCTAAAGGAACAACAATTATTATTGATAATGCACTATTTTCCTCAAAATCCGGAAGAAATTTATTGAGTTTTAAAGATATCACGAGAAATGGGTATCATGTTGAAACAAATGAGGAAAATGAGATTGAGCATCTTTTTATTACTCAAATGCATTTGGGTAAGAAATCGGTATTAGAAAAACTGCCGTCTTTTTCTACTTGGTCTATATTTTGTAAAAATACGTACAATTGAAATTCATCATCTAGTAAACCGAAGTTTACTTGATCCTATTACTTTTAGCATTTGGCATGACCAGGTTGGGTCATCCGGGATCTACCATGATGAGAAGAATTATTGAGAATACACATGGTCATCCTTTAAAAAATAAAAGGATATTAACATCAGAAAAATTCGCATGTACTACATGTTCCCTAGGAAAATTAATTGTTAAACCATCACCGGTAAAAGTAGGAGTTGAAAGTCCTACATTTCTCGAACAGATTCACGGAGATATTTGTGGACCTATTGATCCACCATGTGGACCGTTCAAATATTTTATGGTCTTAATTGATGCATCATCCCGATGGTCACATGTATGTTTATTATCTACTCGCAACTTTGGCGTTTGCGAGATTACTTGCTCAAATAATTAAATTACGAGCACAATTTTCGAACCATCACATTAAAAATATCCGTTTGGATAATGCTTTGGTGAATTTTCATCACATGCTTTTGATGCATATTGCATGTCAATTGGGATTAATGTTGAACATCCTGTAGCTCATGTTCACACACGAGAATGGTCTTCTTGAATCTTTGATTAAACGATTACAATTAATTGCTAGACCATTATTAATGAAAACAAATCTCCCAACATTTGCATGGGGACATGCTATTCTACATGCTTTGCAACACTTGTACGTATAAGACCGACTAGTTATCATAAATTCTCTCCTTTGCAATTGGCTTTTGGGTCGAGAACCAAATATTGCTCATTTAAGAATTTTTGGGTGTCTTGTATATATTCCAATTGCACCAAACCAACGTACAAAGATGGGTCCTCAAAGAAGAAAGGGAATATACGTTGGATATGATTCTCCCTCTATTATCGGGTATGTTGAACCCACGACGGAGATGTATTCACGACAAGATTTGCTTGATTGTCATTTTGATGAATCATTATTCCCTAAATTAGGGGAGAACCAAAACGACATAAAAAGGATCTTGCTTGGACAACATCATTAAATTATCTTGATCCGCGCACAAGCGCATGTGAACTTGAAGTTCAAAAGATAATTCATTTGCAAAGCATTGCAAATCAAATGCCGGACGCTTTTGTTGACTCCGAGAAGAGTTACAAAATCGCATATTCCGACTATAAATGCTCCTATTCGAATTGAAGTTCCAGTGAGAACAAAATATTATACCTATAGTCTGTTGAGTCAAAAACACGCCGAAGCGTGGCCGACCTCTTGGTTCTAAAGATAAAAATCCTCGAAAGAAAAGAGGATTAAATGATCGAGAAGATCATATTGAAGAAAAGAATGATAAAGACCAAGAGAGAGCTGATGACAAAGAACCGGAAGTTGATGAAAGTAACACTGAAATTTCTATCAATTATACCACTTAGGTAGAAGTTGGAATCGGATAGAAGCTGTTATTGATAATATATTTGCATACAATATATCTCTTGATGTTACACAGGATAATAATGATCCTGAACCAATATCGATTGATGAATGTCGGCATAGAAAAGATTGGTTGCAATGGAAAGATGCGATTCAATCGGAGTTAAATGCAGCGGCAAAACGTGAAGTCTTCGGACTGCGGTCCGAACACCGGAAGGTATAAAACCTGTTGGCTACAAATGGATATTTGTGCGAAAGCGCAATGAAAAGAGTGAAATCGTTCGATATAAAGCGCGATTAGTAGCCCAAGGTTTTTCACAAAGACCAGGTATTGATTATGATGAAACTTATTCTCCTGTTGTTGATGCTATTACACTCAGATATCTTATCGGTTTGGCGAGTACATGAAAAGATAGATATGCGCCTATTAGATGTTGTCACTTGCTTACTTGTATGGAAATTTAGAAAATGATGTTTACATGAAAATCCCGAAGGATTTCATATGCACGAAGCATATAAACATTATCCTCGTGAAAATTACTCCATCAAGTTGCGAAATCATTATATGGCACTGAAGCAATACGGCGCATGTGGTTTACACGTCTTAGTGAATATTTATTGAAAGCGGGATTTAAAAATGACCAGGTATGTCCATGTGTTTTTATTAAGAAATCTGGTTCTAAATTTGTGATATTAGCTATGTATGTTGATGATATTAATCTTATTGGAACTCCTGAAGAGCTCCAAGAAACAATTGATTATTTAAAAAGAGAATTCGAAATCAAGGATTTTGGTAAACCAAATTTTGCCTTGGTTTACAAATTGAACATTTGGAGAGTGGAACATTTATTCATCAATCAACATATACAGCAAAAGTGCTAAAAAGATTTTACATGGACAAAGCACATCCATTGAGTATTCCAATGATCGTGCGATCATTAAATGTGGATAAAGATCCTTTCCGACCTCAAGAAAATGATGAAGAACTCCTTGGTCCTGAAGTACCATATCTCAGTGCAATTGGTGCATTGATGTATCTTGCTAATAATACACGACTCGATATTGCTTTTCTTTGTCAATTTATTAGCAAGATTTAGTTCTTCACTAACACGACGACATTGGAATGGAATTAAACAAGTCCTTCGATATCTCCAAGGTACAATTGATCTCGGATTATTTTATTCAAATAAAACCGAGTCCAACATTGATAGGTTATGCGAGATCTTGGTTATTTATCCGATCCACATAAAGCACGTTCTCAAACGGGTTATCTATTTACATGTGGAAATCTTGCTATATCATGGCGTTCTACGAAACAATCTATAGCGACCACTTCTTCAAATCATCTTTGAAATTATAGCCATTCATGAAGCAAGTCGAGAATGTGTATGGCTAAGATCCATGATTCATTATATCCGAGAAAGTTGTGGATTATCATCAATCAAAGGTATTCCAACTCCTCTTTATGAAGACAATGCGGCTTGCATAGCTCAATTACGAGGAGGATATATTAAAGGAGATCGGACAAAACATATTTCACCAAAATTCTTCTTTACTCATGAACTCCGGAAGAAAGGTGAAATTGATGTGCTACAAATTCGGTCATGTGATAACCTCGCGAGATATTTTCACGAAGACTTTACCGATCGCAACATTTGAAAAGTTGAGATATAAAATCGGTATGCGTCGGTTTAAAGATTTAAAGGAATCATCTCATCAAGGGGAGTAATAAATGGACATATAGAATAGTGTACTCTTTTTCCTTCACTAGATTTTTTTCCCACTGGGTTTTTATCTTGTAAGGTTTTAACGAGGCATATTCTTTATGTAATGGATGGACATCCAAGGGGGAATATTATGAATTATTGGAATCTTTATTAATTAGTGGAGGCTCCACTAATTATGGATTTATGTGAATTATTAAAAGATTTTTATGGATGTCCACCATTTAGTGGAGACACCACTAATTAAGATTAGTGGAAGATGATGTATGACATGATGTAATCCACTAATTAGAGCTCTATAAATAGAGCTATTCTCTAAGCTTGTAAGACACCATTATTTTGTGAAAGAAAGATTAGTGAAAGAAAGATTAGAGAAAATTGTGAGAGAAAAGAAAGAGAGAAATTCTTGTGCAAAATAGTTAGAGTTTTATTAGTGTGTAGTGTGAAGATTTTATTCTAACACTACCCTAATTTTATAACAAAATCAACACATTGATAATTAAAAAATTAAAAATTTTGTAAAATAATAAATTATATATGACGATCAAACAAATTTTAAATGGTAATAAAAAATTATATAAAAATATTATTTATATCTGAATTATTCATAACAAGATACATATCTTTTATTAATTTATTAAAAAGTTTGAAAAGGTAAATAAAAACAAAAATTACATAAATTATTTATATAGACCATTTACTTCTCTATTTATAATTAGAATATATATTTGGATTATGTTAAATTTTATTCTATTCTAACATTAATTAGTAATTTTATTAAATATAATAAAAAATTGTCATTTTATTTCGATTTATCTTTCTAAACTCTTAAATAAAAATTTTAATTCATTTAAATAAAAAATATATTTTATTCTATTGTGTCAAGTATGACATAGTAATAATTTAACGGTTATTTTTCATACATTTTGAAGATAGATTAATTACCAAATTAATATGGTAAGAGTTAAAACTTAAAAGAGATACCAACGGTAATCACCCACGGTATCTCTGGTCTCCAATGCAGCCCCTTGGAAAGAGAACTAGTCCCCACAAATGGACCCAGGAGGGACCCACTTAAATAATGTCTCTTAGCCATGCAAAGATTCACGGTAAATTCAGAGGGGCTTGATCCTTATTAATATGGGGTTTCTCATATTTTAACAGTATTCCTGCCTTGGGACCAAAATCTTTTCCTCCTCTATGTGCGTCTCCTCTCTCCCTGTGTGCTGCAAGAGTTTTTTTTGTTTCTTACTTGTACTATATGAGTGAGTACAGAGAAAGGAGTCCAAAGAAAATCGAAATCCAAAAATTTCTTAGGACACATTTGCCGTATCTGCATTCTTGTATTTGTTTGTTTTCTCTGCTTTTCGCCTTCTCTTTTGGCTCTGCACGCCTCTTGCAGTCTCTTTCTTCC
This sequence comes from Voacanga thouarsii, assembly GCA_026120185.1. Lineage (NCBI taxonomy): Eukaryota > Viridiplantae > Streptophyta > Magnoliopsida > Gentianales > Apocynaceae > Voacanga > Voacanga thouarsii. The sequence continues at coordinate 5,669,076 of JANUWF010001255.1, read as the reverse complement.
ATATCTTCACCTCTTTAGCTTAGTTTTCGTGTGAAGAATTCTCTCTTGTTTCCTTTGTATGTGGTGGGGCTGAGGAGATTGATGCTATACCTTTCTCTTAGCAAGGCACGAAGTTCTTTCTCAAAATCAAGAAAATGCTGGAGAAAATTCGAGGCTTTAGCTGAAGAAAGAGGTAGTACAATATTTCTTGAAATCTCTCTTTGTTTGCTTTTTTTTTTTTCCTTTTTGGGAGGGTGGGTTTGCCATTCAATGCCAGACCTAGAAGTCATTACCAGCATTTACCTCTTGCTGTCTTGGTTAGTGCTTTGAGTGCTCAAACCTGTTCGTTCTGTGAGTTGTGGCTTGTCCATTTTCCTAAAAGAAGAAGCTTTTTGTTTTCTTGGCTGTTTAATACTGTTTTTTTTTCATGAGTGCCATTTGTAATCAAAACCGTCTATGAGGACTTTTTGTTTTTTTAATTTCTCAGTTTTGGAGACGAACATAGATCTGTCCTTTTCATAATCTTTTCGCAAACTTAACAAAGGTGAGAGGCTTAAGCAGCAGAATCCAGTTTTAGCTATTTGTTTGATGATTTTGCACAGAATTTGAGTTCATTGTGGATTATTGGGTTTCATTTATTGAAAAGAAAATTGAAGTTCTGAATCTTCCACCCCACTGTGAAAAAGGAAAAGAGAAATGTATTAATGTCACTTTCCTTGTCAAAGCTGGTGTCTTTTTGTTCCGATTAAAGGATTGGAGCTTTCCTTTTTGTAATCTTGAGGCATGAATTTGGCTCCTTTTCCTTTTGGCAAGATCAATGAACTGTTTTCAAGCAATGGAGTATACCCAGTACGGATCAGACGTGACTAAAGTTCATGTGTCTTTAGCGATACTTAAGGAACTTTATCTTCAAGCATGTGTCTATGCCTTTTACCTTTTTATTTTCCCCTTAAATTAAAAGAGAAATTTACAATTTGAAAACCGCTTTGATCAAGGTACTACGCAGTACTTCTCTCCACCACGAGGTAGACCATCACATGGTTCTCAAAAGGTGTTGACCTCTTTGCTTTATGTATCTTATTCACTTGTGGGCTACTTTTGCTTTTGAGTTTAGTTTGAGGTATCTCCTCGCAATCATTTGCATGGTGTTCTTTATTGGTCTAATTAGCAGCCCCTTGTGAATGCCAGAAAAGGTAAGAATCTGAGAAGATATCATCGATTTTGGGATGCTTTTGGAATTTATAAATCCTGCTGATATTGGTCGGTAGGTGTTTTATTGGAAGTGATTTTGTCATTTGTCTCTATTATGCGAAAATGCAGAGCCAGTGATTGTTTATATGGTGGGCCTTTTGTGTTAATTCTCTTTGCACCTTTTTTCTTCAAAATTATGGCGGATACTGTGATGTGATGGAAGTAGGCGTATTTCAGTTTTCAAGATCTGTTGAAGACGTTCTCTGCAGATCTTGCTTACGCTGCTGCTGTAACACTTAGCATTTTAGCTGCATTAATTATTTATCTGGGATGTGACTTTTGTTTTTGAAAAGTTATTTATAATGTACCTTGCAGGACATGTTTTGATCCTCAAATCAGTTACAAGTCTTTGTCAAGTTGGAAGTACCTCCTAATTGACCAAAAACAAAGCCTCTTTTGCAGACCTTGTTTCTTTATTAGAGTTTTGGACCTATATATGATCTACTTTGCTTTCGATAGTTTAGTTGATCTGCATAAAATTTGTTAACGTTTGGAACTCAAGCTCGGGAGAATCTGTTTGGGAGGCAGGACTCACAATTATACAGGTGCTTGACGGAAGACATGTAAACTATCCATATTTTCTGGAAAAATGTACTGAAGGGAAAATTGAATTGTGTGCACATATATTTTCCTTCTTTCCCTGCCAGTGATTTGTCATGTATTGTTGTGAATTCAGGTTTGGATTTGCTTGAAATAATATGGTCTTTTTTATTTCTTCTTGACTTTCGAATGATTTTCCTTTTCAATTTTTATTTGTCACATATTCCCCTGTTGACTGCTTGATTTGTTTTCTGCCCTTAAATCCTTTATTCATATTTTATTTGTCCTTTAACTGCCACGAGCTGTTTTCCCTTCTAAATGCAATATATTGTATGTCTATTGTCTATATGGACCCTCAACAGTCGCAGATTGTCCTAATTGTTTGATGATTTCATCTTCAGTTTCAGGTTCTTGTGATTTTTCTTCAATCTCTATAGAGTTGAAAGTTGCTTGATACTTTCGTCAGCATGATGACTATCATGAACAACTTGAAGTTGGGGATTGATGTGGTTAGTGCTCATAATCTTATGCCCAAAGATGGGCAGGGTTCGTCCAGTGCATTTGTGGAGCTACACTTTGATGGTCAAAGGTTTCGTACCACTATCAAGGAAAAGGATCTAAATCCTGTTTGGAATGAGAGCTTCTACTTTAATATCTCTGATCCTTCCAATCTCCCTAATCTTGCCCTTGACGTCTATGTCTACAATAATATCAGAGGCACTTCATCCAGGTCTTTCCTTGGAAAGGTTAGTATCAGTGGGACATCCTTTGTACCACACTCTGATGCTGTTATAATGCACTATCCTCTTGAAAAACGTAGTATATTTTCTCATGTAAGAGGGGAGGTTGGCCTTAAAGTTTATATCACTGATGATCCATCTATAAAGTCATCTACCCCAATTTCCACTGCTGAAGACACTCCACTAGTGAATCAATCAGTTATAAATCCACCTCCAAGCAGTTCCCCTAATAGGAAAAATGAAGTAAGGCACACATTTCATCATCTTCCCAATCCCAATCAAAGCCAGCCGGCCCCACAGCAGTCTCCTGCTATTCTGGTACCCCAGCAGCTAACGAAGCATATGGCTGATGAGATGAAGGCTCCTGAGCCACTGCCCCCAAAGCTAGTTCGTATGCACTCACCATTATCAGCACAACCTGCTGATTATGCTCTTAAAGAGACTAGTCCGTGCCTTGGAGGTGGGAGAGTTGTGGGAGGTCGTGTTATTCGTACAGATAAAACAGCATCATGCACTTATGATCTTGTTGAGCAAATGCAGTTCCTTTTCGTTCGAGTTGTGAAAGCTCGTGAGCTTCCTGCAATGGACGTCACTGGGAGTTTGGATCCATATGTTGAGGTGAGGATTGGAAATTATAAAGGAATTACCAAACACATTGAGAAACAGCAAAATCCTCATTGGAATGTGGTATTTGCCTTTTCAAGGGAGCGGATGCAAGCATCTTTACTTGAAGTTGTTATCAAGGACAAAGACCTTGTCAAAGATGATTTTGTAGGCCTTGTGAGATTTGACCTAAATGAGGTACCAATGCGCGTTCCTCCAGATAGTCCTCTTGCTCCGGAGTGGTACCGGCTTGAGGACAAGAAGGGAGATAAGATAAAGGGTGAGCTGATGCTCGCTGTCTGGATTGGCACTCAAGCTGATGAGGCTTTTCCTGATGCATGGCTGTCTGATGCAGCAATACCCATTGACAGCTCTGCAGCTGCTCTGGCTGCAATTCGCTCAAAGGTTTATCATGCGCCACGATTATGGTATGTCCGTGTTAATGTGGTTGAGGCACAGGACTTGGTTCCAACAGAGAAGAATCGCTTTCCTGATGTGTACGTGAAGGTGCAGATAGGAAACCAAGTTCTGAAAACAAAACCTATTCAGGCTCGGAGCTTTAATCCCCTCTGGAATGAAGATCTATTGTTTGTGGCAGCTGAACCTTTTGAAGATCATCTCATTCTTACAGTTGAGGATCGTGTAGCTCCTGGAAAAGATGAAATCCTTGGGAGGGTCATTATACCACTGACCATGGTAGAGAAACGTGCTGACGATCGTATTGTTCACTCTCGTTGGTTTAACCTGGAAAAGCCGGTATTAGTGGATGTTGATCAGCTGAAAAAAGAGAAATTCTCTAGCAGGCTTCATCTCCGAGTCTGTCTAGATGGAGGCTACCATGTTCTTGATGAATCCACTCATTATAGCAGTGATCTTAGGCCTACAGCAAAGCAGCTGTGGAAGCCATCAATTGGTGTCTTGGAACTTGGCATTCTTAGTGCTGGGGGACTCCACCCTATGAAAACACGAGATGGCAAAGGCACATCAGATACATACTGTGTGGCAAAGTATGGTCACAAGTGGGTTCGAACTAGAACTGTTGTTGACAACCTGTGCCCAAAATACAATGAGCAATATACTTGGGAGGTGTTTGACACTGCTACAGTACTTACTGTTGGTGTCTTTGACAACAGCCAATTAGGAGACAAAAGTCCAAATGGTAACAAGGACTTAAAGATTGGGAAGGTTCGAATTCGAATTTCTACTCTTGAAACTGGTCGAGTATATACACATTCTTATCCATTGCTGGTTCTTCATCCTACTGGAGTCAAGAAGATGGGTGAATTGCATTTGGCAATACGCTTCTCATGCACATCTTTTGCAAACATGCTCTACATCTACTCACGCCCTCTTTTACCGAAGATGCACTACATAAGACCTTTTACTGTTATGCAACTTGACATGCTGCGACACCAAGCTGTAAACATAGTAGCAACAAGGCTTGGTAGGGCAGAACCCCCTCTTAGAAAGGAGGTAGTGGAATATATGTCTGATGTGGACTCACATCTCTGGAGCATGCGCCGAAGCAAGGCAAATTTCTTTCGACTAATGTCAGTCTTCTCAGGGTTATTTTCTGTTGGGAAATGGTTTAATGATATCTGCATGTGGAAGAACCCTGTCACAACCGTTCTTGTGCATCTGCTGTTTCTTATGCTCGTTTCCTTCCCAGAGCTGATTTTGCCAACAATTTTCCTTTATATGTTTCTGATTGGAATCTGGAACTTCCGGTACAGACCTAGGTATCCACCACACATGAACACAAAGCTATCCCAAGCTGAGGCTGTGCACCCTGATGAACTTGATGAAGAGTTCGACACGTTTCCTACTAGTCGAAGCCCTGACCTGGTGAGAATGAGGTATGATCGGCTGAGAAGTGTGGCTGGTCGGATTCAAACTGTCGTGGGTGATATTGCAACTCAGGGAGAGCGGTTTCAGTCACTTTTAAGCTGGCGAGATCCCCGGGCCACAGCCATCTTTGTTACTTTCTGCCTTGTAGCAGCTCTAGTGATGTTTGTGACTCCTTTCCAGGTGATTGCAGCCCTGGCAGGCATATATGCTATGAGGCATCCAAGATTTCGTTATCGGTTGCCTTCTGTGCCCGTCAGCTTCTTCCGCCGGTTGCCTGCTAGGACCGATAGTATGCTGTAAATTGTTGGCTTAACCATTCCAATGACAGCATCTGGGTGAATAACGTAACGGATTTTAAATGCCGTCCTGCTCATGGAAGTCAGCAATGGGATGCAGTCCTAGAAAGACAATTCCTTTTCTCTTTGTATGTTATTTCTGTACTTATAATATAATAAAGAATTCTTGTTCCGTGCAAAATTTTGCCTTGCTTTCTTTCTTAGCTGCATCCATAAATTTTCAGCACCCGATGTCTGATATCATGAATTTACTTTAGTTGGTTCACCAATTGAGAAAAACTAATCTGATCAGCTATTGCAGCCCCTATAATGGGTTAGAGGAGAAATCCCTCTTCCTCACCGTCCTTGATCTTCTATACACGTTCTCTTTTGCTTTCACTAAACTGAGGCAGAAGCTGCCAGACAGGATAATTATTAAGATATCAATGCCTCCTCTTCCAGAAAATTCTTCAAGCACTTTTAAGTAGCTTAAATGAAAACTTTGAAAAGATAACTTGTAGATTATTTTTGACTTGCAAAGAAAATTCTAGAATAACAAGTTGCACAACAACTTGCAACTTCCAGAATTTGTTAACTGACATTGAATGTTGGTAAATGAGCACTATAAATAGTGCTGTGTAGAGTGTAGTTGTGAGTATTGTGAATAGTATTTAAGAACAAAGTGTATACAAATACTTGTGAAGAAATTTGTATACATAAAAGTCTTGTTCTCCTTTCTTAAAAGTTCTCAATTCTCAACATTTGGTATCAGAGCGAGGTCATCGTTTGGTCTTCGCAGCAGCAGCGTTTTCTTGTAGTCACCAATTCGTAGGCTTAGGACTCGTTTGGAGACAGTAATCTTCGTGCACAGTCCGAAACTGTGGAGCTGATTGTTCTAAGACTCAATTTACTTAGTATTTCAACGGAATAAAATACTAAGTCACGATGACGGATCTCAATTCAGCTAGCATTATTAAGAAATTAAATAATGCTAACTATAGTACTTGAAGGTCTTGTATAGAGTCTAATCTAGAGAGCCAAGATTTGTTGGAATACGTCAAGGCGACATCACATTACCTTCTAAATCAGATATTGCGACAGTTAAGAAATGGAAGACCAAAGCGACAACGAATTTGCTAGCTATCAAGACGATAATTGAGGAAGAGATGATTTTGGATTGGTTAATCAGTTAAAAAAGATTAAAATATTTAATTCAATGTATGACCTAATGGTTACTTTTGAGCTTTTTTCCTTTTTTTGGTTTGAAATTACAAGTTGCAAGTGGTTGCTGAATATTAAAGCTATCGATAATAAACAGTGTATTTGGTCAACGTGTACTCTTTTGGAAATCTATTCTTTGAGTTCTCACATGGAATTGGGGCATCTGCTTATGTTCTCTTTTGTTCCCAAAAGGTGTAACACCGGACGCCCATATCGGCCTGCATCAGAACTGTCCCACGCCCCAAATGCAGGTTGTAAATCAGATACCCAGTCGGCCAACAAGAGAGGAGGCCCAGTGCTCACTGCCCACGAGGACCCTCTCCCATATTTCAGGGAAAGAAATCCCACACCGCGACTGGCGAGATTCGAACCTGAGTCCTTATTCCCAATCTGCTCCCTTGTGACCAACTGAGCTAAGCCCTGGGGGCTTATATTCTATTTTGTTATTCTTCAGAATCTGGGTTTGAAAACAGGGAAGAAAACCTAGCTTTATCTTGTTGGGTGGTCAAGGAAAAAGTATTGTTCCATAGATGGCATGAAAGAACTATAGTTTTGAAGATAGTCAATCTGATTCTGATTACCAAAGTCAAACTTTATGATTTGAAACTAGCTAGGTTGTGTAATTGTCAAATGAAACTCAAGCCACCAGGCTGTTTACCATCAATGCTGATCTTGAGACTGTCTTATTAGATACCCTTACCTGTTAACTCCACCAGACTTCAAATTTAATACATGAAGCACATCAAAGATTTGAACTTGGACCATTTTATGGTTTGGAAGTAAGAAAAACAATGAATCATTTGTGATGCAAAGCATGTTATGCCAAATATTATACTAAATAGAAGTAACTTATGAGACTGGTCAGGACATTGGGGTTGGGGGAGAAAGTGGAATCATTCAAATGATAGTATAGCATTAAGATGCACAAATACAATAGGTTTTATTTTGTTTTCATGCTAGATATTCTTAACGAGTCTTGATTTTTAAAAGTTTATTGACTGATTCAAAAGTAACCAGTAACAGAATCTTCCTTTACAAACAGTTTGGATAAAACAATTACATGGAAAACCAGTAATCTTTAGTGTGCTCATTGTCCTCTCAGAGTAACCAGTTTAATTATTGTTAGTTAATAGAATCGACATGTTTATGTGCCAATTAGATTAAATCTCGAGAATATGTAAAACGAATTATACCTTTGTAGATATCGTCTCTACCAATATGATTCTTGAAATCTTTGGCCTTCTGGTAATGCTCCAGGCCCCCAAGTCTTCTTCAATGTAATCTCCTTGGACTAGAAAATTGTTAATCGTATTTTGTTTCTCTCTTTGTTGAGGGTGGACTCACACAAAAACTGAGAGAAAAACCTCAGAGAACAACAACGATGATTCTCACGTATCTCTGAAAATAGAGTTATCTCCCAATATGTATATTGGACTCTATCTCATAATACAGATCCTGATAGAATAAGAAAAGTATAGTTGAATACAACTATCTCCACTTATCCTATTCCATCTAAAATACGATTTTTTATTTTCTGCAATTTTCATTAATAAATTATAAATAAATTATAAATTATTATTGTCCCATAATTAGGAGCCACTGAAGGGACCTGATCGGATACAATTAGACTAAGCTCCAATAAATTATTTTGTCAATAAAAATAATTTATTAATTACGTTCCATTCCACTAAAAGAACGTAACTGCACTCTTAGTCTAATCGCAATTACTGGAGTCAATAATTATATCCATTAATTGATCGATCCAACAAATTACCCCCGTCGATTAATATAATACTTTGAATGAGGCAGTATGACCACAGTGCTCCTCATTCAAATCCTCAATTCTTATCTTCAATTTGACAGTATCATGTGACCACGTCACACTTACAAATTGAATTCAATAGACACTATTGAATTATTGAGCTCAGATTTAACTGTCCCTTAGAAGAACTCATGAGGAAATGATTTTGCCTGTTAAAGGTGACGGATTCCATATTGCATAACAATTATTTCATAATTATTTTACTTTAATTCCCAAGATGCCGAGATATTGATTATCTAGTTAATCTCACTCTTTGGCAATTCAAAGAACTTCAAGTTAGTAAATATAAATAATTATTTGATTAGGATTAAGGTATTATGTACGACAATCTTTTAATATTTTATTTGTATGGTCTATTCCATAAATAAATATTGATGGTCCATCCAATATATCAAAATATATCCTTAATCTTATTACCAAAGTCAAAGACAGACTTCAATAAAATTAAGACGATCTTCCAAAATAAATTGTCCAAATTTATTTTAGATCGCGGATAATTTATTTCGAATTAAATTATAAATCAAGTCGTTCTATGTTTAACAAATAAACACTTGATTTATAATATCTAAATAATTCGTGGACAAACAGGCTCATACAAAATTCATACATATAAATATATAAAGACATACTTTATTTAATTTCAAAAATACAAATATTGTATTTACTCGATGGGCATAGCTAACAAATTCTCCCACTTGTCCTAGAGTAAATGGGACATGTCAGAAATACCCATACTTTCTATATGACTTCCAAAAACAGTTATAGGTAAACTTTTAGTAAAAGGATCAGCAAGATTTTCAACAGAAGAAATCTTGCATACTTCTACATCTCTATCAGTTTGAAAATCAGAATTAGTGTAACCTATAGGTACCAATTCTGGAACTGAGTAAATTAGCATATATCATCGAGTTCTGCGAAGATACTTGAATATATGCTTGACTGTTGTCCAGTATTCTGGCCATGGATTTGACTAATATCTACTGACCATCCCAACAACATGACAAATATCTGGACAAGTACAAAGCATAGCATACATGAGACTTCCTACAGCTGATGCATAAGGAACTCATTTCATGTACTCAACTTCATTAGGAGTTTTAGGACTATGCTTCTGAGATAACTGAATTCCATGTCTGAAAGGCAATTGACCTTTCTTGGAATTTTGTATAGAAAATCTCGTCAGTATTTTGTCAATATATGAAGCTTGGGATAAAGCTATCTGTTTGTTCTTTCTATCCCGGAGGATCTAAATGCCCAAAACATATCTTGCTTCTCCCAAGTCCTTCATATCAAACTGTTTACCCAACCAACTTTTCACCAATGTTAATGTTCTTACATCATTTCCAATGAGAAGAATGTCATCAACATACAGTATGAGAAAAATCACCTTACCATCTATAATCCTCTTATAGACACAAGGTTCATCAGGATGCTGATCAAAACCATAAGTTTTAATTGCTTGATCAAACCTGACATTCCAAGATCTAGACGCTTGTTTAAGCCCATATATAGACCTATTCAGCTTACAAACTTTTTGTTCTTGACCTTCTTGGATAAAACCGTCTGGTTGTACCATGTAGATACATTCGTCAAGATTTCCATTAAGGAAAGCTGTCTTGACGTCCATTTGCCATACTTCATAGTCAAAGTGAGCTGCAATGGATAGGAGGATTCTTATAGACTTTAGCATGGCCACAGGCGAGAAGGTTTCCTCATAGTCAATACCTTCTCGTTGGGTATAACCCTTAGCAACCAATCTAGCTTTGAAAGTTTCCACTTTCCCGTCTACTCCTCTCCTTCTTTTGTAGACCCATTTACATCTAATAGGTTTTACCCCATTAGGCAGGTCCACAAGATCCCAAACGGAGTTAGTGTACATGGATTTCATTTCTGAATCCATTGCACTCTTCCAATGGTCTACGTCTACGTCCTCTACAGCTTCTTTATACGTAGCGGGATCCTCTTCTTCCTCAAAAGAGACTGCTTGAAAAGCTTCTCCATAGAGTAAGTATCTAGAGGGACGTCGAATGACTCTCCCACTACGTCTAAGCTGTGGAGGTTCCTGGACAATTGGACTTTCCTCCTCCTCGTTGATTGGAATTAGATCTGCTGATTCCTCAACGACTGGATTTTGAATAGGGGCAAGAGATTCTTCCACTCTATGTCCCGAAGAGTCAGTGGGTATAGAAGGTGTAACATCTATTTCTCTCCCACTGGAATCTGGCATGTTAAGTGGCATAGATTCGAATCCTCCACGTGAATCTTGAGTATGGGTCTCAGTAACCATTTACTTGGGATTATGGGAGAGAAATAGATGTTACACCTTCTATACCCACTGACTCTTCGGAACATGGAGTGGAAGAATCTCCTGCCCCTGTTAAGTGGCATAGATATGAATCCTCCATGTGAATCTTGAGTATGGGTCTCAGTAACCATTTGCATGGGATTATCTCCCTTGGTTTCTTTCAAAATAACCCTACTCTTAGATCCTCGTTCTTCTATGTACTTGTCCTCTAAGAAAATTGCATTTGTGCTTACAAATATTTTCTTATCTTGAGGACTAACTATAGAAGTAGTATCCCCTTGTTCCTTTTGGATATCCAACAAACAGAAATAAATTTGACCGTGATTCCATTTTATCAATCTTTCCCTTTAGCACATATGTAGGACAACCCCAAATCCGGATGTGCGTTAAATTAGGCTTTCGCCCATTCCACAATTCCAATGGAGTCTTAGGGACAGACTTTGATGGAACCATATTCAATATGTATGTCGCAGTTTGTATAGCATACCTCCAAAAGGATGTACTGAGTGTAGAGAAGCCTAACATTGTTCTGACCATGTCTAACAAGGTCCTGTTTCTCCTTCCTGCCACTCCATTTTGTTGAGGAGTGCCAGGTGCACTTAGTTGAGATAAAATCCCATTTTCTGATAAGTAAGATCTAAAGTCATGGGATAGATATTCTCCACCTCGATCTGATCGAAGTGTCTTAATGTTCTTTCCTAACTGCTTCTCAGTCTCAGTCTTAAATTTTTTGAATTTTTCTAAGGCATCAGACTTATGAGTCATTAGGTAAACATATCCATATCTTGAGTAATTATCCGTAAAAGTAATGAAATACTCATACCCACATCTAGCTTGGACACTAATTGGTCCACATACATCAGAGTGCACTAATTCTAAGACTTCCTTTACTCTATTTCCTTTGAAAAGAAATGATCTTTTGGTCATTTTACCTTCCAAAAAAGATTCGCAAACTTGAAGAGGTTCCACCTTTAAGTCACTTAAAGGACCTTCTTTTACAAGTCTTTGAATCCTATTTAGATTAATATGACCAAGCCTAAGATGCCATAGGAGAGTCTCATTAGTAGGAGATAACTTAATGCGTTTATTAGTTTCAGTATGATATAATGAACTGTTGGTAGGTTTCAAAACATACAGATCATTATTTAAATTTCCACGACATATCAAAGAGTTATTCAAAAATATCTCTACTGAAAATTTATAAAATTTAACAGAATATTTTTGTTTGAATAACACAGAAACCGAAATCAAATTTCGATAAATGTCGGGAACATAATAATAATCTTTCAAAACTAAATGTTTATTATCAAAATAAAGATAAACATCTCCAACAGCTCTTGTGGATATCACTGATCCTGTGCCAACTCTTAGAGTATGCTCTCCTTCATTGAGATGTCTGGTTACTTGGAACCCCTGCAATGAATTGCAAACATGGTTAGTGGCTCCAGAATCTACTATCCAAGTATTTGTAGAATCAACCACTAAACAAGTTTCAATGTAGGATAACTCACCAGTACCTTGCTTGCGTTTAGCTAAGTAATCTGGGCACTGTGACTTCCAATGTCCCTTCTGCTTGCAGTGGAAACATTTGCCTTTAGGCTTTTCATCCACTCTTGCTTTCTTAACCTGCTGCTTAGGCCCTTTATTATTATTCTGCTTCCTTTTATTTCCTCCTTTGCCGTTAGGCTTGGAAGAGGAAGATCCAGCATGAGATAGAACAAAAGCGTTGCCACTTCCCACTTTTAGGGTTGCCTCGGCGCTCTCAAGCTCCTTCATTAAATCTGTAAGAGACATCTCCATCTTGTTCATTTTATAATTAACTTTGAACTGTGAAAACATCTCTGGAAGAGTTTCTAGAGCTATGTCAACCTGAGTCTCAGGTTTAATTTCAGTCCCTAAGACCTCTGCCACGTTAAATTGAGAGATCAATTCTAACATATGATCTCTCATGGGCGTTCCAGGTTTCATGCGCATATTCATTATGCGCCTCATTGCTGCTTGACGGGCCTGACGTCCCTTGTGCTCAAACATTTGCTGGAGGCTTCTCATAATGTCTGTAGCGGTTGTCATGTTCTCATGTTTCTGCTGCAACACATTTGAAATAGATCCCAAAATGTAGCAGCGAGCCATCTCATCAGAACTCAACCACTTATCATAAGCCTCCTTTTGTTCGCTCGTGGACTGTTCAGTAGGCTTAGCAGGACACGGTTCAGTTAGCACATATTTGAGCTTCTCAACAGTGAGTACAATTATGAGGTTCCTTTTCCAATCAATAAAATTTTCTCCAACCAGTTGGTTCTTTGTTAAAATTTGGGATAAAGTGTTGGAAGTCATTTTTCTGAAATTAAATAAAATAAAACATATGAGCCATTTATCATATCATGATGCATGATCAATATAAAATGGTATGATGCATATCAATATGATAATATTTTAAGTAGTAATAGAAACTACTATCAAAATATGACAACCTAAAACTCTACAGTAACATGTACCTCTATAGGAGATAACAATGTAACTTATAGTTAGGTGAAAATCCACAACCTAAAACCCCAAAGTAATATGCACCTCTATAGGAGATAACAATATAACTTATAGTTAGGCCTGGATCATCCCACCAAAATTAATATATCTTGCATCTAAACGCAATATTAATTTTAGTGTTATTAATATTTTGGCCATCATAGACATTATTTGGATATTCTATAGGAAGTCCTTATAATGTCTTTGATTTAAGTGTAACCCCTATATTCAAAATTTATTCATTTATTATTATTATCATTATTATTATTATTATTATTATTATTATTATTATTATTATTATTTAAATATAAAGTTTCCAATCCAATCACATCACCTATAGGGTGATTATGAATGAATTAAACTTAAAAAATAATAATTAAAATTTTGATACCCAATCTAGTAACCAATAAAACGTAGCATTCCTATAGGGAGACCATTTAAAATGGCACGAAGCAAACGTCAATTTTACTAATGGGCTTATAGGGGAGGCCTAAGGTTAATTAAAATTAACCATTTCACACTTAATTTTTTTAAATAAATTAATAAAAATATTAATTTATTTATGCATAACTAAATAGTACCTAGAGCGGTGTTAATGCAAACTATATGGCATGTTAACATGAATGATATATAATTCAATCAAAATTAAATAGTAAAAACTATAAAATAAAAATAATTTTATGGCCAACCTAGACTTAAAAATAAAATTACAAAATTACAATTGAAAATAATAATTAGCTAACAATATAGCTAATTCTTCAATCTTCTGCAATATCAATTTGTTGCAGCAACTTTAAGTCATATGTTCTGCAGTGGACTAGTGGTTAGAATGTTGCACATCCAAGTTTGAGGTCCTGGGATCAAATCCCACCTTTGCCACTTTCTCCCCCTTTCTTTTTAATTAAAGGGATTGGCTTGCAAATGGGCCAATCTGCTGGCCGAAGCAGCGCAGCCCAGCCTCTAGGCCCAAGCAGCTCCCAGCCCAAGCCGCTGGGCTGCTGCCCCAGCCCACTTCGCTTTGTCCAATTCCTTCTGCGTAACTTTGCTTTGCCAGATTCTTCTTCGTGCAATTCGTCCGCCAGCATTCAAGGAACAGACTGTTCGGTCATCCGTCTTCCCGTGCCAAGCTTCCAATTACAATTTTTTTTTATAACATATATATTAACACAAAAATAAAATTAAAAGAAAACTCAAAAGGGAAACATGGAGACGTAATCCACCCATTTTGTTACAAGACTCGATAATACTTATATATATTCACCGAAGGCCATAAAATTATTTTAAACAGAATTAATCAAATCATTCACCATGAATATAAATGCATTATTCCTACACCGCTCAACTAAATATATGTATAAAAGATTTAATCTTAACACATAAACACGTATCAAAACCATGGCTCTGATACCAATTGTTAGTTAATAGGATCGACATGCTTATGTGCCAACTAGATTAAATCTCGAGAATATGTGAAACGAATTATACCTTTGTAGATATCGCCTTCACCAATGCGATTCTTGAAGTCTTTGGTCTTCTGGTAATGTTCCAGACCCCCAAGTCTTCTTCAATGTAATCTCATTGGATCAGAAAATTGTTAATCGTATTTTGTTTCTCTCTTTGTTGAGGGTGAACTCACACAAAAACGGAGAGAAAAACCTCAGAGAACAACAACGATGATTCTCACGTATCTCTGAAATAGAGTTATCTCCCAATATGTATATTGGACTCTATCTCATAATACAGATCCTGATAGAATAAGAAAAGTATAGTTGAATACAACTATCTCCACTTATCATATTCCATCTAAAATACGATTTTTTATTTTCTGCAATTTTCATTAATAAATTATAAATAAATTATAAATTATTATTGTCCCATAATTAGGAGCCACTGAAGGGACCTGACCGGATACAATTAGACTAAGCTTCAATAAATTATTTTGTCAATAAAAATAATTTATTAATTACATTCCATTCTACTAAAAGAACATAACTGCACCCTTAGTCTAATCGCAATTACTAGAGTCAATAATTATATCCATTAATTGATCGATCCAACAATTATAACCATATAAGATTTTAGACTTGCCTTGAAATTTAGCCCTCTCTGGCTTATACTAGGTAAACTTCCATTGTTTAATCTGTTCTTCGGGGTATATTTAACACACATAACACATAAATGAATTTTTAAATCTTGTTGAAGTGAGTTTTATTTGAGTATAGGGTTATTGACTTGTGTCATTACTCTATCCAGGAGGAAACAATCCGTGAGACAATTGAAGATGTTGGATTTCAAGCTACCTTAATCAAAGAAGAGGCAAATGAGAGATCTACACAAGTGTGCCAGATTCAGATAAAAGGATTGACTTGCACCTCTTGCTCAACAACTGTTGAGTCTGCATTGCAGGTTATTCCAGGTGTTCAGAAAGCAAGAGTTGCTTTAGCAACAGAAGAGGCTGAAGTGCATTATGATCCAAGGATCTTGAGCTGTGACAAGCTCCTGCAAGCCATAGAAGACACTGGGTTTGAAGCAACACTCATTAGTACTGGTGGGGATTGGAACAAAATACAGCTGAAAGTTGATGGAGTGCGAACTGATAGTTCGATGAGAATAATTGTAAATTCCCTTAAGGCACACCCAGGAGTTCAAGGTATAAAGATCGAGCCTGAGATTTGCAAGTTCTCTTTCTTACAAAGAAGATGTGACAGGACCAAGAAATTTCATGCAAGTAATTGCAAATACTGGATCAGGACGGTTTAAGGCAACAATATATCCTGAAGGAGGAAGAGAAGCCCATCGACAGGAGGAAATCAAACAATACCATAAATCATTTCTCTGGAGTTTGGTTTCTACAATTCCCGTCTTCTTAACCTCCATGGTTTTCACATATATTCCGGGTCTTAAGCATGGTCTAGATACTAAGGTTGTCAACACGCTTACTGTTGGGGAGGTTTTGAGGTGGACTTTATCTACACCAGTGCAGTTCATCATAGGCCGGCGATTTTATGCTGGTTCATACAAAGCATTACGCCATGGTTCCGCAAACATGGATGTTTTGATTGCTTTGGGAACAAATGCAGCCTACTTTTATTCCGTCTACTCTGTGTTGAGAGCTGCAACCTCTCCAACTTTTAACTCTACTGATTTCTTTGAGACCAGTTCAATGCTCATTTCATTCATTTTACTTGGCAAGTATCTTGAAGTTTTGGCCAAGGGGAAGACATCTGAGGCCATTGCCAAGCTCATGGACTTGGCTCCGGAGACAGCTATGTTGTTAACCCTTGATGATGAAGGGAATGTGACAAACGAAGAAGAAATAGATAGTCGATTGATACAAAAGAATGATGTGATTAAAATCATTCCTGGTGCAAAAGTAGCTTGTGATGGCTATGTGTTATGGGAACAGAGCCATGTCAATGAGAGCATGATAACTGGAGAATCGCATCCTGCAGCCAAAAGGAAGGGTGACATGGTGATTGGAGGAACAGTCAATGAGAATGGGGTGTTACATATTAAGGCAACGAAGGTTGGTTCAGAAAGTGCTCTTTCCCAGATTGTTCGGCTAGTTGAATCAGCACAAATGGCTAAAGCTCCTGTGCAAAAATTTGCTGATCGTATTTCAAAATTCTTTGTGCCTCTTGTAAGTGCATAGCTGATTTCCCAATTCTTAACCTTTCACCAAATGTTCCAACTAAGAATGATTGATGCATGGTGGATTGTCTTATCTTAGCTTCAGTTAACAGTTATCAGTGTCTGAAACTTGCAGGTTATAGTTCTTTCTTTTTCTACTTGGCTTGCCTGGTTCTTAGCTTGCAAGTTCAATGGATACCCAAAATCTTGGATCCCTTCCTCAATGGATAGCTTTCAGCTTGCCCTCCAGTTTGGCATCTCTGTCATGGTCATAGCCTGCCCCTGTGCGCTTGGCCATGCTACTCCAACAGCTGTTATGGTTGGCACTGGAGTTGGTGCTTCTCAAGGTGTCCTCATTAAAGGCGGTCAGGCATTGGAAAGTGCACATAAGGTATACATGTGACTGTATTGCTGGTATTTGTAGAAAAAAGCTATCTTGCCTAAAGTAAACACCCTTCATGTTGTTGAATTAAATTACACCTTTGGAATGTTTTAATAGGTGAACTGCATAGTATTTGACAAGACAGGGACTCTCACAGTTGGCAAGCCTGTGGTTGTTGGAACAAGGCTTTTAAAAACTATGGCACTTTGGGAATTTTATGAATTGGTTGCTGCAGCTGAGGTAATTCTTCTGTTTGGACATATTTTAAGATGAGATGAATATCCAAGGCCAAGAATTAGTATTCATGTGTTTGATCAAGATTGCTCTAATGTTTCGTAAAAGCTATATCTTTACTGAGTTTTTTTCCCCCATCTGTAGCAAATCAAAATGATCTTTACCTTATGCTGCTAATACACTTTAGCTGAAGTTGGTTGAGGAGATTTGATTTAGTAATGACATTTGTATTATCTGGTGTAGATCTGATGCTTACTGGGTTTTTGAATCATTCTCGGACTGCTTGTTGTACCTTCTCAGGCATGGTAATAGAATCTCACAAAAGCATAATGTTTATGACTAGGCTGAGACAAGAAAATTGAAAGTTGAACTTGTTTGAATTCTATTACATAATGCACTGTTGCTGAATGTTTCAAATTAGTATACATGAAAGATATTCTTTATCCTTCAAACGAAAAGGAAATAGTTAAAGGTTTCTTTCTAATTCATCAGATGAACAGCGAGCACCCCTTAGCCAAGGCAATTGTTGAATATGCTAAAAAATTTAGAGAAGATGAAGAGACCTGTGTTTGGCCTGAAGCGAGGGAGTTTGAGTCCATAACAGGTCATGGTGTGAAGGCTGTAGTTCGAAATAAAAAAGTTATTGTGGGAAACAAAAGCTTAATGTTGAAGAAGAATATTCCTATTCCAGTTGACGCTGAAGAAATGCTAGAAGAAACTGAAGAATCGGCTCAAACTGGGATTCTTGTATCTATTGATCATGAACTAATCGGAGTCATCGCCATATCTGATCCTCCGAAGCCTGGGGCCCAAGTGGTTATCTCCATTCTTAAGTCTATGAAAATCAAGACTATATTAGTCACAGGTGACAACTGGGGAACGGCTAATTCCATTGCCAAAGAAGTTGGAATTGGTACCGTAATAGCTGAAGCCCAACCAGAGGATAAATCAGAGAAAGTGGAGGAATTACAGGTAGAGACACTAGTATGTTTCATTGCTTAAGGTGATTATTTCCATCTCCTTACAGTGTGTCATATTGCAGAATTTCATCAAAGCTACGAATCGATTAGATTTCTCCCGGTCATATCTATTTTTGAAATATGATAGGTTTTTACATTATTAAATTGCAACAATGTGAACTATTCTCACACTTCAGTTGCTTCACTGGCTTCCGGTGATATTGTTGCAATGGTAGGAGAAGGAATTAATGATTCACCAGCACTTGGAGCAGCAGATGTTGGAATGGCCATTGGTGCTGGTACAGACATAGCTATTGAAGCAGCTGACATTGTTCTTATGAAAAGCAATTTGGAGGATGTTATCACTGCCATAGACCTTTCAAGAAAAACCTTCCACCGTATACGCCTGAACTACATCTGGGCTTTGGCTTATAATGTTCTTGGAATCCCAATTGCTGCGGGGGCTCTTTTCCATCTACTGGATTTCGTTTACCACCGTGGATTGCGGGTGCTGCAATGGCAGCTTCTTCAGTGAGTGTCGTTTCCCTTCTGTTGAAGAATTATCGCAGACCTAAGAAGCTGGATACTCAGGAGATACGAGGAATAACTGTGGAATAAGTATCTGCAGAAGATAGGCTAGTGTAGTTTATGTATGGCTGCTCAATTGTAGATATCAATGCTGGGCTAGAGTCTACCTCAGAACGGGTATGCTGGTTATGTTGTAGAAATGTTGATGAACAAAATAACCAGTGAATTGAGTGTGAAAGCATGATTTTCCTTATTAAATGGTTTGTTTTTTATAATCATCCATCCATTCTGCTCTTCTCAATTCTGAATTCAATTTTCCTTTTCGCAAGAAAAGCCCAATTCCAATGCAATCCCGAAGCTTAGGTAGCATGCAGAATGAACGTGATAAATCCATATATATCTCAAGATTGTTTACCAACAACGGTTACTTCTAGATTCAAAGAGAAAAGGTAATGTCGTGAAAGTGGAGTTTCTAGTGAAGCAGAAGGTTGCAAGTGGGAGATGTCTAAGAGGCATGCAGGGATCCATGGTTAGCGAGTCAGCTGGTAAAAGATCAACTTGCTAGAAGGCAATCCAGGAAGGATGAGTATGGCCGCACCAAAGATAGGTAATCCAGCAAGGCGGTAAGTATAGCCACAGCAAAGATGATGGAAGTGCCTGCTTTCTCTTTCGGAGCTTCAGGGGCATGTAAAACTAGTGACTGTAGAAGAACATTTCTTACACAAGATAGTTTGCATTCTTGTACCCGAAAGCATTTTTACACAGCAAATGAAATTTGGTTTTTCTTCAAAATAAAGGGTTCCAGATCATGTCACCGGCAACTTGGTGTAATTCTTTATTGCACACCATGTTGATGCTGCATTATCTTTCATGCGTAGCGCAGACGAGGGCTTCAGGCTAGTGAAAAAGAAGTTGCAAACAGAACTCGATTTAACCACATTTATGGCTCCATTGTCACTGTTAGTTAATAGGATCGACATGCTTATGTGTTAACCAGATTAAATCTCGAGAATATGAGAAACGAATCATACCTTTGTAGATATCGTCTCCACCAATACGATTCTTGAAGTCTTCGGCCTTCTGGTAATGCTCCAGACTCCCAAGTCTTCTTCAATGTAATCTCCTTGGACCAAAAATTGCTAATCGTATTTTGTTTCTCTCTTTGTTGAGGGTGGACTCACACAAAAACTGAGAGAAAAAACTCCAGAGAACCACCAGGATGATCCTCACGTATCTCTGAAATAGAGTTATCTCCCAATATGTATATTGGACTCTATCTCATAATACAAATCCTAATAGAATAAGAAAAGTATAGTTGAATACAACTATTTCCACTTATCCTATTCTATCTAAAATACGATTTTTAGTTTTATGCAATTTTCATTAATAAATTATAAATAAATTATAATTTATTATTGTCCCATAATTAGGAGCCACTTGAAGGGACACGACCGGATACAATTAGACTAAGCTCCAATAAATTATTTTGTCAACAAAAATAATTTATTAATTACGTTCCACTCCACTAAAAGAACGTAACTGCACTCTTAGTCTAATCGCAATTCTTGGAGTCAATAATTATATCCATTAATTGATCGATCCAACAAATTACCCCAGTCGATCAATATAATACTTTGAATGAGGCAGTATGACCACAGTGCCCCTCATTCAAAACCTCAATTCTCATCTTCAATTTGACAGTACCATGTGACCACGTCACACTTACCAAATGAATTCAATAGCCACTATTGAATTACTGAGCTCAGATTTAACTGTCCCTTAGAAGAACTCATGAGGAAATGATCTTGCCTATTAAAGGTGACGGATTCCATATTGCACAATAATTATTTCATATTTATTTCACTTTAATTCCCAAGATGTCGAGATATTGATTATTAAGTTAATCTCACTCTTTGGCAACTCAAGGAACTTCAAGTTAGTAAATATAAATAATTGTTTGCTCAGGATTAAGGTATTATGTACGACAATCTTTTAATATTTTATTTGTATGGTCTATTCCACAAATAAATATTGATGGTCCGATCCAATATATCAAAATATATCCTTAATTTTATTATCAAAGTCAAAGACAGGACTTCAATAAAATTAAGACGATCTTCCAAAATAAATTGCCCAAATTTATCTTAGATCGCGGATAATTTATTTCGAACTAAATTATAAATCAAGTCTTTACGTGTTTAACAAATAAACACTTGATTTATAATATCTAAATAATTCGTGGACAAACAGGCTCATACATAATTTATACATACAAATATATAAAAACATACTTTATTTAATTTCAAAAATTACAACCATTGTATTTACTCGATGGACATATCTAACAAAAATTCTCCCACTTGTCCTAGAGTAAATGGGACATGTCAAAAATACCCATACTTTCTATATGACTTCCAAAAACATTTACGGGTAAACTTTTAGTAAAAGGATCAGCAAGATTTTCAGTGAAGAAATCTTGCACACTTCTACATCTCCACGTTGAACAATCTCCCTAAGTAGGTGATATTTACGTTCAATGTGTTTACCACGTTGATGGTTGCGTGGTTCTTTTGCATTTGCCATTGCACCACTTGTTGTCACGAGTACAAACTAATGGCTTGAGATGCGGAAGGAACCACTTCAAGTTCTATCAAGAACTTCTTCAACCATCTTGCCTCTTTAGTCGCTTCACAAGCTGCCACATATTCGGCTTCCATTGTAGAGTCGACAATACAAGATTGTCCGATACTTCTCCACACAAGCTGCACCACCACCTAAGGTGAAAACGAGCCTGAGGTGGACTTGCGAAGATCTCTATCGGCTTGAAAATCGGAATCGGTGTAACCTATAGGTACCAATTACGGAGCTGAGTAAACTAGCATATATCCTCGAGTTCTACGAAGATACTTGAATATATGCTTGAGCTGCTGTCCGGTGTTACGGTCCTGGGTTTGGCTGATATCTCACGACCATCCCAACGACATGACAAATGTACGGGACGAGTACAAAGCATAGCATACATGAGACTTTCTACAGGTGATGCATAAGGAACTCGTTTCATGTACTCAACCTCATTAGGAGTTTTAGGACTATGCTTCGAGATAAGCTGAATTCCATGTCTAAAAGGCAATTGACCTTTCTTGGAATTTTGCATAGAAAATCTCGTCGAGTATTTTGTCAATATATGAAGCTTGAGATAAAGCTATACTGTACTGTTCTTTCTATCCCGAAGGATCCGAATGCCCGAACATATTTTGCTTCTCCCAAGTCCTTCATATCAAATTGTTTACCTAACCAACTTTTCACCAATGTTAATGTTCTAACATCATTTCCAATGAGAAGGATGTCATCAACATACGAGTATGAGAAAAATCACCTTACCATCTATAATTCTCTTATAGACACAAGGTTCATCAGGATGCTGATCAAAACCATAAGTTTTAATGGCTTGATCAAATCTAATATTCCAAGATCTAGACGCTTGTTTAAGCCCATATAAGGACCTATTCAACTTACAAACTTTTTGTTCTTGACCTTCCTGGATAAAACCATCTGGCTGTACCATGTAGATACATTCGTCAAGATTTCCATTAAGGAAAGCTGTCTTGACGTCCATTTGCCATACTTCATAGTCGAAGTGAGCTGCAATGGATAAGAGGATTCTTATAGACTTTAGCATGGCCACAGGCGAGAAAGTTTCCTCATAGTCAATACCTTCTCGTTGGGTATAACCTTTAGCAACCAATCTTGCTTTGAAAGTTTCCATTTTCCCGTCTACTCCTCTCTTTCTTTTGTAGACCCATTTACACCCAATAGGTTTTACCCCATTAGGCAGGTCCACAAGATCCCAGACGGAGTTAGTGTACATGGATTTCATTTCTGAATCCATTGCACTCTTCCAATGGTCTGCGTCTACGTCCTCTACAGCTTCTTTATACGTAGTGGGGTCCTCTTCTTCCTCAAAAGAGACTGCTTGAAAAGTTTCTCCATAGAGTAAGTATCTAGAGGGACGTCGAATGACTCTCCCACTACGTCTAAGGCTGTGGAGGTTCTGGACGATTGGACTTTCCTTCTCCTCGTTGATTGGAACTAGATCTGCTGATTCCTCAACGACTTGGATTTTGAACGAGGGCGGGAGATTCTTCCACTCTATGTCCCGAAGAGTCGGTGGGTATAGAAGGTGTAACATCTATTTCTCTCCCATTGGAATACGGCATGTTAAGCGGTATAGATACGAATCCTCCACGTGAATCTTGAGTATGGGTCTCGGTAACCATTTGCTTGTGATTATGTCCCTTGGTTTCTTCCAAAATAACCCTACTCTTAGATCCTCGTTCTTCTATGTACTTGTCCTCTAAGAAAATTGCATTTGTGCTTACAAATATTTTCTTATCTTGAGGACTATAGAAGTAGTATCCCCTTGTTCCTTTTGGATATCCAACAAACGAGACATAAATTTGATCGTGATTCCATTTTATCCATCTTTCCCTTTAGCACATATGCGGGACAACCCCAAATCCGGATGTGCGTCAAATTAGGCTTCCGCCCATTCCACAATTCCAATGGAGTCTTAGGGACAGACTTTGATGGAACCATATTCAATATGTATGTCGCAGTTTGTATAGCATACCCCCAAAATGATGTCTTGAGTGTAGAGAAGCCTAACATTGTTACGACCATGTCTAACAAGGTCCTGTTTCTCCTTTACGCCACTCCATTTTGTTGAGGAGTGCCAGGTGCACTTAGTTGAGATAAAATCCCATTTTCGATAAGTAAGATCTAAAGTCATGGGATAGATATTCTCCACCTCGATACGATCGAAGTGTCTTAATGTTCTTTCCTAATCGCTTCTCGGTCTCGGCCTTAAATTCTTTGAATTTTTCTAAGGCATCGAGACTTATGAGTCATTAGGTAAACATATCCATATCTTGAGTAATCATCAGTAAAAGTAATGAAATACTCATACCCACCTCTAGCTTGGACACTAATTGGTCCACATACATCGAGTGCACTAATTCTAAGACTTCCTTTACTCTATTTCCTTTGGAAGGAAATGATCTTTTAGTCATTTTACCTTCCAAACAAGATTCGCAAACTTGAAGAGGTTCTACCTTTAAGTCACTTAAAGGACCTTCTTTTACAAGTCTTTGAATCCTATTTAGATTGATGTGACCAAGTCTAAGATGCCATAGGAGAGTCTCATTAGTAGGAGATAACTTAATGCGTTTATTAGTTTCGAGTATGATATAATGAGCTGTTGGTAGGTTTCAAAACATACGAGATCATTATTTAAATTTCCACGACATATCAAAGAGTTATTCAAAAATATCTCTACTGAAAATTTATAAAATTTAACGAGAATATTTTTGTTTGAATAACAAAGAAACCGAAATCAAATTTCGATAAATGTCGGGAACATAAAAACAATCTTTCAAAACCAAATGTTTATTATCAAAATAAAGATAAACATCTCCAACGACTCTTGCGAGATATCAACGATCCTGTGCCAACCCTTAGAGTATGCTCTCCTTCATTGAGATGTCTGGTTACTTGGAACCCCTGCAATGAATTGCAAACATGGTTAGTGACTCCAGAATCTACTATCCAAGTATTTGTAGAATCAACCACTAAACAAGTTTCAATGTAGGATAACTCACCGAGTACCTTGCTTGCGTTTAGCTAAGTAATGCAGGCCTTGTGACTTCTAATGTCCCTTTTGCTTACAGTGGAAACATTTGCCTTTAGGCTTTTCATCCACTCTTGCTTTCTTAACCTGCTGCTTAGGCCCTTTATTATTATTCTGCTTCCTCTTCTTTCCTCCTTTGCCCTTAGGCTTGGAAGAGGAAGATCCAGCATGAGATAAAACAAGAGCGTTGCCACTTCCCACTTTTAGGGTAGCCTCGGCGCTCTCAAGCTCCTTCATTAACTACGTAAGAGACATCTCCATCTTGTTCATGTTATAATTAACTTTGAGCTGTGAAAACATCTCCGGAAGAGTTTCTAGAGCCATGTCAACTCTGAGTCTCGGGCTTAATTTCAGCCCCTAAGACCTCTGCCACGTTAAAGCGAGCGATCAATTCTAACATATGATCTCTCACGGGCGTTCCGGGTTTCATGCGCATATTCATTATGCGCCTCATTCTTGCTTGACGGGCCTGACGTCCTTTGTGCTCAAACATTTGCTTGGAGGCTTCTCATGATGTACTGTAGCGGTTGTCATGTTCTCATGTTTCTGCTGCAACACATTTGAGATAGATCCCAAAATGTAGCGACGAGCCATCTCATCGAGAACTCAACCACTTATCATAAGCCTCCTTTTGTTCGCGCGTGGGCTGTTCGGTAGGCTTAGCGGGACACGGTTCGGTTAGCACATATTTGAGCTTCTCGGCGGTGAGTACAATTATGAGGTTCCTTTTCCAATCAATAAAGTTTTCTCCAACCGAGTTGGTTCTTTGTTAAAATTTGGGATAAAGTGTTGGAAGTCATTTTTACGAAATTAAATAAAATAAAACATATGAGCCATTTATCATATCATGATGCATGATCAATATAAAATGGTAAGATGCATGATCAATATGATAATATTTTAAGTAGTAATAGAAACTACTATCAAAATATGACAACCTAAAACTCTA
Source organism: Voacanga thouarsii (assembly GCA_026120185.1). Classification (NCBI taxonomy): domain Eukaryota; kingdom Viridiplantae; phylum Streptophyta; class Magnoliopsida; order Gentianales; family Apocynaceae; genus Voacanga; species Voacanga thouarsii. Next base: position 5,643,601 of record JANUWF010001255.1, on the reverse strand, counting down.
CGAGTAACATGTACCTCTATAGGAGATAACAATGTAACTTATAGTTAGGTCAAGATCCACAACCTAAAACTCCAAAGTAATATGCACCTCTATAGGAGATAACAATATAACTTATAGTTAAGCCTGGATTATCCCACTAAAATTAATATATCTTGCATCAAAACGCAATATTAATTTTAGTGTTATTAATATTTTGGCCATCATAGATATTATTTGGATATTCTATAGGAAGTCCTTATAATGTCTTTGATTTAAGTGTAACCCCTATATTCAAAATTTATTTTATTTTATAAAGTTTCCAATCCAATCACATCACCTATAGGGTAATTATGAATGAATTAAACTTAAAAAATAATTAAAATTTTGATGCCCAATCTAGTAACCAATAAAACGTAGCCTTCCTATAGGGAGACCATTTAAAATGGCACGAAGCAAACGTTAATTTTACTAATGGGCTAATAGGGGAGGCCAAAGGTTAATTAAAATTAACCAACTCACACTTAATATTTTTTTAATTAATAAATTAATAAAAATATTAATTTATTTATGCATAACTAAATAGTACCTAGAGCGGTGTTAATGCAAACTATATGGCATGTTAACATGAATGATATATAATTCAACTAAATTAAATAGTAAAAACTATAAAATAAAAATAATTTTATGGCCAACCTAGACTCAATAATAAAATTGCAAAATTACAATTGAAAAATTAATTGGCTAACAAAATAGCCAAGTCTTCAATCTTCTGCCATATAATTTTGTTTGAGCAAGTCCTTGTCACATGTTCTGCAGTGGACTAGTGGTTAGAATGCTGCATCTCCAAGCTGGTGGTCATGGGATCAAATCCCACTTTAGTAACTTTCTCCCCTTTTTCTTTTTAATAAAAGAGAATACTGGTCTGCTGACCCAAATGGGTCAGCCCAGCTATGCTAGGACCCCAACTATGCCAGCAAGGCCTTGCGGCTGAAGTCTGAACCGAAGCAAATTTTTGGGCAATAATCTCTCTCGGTCTTCGTTCGCCAATTGCTGTGCGATTACATTTTTTTTTTTTATAACATAAAATAACAACATAAAAAAAAACTCAAAAGGGAAACATGGAGACGTAATCCACCCCTTTTGTTACAAGACTCGATAATACTTATACATATTCACCGAATCAAAAACTATAGCCATAAAATTATTTTGAACAGAATTAATCAAATCATTCACCATGAACATATATGCATGATTCCTACACCGCTCAACTAAGTATATGCATAAAAAAAATTTAATCTTAACACATAAACACATATCAAAACCAGGCTCTGATACCAATTGTTAGTTAATAGGATCGACATGCTTATGTGTTAACCAGATTAAATCTCGAGAATATGAGAAACGAATCATACCTTTGTAGATATCGTCTCCACCAATACAATTCTTGAAGTCTTCGGCCTTTTGGTAATGCTCCAGACCCCCAAGTCTTCTTCAATGTAATCTCCTTGGACCAAAAATTGCTAATCGTATTTTGTTTCTCTCTTTGTTGAGGGTGGACTCACACAAAAACTGAGAGAAAAAACTCCAGAGAACCACCAGGATGATCCTCACGTATCTCTGAAATAGAGTTATCTCCCAATATGTATATTGGACTCTATCTCATAATACAAATCCTAATAGAATAAGAAAAATATAGTTGAATACAACTATTTCCACTTATCCTATTCTATCTAAAATACGATTTTTAGTTTTATGCAATTTTCATTAATAAATTATAAATAAATTATAATTTATTATTGTCCCATAATTAGGAGCCACTGAAGGGACCTGACCGGATACAATTAGACTAAGCTCCAATAAATTATTTTGTCAACAAAAATAATTTATTAATTACGTTCCACTCCACTAAAAGAACGTAACTGCACTCTTAGTCTAATCGCAATTATTGGAGTCAATAATTATATCCATTAATTGATCGATCAAACAGTCACATCTTTGATTGGGAAGAGGCTGTCCTACTTATTTCTCGTGACCGCATCTGCTTTAGCTTCTCTTGGACTTTGAAGACGATTGCATGAATTTCATCAAAATGAGGCTGTGTAGCATTCCGTGTATCATCAATCCACTTCAGAATTCTCTTGTACGGGCTTAAAATTCGTTGACGAACATCCTCATCCAAGACCTGAATTTAACAGTGAAACCGAAACGAAAGCTTATCAAACTCAATAATGCTGGAAATTAATGGTGAAATACTACTGCTCCTTCATAACATCCATCCTAGAGAGAGAAAACTATAAAATTTGACAAAGGATGCAAAATTTCATCCATAAAACGGCAATTCTACAGCTGATTTGCTTTGTGTAGGAGAAATCCATTACAGAAAACTTCATTAAGAACAATATGCTGTCTAGTATTGTCTCATATTTTGGAGCATCCAACCATTACTGTCTTAAAGCTTTGGCAAGGTTGATAGACAAAAATTCTACCCCTTGAATAGAAAGATGAAGAAGACATCTCTCTACCTCAAGTTGCATAATTTCACAAACCATGCTAAGATCTGCAATGGAAGGGTTGGAGGCTTCCCAGGAGAAAACGTCCATTCTCTTTCAGCCAAAAGGAATCAATTGTTGCAAGAGATGCTGAGAGGAGTTTTTCAGCTTCGGCGGCTGCTTGTGGATTTAGAGGTCGACCAAGTGCAGGTGCAAGTGCACTATTCACAACAAATGTAGCTGAAAGCCGGAGCATTTTTCAAATCCATGGATTAGTACAAAAAGCCAAACAATTCAAACATCATTGTTAATACCTGGAAATAAAAATGATGTCGCCCATCAATGGGACTTAAGTTATTGTAATCAAATTGGCCTTAATATTTGGTTAATATTTTAAATAAATAAAGACTTGATTAAAATTATTTAAGAGATAGAGAAATTTTGCGATTTATTAAATAGGAAAATTTATAGAAAATATCGTTATTTTTTAATAGCAGTCATCAGATATAAAAAGAGGGAGAGAGTTCAACTAAGATTTGAAGGAAAAAACACCTTAGGCTATTATAATTTTCAAACGTCGATATTAAGAGGTAAGTAGGAATGAATCTCTTCAATTTTTTTGTATGAATAATAGAATAAAACATTATTTTTGATTAAAAAACCTCGAATAAAGTGTGGTATTTTTTTAAAGTATAACTTTTAATGATTGGTTAATGTATGGTGTGTATTTTGATGTTTGTATTATGTAGATACATGGTTCCGTATGAATATATTTGATAAATTTGGTGCATGATGGATTTGTTTATATTTATTTGAATATGATGCCTCAAAGGTGGGCTAAACCTTTTTGGAACAATGTTAAGATTGAATTCGTTTTTTTGGAATTAATGCAATGCGAAGTTTTAATCTTTTTGGACCGTTAAGGCCATGTTAAACCTTTTTGATTTTTTTTAACTGAATAAGTTAATTCAGTTAGAAGGAGGTAATTGTTATATGAATTTGTGTGAACGAATATTTTTATATAATTATATTCCTGGTCATTTATTGTGTGGTATTGTGTGAATGTATTGTGTTAGTTTGGTTTCCATTCTTTTGATTCAAAAAGATGTTCAAAAAAAAAAAAAAAAAAAGAAAGAAAACACAAAAAAAGGCTCTTCAAATTCAATGCATTGAATGGTAGTGGTTGTGTTGATGTCCATTGCCAGGGAGCTTAAAAAGAAAAAAAAAAAAAAAGAGAAAGGCAAAAAAAAAAAAAAAAAAAAGAAGGATTCTCAATGTTTGCTTTCGGTGTTAGAGGGTTGTTTCGGCCAAGGCATGATTGCATGCCATTCTCATGGTTGCCAAAAAAAAAAAACGAAATTAGGTGTTAGAGTTTTGGTTTGTGACCCAAGGTACCTTTGTATGCTGGAGGAAGTTGCTAAGTATATTTACATTAATTTTGTTAAATCAATTGCTTTGAGTTTTGGAATAAAAGAAATTAGTTAGTATATTTAAATGTTTAAAATTTATATCTACTAGAAATAAGTTGAGATTTATTGAGTTTTTCTTTTATAAACAAAAGTTTATTTTCTTCTTAGTATATTATAAGAATAATTTAAAATTAAATATTTGATAATAGTTGTTGTTGTTGTTGTTATTATTATTATTATTATTTGTAAATGTGATTATTAATATAGTGTGCATGTACATATATTATGTAAAGGCATGTAATCAACTTTATTCGAGAGAACTGATTTGCTACTAATTGAGTATGTGATTAGCTCACCCTTCAATACTTCATCATTTCAGATTTTAATGATGATCAGTGGTGTAAAAACCCTTTATTCTAAGAATGTGTTTGACGTATAACACGAAGTCGAATTTCAGGATTTTGTTCAGTGACTTATGTTATCTTATTTATTTTAAATTCTACCTATATTTTTTTTAGTACTCGATGAGACAAGTGTAAGAATTAGTTTTATGAGTTTTGATATAATTTTTTTGGGAAAGATTTAATTATGAAATTATTTAGTTATCATTTTCAAAGAAAATATATTTGGTTGTTTAAGTTTTGATGTAATGCTTTGTATTACTGGGTTACGACTTTGGTAGAACGGCCGTGCCACGTCCTGCGGGTGCAGGACGTGACATTTAATGGTATCAGAGCAATAGGTTTTGATTTTATTGGGATGTTGGAATAGTTGATATGGAGTCGCCTTATATTAGTTAAATTATGAGTATCGGATACAATAACTGATTATATTAATTTATGAGTTTGAGATATAAGTGTGAATTAGGTTTTGATTTGGGCCTGAGTTAAAAGGAATAATTTTGTCACGTAGGTGAACAATGGCGGGAAGAAGGGAAGAAGCAAGTAGAAGAAAAGACGAGACGTCCGATAGAGATTCTCACAGGACAAATGATTTGAACGTGTCTCTAGCTACATGGGGACGAAGAGCACCGGCAAGAGGACGAAACGAAGGCAGACCGTCAAACACACCTCCACCACAAGAGATGGCTCCTCCTATAGGGAATCCAGACATTGCTACAACATTAATGGCGATTGCTCAAGTGATGCATGGACAACAACAAATTTAACAAGAGTAGCAACGCATGTTTCAAGCCCAAGAAGAGCAGCTTCGAAGGAATTCGATTAGAACGAGATCCCATTATGAGCATTTAAAGAAAGCCAACATGCCAACATTTGACGAAGACGTTGATCCGGAAAAGGCCAAAAAATGGTTAGAAGAAATAGAGTGAAACTTTGAGATTCTAGAAGTACCGAATAAAGTAAAATCAAAGGTCATTCTTCCATTTCTCATGGGAAATGCACAGAAATGGTGGAAAGGAGTACAACCTACCTACTCAAGCGATGGACAACCAATTTCGTAGGACGTATTTAGGAAGGCATTCTTGAATCATTACTTTCTTGACACTTTGCGATTGGATAGACAAAATTAATTTTTCGACTTAGTGCAAAAAGATGATATGACGGTAATCGAGTGCGCAAGTCGATTTAACTCCTTAGGACAGTATGTACCTTTAGTAATGGTAGATTTTGGGCTCAAGACATTACGATTTGTGAATGGGTTACAAGCACGAATTTGAGCTAGGATGTCTGCAGTACAATCTACTAACTACAAGGATGCTTGCCAACAAAGCCTTAATATCGAGATGGAAATTAGAAGAGGAGATGTTGAGCGAGGTGTTAAAAAACAAAATACGGATTACTTTTTGCAAACTCGATTTGAGGCTCCCTAGGAGGAAGGACAATGAGAAAAGAGACAAGCATCAATGAGCTTCAATACTAATACCACTACGGGGATGCAACGTAAATTATGTGACAATTGCAAGCATTACCATGATGGAGAATGCCGATGGAAAATAGGTATATGTTTCGGTTGTGGGAAGTTTGGTCACAAAGTGCGCAATTGTCCGGAAAATAAACAGCAAATTCAGCTAAAGTCGACTGAAGAAAAAGGAGTTGATACTCAAAAGAAGACCAATGCATGTGTCTTTGCTTTACATAAAAAAGAAACAGAGGAGGAAGCCCAAAAAGGTGCGATGCATTACATTTGAGAATTTTAAGTTATATACGTGTGCATTTGTTTTGTGGATAGGTAAAGTTAAATATTAATTTTCGAGGTTGAAACTTCTTGTAAGAGGGGTAGAATGTAAAACTTGCACTTTTAGAAAGTCTTTTATTTATGGTGATATTTTAGAATTTGTTAAGGGTTGAATCCTAACACAATAAGAATTAGAATTCTATTTGGTTAATATTTTAAGTAAGTAGGGACTTGATTGAAATTATTTAAGAGTTAGGGAAACCTTATGATTTATTAAATAGGAAAACTTATGAAAAACATCGTTGTTTTCCAATAGCCGTCAACAGACACAGAAAGAGGGAGAGAGTTCAATTAGGATCTGAAAGAAAGAACACTGTAAGCTGTTACAGTTTTCAAATGTCGATATTAAAAGGTAAGTAGGAATGAATCTCTTCGATTTTCTTGTATGAATAATAGAATAAAATGCTACTTTTGATTAAAAAATCTCAAATAAAGTGTGATATTTTTGCAAAGTATAAGTTTTAATGATTGGTTAATGTATGGTGTGTATTTTGGTATTTGTATTACATAGATACATGGTTTCGTATGAATATATTTGACGAATTTGGTACATGATGGATCTATTTATATTTATTTGAATATAATGTCTCAAATGTGGGCTAAACATAGATACATGGTTTCATATGAATATATTTGACGAATTTGGTACATGATGGATCTGTTTATATTTATTTGAATATAATGTCTCAAATGTGGGCTAAGCCTTTTTGGAACAATGTTAAGATTGAATTCGCCTTTTTGCAATTAATGCAAGGTAAAGTTTTAATCTTTTTGGACCGCTAAGGCTGGGTTAAGCCTTTTTAATTTTTCTAACTTAATAAGTTAATTCAGTTAGAAGGAAGTAATGGTTATATGAATTTGTGTGAACGAATATTTTTATATGTTTATATTCCCGGTCATTTATTGTGTGGTATTGTATGAATGTATTGTGTTAGTTTGGTTTTCATTCTTTTGATTCAAAAAGATGTTAAAAAAAAAGAAAAAAACACAAAAAAAAGCTCTTCAAATTCAGTGCATTAAATGGTATTGGTTGCGTTGATGTCCAGTGCCAGGGAGCTTAAAAAAAAAGAGAGAAAGGAAAAAAAAAAGAAGAAGAAGGATTCTCAATGTTTGCTTTCGGTGTCAGAGGGTTGTTTCGACCAAGGCATGATTGCATGCCATTCTCATGGTTGTCCCCCCCCCCCCCCTAAAAAAAAAAAAACGAAATTGGGTGTCAGAGTTTTGGTTCGTGACCCTCGTGACCCAAGGTACCTTTATATGTTGGAGGAAGTTGAGGAAGTTGCTCAGTATACTTACATTAATTTTGTTAAATCAATTGCTTTGAGTTTTGGAATAAAAGAAATTAGTTAGTATATTTAAATGTTTAAATTTTATATCTACTAGAAATAAGTTGAGATTTATTAAGTTTTTCTTCTATAAACAAAAGTTTATATTCTTCTTAGTCTATTATAAGAATAATTTAAAACTAAATATTTGATAATAGTTGTTGTTGTTGTTGTTATTATTATTATTATTTGTAAATGTGATTGTTAATATAGTGTGCATGTACGTATATTATGTAAAGGTATGTAATAAACTTTTTTCGACAGAAGTAATTCATTACTACTTACTGAGTATGTGGTTGGCTCACCCTTCAATATTTCTTTCTTTCAGATTTTAATGATGATCAGTGGTACAAAACCATTTCTTCGAAGAATGTGTTTGACGTATAACACGAAGTTGAATTTTAGGATTTTGTTCAATGACTTATGTTATCTTATTTATTTTAAATTTTACCTATGTTTTTTTTTAGTACTCGATGAGACAAGTGTAAGAATTAATTTTATGGGTTTTGATATAATTTCTTTGAGAAAGATTTAATTATGAAATTATTTAATTATCATTTTAGAAGAAAATATATTTGGTTGTTTAAGTTTTGATATAAGGCTTCGTATTACTGGGTTACGACTCTAGTTGTACGACCGTGCCACGTCTTGCGATGAGAAGAAATTATCAAACTTGACGGAGTGCAAGAGTGCACGAGTTGCGGTAACCGCGAACAATGCAAAATTTCCAATTACATAAATTGGTAAAACAAGGATTGTCCCTCGACATGGTCCTGATAAGGTTCAACTGCAAAATGTATATCATGTTCCTGGGATAAGGAAAAATTTATTGTCAGTGTCTCAGTTTGCCGCCTCAGGAAATTATGTGGTATTTGGACCAAGTGCTGTAAAGGTCTATCGAGATTTGAAGCCTATTGGTCCACCGATTATGGAAGGACGACTCTTGTAGTCAGTCTACGTAATGTCAGCAGAAGTAGTGTATGTGGACAAGACAAGGAAGAACGAGATTGTCGACTTGTGGGATGCTCGATTAGGACATGTGAACTATACAAAGTTCAAGGTGATGATGAAAGAGTCGCTACTAAAAGATCTCCTTCAACTATAAGTTCGAGATAGCATTGTATGTGCTGGGTGTCAATACGGTAAGGCACATCAGCTCTTTTATGATGATTTGAAGTTTCAAGCTAAAGTGCCTCTTGAACTAGTCCACTCAGACGTATTCGGACCTGTCAAGCAAGTGTCAATCAGTGGGCTTCGCTATATGATAGAATTCATTGACGACTTTTCCAGGTACGTCTGGGTTTATTTTATGAAAGAAAAATTTGAAACTTTAAATAAGTTTAAAGAATTTAAACAAGAAGTAGAAAGTAAGACAGGAAGAAAAATAAAGTGCCTACGAACAGATAATGGGGGAGAATATACACTACAGGAAAAATCGCGATTTGCGACGAATTTTTTGCGACGGCTTCAATACCGTCGCTAATAGCGACCAATTTGCGACGATTTTCAAACAAGTAGCGAGTTGACCAAAACCGTCGCAATTTACGACGGTTTTGCGACGGCCAAAATACCCGTCGCAATTCGTAGCAAAATCATCGCTATTTGCGACGGTATTTATGCCCTCTCAAATTGCGAGGGTTTTGCGACGACGAGTTATTTTAAAAAAAATATTTTTAAATAAATTTTCGTACGTCCGTCGCAAAACCCTCGCAATTTGCGAGGATTTTGCGACGGCTAATAAACCCTCGCAAATTGCGAGGGTTTTGCGACGGCAAGTTATTTTTTAAAATAATATTTTTTAAATTTTTTTTGAACGACCATCGCAAAACCCTCGCAATTTGCGAGGGTTTTGCGATGGCAAATAACACTCGCAATTTGCGAGGGTTTTACGACGATAAATTATTTTTTTAAAAAATATTTTTAAAATTTTTGAACGTCCGTCGCAAAACCCTCGCAATTTGCGAGGGTTTTGCGACGGCAAATAATCCTCTCAATTTGCGAGGGTTTTGCGACGGATATTTAATTTTAAAAAATATTTTTTAAAAAAATTTGAACGTCCATCGCAAAACCCTCGCAATTTGCGACGGCCAATAAACCCTCTCAATTTGCGAGGGTTTTGCGACGTGCAATTTATTTTTTAAAAAAATATTTTTAAAAAATTTTTTGAACTTCCATCGCAAAACCCTCGCAAATTGCGAGGGTTTTGCGACGGTAAATAACCCTCGCAATTTGCGATGGGTTTGCGACGACAAATTATTTTTTAAAAAAATATTTTTAAAATTTTTGAACGTCCATCGCAAAGTCCTCGCAATTTGCGAGGGTTTTGTGACGGTAGTTAGCCCTCGCAATTTGCGAGGGTTTTGCGACGGTAATTTATTTTTAAAAAAAATTGAACGTCCATCGCAAACCCTCGCAAATTGCGAGGATTTTGCGACGACAATAACCCTCGCAATTTGCGAGGGCTTTGCGACGATCGATTATTTTTTAAAAAAATATTTTAAAAATTTTTGAACATCCGTCGCAAAGTTCTCGCAATTTGCGAGGGTTTTGCGACGGTCAATATTTTTAATTAAAAAAATATATAAATGGCAAAATGTATAGAAAATCTCAAAACCTCAATTCGTCGCAAATTCGTCGCTAATACGTCACTAATTGCGACGAATTTGCGAGGGTTTTACAACAAAATAGGGTTTTAATCTTTTTTTTTAAATTTTTTTTATGTGTTTATGTGATGGTGTATTTTGACAAATTTACTGAAATATTTTTAATAACATGTCTCAATTAGTGCATTTTATTATAATTTTGTATATGTAATTATGTCATGTTATACACCTAATGTATTGCATAAGTAAATGTATATAATGTATATAAGTATCTGTTTAGTTTAATATATATATATATATATATATATATATATATATATATACTATAACATGTAGGTATATATATACATATGTCTAATTTTTTAATCTATCACTTTGATTAAGTAGTGTATAAAGAAAAATAATTCAAATACTGTTATTATTGTTGATATCACTAAAAAAATTATGAAATTTATAATGTAGAGATCAATTTGTAATGTTCTTTGTCTCCTACATGTTAATATATATTATACTAATTTAGCTATGTATATACATATGTCCAATTTTTTAATATATCTATTTTGTTAAGTAGTGTATAAAATAAAATATGTAAAGAAAAACAATTCAAATACTGTTATTATTGTTGAGATTACTAAAAAAAATATTGAAAATTATAATGTAGAGATCGATTTGTAATGTTATTCATCTCGAACATATTAATATATATTATACTATATAGTTATATATATACATATTCTAATTTTTTATCTATTTATTTGATTAAGTGGTGTATAAATTAAAATATATAAAGAAAAATAATTTACATAATAATATTATTATTAGAATCACTAAAAAATAATAAAAATTATAATGTATAGATCGATTTATAATATTATTCGTATTAATTTATGAGAAATTAGCGAGGATTTTATTTTTTCGTCACAAATTGCGACGAAATAGCTAGAAATTTAAAAAAAAATTAAAAATTTCCAAAATTTTTCACTCCCTCTTTTTTTTTTTTTTTTTCCCTCCTTCTTCCCCCTTCCTTCTTCCTCCTCAACTCCCCTCCCTCACCTCCCTCAAGGCACCCCCCCCATCCGGCGCCCCCCTCCCGCTCCCCCCTCCCTCATCCCGGCGCCCCCCTCCCGCTCCCCCCTCCCTCTCCCCGCCGGCGACCCCCCCCATCCCGCGCCCCCCTCCCGCTCCCCCCTCCCTCATCCCGCGGCCCCCTCCCTCAACTCCCCCCATCCCGCAGCCCCCCCCCTCAACTCCCCTCCCTCAACTCCCCGTGTCTCGTTTGACCATTCCCTTTCAAAAGTTTTGATCTATTTGGAATCTGCAGCTCTCGGTGCCCTTCTATTTTTAAATCTAAGCAGATGCAATTTGACTGATGATGGGTGTGACAAGTTTTTTGGTAAGTCATATTCAAAACATCAACCTTCAGTCTTAGATGGACATGCTTAAGTACGTTTTAGATTCATTGTTAATTGTAGTGCAATATTTTATTAACATTTCCGGTTTTATCTTATTTTCCATGTCTAGACTTGCGAAGTTGAAAGTGCTAAATTTGGGATTTAATGAAATTTCGGATGCTATCCTGGTACATCTAAGAGGTGGGCTTCTTCCCGTATCTCGGTTATAATAATTATTAGGAATACTCTTTCCTCATCTCCCCAATCCGTAGATATGGGCGAAAGGAAAATGGAAAGAAAAGAAATCTTATTACGATGATCTTTGAAAGAAAAGAATCTTTCCGCTTTTCTGATATTCGATGATCTTAGTAAAAAAAGGAAGGGGCTAAAGATATTGGCAAGTTTGAAGGTTTTGGATTTGGACAAAGATTAGTACAGAGAAAATATTACCTTTAAAATTCTCAACTACTGAAGGAGATTGCTTTCTTGTTGTTATTGCCTTTAGAGTTAGTAACAGCCACCAATTTCAATTTCAATGCTAAGGCGCTAAATGTGCATGTTAAGTCAAGATATTGGTTTCTGTGTCCCCATTCTTATTATGGTGCCCTTGCTTTTCCTGCATTGCTTCAAACAGGTTTGCTAAACTTGGAAAGCTTGAACCTGGATTCGTGTAGGATTCGGGATGAAGGGTTTTGATCTATACTTATAGTGCACTCTTTTTTACCCTGTTATAAAAAAATTACTACTTTGATCAAATTATATGAGAACTATGTTTTAGCTATATAAACCCTTATAAATTAATTTGATTGGTTATGATGCCATAATAGGAAGGTTGATTTCTAATTAGTTTAGTAATCTTATTACTTGATTATAATAATATATTAGTCTCTCTAGTGGAAGATTTAACTCTAGTAGAATGCTTTGAAGGCTCTTTTATGTGAGAAATCCGTTTCCTTAGATTATGAAGATGTAGGAGGTGCGTGTTGTTCATATAAATTGCCTTTTTGTTGAATTCAAATGTTGGATTCCCCGTGAGTAATGGGTGATTACTCCTCCTGGGTAATGGGTGATTACCCCTAGTTATCCTTTTATTTATTTATTTATTTTTTTGTATAAATGAATGATCTGTCTTTGTTGTTTGCAATTGCATTTTGATTGTATAATTTTGAGGTGGCCTTGTGCCTGGAAAATGTCCAATTACAGGGGAGACTCTGTCAAAATTTTTTTCAAAATCTGCCGCTACTTAATGTGGAATAGAATAACTACCCTTATCTTGGAGTGTATTATTCGATTGAGCATGAGTATATATCCCATAATAGCATTATTATTAAAAATAATATTGCTAATAAGAATAAGAATAGGAGTAATGAAATGAGTAATAATAATAATTTCATATATAGGTCGATGTTAATAATAGCGGGAATAATATACGTTATAGAGAGAGTTTAAACAAATATAAACATTGGAATGAAAATAAATAAAATGTTATTATTTAACCATTGGAATGTGTAAAATAAGAATATAATTAGCTTTAATAGTATTTAATCTTAATCAAATTCCTCAATTAAGATTAAATACTTGGTTAAAACGTATATATTGAAGGTGTAACTGTATCCAACGATAGCAATTGTAAATTCTATGTTTTGGACCTCTTTTTGTTAGATAATAGAAAGGAAAATGTAATTATACTTCTCTTCCTTTTGTTTAAGGGGTGATTTTAATTATTGAGTTGATTGTTCTTTTCTCTCATTTAGACGTCATGGAGGATCGTAGTTGGATGTATAGAAGGCACGCTTCAGGTGTAAAAGGGATCACTATTGAATTTGAGGAAGGGGTTAAGGCTTTTTTGACATTTGCCTTATCAAATGCAATGTCAAGCGTAATTAGATGCCCGTGTGCAAAATGTAAGAATAAAAAGTACCTGGATCCAGCACAAGTTAAGCTCCACCTGTGGAAGTCTGGATTTGTGCCTAGGTATTACCGGTGGACATGTCATGGTGAGCCATTCGAGTGTCCCTCAAGTGTGTCTACCTCAATCCCAGAATCTGATTCACATCAAGAAAATCGGTCTCGCGAAATGGTCTTAGACGTAGCAGGACCCGACTTTCCCCCTGAAGCTCCATCAGCAGTTCATTTTGAAGAGCCACCTAATGTGGAGGCACAAAGGTTTTACGATATGTTAAAGGCGGCGAGAGACTCCTATATGGGATGGATGCACACAACATTCGCAGCTTTCATCGGCTTCAAGGTTATTAAACATTAAGTCCGAAAATAACCTCTCGCGTAAAGCCTTTAACGATGTTGTGCAATTGATGAAAGAGGTTGTGCCTAGCGATAATACGATTCCTGATGATTTCTATCGGATGAAAAAATTAGTGGTCGGGTTGGGTTTGCCGGTACAAAAAATAGATGTATGCAATAATGGATGCATGCTTTACTTGGAAAGATGACATGAATCGTAGAGAGTGTAAATTTTGTGGCCATCCTCGATATGCACAGAAAAAGGTTGGGAAGAACACAAGTAGAAGGGAAATTTCATTCAAGAAGATGTATTACTTCCCGATAACACCGAGGCTACAAAGATTGTACACTTCCAAAACAACGAGTGAACACATGAGATGGCATGGAGAGAGCAGATCGGAGAAAGGCACAATGAGTCACCCTCGTGATACTGAAGCATGGCAACACTTTGATCGAATATATCCTGAGTTTGCAAAAGAAGTACGGAATGTCAAACTTGGTTTATGTACAGATGGATTCTCACCATTTGGGATGTCGGGTAAACAATATTCATCCCGGCCGGTCATTCTCACACCGTATAATCTCCCCCGTGGATGTGTATGAAGGATCCGGTCATGTTTTTAACAATCATTATCCCGGGCCCCAAGAATCCAAAGCACCAGGTGGATGTTTATTTACAACCCTTGATAGACGAATTAACCAAATTGTGGTTTGAAGGTGTCACCACTTATGACATATCGAAGAAACAAAACTTCCAACTACGGGCGGCACTTTTGTGGACTATTAATGATTTTCCTGCATATGGTATGTTGAGTGGCTGGAGCACTGCTAGGAGAGCGGCTTGTCCATATTGTATGGGCAATACAAAGTCTTTTCATCTACAAAATGGTGGGAAACAATCATGGTTTGACTGTCACCGTCGTTTCTTACCATCGGATCATCCTTACGGGAGGGATACGAGATCTTTTAGGAATGATAGAGGTTCCGAGACATCACGACTCGTGCAATACCCTACTTGGTGAAGAAATGCTGGGATAGTTTGTCTAATTATGAAAAAATTACAGAAACATGCAAAGAAATTGGAAGGAGTAATGGCAGGGGAATATCTCATAATTGGGCAAAAAGGAGTATTTTTTGGGATTTGCCGTATTGGCGTACTAATTTGGTCCGACATAATATTGATGTAATGCACAATGAGAAGAATGTATTTGACAATGTCATGAATACAGTTCTTGAGGTAAAGGGTAAATCAAAAGACAATTTAAAGGCTAGACGTGACTTAGAAATTTATTGCCATAGGCCCGAGCTACATGCCTTGAATGTGGGAGGAGGAAAAGTGGCTATACCTAAAGTCTGTTTACTCGTTGACATCGAACAAAAGAAACTTTTGCTAGAATGGTTGAGGGGATTGCAACTCCCGGATGGATACGCTTCAAACATTGGAAGATGTGCTTGATTTGAATGAGTTGAAGTTATCCGGTATGAAATCACATGATCATCACGTATTCATGGAGAGACTACTTCCAATTGCATTGAAGGAATTTCTTCCTTCTAATGTATGGGGTGTTTTGACGGAGTTGAGTCTTTTTTATCGTGATCTATGCTCTCCTAAGTTGAATGTAGCTCATATGGCCAAATTGGAGTCCGACATTCCTTTATTGTTATGTAAGTTGGAGAAGATATTTCCACCTGCATTCTTTGATGTAATGGAACACCTATTAATTCATTTGCCTTACGAAGCAAGAGTTTGTGGCCCTGTTCAATATAGGTGGATGTACCCGTTTGAACGGTAATCGAATCATTCAATCTAATTCTTTTCATAGCGAGGTTCGATATAAGTGTGTGTGACTGAAGTCGTATTTTTTTAAATGACAGGTATTTGCATCAATTGAAAATCAAGGTGAAAAATAAGGCTAGAGTTGAAGGGTCAATCTGCAATGCTTATCTAGTTGAGGAAGCATCCACTTTCTTCTCTTATTATTTTGAGCCACATGTACAAACAAAACGTACAATTCCAGCGCGTAATGAAGAAGGAGAACGATTAGAGAGGGTGCAAGAACACTGGGTTGTCAATCTGCAATGTTCAAGGACGGGTGATAGGACGAATTCGAACTCGGTTCCTTACTTCGAAGAATTCGTTGCAGCAAGAATTTATATGTTGCTTAATTGTGGTGAAGTGCAGCCATACATTGAGTACGAGCTACTACTTCATACATTTTATACGATAAACGATACCTCATAATGATTTTGACTCATTCCATCTAATTCTAATGCATTACGGGGCATTCACGGCACACTTACGAAGTACGGCTCCGACTATATCGGAGATAGAAATCAATAGAAGTATCAGCCTTGAATTTGCGGAATGGTTTAGTGGATATGTAAGTCTCATAAGATAATAACTTGCATTTGGAACTCCATTGGGGATTCAATGGAGTTTCATAATGCTATAACTTTCATAATTACGAGGTTAACTTGTCTAATGTTTTTTAGGTACAAGATTCGGAAAATATGGTTACAAATGAATGCTTGAGGAACTTTGCTTGGGGTCCGTCAAGACTAGTGAAATCATATAGTGGGTACATAATTAATGGTTACCGATTTCACACTCATGATTATGCGGAGGGAAAGAAAACGAGTTAATAGTGGTGTTTGCGTGAAAGGGATTGGAAATGACGCATCGGGACACTGATTACTATGGAGTGTTAAATGAGATTATTGAAGTGCAATTTCCTGGTAATCCACAGCAAAGCATTGTTCTTTTTAAATGTCACTTGGTTTGATCAAACATTGAATCGTGGTACGAGGGTACATCCATGAGTATAATCTTGTAGAAATTAACCACAAAAGGAGCTATGCTAACTATGATCCATTTGTTCTAGCTCAACAAGCTATCCAAGTGTATTATGCATCATATCCAGGGAGTAAGAGGCCAAGATCTGATTGGTTGGCAGTTTGCAAAACCAAAGCTCGACATATAATAGATGCACCCGTGGTTGATAGAGCTTATCGGGAAGAAGTAGATGCTACGACGAAGTCGGCATATCGTTATTTGTTGATCTTGGTATTACGACGCATGAGAATGGTATGAGTGAAATGTTGGATGTTCATGATGAGGCTATAACGAGCAAGGGATAGTTCTCCTATAAATGAAGAGGAAGAAGATGAATGGGAAACGAGTAGCGATACCTCGGTAGATGATGATGAGTACGTATCGGAGAATGATTCTAGTGAATAGGCACTGATTTCAATTCATTTACAAATAATATAGTTAATGGTGAGGGAATCCTGAAATCTATTGCATCATTACTATCCCATGTCAAATTTTAACTTACAATTTATTTGTTACTTGAATCTACATGCCTTGAATCTTTTAATTTTTATTATTTTAAATTCCATCACATACAATTTTGTTTCACAATTTTGTCTAATTGTCGGGAATCTCATCTCCTTCTTTTTTTTGCAGGAATCTTTCGTTTAGACTTGTACAGCCCGGAGGATTTTTGTTATTCCTTATTATATTCTTTTATGGTGTAAACAACAAGGTAGTTTATATATTGTATTGTTGTCTGTATTGACGAGACAATTCACAAGGACGAGAGGCATTTATAATTTTTAGCTTGATTTTAACTATATCTAACATTTTAATTGGAACCCCGTGAGTGATGGGTGATCATTCCCCGTGAGTGATGGGTGATCATTCCTCTTGGGTAATGGGTGATTACCCCTAGTTATCTTTTGAATTTTTCTATATTTAAAAGATCTGTCTTTGTTGTTTGTAACAGCGTTTTGGTTGTCAAATCTTGAGGTGGCCTTGTGCTTGGGAAATGTCCAATTATAGGGGAGACTCTGTCAAATTTTTTTTAAAATTCAATTTACAAGTACAATGTTTATTTTGACATATCCATCATCAGCAAAGCATTATTATTGTATTACTTTAAACTAGCGAATAGATATAACGTTTCAATGTTATTATTCTTTTATCATTTTTATTCACGGTTATTTACATCCTTCTTTTGGAGTGGGCTTCGTCTTTATTGGTTACTTATTTTTCTTTTTTCATCTCCTTTAGCAATGTCTTCTAATGAAGGATCATTGAGGGAGGGGAGTCAGGAGGGTCAGGAGCCTTATACTCCATCCCCTACTCAGCTACAAAGGCTTTCAGTGCCTCATTCATTACATGGCTCTATTGGAGATGAGGGAGTACCATCCCCGGCTTTTCAATCATCCGTTGCTTCGACTTCGCATTCGTTGGGTTGCAAGTTACGGACTCCCGACCTTGGATTGTTCCACGGGGAAACGGGTAAGTAACATATTCATACTTTGTAAGATGTTGATTATTAGTTCAATTATTATTATTATTTTTGAGATTAACATAACTATATTGTACATTGTCATTGCACCAAAAATAGGTTCGCCGGCTCGGACAAATGTGTCCGAGAAATTTCAAATATAATACAGCAGTACTTCACTGGTTCGTATCCGACATACACGCACGTCCCGATAACCGTGCGAGACTTATGGTTTCAAGAATTTGGGGTAAGCAATTTTTGAGTATTTTTTATCGTTTAAGTACTATGTTATATGTTAATCAGAAATCTTAATCATGATCATGCAGAAATATTTTCGGTGGAGGGAAGAGTATGCTTCGCTAATTCGATCAACTTGGGAAAAGAAGTGTCGGACGCGATTTTCGGACATAATGTCTAGGCTGAGGAAGAGGGATGATTGAGTATGTCCTCATTGGATAGAGGCACATTATTGGAATGACATTTGCGAGTACTGGAGATCAGAGAAGTATCAGAAGCTCTCATCCACCAACAAAAAGAATCGTGGGAGTAGCTGCACCCATACTGGAGGGTCTATTTCGTTCACAGAACACGATGACCGTTTGGTAATTCACCTACATGCCTTAATTAATTATTAATCTAAATTGTTTTATTACAAATTTATGTAAGATTGTAATGATTACATTGTGTTAACATAAATATAGCGGGCCAATGAGGGGAGTTCTTTTAGCTACACAGACATGTTTGAGACATTACATGTCTTTCAGAGCGGGCCACAAAAGGGTCAGTTTGTCAGTGAGTGATCTCGCCAGACATTGGTACTATATAGATTAAATATGTTGAAATTCTTTATACTGTGTGGAATTTGTATTTTATTTTGATAATTACTATTGACAATTCTTTTTTTTTTTTTTTAGGATGAGGTGCGAAATCTCATACGAGCACTCCTCGATCCGAGTCTAGTGACTCTGTAAACTCGTTGTTCCTCTTGATGAAAAAGCCATGTTTGTAAAGGCACAAGGCGGGTTCAAAAGGGGACGAGTTTTGGGTTAGGCTCGGAGGCGACACATGTTCGAACTAGACTGTCTCAAAGTGGATCGCATGCATCTTCTCCTACACAAGTTGATATTGGACATCTAGTAGAGCAAATGGTTCAACAGGCTGAGCGGAGATTTAATCGACAAATAGACTTGTACCGGGACTTCATGAGGCAACAGCAGTCTACATTTGGTGGTTGGATGGCAGCTATGTCGGACAAAATGGGTATTCCTGCACCATCTATGCCATCCATAGAGGAGATAGAAGCGCGCATTGCGGTTGCTAATGCTGAAGATGAAGATCCAAATGTTGACGATGGATTTGATTCAGCTGATGAGCACCCGGGCCCACGTAGTGGCTCTCGTTCCCCTCCTCCACCTCCTTCTGCAGCTGCTCCTTCATTGCTTACATAGACTTGTTATATTTATTTTTATACTCTTTATACACTATTACTTATTTTTGTGAATTATTTTACTTTTTTAGATACTTATTATGTATTTTATATTATATTTTAATATTTAATTATATTTATTTGGGTTTATTTTTAATTTTTTATAGTATTTTTTTGGATTATGAACATACTCGTTGATATTTATTTGTATAATATTTCGGGGTTGATTTATAGGGTAATAATTTAAAATAAATATAATAATAAAAAAAATTTATTGCAAAACCCTCGCAATTTGCGAGGGTTTTGCGAGGGCTGAAGTCGTGGCCCTCGCAAAACCCTCGCAAATTGCGACGGTTTTGCGAGGGTCACGACTTGGGGTTAATTGTCCCTCGCAAAACCGTCGCAATTTGCGAGGGTTTTGCGAGGGCACAAGGTTTGCCCTCGCAAAACCCTCGCAAATTGCGACGGTTTGCGAGGGTCACGACTTGGGGTTAATTCTCCCTCGCAAAACCGTCGCAATTTGCGAGAGTTTTGCGAGGGCACAAGGTTGGCCCTCGCAAAACCCTCGCAAATTGCGACGGTTTTGCGAGGGTCACAACTTGGGGTTAATTGTCCGCTCACAAAACCGTCGCAATTTGCGAGGGTTTTGCGAGGGCCAACCTTGTGCCCTCGCAAAACCCTCGCAAATTGCGACGGTTTTGCGAGGGTCACGACTTGGGATTAATTTTCCCCTCGCAAAACCCTCGCAAATTGCGACGGTTTTGCGAGGGTCACAACATGGGGTTAATTGTCCCCTCGCAAAACCGTCGCAATTTGCGAGGGTTTTGTGAGGGCACAAGGTTGGCCCTCGCAAAACCCTCGCAAATTGCGACGGTTTTGCGAGGGTCACAACTTGGGGTTAATTGTCCCCTCGCAAAACCGTCGCAATTTGCGAGGGTTTTGCGAGGGCACAAGGTTGGCCCTCGCAAAACCATCGCAAAGGGTCCAAACCATAGCCCTCACAAAACCCTCGCAAATTTGCGACGGTTTTGCGAGGGTCACAAAGCCAGTAGCCCTCGCAAAACCCTCGCAAATTTGCGACGGTTTTGCGAGGGTCCAAACCATAGCCCTCGCAAAACCCTCGCAAATTTGCGACGGTTTTGCGAGGGTCACTTTTTTTCGTCGCAAAATCGTCGCAAAAATTGTTCCTCTGGTGAAGTTTGACAAAAAAATATTCGTCGCAAAATCCTCGCAAAACCGTCGTAAATAGCAACGAATTTTTTTTGCCCTCGCAAAACCGTCACAATTTGCGACGGTTTCCCATGGCCGTCGCAAATTGCGACGTCGTTTTTTGCGACGGCTAAAACCGTCGCAAAACCGTCGCAAAAACGGTCAGCGACGGTTTTGCGACGGTTTTTGGCCGTCGCAAATGGCGATTTTTCCTGTTGTGATACACTACAAAAAAATGGGCAAATAAGACGGAGACAATAACGACGGTCAAAAAATCGTCGTAATAGATTACTTTATACGATGGTTCTAAAACCGTTGTAATAGATAGATCTAATTCGACGGTCTAATGCCAACCATTATATTTTGTTACCAAATACGACGATTTACACAAACCGTCATAATAGGTAGATCAAATACGATGATTTATTATAACCGTCGCAATAGAGTAGGAAAAATACGACGGTTTATTTTAATACAACGGTTTTATTGTAACCGCTGTAATAGAGTAGGCCAAATACGATAGTTTATTATAACTGTCATTTTTAGTCTAATTATAACAAATCCCCTCAAAATTATTTTAAATTTTATCTGATTATTTTTAAATTTAGTCACAATATTATTGGTAATGATTACAATAAATTTAACGGTTGGATCGTCAATTTGATATTTTTATATTTGTAAATACTAAGATATATTTCTATTTTATAGATATTACTACACAAATGTGATAAAATAAAACGAACGACCTTTAAATTTGGTCACTAAACTTGTTTTAATTTTATAAATACATGTAATTGTTAGATCATTGATTTTTCAAATAAATTTTTGTTAAGAATTTAAGTTTTTATATATTTGTATTAAAGAGTCTGAATTTCATTTTAATTATTAGCTATTCTAAGATATATATATATATATATATATATATATATTATTTATATATAGTATAATATACCATTATTAGTTAGTGAGTATTAGATTAATATGTTATATAATATAAATAATTTTTTAGTTACAAACATATATATGTTTGTGTACATATATATCTATATACAGGTAAAGTTTACTATCTCTTGATTATTACATTTAGTTATATATATATAGATATTTTATGTATAATTTTTATTGTAAAAATAAATTTTATATAATTTTATTTATTACATTAGTAATATATATATATAAATAAATAAATAAATAAATATATATATATAACAAATAAAAATTATATTTTTTTAAAAAAATTTAAGATTGTAACTTATTACGACGGCTAATCATTACCGTCGTATTAGATGCATTTAAGATTTAAGATAAAAAATTTAAGATTTATGACTAGTATTATTAAAATTGATTATCTTATATTTAATTTTTTCAAAAGTATTTAAAAAAAATTTAAGATTGTAACTTATTACGATGGCTAATCATTAGCCGTCATATTAGACTCATTTAAGATTTAAGATAACAAAATTTAAGATTTATGATTAATATTATTAAAATTGATTATCTTATATTTAATTTTTTCAAAGGTATCCTGAATTTATTTTAATAATATATTTTTTTTATCTAACTATGTTTAAAGTTTTAATATGTATATGTAGATTATATATATTCTATATATTTTTTAATTTAAAATAAAATAAATGATTATAATATAAAAATTACTTAGTTTTATATAAATGTAAAGGTAAGTAATGATATTATCAAATATTTTATTGAAGAGATATATAATATTATCTCGATTTAATGCATCTCTTGCACATTCTTAATGGTTTACTAATAAAAAATTGCACAAGGAGATCATCATCAATGGAGATGCAAATATTAAATTCATTCCTAACCAGTTTGCCTACCACAACATAAAATATTTTTGGAGAAAAAGCTTTTGCCAACAAAACCCATAAAAGCGGAAATTATTGATGGCTGTGTCTAAAGGACAAAGCTTTTCTTCAATAGCTTTTCAAAAGTCTACATTGGAAAGCAACCTTTTTGTACTAATGTTGGGTAATAGCCGACAAAACCAATCTTATGTTATACCATTTCTGAGTTAAAATAATAATAATAATAATAAAGAACTCTTTATGCCTTGCCATTTTGACTGAGTTTTTCTTTAAGTTTTCCTTTTCTTTTTTTTTTCTTTCAAAATTTTAATTGCCAAAAGATTTTATACATAATTAAACAAAAGATTTTAAGACCTATAAGATTTCAAATCCATACAGAAAAATATAAAATAATTTAAATGAATTTTAAAACTTAGAAGTTGCGTATAGTTTGTATAGGATTTTTTCTTTTATTTTTTCAATATGAGTTAAACAAATATTTTTAGTTTTGAGTATCACTTTTTTCGAAATTCTTTACCACCTAACCCTTTGTCCTCTCTTCTAAAGTGTCTTTCTCTCTGTTTCCCTATGTTTATTTGTCTTTTTCCCAACTATATATCTTATTTTCTTTTCATATTTTAATATGGAAATCGATTTGGGAATACCCTTGGAAACAAAGATAAACTAGAAAAGCACGTGTAAAGGAAACACGAAGGATATATTTTTTCTTTCTCACTTCCTTTTTTCTTTCACTATGCCACATTATTTGCAATGATTATTTACCTTACTCATTTTTCTTTCACTATAGCAATGATTATTTACTTAATTTCCTTTACATTCCCACCTCTGTGACTGGCTGCTTTCTTACCTTCATTTTTCCTTACTCCTTTTTCTTTCACCTTTGCTATAGAATTCTCACCTTCATTTTTCTCCCAAGTGGCTGTCGACTAATCTTGGAGTTTTCTTTGAATTTTTTTTGAATTTTTCGCTTTGTTCATCAAGAAAACACCATTCACTTGGAGTTTAGAATGATGGCTTTTGTTGTGTAAAAGCTGGAACAAGCTTCAAGGTAAGCCTCCAAGAAAACCATTCACCATTTCCTTCCTTCTCCATGACCGAAATCTATAGCATGCTTTCTAGCTTTGTAGATCTAAATTTTAATGCTATCCTTGTGTGTTATATTGATGAATGAATAGTGAATCTAACTTAGAACTATGAGAAACAAAGTGAAGGTGGTACGTTATATGTAAAGAATGCATTTTTCTTCTTCTTAGCATGATATCCGAAAATTTCATGTTCCACCCAACTTTGTGAAGTTTTATTTCTATGGTGTTTTTGTGTGATTAAGTAGTCTAGAAATGTACCTTATTATGTACATTTTTGTAAATCTGAAGATGAAAATTATAGTTTTATTACTGCGGAAAATATTATTTAAGCTTGAAACATGTTTGCATTAGAGGAAGATAAACAGTTAGCAATTATAGACATCAAATCCTCTTCTTCGGCCTCCTCCTCCTCCCTTGGGCCAGAATCTAGACTAGCAGCAACAGAATTAGTTGTAAAGTTACTGAGAAATGAGTATTGGGATTTCATTATCCCCATGAGTTTTCTCTTCTTATAGTTGGCCTTATGGTATGCTTGTCTCAGTCTCTTTGTTTGGTTCTCTAACTGTGTATCAGGGATTTCTTCCATCAACTTCTTCTCACGTTCCAGTATTTCAATGGCTTCTCTCAACTTCTTCTCAGCCGTATGTCCTCTTTCTTCTTTATTTCGCATCTTCTACAAATCGAAGTGATTTCTACATATTATCGATGGAGATACATTCATTCATACATTATTTACTTATGAATATTTCATACTTGCAGATCTGTGATATAAGTTTTTCTCTCATTTTTCATTCATGCAGAAGTGTGTGTGAGAGATAACCTGAACATTCTTGATTAGGGCTTCCAAGCTCATCAACTTCCTGTGAGGCCATCGACGAATTCCCAACTTTCTACATCTTTTCTTGAGAAGGGTTAGGCCAACATCAGTTCTTTGGTCACCCAAGTAATTGGCATGTAAAAATACATCGAAATGGTTACTCTTGATAATGTCTTGGAGCTACTGATCTTTTCCTATTTCTGCCTCCTAATCATCTTCTTTTCCACAGGAACTTCTTCTGAAGTGATACCTTGACTGCCGTCACACAATAACAGCGGTTGGTTCGCCTCGATATTAAATTCAAGATGCATTTCATGATTCCTCACTTTGAATTCGTTGTCAAGACCACTCCATATTTCTCCTGGAAAAAGAAAAATAATCTCAGTAAAGGTAATGCTATTCAAAATCCATATTCTAATGTATGATAACCTTGAACCATGTTCTGACTTTGTTCAAAATCCATTAGGGAGTAGAAAGGATCATGCACAAGTATATCCTCCATAAAAGGAACAGTATCAAAGGCAATTTCTTAAATGGACAGATCAAATTGGAAATCCAAAGTAGTATGTCCAGAACTTCTATTGATTTACATCACAAAAAAGAAAAAAAGAGTTCAGTTTCATTATCAATCATATTTCCATATGAAGAAGATGGGTGAAAAGAAAAAAGAAGGCCCTTAAAAGTATCTCACCTAAAATCAAGAGTGGAAAGGAAAACACAATAAAATCTTCTGTTGAGGAAGAGGAGACGCCATGAATATATATCTGGTCCATTTGTGATTTTTTGAAATCTACTAATGACTGATGATTGAGAGAAATATATATATATATATATATATATATATCTATCTATCTTTGCGAGGAAGAGGAGATGCCATGAATAGAGATAGTTTAATGTGAATGCAATTATCGAAAATTAGTGCATTGGAGTTCGTGCATCGTCGCATGAATTAAATTGGCAAACTCATGCATGAAAGTTGTATCCTTTTAAAGAATGTGTTTAATATTATCTCGTTTCACAAGGAGGAAGAGGAAGAGAGAGATGACAGGTGGAGGGAGGGAAGAGGGGAGGGAGGACTGATGAGAGAAAGAGATAAAAAGGAAGGGGAAAAGATGATACCGTGAAGAGACAAGAGGAAGGGGAAAAGATCCTCCAATGCTTGTCCGGTCTTGATGACTGACAGACTCTCTTTTTCTTCTTATTTTACATGTACTACTGTTTCTAATAGATTCCTTGACATTTCTTACTTGTTATAAATGTAGTATTACTTCTCTTGTAGAGTTTATGGATTATTTATGATTTCAATGTTCAAGAGATTGATTTTGATTTGTTTGGCGTTAAGCAAATTGTGTTTTATTGTGATTGGTGTTGAATGGATTGTATTTGGTTTGAAATTGTAGGTGGATAGGCCTAAATACCAAGCAACTATTTAAAAAAAAAAATTAATTGTGAATAGCAAATAATGTCGTATCTAATTAACCAAATACGACAGTCACAAAACCATTGCATTTGGTAAGCAAATACGACGGCAATGGTTTTGTGACTGTCGTATTTGGTTAATTAATGCAATGGTTTTGTGACCGTCGCATTTGCTTACCAAATGCGACGGTCACAAACTGTTGTATTTGCTTATCAAATGCGACGGTCACAAAACCGTCATATTTGCTTATCAAATGCGATGGTCACAAATCGCCGTATTTTGTTATGGCTTAACAGAACAAATACGATGATTAGAGCCATCGTATTTGTGATCTCAATTGTCACGGTTGTAATTACGACAGTTGGATATCGTCACAAATATTTAGCAATTGCGACAGTTAGGGCTGTCGCAAATAACCATCGCAATTAACAAGTATTTGCGATGGTTTAAAACCGTCATATTTATGGAATAATTGAGATGATTTTTTCACCAAATACGGTGGTTTGCAGAATCTCAGTCCAGGTGAGTAATTGCAACGCTTTTCTCTGATCGTCGTATTTACACCATCGCATTAGATAAATATGATGGTTTTTTGGCCTTTTTAAATAAAACAACGGCATTATATACGACGACCGAGAAATCTCGTTTGACTGTCGTTTATAGCAAAAACGATGGTATTTTCTTAAATACGACGATTTTCTGACCGTTATATTTACTTGAATTTTTAGTAGTGATACTTCTCAAGAATTCAATGATTATCTAAAGCAATGCTATATTCGACGACAATTAACATGTCCCAACACACCACAATAAGATGGAGTTGCTAAAAGAAAAAATCGACATCTAGCAAAAACATGCAGAAGCATGCTTCACTCTAAGAATGTGCCATCAAAATTTTGGGTGGAATGTATAAAGATGGCAGTCCATGTAATCAACAGGCTAACACAAGCAAGGTTTAGATTCATCACACCATTCGAAAATCTAGAGGACTAAACCCACAGTAAGTCACTTTCGAGTATTTGGATGCATCTTCTATGTATTTGATCCTGATCATCTACGAAGTAAGTTCGATAAGAAGGCCATTAGATGTATATTTGTGGGATATGATAGTAAAAGAAAAGGATGGAGGTGTTGCGATCCAACAACAGGACAATGCCATGTGTCCCGAAATGTGGTATTCGATGAAGCATCCTCATGGTGGTCTTTAGAAATAGCTCTCTTATCAGACTCGAAAGAGATCGAAGAAGAATTGGAAGAAAAATTACGAAAAGAGGTAGAACTCATGGTGGAACACCCGTATGAAGACAGAAGCATTCTGGTAAATACTCAACACAAAGGAAGAAGTCCATGGAAAACTGGAGTACACCAGACATCTCAAGAGGAAGAAAGGACGACCCCATAAGGAGAAAATGACGAAGAAGAAGAAACACAAGAAGCGACACAACCACTTCGAAGGTCCACACGGGTACATAAACCAAATCCTAAATATGCTAATACAGCTTTAGTAGAAGACATCAAAGAATCTAATACATATGAGGAAGCCTCTAAGCAAAAGGAATGGTTGAAGCCATAGAAGAAGAGATTTAAGCTTTGAGACAAAATGAGACATGGGACTTGGTGCCCAAAACAAGAGATATAAAACCCACATCATGTAAATGGGTTTATAAAGTGACAAAGAGATTAGATGGATCAGTGGAAAGATTCAAGGCACGACTAGTAGCTTGAGGGTTCTCTCAATAATATGGGCTCGATTACGACGAAACCTTCAACCCAGTTGCAAAGATTATTACAGTTAGAGTTCTACTAGCACTCGCTGCAAGTAAATCGTGGAAGCTCTGGCAAATGGACGTAAAGAAGGCATTCCTGCATGGAGAATTGGACAGAGATATATATATGGAGCAACCACAAGGATTCAAGAATAAGGCTTATCCAACTCATGTCTGCAAATTGAAGAAGGCTCTTTATGGACTAAAGCAAGCACCACGAGCTTGGTATGGAAAGATAGGAGAATTCTTGCTACAGAATGGTTACACAGTAACTTCAGTAGACTTAAATTTATTTGTAAAGGCTCAAGATGGAAGATTAGTTATTGTCCTAGTATACGTGGATGATCTCATCATTACTGGAGATGACGATGGTGAGATTAACCAGACTAAAGCTAATATTTCTCTACACTTCCAAATGAAGGAGCTTAGTGAATTAAGACACTTCTTAGGGCTCGAGGTGGAGAACACCGAAGAAGGATTATTCCTGTGCCAGCACAATTATGCAAAGGATTTGCTGCAGAAATTTGGCATGTTAGAGTGTAAGCCTATCTCTACGCTACTCTACGTGAACACAAAACTACGTTCATCTGAAGGGAAAGATTTGGAAGATGTTACTATGTACAAGCAACTAGTAGGTAGTCTTATCTACCTTATTTTGATACGGCCTGCCATAGCATATGCAGTTGGAGTTATCAGTCGTTTCATGCAGCAACCAAAGAAGTTATATTTGGAAGTAGTACGACGGATTTTGAGATATATCAAAGGTACCATTGATTATGGAACCTATTATAAAAGAGGCGTGGCATGTGAAGTTACATGTTATTGTGATGCTGATTATGTTGGCGACTATGACACAAGATGATCAACTATTGGGTATGCTTTCAATCTTGGATCAGGAGTAATTTCTTGGATTAGAAAGAGATAGCCAACGGTGTCACTATCTAGCACAAAAGCAGAATATAGAGCAGCAGCTTCAGTAGCATAGGAAATTAGTTAGCTCATGCAATTAATGAAGAATCTCCATTAAGAAGTGGATTATCCAGTAAAGTTATACTATGATAATCTCTCAACTATTCAACTCGCTGAAAATCCAGTGTTTCATGCTCGCACCAAACATGTGGAGGTACATTATCACTATATTCAAGGAAAGGTACTTCAAGGAGATATTGAGATGCAACACATCAAAACAAAAGATCAAATGACAGACATACTCACTAAACCACTCAATAGAGTAAGCTTGAAGAATTCCGAAGGCAACTCAGTATGCTTTCGCGAGAGGTAATAAAGAAGAGTAGTCATTGAGGGGGAGTATTAAGATATCAATGCCTACTCTTCTAGAAAATTCTACAAGCACCTTGAAGTAGCCTACATGAAACCTCTGGAAAGATAACTTGCAGATTTTTTTGACTTGCAAAGAAAATTCTAGAATAACCAGTTGCACAGCAACTTGCAGCTTTCAGAATTTGTTAACTGACATTGAATGTTGGTATATAAATGAGCACTATAAATAGTGCTGTGTAGAGTGTAGTTGTGTGTGGTGTGCTTGTGTGATTTTGTGAGACAAAAAGTAGTATGTGGAGAGTGTTCAATCAAATTGTGTAAGTAATGCTGTGAGTGACGTGAGAAAATTAAAAAAATTGTTAGTGTGGTGCTTAGTATAGTGTGAGTGGTACTTTATTTTGTGAGTTTTGTGAGCAGTATTTAAGAACAAAATGTATACATATATGTGTGAAGAAATTTGTATATATAAAAGTCTTATTCTCTTTTTTTTTTAAGTTATCAATTCTCAACAATAATTTCAGTTATGGATGAGCGCTATACTGATATAAATTTCACAGCATAATAGCCGATTGGGATCTTTCGACCTTGCTCAAAGTCAGCATGTCTCTCTTGGTACTTGCATCTAAAACAGGTAGGATCGCATCTTGGAAGTGTACCGAGAATAGGTTATAAAAATTCTCGAATTCTTTTCTTCAACATTGACGCATTATTCTCATTAATTAGCTATGACTAACAGGAATTATGTACCAAATTAATATTTGAACTTCGAATATCTTAAACTATTCTATTATTGGATTATTATGGAAGGGAGTTGACCTCATTTCTCCCTTACCAATTAATAATTTCGAGAAATGATTGGATGACGAATAGACCTACGTGCCCCCAACTCAGGACCAATTTGCGAGTGAGAAAAGAATACAAATTTTTGGGCACTATGTGATACTACGTGCTTCCATGTTCAAGAATATCTCTGAAACTGCAATCTCATAGCTCTAGAAAAGCTCAATGGAAACGGGGACCAAGAATCGAGTGTCATCATCAAGATGGCCATTTCTGTGTCTAAGAAGAAATCTAGGTTGTCAAGAAAAGTGAAGGCTAGAGAATTCACTTTCCTTTTTTGGATCCTAACTAAAGCTTTGTTTCGAATTCCAGCACTAGTAGTTTTCCTGATTCTTATCTTCCTCTGGACTTCTACCGCTACCATTCTTTCAGGTAAAATAGTTCATTTTTGTATCGCATCCGGGAAGCTCAACAAACTCCACTGCATTTCCGCAGGGACACAACCCACTGTTGAGATTCCAATTCCACAGACCAATGGGAGCTCAATTTCCAGTGGTGCTGCTGAAGGAAATGACAACTCACCACAGGTCGTCAATGTGCTAGAAAGGTCACTTCCTACTGTTTATGAAGGCAGCAAGAGGGACAAGTATGATGAATTTGCAACTTCCACTAGTGGCAGAATAAAACCCAACTCGGAGGATGTAGCCCATGCTGTGCTGGAGAATTCAATTCTTACTGCTAGCAGTAATAGCAGTGAGAAGGAGTCCAAAGACAGCAATGAGGAATTGACAACTTCTTATAGTACCCAAATAAATAATAGTGCGAATAAGATTGGCAATATTCCTGCAGAAAACTGGGTTCGTTTCATTTATAACATCAGTGACGAATACAGGAATGAGGAATTAGCCACTGCTTATATGCACGCGGAGAAACAGCTTCAAGTTCATCGTTCCTGGATATCTTCTAATCAAAACCATGGAAATTGTGACGGAAGTGGAGTATACGTCTATGAATTGCCCTCAAAGTTCAACAAAGACCTGTTGGCTCAGTGTGGTGATATGATGCCTTGGGTGAATCTCTGTAAGCACTTCGGCAATGACGCATTAGGTGAACGGATAGAGAAGCTTGGCAAAGGTTGGTATCAGACTCACCAGTATGCATTGGAGCCAATATTCCACTCCAGGGTTCTAAAGCATCCTTGTAGAGTATACAATGAAAATGAGGCCAATCTATTTTATGTACCATTCTATGGTGGTCTTGACATCTTGAGATGGCATTTCAAGAATGTTTCAGAGGATGTCAAAGACACCTTAGGCTTGGAGCTAGTGAGATGGCTCGAGACTCAAAGGCCTTGGTTTCAGAAATTAGGTAAGGATCATGTGTTTATTTTAGGCAAAATTTCCTGGGATTTCAGGAGAGAGAGCCCATCTTCATGGGGTTCTAGGTTCTTGGAGCTTGACGAGATGCAGAATCCAATCAAGATTCTGATTGAACGTCAGCCTTGGCATGTAAACGACATTGGCATTCCTCATCCAACGTACTTCCATCCTCAAACAGACGATGATATTATCACATGGCAGCTGAAGATAATCAGATCATATCGTCAAAATCTTGTGAGTTTTGCAGGAGCTGCAAGACCTGGTTCTCCCGAAAGTATAAGATCTATCTTGATCGAGCAGTGTACTACAACAGCCAATGGAGAATGCAGATTCCTGGACTGCAATTCAGGTGCATGTGACCAACCCGAGTCACTGATTGATCTCTTCATGGAATCACAATTCTGCTTGCAACCTCCAGGAGATAGCCCAACAAGAAAATCAGTATTCGACTCTCTTATATCAGGCTGCATTCCAGTAATCTTTCACCCCTTGACAGCTTACTATCAGTATCCATGGCATTTACCAGAAGATTATCAGAAATATTCTGTTTACATAGACAAAGATGAACTAAGAAGCAAGAACATGAATGTGATCCAACGGCTTGCCAAGATTTCTCAGAAGGAAAGAGAGAACATGAGAAGGTATATAGTGTATAAACTTTTACCAGGATTGGTATATGCAGATCCAAATTCGCAGCTTGAAAAATTTCAGGATGCATTTTCAATAACGATGAATAATCTGATTGAGAGGATGAACAGACTATAAGAACTAGCTAGTGTCTGGTGATGGTTGAAAAACATGTTCTTTAATTTATTATTAATTTTTTTTTAGTAAATTGTTCTTTCAATTGTTAATACAAACATACATATATTACAGAGACAGAATTGACATGAAAGTTCTTATTTATATATAGATTCAACTTCAATTACTGCAAATTATATTATACTATAATTTTTGCTGCAAAGGAAGGGTCGGGCTTATTATTTATTCAGAAAAGTTTAATTATTATGACCCTTATTATACTATTTTAAATATGTGAGGATGAATGACTGAAAATATAAACTAAACTCATAAATAAACATTTAGTTAAAAAAGATGTTTCTAATTGTTAACAGACCTGATTTGGATTCAATTGATTGAGCCTAGGAGTTATAAGGTAGCTGGAGTGATAAGGAGATTGTGCTCATTCGAAGATTCACCCAGTATCAGATTGAGGGATATGGTTGGTATTCAAGATTCCTAAGAGTAGCAACTTCCTACAAATATGGTATTCTAATTATATTGGATCCTTGATCTTTGATATGATCTTTATTCCTTCTTATTTTATGGCTAGATTTAAGGTGTTAGGGCTATATGTAGTAGGCATTGGACGTTGTAATTTCTGTGTGAAAAAACCAGAAGACAATAAACACATTCAAGAGATTTCTCCAATTCCATTTTTCTTCTTGGTATCAGAGCATCCGATCTGTTGGTTTTCTTTTCTTGTCATCACCATGACTTCCTTATCCCTGAATGTTGGCAACTTTGTCACGCTCAAACTCACACCATCCAACTACCCATTGTGGCGAGAACAGGTCTTAGGGTTAGCAGAAAGCCAAGATCTGATTCATCATCTCACCAAAGCCACTCCTATCCCATCCAAATACATATTCTCCAACTCAGCAGTCACAGACACCAGCAATATCTCTTCCATATTCACCATATTCACCCCAAAATTTCTAGCTTGGCAAAAATCTGATCGCCTCCTTAGAGGTTGGATAATTGGTACTCTCTCTGAAGAAGCTCTTGGCCTTGTTATTGGTTTAGACACGGCTTCAGCGGTCTGGGAGGCTCTCAAAGAGGCTTATGCCCAGGACTCTCAAGAGCGTGAATTCACGCTATGACAACAACTCACCTATTTGCGCAAGGATGAGAACAAAACCATTGCAGATCATAGTCGAACGTTTAAGCTTCTATGTGATAACCTTGTTGCCATTGGCAAACCTATCCCTAATCAAGAAAAAATCTTCTGTTTACTTACAAGCCTTGGTCCTCAGTATGAAACCTTCACCACAACGATGTTGAAACCTCCTAGACCAACCTATTTGGAACTGATTTCCCAGTTGCAGAACCTGGATCATCGCCGAAACTGGTTCACAAGTCAATCAGATGCCAATTTTTCTAATCTCACTCCGCACTTAGCCTTTTACGGGCAACATCAGAAACAACATCGATCACAGCAGTCTAATGCACAACCTAGCACTTTCACCTCGACTGGTCGTGGCTTCCATGCACAGCAGTCTCGTGCTCAGTCTCAAGACTACCCCAATCTGTCTACCCAAGCACGCAGACCACCACCACCCGGTGAACGAAGAATGACACCAAGGAAAGAGACTTATATTGGGATGCTACTTGCCAAATCTGTGACAAACGTGGTCATATAACCAAACTCTGCTGGTGGTTACCAAAAAAGACAGATCAGACTCATGAATTACTGCAAGCACTTGCTGCCCTTACCTTGGATACGTCAGTACTTGATACAAAATGTGTAAAACCCACACTTATTGGAAGTCCTTTATTTATGGAGATATTTTAGAATTTGTTAAGGATAAAACCCTAATACAATAAGGATTAGAATTCTATTTAGTTAATATTTTAAGTAAGTAGGGATTTGGATTAAAATTATTTAAGAGTTAGGAAACCCTACGATTTATTTAAATAGGAAAACCTATAGGAAACATCGTTGTTTTCTAATAGCCGTCATCAGGCGCAGAAAGGGGGAGAGAGTTTAACTAGGGTTTGAAGGAAAAGAACACCGTAGACTGTACAGTTTTTAAACGTCGAAATTAAGGAGTAAGTGGGGATGAATCTCTTCGATTTTCTGGTACAAATAATATGATAAAAATATTATTTTTTTTATTATAAATTCCCGAATAAAGTATGATATTTTCTCAAAGAATAAGTTTTAGTATTGGTTAATGTACGGTGTGTATTTCGGTGTTTGTATTATATAGATGCATGGTTTTGTATGAATATAATTGATGAATTTGGTTCGATGGATCTATTTATGTTTATTTGAATATGATGCCTCAAAGGTGGGCTAAACCTTTTTGGAATAATGTTAAGATTGAATTCTTCTTTTTGGATTTATACAAGGCGAAGGTTTCAATCTTTTTGGACCGCTAAGGCCGGGTTAAGCCTTTTTGGACCGCTAAGACCGGGTTAAGCCTTTTTGGATTTTTCTAACTGAATAAGTTAGTTCAGTTAGAAGAAGATAATGGTTTTATGAATTTGCTGTGAATGAATGTTTCGATATGTTTGATATCTTTACATGCTTTTACGAAGTTTGCCAAGTATACTCATATTAATTTTGTTAAATTAATTAGTATGAGTTTTTGAGCAAAAGAAATTAGTTAGTATGTTTTTTTAAAATGTTTAAAATTTATATCCCATGAAAATAATTTGAGATTTATTGAGGTTTTTTTCAAAGGTGATATTCTTTTTAGTATATTATAAGAATGTTTTAAAACTAAATAATTAATAGGAGTTATTGGTTGTTATTGATATTATTATTATTATTATTTGTAAGTGTAATTATTAATATAATGTGCAAGTATGTATATTATGTAAGAGTGTGTAATAAACTTTATTCGGGAGAAGTGATTCATTATTATTTACTGAGCATGTGGTTGGCTCACCCTTCAATATTTCCTCCTTTCAGATTTTAAGGATGATTAGTGGTGCGAAAGCCCATTCTACTAAGATTGTGTTGGACGTATAGCACGAAGTCGAATTTCAGGATTCTAATAAGTGGCTTATGCTATCTTATTATCTTAAGTTCTACTTATGTTTTTAGTACTCGTTGAGACAAGTGTAAGAATTGGTTTTATGGGTTTTGATATAAATTCTTTGAGGAAGATTTAATCATGAAATTATTTAGTTATCATTTTGGAAGAAAAGGTGTTTTGTTGTTTAAGTTTTGATGTAAGGCTTCGTATTACTGGGTTACGACTCGGTGGTACGGCCGTGCCACGTCCTGCGGGCGCGGGGCGTGACAGAATGGACTTCAGACACTGGAGCATCAAACCATATGACAGGACAACAAGGTATGTTAACACATCTGTCACAATATATAGGAACTGACTCTATTGTTATTGGCGATGGGTCTTCCTTACCGATAACAGGTATTGGGCAATCTAATATCAAACAAAATAATCATATGATCCCTCTTCATAATGTTCTGTTCGTACCCAATCTTAAAAAGAACTTGCTATCAGTAAGTCAACTTACGTCTCAATTTCCTGTTAACTGTGAGTTTTCTGACGTTCATTTTTGTGTAAAGGAACGGAACACAGGCCGTCCACTCATCACAGGGCCACGGAGGGGTAATTTATATGTCGTACCGAGTGCGCCAGAAGCACATTTTTCTTACAGGTTCAAAACAGGCTCTGCACACCTGTGGCATCAACGTTTAGGTCACCCTCAATTCTCTACCATTCCAGTGTTAAAGAATAAAGGTCTCATTGAAGTTGTAGGATCCTCCAAAGTAGATCGGTTGTGTGATAGTTGTCAGTTAGGAAAATTAAGTAAACTTCCTTTTGAGTTATCTGAACGCTCAACCTCTGCTGCACTTGAAAAAATACATTGTGATCTTTGGGGTCCTGCTCCAGTTTTATCTATTGGCAAGTTTCATTTTTATGCATGTTTAGTTGATGATTTTACTAAGTATACTTGGATCATTCCTTTACATAAGAAGTCGGATTTCTTTGCTGCTTTTTTGGCGTTTGAACAATATGTTGAACGCCAATTCAATAAGAAAATCAATATCTTTCACTCTGATGGTGGAGGAGAATTTGTTAATTCGCGCCTATCATCACACTTTCTCGCTAGCATTGTTCATCAGATTTCATGCCCTTATACTCCGGAACAAACAGGTATGGTTGAGCGTCGTCACCGTATTATACGTGAATTGGGCATGACTATGTTGTTTCACAGTCACGCACTATTATATCTATGGTTAGAGGCTTTTACTACTGCTGTTTTTCTTCTCAATCGGTTACCATCATCTGCCCTTCATTCTGATACTCCATTTTTCAGGTTGCATGGACATCATCCAGACTACACATCTCTTCGCATATTTGGCTCCAAATGTTATACTTGGGACACAAAAACTACTAAGTTTGATCCTAAGACTGTGTTATGTGTTTTTGTAGGCTATAGTGAAAAGTACAAAGGTTACAAGTGCTATCATCCTTCTAGTCGTAAAATTATCATCTCGCGTCATGTAGTTTTTGATGAAACTGTCTTCCCATTTAAAGCATCTGACTCCCCTCTTTCAGGTCCTCACGTGAATATCATCTTCGCTTCTTGGCTATCTGCAACTAGTTCTGCATCAGCCTTGCTTACACCAGAACTCTTCTCTCCTACTTCACCTAATATTCCTCTACCAACTACCCCCGTTAGCTCGGATACAACTTTGCCACCAACTGCAACCGCCAGCCTTGTTTCTCCTACACATACCCTGCGTCATGCAGGTTCATCTTCTGTCTTCGATCTACCCGGTCCAGCTGAGCTCCAATCCTCATCTGCTCCTATACTTGACGTTGAGTCAGAGCAACTGATACATTCCCCTTCTGTTTCCCATTCTATGATTACACGTTCTAAGGCAGGCATTGTCAAACCTAACCCTAAATATGCACTGCATGTAGTCTCTTCTCCATCAATCCCAGGTGAACCAAAGTCGGTTACCACAGCCTTATCTCATCCTGGATGGAAACAAGCTATGCTTGATGAACTCACCGCCCTTCATTACAATCAAACTTGGAGCTTAGTCCCACATACATCCAATATGCATGTCATTAGCTCTAAATGGGTCTTCAAGGCTAAACTTAAACCGGATGGTACACTGGATCGTCTGAAAGCTCGTCTTGTTGCCAAAGGCTATCATCAAATCAATGGTCTTGATTACACAGAGACATTTTCTCTTGTCATTCGTCCAGGTACGATTCGTCTCCTTTTAATTGTCACTCTTGTAAAGCGTTGGCCAATTCGGCAGTTGGACGTAAAAAACGCCTTCTTGCATGGTCATATTACTGAGGACATCTACATGAATCAACCTCCAGGTATGAAAGATCCTCAATTCCCACATCATGTTTGTAAACTTCACCGTGCTCTATATGGCCTTAAGCAAGCTCCTCGGGCTTGGTTTGATAGGCTCAGTATGTACCTTCTTTCCTGCGATTTTGTGTGTAGTCTTGCTGATCCTTCTCTATTTGTTTGTCATTCCAATCAGGGTATTCTTGTTTTGCTTGTGTATGTCGATGACATGCTGCTCATAGGATCCTCTTCCACTCTTGTCACCTCCTTTATTCACCGGTTAAGCACTGAGTTCTCCATGAAGGATCTTGGCCCGGTGCATCACTTCCCTGGTATAGTGATATCCCCTACATCAGACAGTCTTCATCTCTCCCAGTCACATTATGCACACACTATCCTTGAGCGCGCTCACATGTTGGATTGCAAACCAATGTCTACCCTGTTGGATAGCAAACTGCAACTTTCTGGGTCTGCTCCTCCTCTTGACGAATCTAGTGCATACCGTGGTATTGTTGGAGCTCTTCAGTATCTTATTCTTACAAGGCCTGATCTCTCCTACAACGTTAATTATGTGTCACAGTTCATGCAAGCCCCTACCGCTGCTTACCTCAAGCTAGTGCACCGCATCCTTCGATACCTCAAAGGCACGCTCTCTACTGGGTTGCATCTCAGCTCCAACACTGTGCTGGAGTTATCTGCTTTTTCTGACGCCGATTGGGCAGGGTGCCCTACTACTTGTCGATCCACTACCGGCTACTGCACCTATCTTGGTTCCAATATCGTTTCCTGGTGTGCGAAAAAGCAAACAGCAATCTCTCGTTCAAGCACCGAAGCCGAGCATCGGGCTATGGCTCATACCGCTGCTGAACTTACTTGGCTATCTTATCTCTTCCGTGATCTTGGCGTCTCTGCTTCATCAACTCCTATTCTTTACTGTGACAACATCAGTGCCCTTCACCTGACCATTAATCCAGTTTTTCATGCTCGCAGTAAACATATCGAATTGGATTACCATTTTGTTCGTGAACGCGTTGCTCTTGGGCTCCTTATTACTCACTATATCCCCTCAACTCATCAGGTTGCTGATCCCTTCACCAAATCTGTCCCCAAGACTACTCTTGCTCATTTTCATTCCAAACTGTGCCTTCAGCCCCGGCTCAGTTTGCGGGCAGATGTTAACAGACCTGATTTGGATTCAATTGATTGAGCCTAGAAGTTATAAGGTAGCTAGAGTGATAAGGAGATTGTGCTCATTCGAAGATTCACCCAGTATCAGATTGAGGGCTATGGTTGGTATTCAAGATTCCTAAGAGTAGCAACTTCCTACAAATATGGTAGTCTAATTATATTGGATCCTTGATCTTTGATATGATCTTTATTCCTTCTTATTTTATGGCTAGATTTAAGGTGTTAGGGCTATATGTAGCAGGCATTGGATGTTGTAATTTTTGTGTGAAAAAACCAGAAGACAATAAACACATACAAGAGATTTCTCCAATTCCATTTT
Source organism: Voacanga thouarsii (assembly GCA_026120185.1). Classification (NCBI taxonomy): domain Eukaryota; kingdom Viridiplantae; phylum Streptophyta; class Magnoliopsida; order Gentianales; family Apocynaceae; genus Voacanga; species Voacanga thouarsii. The sequence goes on along the minus strand of JANUWF010001255.1, from coordinate 5,605,099 downwards.
TCTTCTCTAATGAATTAAAGTGTCATCTTATCCTTATTATAGGATACTCATTATGTTCTTTGACAACAAAGATTTTAGAAGGATGGAGACCTCATCCTACAATGCAAGCAACAAGCTAAAAATTTACATAAGTTTGGTTTGGGTAAAATGTGAAAGAAAATGAAAAGGAAAGTAAATATGAATATTTATTGGGATTCTGCCAATCGAACTGCCAAAGTATATTTGGATGCTGCCATAAGAAGAGTAACCACAAACAGAGGCAATGGGCAAAACGAGGTTGAGAATTTCCTCCTATGGGTTGGGTGAACCTTAACTTTGATACTACCTTTGTAAAAGAGGAAACTATAGCTACCATAGTACTCAGAGCTTGTTTGCGAGTTTAGGAAAGAAAAGAAATTTTAAGTTAGGAGAAAAAAAATAGAGCAAAGAAGGTCAAATGATATATGTCTAAAGTTGTTTGAGAGTTTAGAAGAGAAAACAAAAGATGAACTCTTTTTTTATTTGGGAGTTTGGAGAAAAAAGAAAGAATTACTCTTCACTTACCAAAATACATTTTGAGAGTTTACAACCTGGTTATTGCAAGAGTTATCAGACTCCATCAAACTCCATCAACAATCCTTGATAGTAAAAATAAAAAAAATTAAAAAAAAAATCTTAACAAACTCCATCAACAATCCTTGATAAGGCAATTTATTATGTTGTGAAGTTATCTAGATATGGTATAAGATATTGCTCACTGTGAAGTTCGTTAAGTCATCTGCCAATGCTATCTACTGAACTGTAGCCTATTGATGTCATACACTAATAGAGCACCAACTGCACCTCATGAAAAATAAGGGACGTCTCCCATGAACAATACTTCAGACACATCAGCCAAGAAATATATAAAAGTAGCATTTTATTAATATATAAAGAAGAGGGTTGTCACTAGTAGCACATATTAGATGATTCACTCAGGGAAAGCCGATGATCACTCCAGAGATTGATGTAAACCAATCACATTAAGGCAACATATAACCACACCTACCATATTAAAACTTTATTCAAATTACAATATATAGTTATGAAAGCATGAACTACAACACTTTCTGCTCCAATAGTAGCACTAATGTTTGATGATTATTTGCTCCAACAGAAGCCAATTGAGATGTAGTAGCAGACAAGTGCAGATATCTAATGTGACACTATCATTTTTTTCTGTCAGAAGGCTCGCTATAACAACAATATCCTACATAATGCACCACATGAAAATTGATAACAATGTAAGTGTGTGTGTATATATATATATATATATATATATATATATATATATATATATATATATATATAAAGTACTTAACAACATGATCAACCATCTTCTCCATTTCAGTTACAACTCCTTTGATATCCTGCCTCTATCAGTAGTTATTAACCATCTGCAAATAGTAAAGTGAAAATTTAATCCAATACCCCACTAACAATGAAAATTTGCACAAAATGATTAAGAGAAACTAATATTTATAAGTAGCATTTTTAGTAATAAGAATTAATAGATTCCAGGGATTATTATTTTCTTTTTCTATATTCATCCTCATACATCATATCAAGGTCCTGGAGGGCTATAGTGAGGGCCTATTTAACTGAAGGCATACAAAATGCTCTAGTATTTCTTAATCTGTTGATATCATTATCAACGGCAGAAAAAAAAAAGAAAATAATTTTCCACCATCAAGTTTACAACCCCACACAGGAAAGAAATCCAGAGTCTTATTTAGCACAATAACTTGATCTTGGCTATTGGAGAACCTGAAGCAAAATAGAAAATTCAAAAAAATGATGTTCTTTTAAGCATGCCCAATCTCAAATGAATAATAGCTAGAAACATGTAAAAAAAAAAAAAACCTACCTTCTTGAAATAAAGTAAAGAGCAACACAAGCATATAGAAAACATGAGTGCATGATCTTATACATATAATGTTCAAGGCTGCATAAGATTATACATATGATGACATAATGTACAACACATGTTAGAATGTATGCCCAAAATAGACTATGCATTTATGTATTACAAATCGCAATAAAATATTTCATTTATTAATGATTGCTTGTTTATATATATATATATATATATATATATATATATAAATATATATTTATATATGCACATCAAAGTCCTAGTATGACAAATTAATGACCTATGTGTTGGGTCATTCTTCACAATAAGGTATAAGTCATGAATATTTGACATACAATAAAAATATTCTTCTTGATCGTTGATAAAATTAAGTATTTCATCAAGGTAAGATCATTATGCTCTGCCATCGTTCATATTCTTTTTCTCTTGAATAACTCTTCTCTAGTTTCTTCCTATTATTTTCTCTTTCTTATTTATTCTCATCGATAATAAACCCATAAAATGTTTAGAGAATACTCTGAAGGATTGAGAGTTAACAATTCTAGTATGTGTTTGATGCAAAGAAGCAAATGCTTGGCTGGTATGCCTGTAGAATAAGTAACTGTTCCAATCTAGGAGGCTCCGTCAAACCTAACTCTACCGCGGTAGTTCATCCTACGCATCACAAAAGTAAGTTTTCTTCTAGATTATAAATGGGAAAATTTTGAAATCCACTACGTTTTATTGTTCCTGAGATCCTTCAACATAGACATCAAAACATAAATAATAAGAAAATTATTAGAAAGTATGCCCTCAAAGACTATGTATTATGTGTAAATATATTGTAATAAAATATTTATTCATTTAATTTAGTTTATTTCTTATATTATTGTACATTTAAAGTCCAAGTATGACAAATAATGGTCTATGTGTTGGGTCGTTCTTCACAGTAAGGTATAGACCATGTGTACTTATTATACAAGTAAAACTGAGTTCTGAATTTTATCAAGGTAAGACTATTATGCCATGAGTTCCAATAAGGAATGGTTTACCTTGAATCAGTGAGTAGTTCATTTACATCATTGGCAAAAGTGTATTTCGAATACGTAGAACTGGACCTGTAGTAGTGGTCTCTTTTAAAATACTATAATTATAGAGACCAGACTATTACTGCTACAGCGTGGATGGATACCTTTATACTTGGGTATGAGTTGGTGGTGTGGAAAAGCTAGGGTCTTGTACTTTGATGTATGTTGGGTGAGATTTCTTTTGTGAGATCAATAACACTGTACATTAAGTGTATTACTCTAGTTAGTTAAGATAGACTTATGCAACAGAGTTTCTATGCTTCATTTTGTGAGCTTAAATCACCCCCTTATGATTGTCCAGGATAATCTAATAATCCAAGGCCTTGGGAATGTGACTCTAGAATATATACTTTTGGGTAGCTTCCAATGATAAGTAAGTACATTCAAGTGAGTCATGGATTATTAGATTAGAGATCTAAGGATGATAAATGTCTTTGAGATGGATGTTAGTACATTTATCCTATCTCATTGATAAGTGTTACATAGAGGGGTATTTCCATCATTTCACCTGTAAGTCGAAGACATTGTTTTAGCAATATTATTCTTAAAGTCAATATTTCTATATGTAGATAAATGAAAATATTTAAAATGGTAAAATACAGCTGTTTAATAGTAAGGGTATTTTGGTCATTTTAATAGCCATGAATAATATGTTTCTTGGTTCTCGGAGTAGCTCAAGTTACCTTAGTGTTGTTTAGACACAATATGAGTTTGATGGATAATTATTTGAAAGAGAATAGAATTTATTCTAAGAGTCCAATTAGAATTAATTAATTAGTTTTGATTTTTGATAAGGCCCAGAAAAGATAATTAATTAATTAAGAAGATTGTGCTGAAATAAATTAATTAATTGGGATGATATATGTTGACATATATTAAGAGTCCAATTAGAATTAATTAATTAGCCTTAGGTATTTAATGAAGACTAGAAAAGGTAATTAATTAATTAATTAAGAGGATTGAGCCAATCCTGGACTGATTTATGAGCATTTTGGCCATTAGGGCTTCATCAAGCCCTAAGGCTGGCCGAAATTAAGGTGCAAGAAAAAAAATAACGTGATTTTTTCCTGAGCTCTCTCTCTGAGTGTCTCGTCTCTTCCTCTTGTTCTCGTCCTTCTCTTCTTTCTCTCTTAGAGATATTTTGATTATCTAAAGAAGGAACTTTCACCAAACTAACCCAAGAATAAGGTAGAGTCATACGTTAAAAGACAAAGAGAGGAAGCTTGGAGACGCTTAATGCATAGGAGTAGAAGATTGGCGGGAATACCGATTGAACCGCAGGCACCTTCTTCTCACCTTCTAATGCAAGTTCCAGTGCAATCCGACCCTTCGTTGGTTAATCCGCTGTCAATAAAGAAAAGTAAGTACTCTCTCCTAGATGTGGCTTAGAAAACTAAAAAACATTTCGCTGCGTTTTCTTTGATATTTTCCGTTTTGATCCTTCAAAAACATGAACTTAGAAAAGGCCCTCAATAGGAAAATCTACACATATACTTCAAGTTATATGCAATCATGCATCCAAAGTAAATCTAACAACCAATAGATAAATCTCAAGAATTATAATGAAAACATGGCAAGGAAGGAGAAAAAAGCAGAGTTGTTGTGCGCGTGGTGTACACTAATGATGTATGAAGGAATATGCCCAAGGCTCACCCAATTTTAAAATAAAATACTAATTTACACATATACACACATACACAATTGGACAAGTATACCCATAATGTAGTATAGAGTATAATTGGTAAGTATAGATGACCCTCAATAATGGGATCAATTACTCCTACTTACACTTGAATTCTATTGTTCATCAATCCAAAACAAAAGAAGATGAAATAATTAACTACTTAATGTAAGAATAATAGAGTACTAAATGACTGCCTCAACCCAATTCTCAAGTCAAAGAATAAAAGATCACCAGGAAGATCTAAGTGAAGAAAGGAGATTAGCCATATAATTAAACAAGAATTCCTCCAAAAAGATTTAAATAATAAACATCATTCAATTAATTGACATTAATTCCAAACATTGACAAGGTTTTCATCATAAAGTAAAATCCATTCTTTTTCAAGTAATAAATTTTCTATCATAAGATCCAACCCATAAATATCTCTATCCTATAAATTAAATCAATGGTGCATAAAATTAAGAAAATCTTATAACAAGCTAAAAAACCCTAGAATCATTATCTCTAGGTGACCACAAAATCTCATTTATCACCAAGTTCTAAATCTTCCAAATCCTTTTTTAAGTTCATCAAGGGAAAACAAATCTATTAAATCAACATTGAAAAGGAATCCAACTCATGAATCCTTTCTCAAGTTCAATATAAGAGGATTACCCAATCAATCAATTCAATCAATCAAACTCAAATGATAAATTGCCCAAAATAGACATCAATTAATCAAATAAATATCAATCACAGGAATAAATTAGGATACAACCCTTTAATTACAATTCAAATCAATAAAATTCAATGACCACAACTTGAATTACAAAGGAAAGAATAAAAGAAACTCATAGATAAGATTTCTCTTCTACATTGTAAACTTGATTTGGGGTTATTCCTTCTTCCTCAAATTCTCCTTGATCTTCCCCTCTCTTCTCTTCCTTGTGTTCCAAGAAATTTCTTTGTGTATTTCATGGGTGACTCCTTTTGTTTTCCTTAGGAACGATGGGTATTTATAGATTGTCCATGAACGGCCCTAAAAATTACAGAACAGAGCATAATTTGTGATATTGCACAACATCGTGAAAGGTGACCTGCATGTAGCCGTGCATGCTTTGATGCTCTATACCTAAATTGAAACGACGTTGTAGGTCTTGAAATCTTTTTGTGCTGAAAAAATGCACAACACCATGGATTATGAATTGCATGACACTATCGAGCTTTAGGATCTCTGACTTTTGAACATGCACCGTGAGAGGCCTGGCGCTGTGGCTTCCTAGATCTTAGACTTCTGCTGCTTTGACTCTGCAAGCAGCTGTGTATCGTGATTGCAACAACACCGTGGGACTTCAGTTTAGCTATTTTCCAATATTTTTCTCTTAAATTTAATTTTAATTTCAACTGTATAAAACAAGGAGAAAATGAGAGATTATGTAAGCAATTTTTAATGAGTTTTAGAGAATTTAAAGAACAAATGCTATGTAAAATATGCATATAATGAGCAAATATCACTTTTCCCCACACTTAAGCATTTGCTTGTCCTTAAGTAAATAATCAAAATCAAAGTGTTAAGTAAAACACGTGTTTGTCAAGGTTAGATTTTTGGCAATAATGACTATTATGGAAAAGATATTCAAATTCTATTGAAATTAAAATATAGTTTAAAGTTATCGAACTAGGCTAAACTTGTGCAAACACGTGTATTTGGATAGATAAAACCCAACCAATTGAAGTTGGAATAAACAAGTCTATATTTATTCAATAAGTTTCACCTCATCTCCTAATTCAAGAATATGACTTAAGTGATTTGTATAAGTTCGGAATAAAGACTACTTAAGTTCTCTGACTTTTGAAAGCTACTACAACCTGAGTAGTAAACAAATAATTGGTCCATATGCTCATTTTCTTACAAGGTAATGTAATTGCATAGTAGAGATAGAGTAAAGATCCTTTAGCTTTTACATTACCCTTATTAGGGTAAAAGTATGCAAATGCCTACTAAAGATATGTGAATAATGATTTTTAGCTTTTGCATTGCTTTACTCTAATAGCACTTTTTTTACCCCAATCCACATTTACTTAAACTCAGAATTAGCATTAGTTAGAAGATTATAGAATATAAATAGACTAAAATTCCTTGCCTATGTTTTAGCACAAGTTTTTCATCAATTCTTAAGAAATAAGTGTCACAAAATTTACTAAAACATAGACAAAGTTATGCCAAATTCTTAAGATCTATTATATATCATACTAAATAAACACATTTATCTAAGAATATCCAGACAAAACAAACTTATTCCAAATTCTCATGTTAAGGTAAAAAGAATAGAAATTCCAAAGGTGTGTCAAAATAAGCTAATTTTTTTTTTAAAAAAAATTAGCTCAAATTTTCAAAAACAAATTCCAACCCATAAATAAAACCCCTAAAAAATCTAGTAAAGAATATACTCTAATCTCTCCTCAATACCTAACATGGACAATGTCTTCATTGGGCAATAAAAAGTACAATGTGAAAGTATACAATGGGACTGAAAATAATAATAAGAAGGAAAGAATAAATATAATACTCACCAAGTGAATAAAATCTTGAATGGATGATAAGATCTTGAAGTAGGAAGAGGTGAAATATTCCTTATATACCAACCTACAAAAAAGAAAAATGCAGTAAAAGATCTAATAAAATAATAACATATAATCAAGCACAGTAAAATACTAATTAAAATCCTAAGAAAGCATATAAAATCAAAGATAATAGAAGAAAGAAATTAGTCACGCCCCCACACTTAAAATCATATTATCTTAATTGTTGGGGGTGAGAAAATAACTACCAACTAGAAAAACCAAACTAATAAAAAAGAAAGCTACTATAAAAAAAAACTCAAATAAAGCAGAAACAATTAAAAGCCCAAAACAAAAGCACACTCTTTCCATTCATCATACTTCCTCTTCATCCCTTTGTAAAAAAAATTAATGCTCATTAGAAAATGTAGGTATGATGAATGTAAAAAGAAAAGAGGTTTTCAAAAAGGGTAAGGTCTATGGAAATCATTAATGCAGACAAAACTAAATACATGGACCTCATCCACTTGTGACTCTTTAAACATGCAAACCAAATCTTCCACATATAAAAACAAAGGACATTTACAGAGTGCATTGCCAATCAAAGCATTAATTATCCTTTCCAAGATATTATTAAAATCAAAACTCCCTGACTCCAAACCTAGTAATGTAGCTCTTAAAGAAGTAGTCAAGAGAGAGTTACTTTGCAATGGATTGTTTACAATTACTAAGTTATCTTCTTGTGAGTTGGTTGAAGGGGTTGGCATACTCCAAGGATTGTATGTCATTTGGCATTGAATACTTTTGTTCCTTAAAGCATAGTTGGTTCTTCATGTCATCATTAGCGTTATTGTGTTCTGTGAATTCAGAAGTACTTGCAAAATCAAGTGAGAAAGAGCCATTAGAAAAACACAAATGAGAGTAAGATCCATCTTTTATCACACTATTCAATGGTTCCTCATGTACTCTTTTTTCTACTTGGCTATTTTTATCTTGTAAACGCTCACACAATTGCTCAATCATCTCATTGTCTTCATCCTCTTCTTGTTATAGAGCCTCTTTTCTTTTTCATATGTATGGGTTATTTTGATCTCTTCCTCTATGGGGCACAATTGTTCTTCAAGTATTTATAATGGTAGCTTAAGGGTTTTTCTTTCTTTTTGGAGCCTGCCAAGATATGGAATATGAGGTTTAAACTTTAGTAGCTTTTTCTTCTTTAATCAAAACTTTCTGAATACATGATACTGTTTCTATCAGCTCTACTGGCGCCATTTCGTCCTTGTAGTCTTTACCATGTTTTCTATAGCTTTTTCATCCTTCTTTCCTTGCATATTCATTGTTGGGACCACCGTTTCTTCATCATTGTAATTCCAAGTGATATCCAATATGTTTATTGAATTGCTTTCTTTCAAATCCTAAAATATTCTTGGTTGTTGTGCACTTTGCTCACTCAATCTTTGAAGGGTTGCATTTGTGTTAGCCTAAAAAATATTCACTAACTCTTCAAGGGATGACCTAACTTGTAGAGTTAAAGGTGGAAGGTTATATAGATAGTATTTTTGATTACTACAAGATGCACTTGAAGGCTCACAACACTCTAACTTTTATGTTCTACTTTGCCATTAGTTCTCAAAATGATAGGCTCAATTAGGTTGAAGGTAATAGCCAAAGTGCTCTTTTTCATATAATTCGAACTCATGCCTTGATCTTTTAGGGAAATTACACTCCAATTACTATTCCTCGCGCTAAGAGTATCAATACAAGCTTCTAATCTTGCCAACCTCACATCCTTATGATCCTCTTGGTTTTATGCCCATGGCCACATACTACCTCTGAAATAATTTTCCATGATAATGTTATCCAACAACACATAATCTCAAAATAAAAAACAAATATTAATAACAAGAAAAATCAATACAAACTACAAAAGACACAAAAATCATACAAATGCAAAGAAAAAAGACTTAAAACAAAAAAAAAAAAAAACAAGAAAACTCACAAATTCAAATGACTAAATTAAAGGTACAAATAAGTTAAAACAAAGATTAAATTAATAAAACTTAAGTGTTTCGGAATATTGATGACTGATTCCCGATAAAAGCACAAAAAATTTGTTGTGCACGTGGTGTACACTAATGATGTGTGAAGAAATATGCCCAAGGCTAACTCAAATTTTAAAATAAAACACCAATTAACTGACATAAACACACACACACACACACACACACACACACACACACACACACAATTGGACAAGTATATCCATCATATAATATAGAGTGTAGTTCGTAAGTATCGAAGACCCTTAAGAATGGGATCAATTACTCCTACTTCCACTTGAATTCTATTGTTCAATCAATCAAAAACAAAAAAAGATAAAATAACTAGCTACTTAATGTAAGGACAATAGAGTACCACATGAATACCTCAATCCAATTCTCAAATCAAAGAATAAAAGATCATACGAAAGATCTAAGTGAGGAAAGGAGATTAGCCATGTAATTAAACAAGAATTCCCCCAAAAATGCTCAAATAATGAACACCACTCAATCAACTGGCATTAATTCCAAGTATTGGTAAGATTTTCAAAATAAAGTAAAATATACTCTTTCTCAACTAATGAATTTTCTACCCTAAGATTCAACCCATAGATATCTCTATCATACAAATCAAATCAAATGATGCATAAAATTGAGAAAATCTCATAATAAGCCAATAAGTCTTAGAATCCCTATCTCTAGGTGACCCTAAAACCTCATTTATCACCAAGTTTTAAATCCCCCAAATCCTTTCTCAAGTTCATCAAGGGAAAACAAATCTATTGAATTAATATAGAAAAGGAATCTAACTTATGAATCATTTCTCAAGTTTAACATAAAAGGATTACCCAATCAGTTAATTCAATCAATTAAATCCAAGTGATAAATTGCTCAAAATAGATATCAATTAATCAAATAAATATCATTCACAAGAATAAATTAGGGCACAACCCTTTAATTACAATTCAAATCGGTGAAATTCAACAACCAAAACTCAAATTACAAAGGAAAGAAAAGAAGAAACTCACAGACAAGATTTTTCTTCTACTTTGCAAACTTGATTTGGGGCCGCTCCTTCTTCCTCAAATCCTTCTTGATCTTCTACCCTTTTCTTTTCTTTGTATTCCAAGGGGTTTCTCTGTGTACTTCGTGGGCGCTCCCTCTGTTTTCCTTTAGAAATGATGTGTATTTATAGATTATCTGTAAACAACCCTAAAAATTACAGAACAGAGCATAATCTGCGATATTGCATGTTGCTATGGAAGGTTACGTGCACGTCATCGTGCATGATTTGATGCCCTATACTTGAGTTGAAATGATGTCGTGGGTCTTGAAATCTTTCTGTGATAGAAACATGCACGACACCATAGACTATGAGCTACGTGACACTATCAAGCTTCAGGATCTCCGTTATTTCTGACTTCTGGATATGCATGGTACCATGCACTGTGAGAGGTCTGGCACTGTGGGTTCCTAAATCTTAGACTTCTGTTGCTTTAACTCTGCACGTAGTCGTGTGGCTCTTTTCCAATCTTTTACTTCTTGAATCTAATTTTAATTTCAACTATTTTCAATTGTATAAAACAAGGAGAAAATAAGGGATTAAGTAGTAATTTTTAATGAGTTTTAAAGCACAAATGCTATGTAACATATGCATGGTATGAAGCATACCATTCACCTATTGATCCATTAGCTAATCCACTGATAAGTTAATGAGATAATAGAGAAATCAAAAGAATAGAACAAATCTAAACAAACCTCCATTCAGCCACAGAGTGAAGGGCTTGTGATCAAGGTCAGTTTCAGCTTCAATAAAGTAATAATGAAAGTTCCTCCCAACTTTCACATCCACATCACTATACACTATATACTAGTCGAACTAAAATTCTAGTTGTTCAGGCAAAATCTTCACAGAATCCTTCTCTAACAACCAAAAGCCTCACCATCACTAACCCACAAAACCATCACAACCCCACTTAGCGAGATAACTGCAATTCTCTTACAGAATAGACTATGTTACAGTTATGTAACGTATTAATTACAACAAAAGCACCTTTAAGTTCATTGTCTAAATTAACTATAAAAAATTAGAAATTTCAAGTGAACAAATTATACAAAAATATCAGAGGATTATTACACATATATTATTCTTTGTTCAATAAAAAATAATCGGAACTTTACATATATCGCCTTTATGCTCTCAAAAGAAAGACATTTCAGTCTATAGAATGTTCAAGTAGGTGTGATTAAATGCAGCCATCATCTTGAGTAAAGTATTCTTTTTCCTTTCAAATAACAGCAAAAAAACCCCTTTAATTTATCCAGATTTTGAATAAGAAATAAATAGAAATCATCAATAGATTCAGAATCAACCCCAATAGCAATCAATTCGCTAAAAGTCTTTTCTTCTAAGTACACACGTGGCCTATATTTTTCGAGTACATAATTTTCCTCTCTAATAGCCTCAGCCATATTATTTAATGTATCTTTCATGATCTCGACTTCATCACCATTTGAAACTTTTCTTTTCTTACCTTGTGTTGCATTTTTTGTTAGAAATTGGGATCCAATCTTAGATGCCTTCTCTATAGTCCTTTTTGGTGTAGCCACAAAAGTTTCTAGTGATATCTCATTTTGAGAAAATAACTTATCAATTTCTTTTATTTGCTGCCCAATAGATTGATTTGCTTATCTCTTTTACTTTTCTTTAGCTATTATACCTCTCTCTCCAGTGGCACAATCCTTGGTAAAAAATTCTTCCAAACTTTTATACTTGTTTATGGGTCTAGTGTTGGAAAGTATACCCTCAAGGACTATGCATTCTATGTAAACATATTACAATAAAATATTTATTTATTCAATTTAGTTTTTTTATTATATTATTACACATTTAAGATCCAAGTATGGCAAGTAATAGTCTGTGTGTTGGGTCGTTCTTTACAATAAGGTATAGACCATAGGTACTTGTCATACAAGTAAAATTGATTTCTTAGTCTTTTGATGGAACCGGGCATTTTATCAAGGTAAGACTATTATATCGTGATTTTCAATAAGGAATGGTTTACCTTGAATCAGTGAGTAGTTCACTCATATCATTGACATTAAGCGTATTTTGAATACGTAGAACTAGACCTATAGTAGTGGTCTCTCTTAAAGTATTATAATTGTAGAGACCAGACTATTACTGCTACAATATGGATGGATACCTTCATAATTAAGTATGAGTTGGTGGTCTGACGAAGCTAAAGTTTTGTACTTTGATGTATGTTTGGTGAGATTTCTTTTGTGAGATCAATATCTTTGTACGCTGGGTGTATTACTCTAGTTAGTTGAGACGTACTCATTCAATAGTGTTTCTATGCTTCACTTAGTGAAGTTAAATCACCCTCTTATGATTGTCCAAGATAATCTAATGATCCAGGGCCCTGGGAACGTGACTCTAAAATGTGTGCTTTTGGGTAACTTCCAATGATAAGCAAGTGCATTCAAGTGAGTCATGAATTATTGGACTAGAGATTTAAGGATGGTAGATGTCATAAATTATCGAACTAGAAATCTAAGGATGGTAGATGTCTTTGAGATAGGTGTCAGTATATTTATTTTGTCTCTTTGATGGATGTTACATAGAGGGGTATTTCTGTCATTACACCCGTAGGTCGAAGACATTACTTTAGCAATATTATTCTTAGGGTAAATATTTTCATATGATGATAAATGAAAATATTTAAAATGATAAAATGTGACAATTTAATAGTAAGGGCATTTTGATCATTTAAGTAGCCATGAATAATATGTCTCTTGATCCTTGGAGTAGCTCAAGTTACCTTGGTGTTGTTTAGACACAATTTGGGCTTGATGAATAATTATTTGGAAGAGAAATAAAATTTATTCTAAGAGTCCAATTAGAATTAATTAAATAGTCTTGGGTTTTAATGAGACCCAAAAAAGATAATTAATTAATTAAGAGAATTGGGTTGAAATAAATAAATTAATTGGGTGGATATATGTTGATATATATTAAGAGTCTAATTAGAATTAATTAATTAGTTTTGGATATTTAATGAGGCCCAAAAAAGATAATTAATTAATTAAGTAGATTGGGCCAATCTTGGATTTTTTTTTTTAGCACGGCACCTAGCCCATTAGGGCTTCATGTTTTCGGCCATTCTCAAGCCCTAGGCTAGCTGAATATAGTGACATGAGGAGGAAAAAAATAATAACATTGTTCTTGTGAGTTCTCTTCTCTGGAGAGTGTGCCGTCTTCCCTCTCTCTTTTTGGTCGTTCGTCCTTGCTCTTTTTTCTCTATAGTAGAGTGTGTTTTGATTATCTAAAAGTAGCTCTCACCGAGTTAACACTAGAAGGTAGAATCATACTCCGGAAGACGAAGAGAAGTAGTTTGTAGACACTTGATGGGTAGGGGTAGAAAATTGGCAGGAAATCCAGTTGAACAGCAGGCGCCTCCTTTTCCCCTTCCAACGCAAGAAGAAGTTCCAGTGCAACCCCCCTACATTGGTCAATTTGCGACTAATAAAGATAAGTAAGTACTCTCTCTTAGATGTGGCTCAGAAAACTAAAAAATTTTCCACTACGTTTTCTTTTATGTTTTTCGTTTTGATCATTCAAGTGGTATCAGGGCCATAGTTTTCATCTAGGAGCATGTCCTAGGGTTAAAACTAGAAAAATGTAGTTCCCTTACTATTAAAAATGAATCTTTTGTAATTTCATGTGATCCTTCATACATTAGTTTCTAGAGTTCATGTACGCCTCGTGGTTAGAGGCATAGAATCATGTATTTTAATACTTTTCTTATTATTTTTTTGGTTTTAAGTAGATTCATTGTACGCCTCGTGGGTAAAGGCATAGGTGCTTGTAAATGCATATTTTTAATGCTTGGTTTAGCATTTCGTTGTATTCTTTTAACTTGTAAATCTTGGGAACTGAAGAATGTGATTGTTGAAATTTTTTTAGGGGAGACAAATGGCTGAAAAGCTGAATTTTTTCAGAAATCGACGAACTTCAGCTGACCCGGTGCCAGGTAAGCCGATCGGACTAGACACCAAGTCCACTCTACCCAGTCAGAGTTTTTGGAGAAATAGATTGGACCCGACGCTAGGTGGGCCTAATAGACCAAGCGCCAGGTCTACTCTACCCAAAAGCAGTTGTGCGCAAATTGTCCAAGAAATAGGAGAGCCTGCTGAAGTTCTGTATCTCAATTTTTTCCTTCATGTAATCATGTATTGAAACTATTGTATGAGGTTAATTTTCTACAATAGTTTTATTATCTATGGATGAATAATTTGCATAAAAATGAATAATAAAAAATAGAACCATCTTAGGATTAAACAAGATCGTTAATTTTTAATTCATGATGTTTAATCCATTGTTTGGTCTAGGAGTAAATGAATAGTTTGACTATGAAAAAGTTTACCTTTTGGTGTCATGCTTATTTTTTATTTGTGATCAAATGCACAAGTTCTCGTGAGACCAAAGTCTCACTAGATAGGACGTTTTTGATAAAGCATTTTAATCTAAAAAACTTTAAAAATAAAAGAATTCATGGTTTATTCTCTTAAAGGTTTTAATCATTGACATAAAAAATAATGTTGAATTTAAGATTATTTAAAAAACTTTTACCTGGTTATTAACTTAGAATAGTAAAATAAATTCATAATTTATTCTTTCAAATGATTTAATCTTTGATATAGAGAATAATATTGAGTTTTAGATTTTTATTAAAGTTAATGAAACCATAAGATTATAGAAAATGTTTTTGGGCTGAAAACTCTATTTTCAATCAAAGATTAAGTGGGAGAAGGGGTTCAATGACCCCATGGCTTCCATCACAACTCTCATTAGATATAGTAGATTTTCTCGTGTCATTCTGAGTATGACCCCTTATAGGATGAATTTCTACAAGTATCTAAAATTAATAGAAGAGAAAAATTAAAAGCCGGTATTTGTTAGGATCGACCAACCTACATTAGAGGTTTTTGGTATTAGATTGCTTGTATGTGGTGTGAATTAGTGACCATCCTATCAGTGAAACTTTTTCTAAACCATTATCTATTTTAGAAAGTTTTGATTTGTGATGGTTATACACTTAACTTATGATGCTATTAATCTTCCTACGAAGCTTTGTTAGCTTTTCTAGAGCCAAACTATTTATATTATTAATAATGGTTTTAAGAGTTATCTATTATCAAAAAAATAATATAAATAAATGTGCATTTTTATTTCTTACAAACTAAATGAATATTTTTTGTAATATTTCAAAAATGTTTAGTTTCAATCCATTGTCAATCATTCTCAAGGAGAATAAATTAATAGACCCAAATTATATGGACTGGAAGAGGAATTTGAACATAATACTTATTGTCGAGGAGTACAAATATGTTCTTACGGATTCCTGTCCTGAGATTGGGAAAGAATCCACTGATCAGGAGCGAGAAGCTGAGAAGGTATAGAAGAAAGTTGATGAGATAGCTAAATGCAATGTTAGCCCTAAGGGCATTCTCTTGTATTTTGACTTATGACAGACATTGATGAGGACTCACTTGTGTGACTTACATGTGATAGGACATGTTTAACTGCAATTCTTTCAAGACATGCAAATAAGGTTGCTAAGTAGCTCTTAAGAAAATAGAATCCAAAGTGGTGATTGATCACATACAACTTCAACTTAAGAGCTAACAAGATCATGAAGTCTTTATGAAAAAACTTTAGACTATGAATCGTTTGTTAAGGTATATTGTGTAAATTTCTATGTTAAGGTATATTATGTAAATTCCTATGTCATCTTTATCTTATGATTTAATTTATTTCTACTTTGAAGCACTCAAGCAAAAAGATTTCAAAATATTAGATCTTTAGAATTTTGGATTGAATAATTTGGATGGCTCTGCATCCAAAAATTTCATCCAAAACTCTGTGAACAGTGTCAAAATGTTTCTATCTAGAAAAGTACCATTTTGGATTCACTTTTTAGACGCATCGTCGTCTAATTTTTTAGTCCAAAACTCTGAAAAATCTGACAGTGAGAAACTAGCCGTTTCTAACCGTTGGAGTTTTACTTTTTGCTTCTATAAAAACTTTCAAAACTTGATTTTATAGCAAATTTTTGTCCTATTTTTTTCATAAACACTCTTATACTCAAGAATACAAAAATCTCCCCTTTTATTAGTTCTTCAAAGTGAAATCTAATTGTTTTAAAAGGTAAAGGTTGTTGGTGCTCATTTGTTTGCACATTTACTCAAAAAGTGTGAGCTATCTCTGTTTCATTTCTATAATCTTTTTTGAATATCAAAGTTGTGGTGTAAAACCCATTTGGGGTAAGCCTTGATTTGTAGTTGATTGAGAGGTTTTGGTAAAATCAAGTGTGATGATCTTCTTCTGTAATTAGTATAGACAAATACATTGAGTTGATTGAGTTTATAGAGATCTGGTTTAAAAATCTTTAAGTGTGAGCTTAAAGTAGTGGATGTAGATCTTGGTAAATCGAACCATTATACATCTCTTGTTCGTCTTCCTTACATTTAATTCTGACGGCTTGCGAATTTCTTTACTCAATGTTTTCAATCATTCAAATTAAATATTCATGATTCTCGCCAACCTATATTTAATTTTGTATTGATTGCACATCTCTTATCTCACTTCATTCTGGTTGTAGTTGGTTCCTTAAGGCTGCTCAATCCTTGCAAATATAGCAAACTTCTCGATCTAAAAAACAAAAGGACTTCAAAAAATAGATCATTTTTAAAAAGTATTTTAGATTTGTCAAAAATCTTATTTACCCCCTTCAAGGTTTTTTATTTGGTATTAGAGCTTTGGTCTACTCTTCTTCGGCTAAACAACCTTGCAGAAAAGATCCTAATGGCAAATATTTCCTCTCTACCCTATGTTGAGAGATCTTCAACAAATAGACCTCATTTGTTCACTAGAAGTAATTACATATTTGAAAAAATCGCATGAAGATCTATGTTTGCTCAATTAATTTTGAGCTATGGAATTTAATTGAAAGAGGACCTTATGTGCCTTCTAGAAGTGTTGAAGGTCGAATAGTTCTAAAACAAAGTGATGAATATGATGCTGAAGATAATGCCAAAATTACATGAATTTTCAGGCTATGAACATTCTATATTATGCCTTGATGCCACTGAATATAACAAAGTAAATGGCTGTAATTCAGTCCATGACATGTGGAAATTATTTGAAGTCACCCATGAGAGGACAAGTCAAGTGAAGGAATCAAAGATGGGACTTTTGATTCATGATTATGAATTATTTACTATGAAGCCAAATGAGAGAATAACTGATATGTTCATTAGATTCACAAACATTACAAATGGACTTAAAGTTTACAGGAAAAGCTATTCCCTTTGTGAACAAAATAGAAAAATTCTGGATACTTTACCAAAGAGCTGGCAACTTAAAGCTCTAACTGTGGAGGAATCAAAAGATTTGAAAATCTTACCCATTGAAGAGCTAATTAGCTCTCTCTTAACTCATAAAATGAAACTCAAAAGGTTTCAAGACTTGAATAACAATGACAAAGGCAAAAAAGGAATAGCATTGAAAGCTTATGATGAGAACGTTAATAGTAGGCAATCTGATAGTGATGATGAAACTGAAGTGGACACCGAAGAATTGGCCATGATCATAAAAAAATTCAGAAGAATGTTCAAAAAAAGAAATTTCAAAAGAGAAAAGAAGTTCGTAAAAATAAAGGGAAACTTTATCTTTTAAGCCTCAATGTTATGAATGCAAGAGTACAGAACACTTTATTACTGACTGCCCAATAGCCAAAGAGAAAGAAGGCAAGATGCTCAAAAAGAAAAAGAATGATCTAAAAACAAATAAAAGAAAAGGACTAATGGAAACTTGGGATCAAAATGAGTTCGAATTTGAGGAAAATGGAGATTCTGAAAATGAAACAACTAATATATGCTTCATGACAGTGGAGGATAAGGTAAATTCCTCCTCATCTAACCTTGTAGCTGAATTGCATGATTCTACTTGTGATAATATTGATGATCCAATACCCTTCTTATTGATATGTTCCGTGAACTAAAAAGACTGTCGAAAAGGAACAAGAAAATGAAGGTGAAAATTGATTCCTTATCAAATGAGAATGACAATTTGATAAGTGAGAACAAAACTCTTCTTGACTCCATGTGCTGCTTGAATGTTGAAAAAGAAATCATTTCTACCTTCTTGAACTGTCCTACTCTTGAGAATAAATGTTGTATGATAAAGTCTCATCTCTTGAAGTTATGATTCGTGAGTTTGATAATATGAAAATGAAAATTGATGGTCTGACTACTTGTATTGAAAAATTCACTGATAGCTGAAGCAACCTGAATAAATTTCTTGTAGTTCAATGGATGGCTGAAAACAAAAATGGCCTTGGCTACGGTACTATGCACAAAACAGGAAAACACAAGTCTTATTGTGTGAAAGTAAGCTCTTCAAACAGAAATTACATACGTTGCACTTATTGTGGTAAAAATGGACACAATGCATCTAGGTGTCATATTCGGAGAAGTATTGGATTATGAATGAAAACTGATTGGAGAATTAAAAGAAACACTACTAACCCCTATGGACTCAAGAAGATATGGGTACCAAAAATCATTCTCTCATCTCATGTATATGTACATTCACTGGAGGAAATGAGCTTCATGAAGTGGTTCTTGAATAGTGGATGCTTAAGACACATAACCGGAAATGCAGCCCTATTAGAAGATGTTTAACCTACAAATGATGGATTCGTTACTTTTGGCGACAAAAAGAAAAGGAAGATACTTGGCATAGGTAACATTGATAAATGATCTTCAACCATTATCAAACAAGTTTTATCGATTAATGAGTTGAAATACAAATTGCTTAGCATTAGTTAATTATGTGACAATGGTTGCAAAGTTATTTTTGAGAAAAATTCTTGCTCTATTATCGATAGCTCAAGTAATGAAATAATTTTTGTTGCAAACCGTGTTGGGAATGCATATGTATTCTATCTTAATGATCTTATGCCTCTTGATATTAGATGTCTTTTCGTGCATGATAATGATGGCTATTTTTAGCATAGCAGGCTAGGCCATGTATAATTTGATTTGCTAAATAAATTGTCTTCAAAAGAGCTTGTTAGGGATCTGCCCAAAATAAAGTTTGATAAAAGTAGAATATGTTATGCATGCCAATTTGGAAAACAAATCAAAACCTCTTTTAAGCCCAAGAAAATGATTTCTACATTAAAACCCCTTGAATTAATACATATAGATTTGTTTGGACCGATGAATACCACTAGCCTTGGTGGTAAAAGGTATACTTATATTCTAGTAAATTATTTCTCAAGATTTACTTGGACTTTATTTCTCGAATAAAAATATTAGGCATTCTTATTATTCAAGCGCGTCAAAAACTCTATTGGATGTAAATTGATTTCTATTAGCAGTGATATTGATAGAGAATTTTACAATAATGAATTTACACATTTTTGTGATGAAAATGGAGTTTTTTACAACTTTTTAGCTGCTAAAACCCCTTAACAAAATGATGTTGTTGAAAGGAAAAATAGAACCTTGTAAGAAATGGCTAGATTCATGATTTGTGAAAACTCTTTTCCAAAATACTTTTGGCTAAAGTTGTCAATACAACATGTTATATTATTAACCGAGTCATCCTGAGACATTTTTTAAGGAAAACACCCTTTGAGCTTATGCTTGACAAAACTCTATCAATTTCTTATTTTAAAGTCTTTGGTTGCAAATGTTTTGTTCTTAATACTTGAGGTAATCTTGGAAAATTTGATAGCAAATCCGATAAGGCTATATTTCTTGGATAATCTTCCAATAAAAAGGCATATAGAGTGTACAATAAAAAAACTCTATATGTGGAAAAATTCGTGCATGTGGTCTTTGATGAATCTAATATATAGACATCGAGAAAAGATGATGATGATGTAGGGATTTCAAAAGAAAAAGGTAAAGATTAGCATAAAGCTCCATCACTTGACATTCATGCCAAAGAAGAAGAATTGGAAGAACAAAGAAAGAAAGAAACTGAAGTGCTCACTGATCAAGGGCTACTAAAAGATTGGAAGAACAAAACTGGTCATCCAAAAAGACAAATTATTGTTGACCCAAGGTATGGATTCAAAACTAGACGGTACTTTGTAGACAATTTTGCCTTACTCTTAAATATTGAACATAACTGTATTGATATACCTTTGCATGATAATTTTTGGAAATCCTAGCTATGTAAGAAGAGCTAAACTAATTTGAGAGAAATCAAGTTTGGAAACTTATCTCTAGACCACTTGATCATCCGGTCATTGGTACCAAGTGATTTTTCAGAAACAAACTTGATAAATATGGAGTGATGATTAGAAATAAAGCTAGACTTGTTGCCCAATTATTCAATCAAGAAGAAGGCATTGATTATGACAAGACATTTGCTCCCGTTGTTAGATTAGAGTCCATAAGAATGCTACTTGTCTTTGCATCTTTAAAAAATTTCATGCTTTATCAAATGGATGTTAAAAGTACATTTTTGAATGGTTTTATTAAAGAGGAGGTATATGTAGAACAACTTCTAGGTTTTGTCCATAAGCACTTTTCAAATTATGTTTTCAAACTCTTAAAGGCTTTTTGTGGTTTAAAACAAGCTTCACGAGATTGGTATGAAAGGCTTAGTAGATTCTTACTCTCAAAAGGTTTTTCAAGAGGCTTGATTGATACTACATTGTTTATTAAATCAGAAAATTCTGATGATCTTCTCATTGTCCAAATTTTTATTGATGATATCATTTTTTGTGCTTCTAATGAATCCTTATGTAAGACATTTGCCAAGACTATGTAGCAATAATTCGAGATGAGCATGAAAGGAGAACTCAACTTCTTCCTAGGATTGCAATTTAAACAAATCAATGATGCAATTTTTCTAAATCAAGCTAAGTACGTTAAGGAATTACTCAAGAGGTTCAGTATGAACAAAGTCAAAGAAATCAGTACACCTATGAGCATCTCTCTAAAGCTTGACAAGGATGAAAAGGGTAAGAAAGTGGATGAATCAAAATACAGAGGTATGATTGGGAGTTTGTTATATCTTACTGCTAGCCAACCAGATATTATGTTTTCAGTTTGTCTTTGATCTAGATTTCAATTATGTCCGAAAGAATCTCACTTATGCGCTGTGAAACGTATTTTTTGATACCTGGTTGGAACACACGATTATAGGTTATGGTATCCTCGAACTAACTCCTTTGATCTTATAGGCTACACTGACACAGATTATGTAGGCTGTAAAGTTGAACGGAAAGCACTAGCAGGCATTGTCAATTCCTCGGACATTCTCTAGTGTCATGGCATAGCAAGAAATAAGCTTGTGTATTTTTATCCACAACCGAGACTGAATACATTGCAGCAGGGAGCTGTTGTGCGCAAATTTTGTGGATGAAAAACACATTGCTTGATTTTGGTTTTAATTTTAATCGCGTACATATACTATGTGATAATACGAGTGCAATTAATTTAATAAAAAATCATGTTCAATATTCTAGAACTAAGCATATTGAGGTTAAGCATCATTTCATTAGAGATCATGCTCTTAAAGGAGATGTGTGTGCTGAATATATCTCAACCAATGAACAATTTGTAGATATTTTTACAAAATCTCTGGCTGAAGAATGATTTAATTATCTGAGAAGAGGTTTAGGAATTACCAAGATCATGTAACTAACAATTTGCCAAAGACTTGTTTGTTTATGTTTGCAGAACCACTGAAGACACAACTTTTGGACAGAGCTTTTAGATGTAATATCTGGAAAACACGACTCCAAAATCCCTTCAGTTGCACTGATTTTATTCCACCGTTTAGATGAACGATTTCGGTCTTAGTCAAAATCCAAAATATCAGTAGCTTAAAATTTATAAAAAGTCCAATTTTTTTGTTATCCGTGAGGAGTAAAGCATAAGTCCAGATGTGACTTTTCAAACGTCCGTGCATTTTTCAAAAATATATCAATATCCTACCTCTGATGAAAAGTCTTTGATGTAAAGTACTTGATTGTACTTATCCTCTCTAGCACCTAGGAAATCTCAAAAAGCTATTTCTTTCTCTGTCCTAGCAATTTGAAACCATCACTGCTCTCTCTACCTCTCTCAAAATTTTAACTTCATCTTCTCCAAAACTAAACTGAAAATCCTTCACCTTCTCTTCGCTTCTGCTATAACGAAAGCAGTAAAATCTAACAAAGGAATTGTGAAAAAGACCAAAATGGGGAAGAAAAATAAAGCAGCGACTAAAAGAAAAGCTATGGACACCAAGCAGAAAAAAAAGAAAATCGCTGAGAAAGCCTCACGACTTGACTCATCTGCAGAGCATACTACACTAGAACACTCTGAAACCGAAGTACCCCGCTTTCTTGAAAAAAAAAACGTGAGTCTAAATTCAATGATTGGCTATCTAGGAATAGAATTGTGATTTCTGGATATCGAGTTAATGCTGGGGGTTTCTTAAATTTCTCTTATATTCTGAGTATGCTCGAAAATCTGGCTTGGGGAGTCTTACTGACAGTTGATGAGAAGCTATACATCTCGTTAGTTTAGGAGTTTTATGCAAATCTGAAAAAGGGACGACTTGAGGAGATTGGAGAAGGGTTCATGGTGCAATGGTATAGCACTAGAGTAGGATCTGTGAATTTAGAATTTGATCATTGATTGTTAAACCAAATTTTTGGAGTGAGAGATGGTGGGATTCAATTTTTCGAGATGAACAAGTTTCCTAAAGAGACATACATTTTTTATTTAGGAAGATTTGCGGAAAGATTTTTTGATGGGAAGAGTTTCAAGAACTCGGGCGATAGAAATACAAAATGGCTAAATAGTACTGGAAGAGTTTTCCACCATATGGTGTCAATCATGGTTGCCCTAAGCTTTTGGCATAAAACTTTAGTAAGTATCATGCAAATGATACTAATGCTGGCTCTTTCTGAAGGTGGACAAATTAACTTTGGATTTTTTGCAGTAAAATTGATTATGTAGTTAAGAAATACTTCTCATAAGGCACTTCTGTATGGTAATCTTTTGACCAAAGTATTCAGGCCCTTCAATGTGGATTTAAATAAGTGTAGGCCTGGTCAGATGAAGACAAATGTGTATAACATGGAATCATTCAAAAAAATGGGCTTTGTTCAAGTGAATAAGGAATGGGTTTTACTTAGAGATCTATCGGATGAAAAGAAAAGAAAAGGTGTTAAAAATCAGGGGAGAAGGAAAAGGAACTGCTCAACCTACAGGAACAAAAAGAAAGGCTGAGATAGCAATAAAGGACCAAAACGGAAAACATCAAAGAAAACGCAGCAGAAAATTTTTTACTTTTTCGAGCCACATCTAGGAGAGAGTACTTACTTTCCTTTATTGGTTGCAGATTAACCAACGAGAGATTGGGTTGCACTGGAACTTGTGTTGGAATGGGAGAAGGAGGTGCCTGCGGTTCAACCGGTATTATCGCCAATCTTCTATTCCTACACATCAAGCGTCTCCAAGCTTCTTCTCTTCCTCTTTCGGAGTATGGCTCTACCTTACTCTTGGGTTAACTTGGTAAAAGCCCATTCTTTGGATAATCAAGATACTCTTCAAGAGAGAAAGAAGAGAAGAACACGGAGAAGAAAAACCACAAGAGGAGGCGCCACTCTCCACCACTAACCAGAACAACGTATGTTATTCTGGTTAGATAAATAAATCATGCTACTTAAATAAAATAAATTCCATTTAGTTTAAGATCAATTCCTTAGTCTATATTTAATTAGGACTCACGGTCTATATTGGGGACCAAAAGACACACCGCCTTGGCTACTAAAATGACCAAAATACCCTTGTCATATAAATAGCTGTATTTTGTATTTTAAATATTTCTTAATATCACCATAAGAAAATATTGACCCCAAGAATAGTGCTACGTTAGCAAAGTCTCCGACCTACAAGTGTAATGACTAAAATATCTCTCTATACATCGCCGTATATTTAGAGAGGAAGAAGTGTACTAACATCTCTCTACATAACATCTACCATCCTTAGGCTTCTAGTCCAATGATCTACGACTTCCTGAATTGTTTTCGCTTTCCAAGGGAGCTACCCTAGAGTAAACATCCAAGTCATGTTTCCCAAGACCCTAGATATTTAGATCATTTAGACAACCACAAGGGGTGATATAGTATAAAAACTATCTTCTGTAAGTTTGTCTTAACTAACTAGTCACACATACCCAATATGCAAGTATATTGGTCCTACAATAGAACCTCAACTATAGCATATCAAAGTACATGC
This sequence comes from Voacanga thouarsii, assembly GCA_026120185.1. Lineage (NCBI taxonomy): Eukaryota > Viridiplantae > Streptophyta > Magnoliopsida > Gentianales > Apocynaceae > Voacanga > Voacanga thouarsii. The sequence goes on along the minus strand of JANUWF010001255.1, from coordinate 5,580,550 downwards.
TTCCAACTTCGTCAGACCACCAACTCACACTCAAGTTGTAGAATACTAGTCCACGCTGTTGCGGTAGTAGTCTAAGTTTCTGCCTTATAATACTTTTAGAAACCACCACTACCGGTCTTATTCTACGTATTCGAAATACGCTTATGTTATGAAGTGATTGGACTACTCACTGGCTAAAGGTAAGCCATTCCCCATTTGAAATTCACAACATAATAACCTAGACATGATGAGATTTCCATTCTCATCAATTGGTTAAGAATGAGTGTTTATGTGTTAAGTAACCCGTGATCCACACCTTACTGCGAAAGACCTCCATTCACATGGACCACTTACTTAAACACAATGGGTCTTCTCCAAACGTAATTGTGCACAAATAAAAATGTAAATTCACAAATAATTTTTGAAAATAAATTCTTTTATTAAAATATTCGATATTTACATCAGAAACCTAGTCTAAGAGGGTATATTTCCCAACAATAAAGTCTTATATTTTCGTTCAAAGCGTAGATGAACCATGTGTTTATATGAAGTTAGACGATGAGAATATGTCATTCTTGGCATTATATATAGATAATATTCTACTCATTGAAAATGATGTAGGAATATTATCATCTATTAAGGTTTGACTATCTAGTCAATTTAGTATGAAAGATTTAGGAGAAACCATTTATATTCTTACAATAAAACTTATTAGAGATAGGAAGCAAAGAATATTATGCTTACTTAGACATCTTATATTGACAAGATGTTGTCAAGGTATAGCATAGATTAGTGTAAATGGGCATTAATGCATTTTAGTCACAGATTGATCCTATCTTTCAAACAGGGTCCTAAGGCATAGGAAGATAAAGAAAGAATGAGTAGGAGTTTTTATGTTTCGTCAGTAGAAAGTCTCATATATGTTATGTTTTGTACAAGACTCAATATCTGTTTTACTATAGGCATAGTTAGCAATACCAGTCTAACCTTGGGGAGGAACATTGACAAGTTGTAAAGCATATACTCAAGTACCTTAAGGGAACAAGAGATTATATGCTTGTTTACAGGGCTAATAACTTGGTCCCAGTCAAATACATAGATTCAGATTTTCAGGTAGATAAATATGGATAGAAGTCTACTAGTGGACAAATCTTCACGTTGTCTGGAGAAGCAATTTCATAGAGAAGTATCAAGCAATTATGTATTGTTGATTCTGCCATAGAGGTTGAGTATGTTGTTACTTCGAAAGCATCCAAGGAGGTAGTTTAGCTCCAAATGTTCTTAACAGAACTTGGAGTCGTGCCTAATATAGACAAGCCTTTGATTATGTATTGTGATAATACCAAAGCGGTATCACAATGCAAGTAATCTAGGAACCACAAGAAGGGTAAGCATATTGAAAGGAAGTACAATCTGATTTAGGAATTCATTCACAGATGGGAGATACTAGTGGATCAAATTTCCTTGGAGAATAATCTGGCAGATCCATTTACAAGACTTTTGGCTGAGAAGGTATTTCGGCGACATTTGGATGACATAGAGGTAGGCACAAAGTGAGAAATTAATAGAAAAATACCTTAAAAGATATAGAAATTCTATAAAGATGTATATTTTGAAATAATAAAAGTATTTTTTTAATAAGTTTGTATTCACATTTTTTTCATACAATAAGATTCAAGTATATTAGTAAGTGATCTACGTGTTGGGTCGTACTTAATAGTAAGGTGCAGATTATAAGTTACTAACATATAAGTAAAAACGTTCTTGATTGATTGATGAAATTGGGTACTTTGTTAATGTTTAGTTCATTACACTACGGTTTTCAAGTGGTGTAAGTGGATCGTGGCATAAAACACAAGATATAGAAGCAATCAAAACATAACAAAAATTGCAGCAAAAGCTTTTAGAAATATTTATACCTCTACGTTTTGGTCTGTGATGATGTAGTTTATTTAGTTGGGAAGGCTGAACAACAATTAGTTCAATTCTTGATGATTCGGGTTCTTGTCTAGCGAGTCTCTGACTCCATCTCATCCATCTCATCCACATAGAAGCCTTAGATTCTCATAATATAACCACAGCCAGAGACTGTCGGTGACAACAATGGGAAGAAGATATGATTTTTTCTTCTTCTTTGATTGATTGCTATTTAGCAAATTATCAAAGAAAATTCATTTTTTTTTTCTTCTACCAAGAGTATACACCTAAAAAGAAAAACCAAAGAGAAAAAAAGAGAAATAATAGAGAGAACCTAGAATGACAACAAAACAACTACACCAATGTTTTTCGCTACTCACAAAGATCATAAGGAGAAGGAAACATCTGAGATATATGATATCTTTGTATCCTCCAAATCATTATCCTTTATTGTTTGAACTTAAGCTAAACAGGCTAAGCCTTTAGTCTTTAGTCCTTGGTCTAAGCTATTAGATTAAGACTTAATTAATTATTTAAACAAGGACTAATTAAAGTTCAACAAATAATTATCTATTTAACCCAAATGTACCATTCCAGTTTCTCAGGTCCCTTTAGTTTAGAAAGGCTAATCCTAATTATTTAATTTGGGTTCAAACATTGAATAATTAATTAACCAACTAAAACAAGCCATTAATTAATTCTCTCATTCGGCCCTTCATTTTATTCTAACCCAATAAATAAATTAGGCTACTTGAATAAAATAAAACTCACTCTTTTAAAGATCAATTTCTCAATCTAAATTACTCAGGACTTAAAGCTATTCCAAGAACTAAAAGACATATCGTCCTAAGCTATTAAAATAACCAACATATTGCTGCTATATAAATAGTTATACTTTACATTTTAAATATTTCATATTATCATTATAAGGAAATATTGACCCCAAGGACCATGCTACGTATAGCTATGTCTATGATCTACGAGTATAATGACTACAATACCCTTCTATATAACACCTATCATTGAGACATGAGAAATATACTAACACATCTCTTAATGACATCTACCATCCTTAGATATCTAGTCCGATAATCTATGATTTTCAATATGTACCTGCTTATTTCTGGGAGCTACCCAAAAGTGTACAATACTAAGTTACGTTTCCAGAGCCTTGAATTATATAGATTATCCTAGACAATCACAAGTGAGTGATTACTCCTTTTAGAAACATAAAAACTATCTTGTATGAGTTTATTTTACATAACTAGTCAAATATACCCAACATATAAGTATATTAGTCCTATAGTGGAACCTCACTTACAATACATCAAAGTACTATTAGAATTTGAGGACTCCTTAAACACAAAAAACACCCTCAAATTCCTCTAGGACCCATGCTAAAATGTATTGTTAAGGACTTGATAGAAGATCATACCTTAAAACGTTGTACAATCTTCCCTGATACGAAAAAAATTCTGTTTGACTGGTCAGATCACTAGTGCTACCTCTGCGAACACCCTCTACAGTTGCACACAGCGAACTTTGTTTTCAACCAAAGTTTGCTAGTGCCCTCGGAAAGTAAACTATTTTGTGGAAAATTTTCTAGGTTTTCAGAGCATTGGACAAATAAAGAGTTTTGTGACGGCTAAGGTTTTTGTTTTATAATACCGAGCCTATATATAAAATATCTAAATTCCTAAAAGTGTTTCAGAGTTCTCTTCTCAACCAATCTCCATATCTGGTAGATCATATCTTTTGATATAGCTCATATCTTTATAAAATCGAATTTCAAAATATATGAATTATTTTACCAGATAATTTTGGTAATTATTGATTAATCTATCAAATTAGATACAAGATATCTAGATGTCTTTCAAATATATCGATCCTAGATGTCTTTTCTAAATACAATGTATCCGGGTATACTTCTATATACGATGAATTTGGATACATTTCCAGACATGACGAATATAACCACCAAAACATATTATAACTACCCAAGTTAAAATGAAGATCCGTGATTTCTTTAAATCAAACCAAAATTTGATATTTAATCATTTTGTCTCACGATATCCTGATTAAACATAAGGGATAGAACATGTCATCCTTATAAAGTTTAATCAACTATTTCATGATTTCTATGTAAACTATTTAAACAAATGATATTAATATCTTTAATTGATACAACGACTATGTATTTTAATAGTTTAACTCATCAAGGAGCCCATGGATATCTCTCTCAAGAATGAGAAGGACAATTTACTTCATTTTCATTCACATTCCTCTTCCTAATTTATTCTATATTCAACAATAGTCTTATTCAATTATCTAGTTAAAGATAACTTAAGACTATGTCAAGATATAAAGTCTACCAAATAGGAAACATTGATAAATTTAGGTCAAATGACATATAATATTATAAATTGAGAGAGAAGTACTTATGACAAGTCCCATGAAATACTCTCATAGTGGGTCATATCTAATACAATGTTCCTTAACATCTATTTATGTTTTGACTTGATATCCCATATATCCATGACTAGTAAAATTATTGTATGGCATTGTGTTTAGATCCTCGTGTAAAAATTTTGGATTTCATAGTATTATCGAATATCATTACGAAATATTAAATTTTGATGAATCTACAATACTTAGGTAATGCATGATAAAAGATATAAAAGAAAAAATAGTTAAAACTCTATCTGATATGTATAATTTATATGAGTTTGAGTCTTTTTATTCTAGCTCTACTACTATAAGTAGAAAAGGTTCATCATCATCATCTAGCAGTCAATTTCAACCACCATAAAGATTAACCTCTTCGATTTCATCAAAATTTAATCTATGGGGTATCATGAAATGTCAAAGAAGATCAACCACTGCCTATAATGAGATGATAATTTACGAGATGCAACTTCTCATAGAAAATGAGAATCGACATTTTAACATTTGTAGTTAGTGGAAGGATTATATAAAGGAATACCCAATTTTAACCAAAATAGCACGTGATCTTTTGACGTCACCTATCTCCACAGTACCATCGAAAAACATCTTCAGTGAGAACACTCGAATAATTGATGAAAGAGGATCTCGATTGGCTCCTCATACTTTAAAGATGTTAATATGTAGTAGTAGTAGTTGGTTCACAGCTAAAGATATGATGATCAATTCGTGGATTATTGATGATGACTCAGATGAAGAATTGGGTGAACTAAATAGTTGTTTAGTATTTCGAATAACTAGGAATTTAGAATATATAATATTATTATGTAATTGTTTATTTTTATTTTCAAAATTTTATTTTTTTTAAATTTTAATCATTTTAATATTTTAAAAAGGTTTAGGCATCAAGTTTCCCTCTTATGTAATACTTATTTTATTAATAAATAAAATCGGTAGAGGTCTAAGCCAAACCCCCTACCACTTCAATGTGGCTTTTTTATGATTTTAAATAATCGTGCTATTTAAGTAATAATAAAAAATTTCAAAACAAAAGCATATTTAAATATTTTTAATCGAATTAAGAGAGAGAGAGAGAGAGAGAGAGAGAGAGAGAGAGAGAGAGAGAGAGAGGTGAGGCCCGGACCGGCCCACGGATCTCATAGGCCCTGCCTATACATAGGACCAGCCCGTATGACAGGGGGCCAGTCCCTCGCATGGCCCCGAGCCCATGTGAGCTGGCCTACGTGCCATTGCTAGTTGAGATTTCCTCCATGAGATATAGATCCTATTGTATATTGATCATGTATCTTTAGATTGATCAAGATTGACTTATACAATAGAGCTTCTATGCCTTTTATAAAAGGAGTGATCATCCTTTTGTAGTGGTCTGAGATAATCTATAAAATCTAGGGCCCTGAGAAATGACTAAGAGTATTGTTTTAATGGTCGCTCCCTTTAGATAAAAGGTTATACTCTTTGAGGTCATAGATTATAAACTAGATACCAAATTATGGTAGATGTCATTAGAGAAGATAATAGTACCAACTAGTCATATCTCAGTGATGAGTGTTACATAAAGGGTATTTTTGTCATTACACCTGTAGGTCAGAGACAACCTTGTGCAATATTATCCTCAAGGTTAATATATTCATATCGTGATGAATAAATATATTTAAAATACAAAATGTTACTATTTATTTAGTATGGGCAATTTGATCTTTTTAGAAATCAAGAATAATATGTCTTTTGGTCCTCAAAGTAGTTGTAGAAACTGGAATAACTAATTTAGTCATTATCCAAATTATTTGGATTATTTGAGGGATGAGAGAATTTATTTTAGAGCAAACTATCCAATTGACACTCAAATTATTTCGAAATCCAAAATTTTCCCTCCAACTAAAAAAACATAAAAACGTTATTTGAACTTTTTAATAGTTCAGATCTTACCCTTCCGTCTGTTGACCAACGGTCAACTTGCAATTCTATTAATTTTTAAAGGTATTTCGATAATTTTATATTTTTACTTAAAAATATATTATTTTCCTATTTTTATTCATTTCTTTTATCTTTATTTTAAAATTTTTTTTCCCTTCTTTTCTTCTTCCTCTTCTCTAATTTCCCAGAAAACATTCTACTAGGATCAATGAAAGCGTTAAAGCCATAATTTCATGAAGTCTTTGATTTCTTGAATCAAATTTCAAACCTTAATCACAATTAGATTTGCAGGAGGAGATGAATCCATTACTACCATCTCCAAATCTTTCCTTAAACCCCTCTCAACTGATCCCCACCATCACTATAATCTTATCTACTGCCGTCAACAATGGCACTAGAAAAGCTGTAAACACTAGCACAGCTGCTACTAGCATAGTCTTCGAAATCTCCTTCACCCGTTCTCCCAAACCCATTACTTCCTCCACTAGAGCCACCATTCGAAATCGTAAAAACATGAAAGCAATCAAAACCCAAATTCTTAAATTTGATTCAAGGGCTTCTTGATCTTTTTTGCAATTTAAATCCACAAGCAACATCAAGTGGAAGCCTTTTCATGGGGAAGAAAAAAAAAATCCACCAAAGAATTGATAGAAATAAAGAAAAATCTACAAGCAACAACACCAAAATTCCACATGCCCACACTCTAAAATCAATTCTTTCCCACAAAATCAAACGATTTCTAAATAACCCAAAAACCTCTGGAAGTGCTCAAGAAAATGTCGAAGTAGAAGACTTATTTGGCTCTCTCCCAGGCCTAATCATTGCTAGGTGAGGACTGTCAACCTAATCGTTGCTGCTGGCCCATAACTTTAGTAAGGTAGGTAAGTTCAAATCAAAGTCCCAATAGCTATTGGTGTTGGTAAAACCAATGCCTTTAGATGAGTTGATCTTGCTAGCAGTAGCAATAGCAGTGTTTCCACTCCCGATGGTGCCATCATAGTGACAACGGAGAAGACACAAAATTGGTAATTCAAAGGACGGTATTGAAAAGTCATGGAAATGGAGGTTGGAATTGGTAGGATCATAAACATGTGAATTGGTGGCTGTGAATGGAGACTATCCCAGAAAGCTGTTGCCATGAATAAGAGAGGAAGAAGAAAAAAAAGAAAAAGAAAAAACATAAAATAAATTCTTTTAAAAGAAAAAAGAAAAAAAATTATCAAAATATAAAATTATCAAAATACCCTTAAAATTGTGAGTTGACTGTTGGTCAGTTGATGGAAGGGCAAGATCTGGACGATTAAAATGTTTAAGGAACGTTTTTAAGCTTTTTTTAGTTGGAGGGCAAAACTTAGATTTCAAAATAGTTTGAGGGTCACCGGGATAGTTTGCCCTTTATTTTATTCTAGAAAGTCCGCCTGGCTAGAATAATTAATTAAGTTCAAGAGTAATTCATGGGCTAGATTAATGAATTAATTTTAGAAAGTCTAAGGTAATATATGAGTTTGAATAAAATAAATAAGGATTAGCCTAATAATTATTTTGGAATTGTGTATTTGTTATTTTGGACTTTAATTTAATAAAAAGGCCCAGATAAAATAACAAATATAGTGGGTTAAATTTTTATTATTTTGAGTTTTATTTAATGACCCAAGATATACAAATAATAAAAGGCCCAATTGGTAAAATAGCCCTAGTTCGTCTTGGATTAGGTCAGCCAGCCTTGAGGACTTACATAATTCTTTTGAAAGCTGGTTAGGAAAAAAAAAAGAATTAATCTCTAGCAAGCTAGCCGCAACTTGTTTCCTTGCTCTCTTTTAGTTTATCCTTAAAAAAATAAACCTAGAATACTTTCCATGATAAATTAATTTGTGAATTTGAGAGGATACCTTGAAAGGTCAAAAGCTCCAACTTTTGAAGCGTTTCATGCATAGGAGCAGGCATTTGATGGGATTTCCAGTTAGCAATATAGCAGAGGCTACTATTTAGATGAGTTCCAGATAGTCTAACGGTCAGCAAATTTTGGTTATTGTTACAATTTCTTCTAGTTCTAGGAGAAAAAGTAAGCATGCGATACTAAACTATGATTTATTTTAGTTTTGCTACGCTTGTGTGATTTTCATTCCTGAACTTGCTACCATTGTGGGGAATCAGGTCATTGGTTAAAAGATTACAAGCTCCATTTGGAAGAAAAGAAAAAGAAAGACAGTGAGACTACCGTTTCAGGTATTTATGTTATAGAAATTAATTTATCTACTTCTGATTTATAGGTATTGGATATCAACTGTAGATCTCATATTTGTGTAAATGTATTGGATCTAAAAAGAAATAGACCTTTGGCAAAAGGCAAGGTAGACCTATGAGCTGCGAATGGAGCAAAAGTTACTATAGTAGTTGTAGGAACATTTGAATTAATCTTGCCTAGTGAACTTATTTTAGAACAAAATGATGTTTTTATGTTCCTGCTATGAGTAGGAGTATTATTTCAGTTTTGGATTAGATTAAAAATGTTTTAAATTTGTTATTTGGAATAACATTGCTCCATTAATAAAAATGGTATTTTCTATAGAGATATCTCGTTATCAAATAGACACTATATTCTTAATCTTTGTGGATCTTCTAATAAATCGATCCATAACATTAATACCAAAATAATGAAATCTAATTATTTAAATCAGACTTACTTTTGGCATTATTGTTTGGCCATATAAATGAAAAATGCATAACAAAGCTTCATAATGATGGGCTTCTAAATTTGCTTGATTTAGAATCTTACAAAACGTGTAACTCTTATTTATTGGGCAAAATGACTAAGGCACCTTTTAAGGGATAAAATGAAAGGGCCACTGCTTTATTAAGCCTAACATATACTGATATATATGGACCAATGAATACACATGTTAGAGGAGAATTTTAGTACTTCATTATATTTACAGATAATTTCACCAAATATGGCACCTATATCTAATGAAACATAAATCTGAATCTTTCTAAAAATTCAAAAAATTTCAAAATAAAGTACAAAATCAGCTTGGCAAAAATATCAAAACACTTCGATCATATCGAAGTGGTGAATACTTGGGCCAAAGATTTGATGTGCATCTTAAGATTGTGAAATTATCTCACAATTGACTCCACCAAGAACACCTCAATGGAATGGTGTATCTGAATGAGGAATAGAACTTTATTAGATATGTTTCAATCCATGATAAGTCAAATAGATCTTCTAATCTCCTTTTGGGGTTATGCCCCAAAAATTGCTATATTTATACTAAATCGAGTTATATCTAAAGCTGTTCAAAAGACACCATATGAGATATAGATTGGGAAATGACCTAGTTTGTCATTTCTCACGATTTGGGGTTACCAAACTTATGTAAAGCATTTATTATCTGATAAACTTACACCCAAATCAGATAAATACATATTTGTAGGGTATCCTAAGGAAACTAAAGGATACCTATTCTATCTTCCAACAAAAAATAGAGTAATTATTACTCGAAATGGATTTTTTCTTGAAAACGAATTTATTTCTAAAAGAATTAGTGTGAATAAGATACATTTTGATGAAATTTGAAAGCCACAATTAGTATCTAAATCAAATATTAAACCTCGATTAGTTGACTCACAAGTTTAATATGAGTCTACTTCTATAGAACAAGGTCCTCGAATGTCTGGTAGGGTTCATGAGTTCCATATTATGATTATCAATTATGAGAAATCCTTATCTCTCAAAAGTTGGCTTTCTAATCCATTGTTTACTCAACTTTCTTGTTTTTAATGTGGTCCTCTTCTAGAAACTATTTTCTAGAGTTCTTTTTTCTGAACAGGATTAGAAAACCTGATACTTTCATTTCAAACCTTTCTATGGTGGTCTTTCCATTACTAACATACTTGTACATAATAGGATTAGAAGCTTAGTTCATATTGTATTATAACATTCTCCAATTCATTCAAATAAGAAATGTGCTGTCACAAGGGATATATTAAAATTTAAAAAAAAATAGTGTTGCTCCATAAACATTTAAAATAATATAAAAAATAATGCACTTGTATTTGTTTTCATTTTTGAGCAATCATTATAATTGTCCTACTTTAATTGTCATTTGTTTTATCATGGTCTTGTCTCATTTATTTCGAATTAATGTTATTGTTACTACAAGTATTAGTTTTATTAATCAGAATACAAAAACTCAAAATATAATTTCTATGTTCTAACTGTTGGGATCCGAGGACTCCAAACTATGAAAAACATCCTCAGATTCCTTCATAGGATCCGAGCTAAACGACTAAATTGACTAAAGGTTTTCGCAAGCATACCTAAAAAACATTCAAAAATTTCTGTCCGTGATCACCAAACGCTGTTGTAAGCAAACACCCTTTACAGCCTCACACAGCAAACTTGGTCTCAACCAGTATGTGCTAGCACCCTCAAAAGAAGTTATTTTTCTGGAGTTTTTCCAGTTATCATAGAAAGCTATATAGAAATAGTGCTTATTAGATGGCTAGGGTTTTTTTTTTTCCTTTTAATACCAAGCCTCTAAAATATCTGAACTCTTTAAAACGGTTTTAAGAGTTCTCCTCTCAACCAATCTCCTTATCTAGCGTATCATATCATTAGATATCGATCATATCAATAAAATCAAATTTCAAAATATACGAATATCTTACTAGATAATTTCAGTAGTTACTTCTACCAAATTAGATACAAGGTATCTGGACGTCCTTCAGATACATCGAACCTGGACGTCTTTCGGATATCCTTTCAGATACATTAAACATGGACATCTATCTAGGTTCAATGTATCTGGACATACTTCAAGATACGATGGATCTGAACGTACACTTTCCAAATACATTGTATCCAGTGACCAGAACACAACCTAAGTTACTCACTTAATGTATGACCTTGTAGGTTTATTTAACACTGGTAGTGTGCCCAAATTACATTTATAAGGCCCATAAATTATAAGCGGTTTCTAGCAAAATTTATAACTACCCAGGTTACAAAGAAGATCGGTGACCTCTATGAACCAAACCATAATTTAATATTCAATCATTTTGTCACATGATATCTTGATTAAGTATAAGGCTTGTAATGTGTCGTTCTTATTAAACTTAATCAACTATTTTTTAATCTCTAATTGATATATTTGAGTACGACCATGTATTCTAATAATTTAACTTATCAAGGGGCCCATGAATATCTTTTTCAAGAATGAGAGGGACAAATTCCTTTACTATCATTCACATTTCTCTCCCTGACTTATTTCATATCCAACATCAGTCTTACTAATCATCTGGTTAAAAATAATCTAAGATTATATTAAGATATAGAATCTACCAAGGAGGAAACAATGATGAATTCATGTCAAAGGACATATAATATTATAATTTAAAAAAGAAGTATTTATAACATGTTGCATGAAGTAGTCTCACAATGGGTCATGTCTAATATAATATTTTCTACCATTTATTTATATTTTGACTCGATATCATTTATATAGTAAAATGTAGTCATCAAGTCATAAGTATACTAATATTTAAGTTAGTATTAGTAGAAGTAATGAGATAATTTTGAAACGAGAGTGAAGTGGTTTGATGGAAGTGGATATAAAAACAAGAGTTGTTGAGGTTAAGTGGTTAGAGTTTAGTAATTAATTTCTAACAATTTGAGTTCAAATCCCAATCCATTTAGATTTTTCCTTAAAATTTTCCTTTTATCTTTTTATAGCCGCAACATATTTCTTGTTTGTAAAAAAAAAAAAAAAAACGAGGGTGCATTTTCTTTGGAGCATGCATTTTTCTTTCTATTAGCAGATAAACCGCTTTTGACAAGCTAAATGCATGCTGGTCGCCTTCTTAAAGCCTCTAGGAACACTTGAATCAATTTCAAATTTCCTTCGTTTTCTACTCGGCCGTCGTTTCTGTGAAATTTTGAACTACTTATATATGTATAAAAATATCCATGTAGGTTCCCACTGATTCTCGTTGCTAAACTGACTGGCATCTTCATTTCTTTCGTTTAGCTAATCCAACGATGCTGCTTCTCTTTGGTTAGTTGGGCAATCTTTTACTAACCAAACAACAGACCCGCGCTATTTCCATGCTTCTGATAAAAATCACAGCCATTGCTTCCTTCATTGATGCCACTCTAGAGGATCCTCCATACCATGAGATTCTTTTTTTTTTTTTTTAAGTATTGAAAATATTTGGAATTCAAACTTCTACAACACCTCCTAAACTTACTCAAAACCATCACACCTCTATTAATCCAATCTTCATCAGATTTCCATTAGCACCAAAAAAAAAAAATAATAATAATCAAATCCTCCAATGTTTCCTATTCTTCTCTTTTCTCTCAAACTGAAGTGGCACACTTCCCCTTTCTTTACTCTAAAGCACAACACACATTTACAAACTCACCTCTCTTCTCAAGTCTTTCAACTTCTCCAACGTCATTCCAAGTCTGAACATTTCCACTTTCTTTTTCTCCAAGAGCTCGGTCCCTCATTTTCTATACGTCGTTTAAGCACCAAAAGTTACCATAGACAAAACCAAGCAAAGCGCATTACCAACTGGTTCCTAGCAATCAACTGAACACTTTCATTTCTCAAAAAACGGAGGCACACTCTTTCACTTCCTGCTTCACCATTTCATTCCAAAACCCAAGGTAATTAAACACTCAATTTCTCATCTTATCTTATTTACTCTCAACTGAAACATATCTCCTTAATCTCTTCATTTTAAACAATCTAGAATCAGCCTCCTACTCACGGTCCTTCCCATTTCAAAAGCTTCAATCGGCTTCAAGCAACAACCCAATCCGTGGACAAGTAGGCTTCTTCCTTCAAGTAATCCAAAAATCTTGTTCTTTACCTTTTAATTATCTTATTTATTTACAAGCAAGGAAAGCCTTGGTTTTGCTTATCTTTCCGTATAATGATGATTTTTTTTTTAATGTGATGCTTGTTGCGGATCTTTTAGTTGTGGGAGTTTTCATTCTAAATTTATATATATTGGAGATCTAGCTGTTAATGATGTTAGATATAACCCTGAGCCCATGATTTAGCATATTTGTGTGCGTTGGTTTATGTATCGGATCTACCTTGACTACTTATGATTTACTTGTGTATATTAAAACTATAAACAAAACGGAGGAAGTATATCATATATTACGTTATAACCATATTATATTAATCAATGTTATTATTGTAACATGTATATATTTGCTCAAATATATTAGTTTCAATATTAGTGATTAGTTTATTACTATTATGTTTAACTAAAATAATATGATTATCATATTATTATTTTTATAATAAATTATTTTAATGTATTCTGTTATTATTATCGTATTCCAAATAATTATATTATAGTCACTATTATGATTTGTATAATATAATTTAGTATCTATTATTTATAAAAATTTAACATTTGTAGTATTTATTTAATTATTTGCTCATTTATCTATTTATTTATCTATCTACTTATTTCTTATTCATGATTTATTGTTTATTTATTATTTATTACTTATTACTTATTACTTATTTATTATTTGTTATTTATTTATCGATTTGATTATTTATTTATTTGTTTGTTGGTGCATGTTATTTAGACTATTATATTAGTGTTGCCTTACAAAAGGAGAGCTGATGAGACTGAAAATCGGCTACTCTTCCGATAAATATAAATAGCCCGATAGAAAAATGAATATGAGCTAAACCTTTTAAAAGACGTGAATTCCTTGAACTTACTATAGAAAATGTCCAAAAAAGCAAAAATATTGCATGTGGAAGCCAATTATGACTGAAATCAGTGTATTTCGATTGATCTTGATAAAAAGAACAAATACAGAAGTACTGAAATTTGAAATCAAAGTCAAATGACAACACAAAGCTGTTAATAAAGGAATAAAGAAAAACTGCTAGAAAACTAAAAAAATTGTAAATAAAGATAAAGACGAAGAAAATGCAGAATAAAAAGAAATTGAAAACTAAAAATTGATAATCTTGTAGATGTGTTGGTTTGTGTCCTTCGTTTTGGGAATCTTTACCCATTTTATGCTTGCTATGGCGTAGTAACTGACCATATACACATGGAGAAAATCTCGTTTCATGGCTCATCCTTAGTGGTTAGGAATAGTAGTGCTTTACCAATCGTGTCGAGATATGGGGGTGACGACTCATCGGCTCTTGGTTCCGATGTTGACTAAGCACATCAGGTATGGAATTCTTGACGTCATCATCGGGTTAGTAGAATTCCTATCGATTTTAGCTCAAAGTTACCATTGCAACGAATAGGCTAATAGTTGACGTCCATACATGCCCCCTCGAGTCCCGTTACTTTGATGGCGCAAACAGGTGAAGTGACGGGAATCGTACCTCTTTTAATTCGTAGCCCTTCTTTTCCTGATAAAGTTGGAACGTCTTGATCGTTGCAGAAGGTTTTCAACTCCTCGGCTTTGAAGTCTATGAACGGCAACTCTTTGAATTTTACTTTAAACAGTTGTGGTCCCTATTACTCTTCCTTCACCGATACGTAATCCTTCTTTTGAGAAAACTCTATCTCGATCAGACTTCTATCTTTCTATGTGAATTTCGACAATATTTCCTGCACTTCTTTGATAAACGATCTTTGGGTTTTCATGGCCGCTCCAATTGATGATACCCTTTGGCTTTGATTCAAATTGAGGCTAACCTGTACACCTTGGGCCCTTGGTTACTGCCGACGGAAGCCACCATCAATCATTTATGATTTGCCCATCCGAAGGGTTTTTCCCTTCTGTTAAACCAGGATGAATTTTCTATGGTCGGTCTGCCATTTTCCTTCCACCATTGTCCGCATCCTCTGAAGAATTACAAAGAGTGGCATGATCGTTGCCACGCTACTTTCGGTTCCCTTTGGGATCAGTGGAGCATCTGAGATGCCATTATAATGTCCAACTTTGACACGACTTTTGACCGCAACCTTTTTGTTGTTGTTTTGCCATTCTAGTCTCAGACAATCAACGGTTTCATATTCTCCCACGGGACATTTTTCCTGACTATCTTGGACATCTGCACCATCTTGGGTTTTTGATGCAATGGAGACGAGGTTCCTAGCCTCCATGATAACGAGGGTTTGTCTACTGTTGAAGTCTACCTTGACAAAGCTACTGCCTCCTATGGTAATTTCATGGCTGCCCAAAGGGGCGTAAGAGGCATTCCGTCAGAGCAAGAACATGCCTCCTTTCTATGGTTGTGGCTCTGCAAATACATTCTTTGCTCCCACTCGACGGGGATAAGCAACAATTACTGATACTATGTATCGGTTATGCTGAGGAAGAAAAGGTGCTATGACCTAGCCTCCTTGGTGCTGGCCTTAGTCTATCGGCTGATGAATGAGATGACTTTGGCCCTATCGGCTGGTAGTGACCCGACCAACCTTGGCGGCCCTCTCTGGGTCATGCAACTGTGGCTTTATCAGTATGTCCCTCAATTTGGCGTCAACAACCTTTCTGGGGACTCCACGGACTCTTCTAACTAGGCTATATCGGCTATTGAGAACCCCTGTGAACAGATCTTTTGCTGGGTACCATTGTGTCCTATCTTCACCAGAATCGCCTCCAGAACGTACCTCACTTCTTCTCCTACTCTACTCGAGAAACTAGCCCTCTTTGGTTGACGAAACTTGTCGATACATGGGAAGGTTCCTAGCAGACCATCTAGGCTAAAATGATGGGTCCCAAGGAGCTCTTTTTAGGGGCCAAACCAAGTGCCCAAATCCTCCTGTAAATGTTACAACCCTTATTGCTTTTTTCGGCAATTTAGATTGATTCTTAACATCCCTACTGATCCTGGTCGTATATCATCTTACACTGTTATGCTTGTCCTATCGATTGAAGATGTGCACACTTTAGCCGATAGGTCTCTAACCATTCTCTATTCTTTTGAGTATCATCACTTCAGGTCATCAAGGAGGCCACACCCAACTTCAACTTATGGCAACGACTGATGAGTAAGATACTCTTCTCCGCCCCTGTGAAGACGTGGTTGCTTAGGCTGGCTGGGTCGGTATCAGCGATGGTGGAAACATCAGTGCCAAAGAAAGGTAAGCAGTGCAAGATATCAGCTAGTCCAATTGCCGCACCGTTATTCCAGATGCCGCCGGTGAAGAAAGCCCCCATTCTTCCACCTATTGATGAGGAAGAAGAAGAAGAAAAAGAAATCATCCTCCCTTTACTTAGGCGATCAAAAAGATAGCAAGCCACCCATACCCCGACAATCACTAAGGTTTGGATCTCCTATGTTAAACATTTTTTCTGATATGCTTCAATTTTTTACTCAAAGCTAACTCTTTATTCCCTTCTTTTGCAAAAATAGAAACCCAGCCAATTGATTATTTCTGACTCTTCCTCAGAGTCGACGGAAGCCATGCCCCCCTTGTCACCTGCAAAAATAACACCAGTTAAGGAAGGAATTTCGGCTGTTTCACCTTCATTAGCTGTGCCCTGAACATCAGAAATGCCCATCTCAAAGAAAGCAGCAATCAACAAATCTATTTCTCCTCCTGCAAAAACAGCCTCTGAGCCCCCTGTGTAATACCCCATATTAGACCGCCTTTAGTATGTGGGGAAAAGTCATACATGTCATATTGTGTTATACCACATTTGATGATTTGAATTATTTTCATGAAAATATCAGTTTGTTGTTGCGTGAGTTAATTTGTTCTTGAAGTGGTTGTGGTATTTGAGGTAGTTGAGTTTTATTTTATTCAAGAGAATTTATTAGAAAAATGGATGAAGTAAGTGAGTATGAATTAAGGGAATTTATTGGGAGAATATTTGCCAAGAATCAATGTGGTTTAGCGGATAGAGCTTAGTGTGTGTTCTTTGGTGGGCTTGAGTTCGAATCCTAACTATCTCAAATCATTTCCTTTCTTTTATTTTCCTTCTACCCTAATTTTTCCTAACTTTGGCCGAAATCCTTAAGGTTTTGGAGACCAATTCCCTAAAAATTGGGGATGTGCTTTATCTTGGAAATTATTTTATAAAATTAGTAAATTAAAATTTTGTTCCTAATATCCTATCATAATTTTTTTTTTTTTTAGAAAATAGAAGGCAAAGAGCTGGATTTAAGTGAGATGTTTGTCCCTTGGATTAAGCCAAGGGTTTCGAAATTTTGAAGGGGGAAAAGGAAGGGGAAAATTCAGTAGCTACAAGGATTAGGAAACTAGAATTTTCCCTACCAAATAACTGTTTAAAAACTATTTAAAATTACTCAAATTAATATAGGGAATTAATTAAACTATTCCCTAAATAAATGATCTAAATCATTTCTAGGGTTTTCTGGAAAATTCCCTTATAATAGCTGCTACACATAGGGTAGAATAACTTACCTAAAACACTCCAAAACCTAACTAGGGTTAACTAAAAAAACCCTAACCAATTAGTACTTGATTTTAGCCAAAAGAATACCAGAATTTCAGCTCCATTGCCTCCAGAATTTCGTCACTGTTCACACACACACACACACACACTCACTCACGAAAATTTCAGCTTTTCATTACTCTCAACTTCCTCTTATCTTAGGCAAAAACAGCTACACAAAACCCTAATCTTTCCTTCTCCTAATCTCGTCCAAGAGGAAGCCAGAAAATCAGCTTCTTTCATCTCTTTTTCCTTCCTTATTGTGGCCACAATAACAGCCAGCAAACAGCCACCAAAAACCAGCACTAAACCCCTTAAACCCTGCTGGAAATCGGCTACAGCAATAGGGGCAAAAGCTGTCACCTTTTCCTTCTTGTGATCAAGAGACCAAAACAAGATCAAACCCTACTAAACCCTAAAACACCTCAACCTAACATATTCCCTTCATTAAACCAACCACAATCAAACCCTAAAACACCCTCTACTACTCCAGAATTCCAGCCGCCACTCTCTCCAAAGATTTCGTCTTTAGCAACCTCCAAGCATCTCCAAACTTGAAATCTAAACCTAAGGTGAGTAACCCTTCAAACCCTTTCAACTTTCATTCAAATAATCTTTCTCTTTTCTCCTCAATCTCGGTCATCAAGGGGCTGATCCTTGTCTCCTTTTATTGGAGATTTTCGAACAAGAAGGCCAAGAGCACTACAATTAACCTTTCTTCCTCAAGTGAACCCAAGCAACCACCAAAGGCATCACCACCATAAGGTTGCTTTTATGGTGGTGTTGTTATGCATGGAGGCTAGATGAAAGTATGAATAGACTATACTGATAAGTTTGAGGGTTCAATAGAATGAGCTAGGCATGTATGTCTTTGATCATGATTGAATATTGCTATGAAAGTCTAGATCTGCAGCATGTTGATTAAAAATGAGATCTTTTAATAACTAAGGGGCTGTTTATAATGATTTTATGCTAGTTGAATCTAGGAGTTGTTATATAGTGAATCGATCTAGATCAATGCATGGGTTATGATCAATAGAATGGGAAATGGGGGGTTATACCTGTGATTTAATGGATTAAAGTCCTTAGACACTATAGATTAATTAGGTAATTAAAGAGATCATGGGGAGTCATGTTATATGAAGTAATTGGTGGAATGATTAAATCCTAATTATGGGATTATTTACTCTAGATAAGGAATGGGTGGAAATAAGAGCAATAAATTGAGTTAGATCTAGCTGTAATTTATTCAAGTCCCTACATAACTGTTTTGATACAAGTTATATGTTTGCAAGCAATTTTTACAATGTTATTTGGAATTGATGTCAATATAATATTTTGACATAAGGATTGAGCATTGACTAAAAATGATGAGTTATACTGGATTGTTGTGAGACTTGGTTTGGAAATATGGATGTTTTATGCTCAAAACGGATTTACGAAATTTTATTTATTCAAACTCAAAAATGATTTCTTACACTATTGTCAAACGATTTGAAAATACTATTACGAAAACTACGTTTTGCAATCAAACTAATTAAAGACTTTCGGAAAAGAAAAAATGATTCTGCCCCTAATTAGGAAGCGTTGAGTACTTAGCAAGGGTATGCTAGTAGTACTAGTCTCGAAGAGCAAGAATGAGTCTTCTGGTAGGAGGCCACCTCTAGAAGAGGAACTCAACTTAGAGAGGCGACTGTACTACTTAGTCAACCCATCCGAGCTAGCATATTGGTCCATGTGGACATTGTTGATTCAGATTGGACAATCGGAATATTGGGTGTAAAGATGGAGAAGTATCTCACCTAGTGGGTGGATCCCCCACTACCCATTGTTGAAAGAATACATTGGGAAGCTATCATAGTGGTAACCATGATATGGATTGTGTTACTATATTGTTGAATCATTTACTAATTCCTATTTAATAAATATGATGAAACAATGATTTGTTATAAACTATTTTGGATTCATTGAGCAAGGCTCCTTTGTATAACTGTTATTGATGAAATTAACTTGCAAACATGATTTTGTGATTTGGATAAACCTGCATACACGCAATGGTTACAATTGACACTTGCACACACGGGACTTATTGAGATGTCAATCTCACACTTTTTATATGATTTCAGTGGATTGCTTATATTGAGTAAGGTGAAGCTAGGGTTGAGCTCCAGCTTATTTACTTAGTTCTGTTTTTGAGTTTGTTTCACGAGACGTTTGTTAGTTTTGAGTTCCAGACTTGTATAAGTTTTGCTTCCGGATGTAATGGAATTATTCTTTAAATTTTTATTTAACAGTTTTGTTTTATTTTGTACTTCGTTATAAAGACCCCTGGTCCTTTAGACGAGGCGACATCCTACTCTATCTAGGTACCTAAGGTGTGGGGTGTTACACTCTGTGGTAGAGCTTCCAAAGGAACCTGCTTCTTGGCAAATAACATCTAAGTCCACTGCACTAGAGCTTCTGCATAGCCTAATTGTTGCCAACCTGCTGACCAGCCAACCTTCCCAGGATGCAATCAGCCGAGCCCTCCTGCTGCTTGTGCAATCGGCCGATTTTGATATTCCTATTGAATTGAAATACCTATCGCTAATTACCTGGGACATATGAGGTTCACCCAATGCTTCTTCTCAGATACTCAAAACAGGAGGGATGAAGCCTCTCGCCAGCATAAGGCTTTGGAGGTGCTCTGAGAGCCGGAAGCTTTTCTGCAGTAGCATTGCCAAGAAGCTTCTACCCGCCTAAGTATCCTTCAAGTTGAAATTTCAGAGAGAGTAGAAAAATTAAAGGACTTGAAAAGCAATTGCGAGAATTCCAAGCGGAGTTAGATTCTGAGAGATAAACTTTGGAGGAAAAACTTGAGGCCGAGGGCGTTTGTCAGCAAATGGTCTCCTCTGCAGAAGAGTCAGCAGTCAAATTTCGGGATGAACGGCTCATACTGGAGGCAGAGGCCACGGCTTGATAATAGGATGCAATGCCACAGAAGGTGCATGAATCAAAGAGACATGCTTCTGACATGCCTTGCATCCAGCTGCATAGGCTACACAGTCCGTGGTCATGGAAGGCCAATAAAATCCATGATGCTGCAGTGTCCATTTTAACTTTGGACCTGCTTAATGAACACCGCATAGGCCTTCATGCATCTCGGCTAATGCCTATGATACTTCTTGCTTTGACAAACATTTTGATAGAATTCCTGAATCGCTTCTTCTAAATAGATCGTTTTCTATCAGTTCAAAGTTCAATGTCTTACATTTTAATTCCCGTGAAACCTAACCAATAGGCTTCCGTAGATATGAAATGATATCAGAACGCCAGTCTTCTTCATGTTCTTCTCCTAATATTTGCTGACACATTACTACCCTGACTCTTTTCTTGAAACCTGAAGCCATTTGAGTTAAATTGTTTGCCCCCTAGTTCTCAACTCGAGAAACATGAGTCAAGATAACTTCTAAAAAGTATTGCAACAATGTCTTTACTTCCTGTAGCTTATCTAAGAAAACAAGGTTAGTGCATTTGTATTCACCTGAAGTCTGTAAGATGATAACCTGAGAATCCCCTGTTATATCGACCATTCATGCATCTAAAGCCTTCAAGATCCAAAGTCCCAAAATAAGAGCATCATACTCTACCTGATTATTTGAAGTCCCCTTTTCTTAATTCAAACAGAATTCTTCCTTATCGTCCGCAAGGGGCTTCAATGATCAACCCGACACCTGCCTTATTTTGGGTGCTAGACCCATCGAACTGCAACTTCTATGGTTTCTATGAAATGTATCCCTATGCCTCTTCTTTTTCAAGATTGAGCACTTCTAAACATGGGTGTTCAGCCAAAAAATCAACTATTGCTTGCCCTTTCATCGCTTTCAAAGGCACGTGAGTCAGGAAAAAAACATGTAGCTTAATAGCCCATTTCATTAAACATCCTTGAGGGCGATTTAACAGGTATTTGACGAGATCAATTTTACACAAGACTTTCACTTCCCTAGGTAACAGGTAATGTTCTAGTTTCATGCATGCATAATATAAAGACAGGCATAGCTTCTCAATAGGAGAATACCTTATCTCGGTGTCCATTAGATTCCAGCTGAGGTAATATACTGCTCTTTCAATCCTTTGTGCAACATCTTGAGCTAGCAGGCATCCAATAGATTCTTGAGCCGCCGAAATGTATAATTTCAAGAGTGCCTTATCATGTGGTGGCATTAAGATAGGTGGTTATGATAAAGTCATCTTAATTTGATCAAAAGCCATCTGGTGCTCCGGCTGCCAGAAGAACTCTAGAGACAACTTCAAACAGAGTAGAGAAGAGAACACATTTTGCTTTCCTACAACATTTGCTAGAAAACGTCGTAAGAAATTAATCTTTTCTAGGAAACTTTGGAGCTCTATTTTTTTTTATTGTTGTAGCATTGCTTGTAGAATATCCCTTGCTTTATTTCGATCCACTTCGACTCCTCTTTGGTGCACTAGGAATCCAAGAAAATTTCCAGCGGAAACTCTGAAAGCATATTTGGTGAGATTGATTTTTAGCCGGTGTTTGCACATTCGGAGAAAGGTTTGCTCCAACCACCTTAGGTGTTGTGAGAAAGTGGGCGACTTAACCACTAAATCATCAATATAAATTTTCATAATCCTACCGATGAGATCATGAAAAATGAGGTTCATGGCTCTTCGAAAGGTAGCTCCGGCATTCTTCAAACCGAAGGACATAACTAGCCATTCGAATAAACTGATAGAACCTAGACATCGAAAAGCTGTCTTTCGCGTATCTTCTTCGGTTATAAATATCTGATTGTAACTAGAGTATCCATCCATAAAGCTTAAAAATTAGTTTTCTGCTGTCGAATCTACCAACATGTCGGCCATCGGCAGTGTATTTATCATTTGGTGTGGCCAAATTTAAATTTCTGAAATCAACACAAACCCGCAGCTGGCCGTTTTTCTTGAAAACGGGAACAATATTGGACACCCAGTTCGTGTACTAACAGGTACGGATGAAGCCACAGCGAAGTAGCCTCTCAATTTCTTCTTTGATTCTAGGTAGGAGTGCATGATTAAAACGCCGGGCAAGCTACTTATGAAGCTTGAAACTGTCTTTAATTAGTAAGCAATACTCCACAATGCCTCTGTCCAATCCTGGCATTTCATGATAATCTCATGTGAAACAATCTTTGTACCTATGAATCAAAGTTGTTAAGGCATTTCGTTGATCAAAAGTTAAGCATAAGTTTACCTTTGTAGCTCTGTTTTCTCCAAGTACCCTGATGTCCACCTCCGTTAGAGGGTTTTGAATAATGAAATCGGGTGCATGCTGAATATCGGGGTCCTCTGTTTTCAAACACTTACCTTCCAATCCTTCCATTATAATTTGATTGTGAGTCATGGTGAGCTTGGCATACTGGCTTAGATCAAAGGTAGAGCGGTAAAACACAGACGCATTCATGTGCACTTTTGTTGAGAATGGATTAGAGTCGATTGGTATCTTTTCCACTCACTCTCCATCCCAAATCAACATCCTTTGGTGGAGTATTTATTGAACACAATAGTTCACGCGAATACAATCCCTACCTAGTAAAATAGAGTAAGCCGGCTTTGACATGATTACAAAGAAAACAGTCTTACTAACTTTAGACCTAACTGCCACCTTAAAAGTGATGACCCATTCTTCTTTAGCTGCGTTCCTGGTAAAGTTAAGCATTTAGATATCTGTAAGAGATAAATTGGGCTTATCCTTGTCCAAACGCCTTAAGGTTGCCAACGATATTACATTCAGCACAGCCCTTCCATCAATAAAGACCCAAGAGAATGGCCTTTCGCTGATGTGCGCCTTAATGTACAATAGCTTGAGGTGATTGGTATGCTCTGTCGTTGGGATTGGGAAGAACATACCTTTCGATGGCACCTTGAACTCAATGGGCTCAACAGCAGCTTCTTCCATTGCATGGTAGTTTTCCTCTGCTATTTCTTGTTCAGCTTGTGAGGATTGAAAAAAACAGAGAGCATGCACAAGAGACAAAAATGGAGGAAAAATAACATGAACAAAGAATAGCAGCAGCATAGAAGCATTAAAACCATATCTCTGCGTGCCTTAAATCTTGAAGACTGTGGGAGAATGGATTGATTCACAGGAACAGCTTCCTCTTTCCCATGGGATGAAACCTCCGGTTCAAAAAATGCCAGGCTCTTCAGTTCTCAGAATATGTCCCTCCCTAATCCTTGTTAGTGAACACAGAAAGTGGGTGAGAAGAACCTCAGTCACACACTTCTCGCTGGCTTTGTTGGCTTCTTATGTAAACCAAAAACCAAAAGAGAAATTTAGTTCTCAGTCACAAGAGAGAAATTTAATTTTTCACCCGGAAAGTCGAGAGTCATGAAGCCAAATTAATTATTCTAATAATAATATCCCCGAGATTTAATATTTCAAACATCTGGATATTATTAACAGAGTAATTTTTTGCTTCACCCTAAACTTTATTGAACCGTATCAGGAAAAATCCTATGGTCTAGGCTATTAGGCCAAAATAATATTTATTATTTTTCTTGGACCCGAAAAGTCCCAAATAATAAACATTAATTATTTATTCCTTGGGCTTAAATAAATAACCCAATAAATAATTAATGAACCTAAATGAACCAAAAAATAATTAAACTTTAATTATTTATTTATTGAAATTAAATAAATAACCCAATAAATAATTATTCAAATTGGACATAGGCTCTGAATAATTAATTAACCAATTAAATCAGACAATAAATTTCGCTCAATTTATTTTATTCTAATCTAATAATAAATTAAACTTCCTGAATAAAATAAAATCCTCTTTAACTAAGACCAATTCCTCAACCCAAAAATTAATTAGGACTTACGGGCTATTCCGAGGACCAAAAAGACACATCGCCTTGGCTACTAAAATGACCAAAATACCCCTACTATATAAATAGTTTTTTTTTTTACATTTTAAATATTTCTTAATATCACCATAAGGAAATATTGACTCCAAGGACAATGCTGCATTAGCAAAATTTCCGACCTACAGGTGAAATGACTAAAATACCCCTCTACACATCGTCATACATTTAGAGAGAAAGAAGTGTACTAATACCCCTCTAAGTGACATCTACCATTCTTAGGCTACTAGTCCAATGATCCACGACTTCCTGGAGTGTTTCCGCTTTCAAAGGGAACTACCCTAAAGCAAACATTCAAGTCATGTTACCCAGGGCCTTGGACATTTAGATCATTCAGACAACCACAAGGGGCGATATTGTGTAGAAATTATCTTGTACAAGTCTGTCTTAACTAACTAGTTATATAAACCCAACATGCAAGTATATTAGTTCTACGATAGAACCTCAACTATAGCATATCAAAGTATATGCTTCCAGCTTCGTCAGACTACCAACTCATACTCAAGTCGTAGAGTACTAGTCCACGCTGTAGCGGTAGTAGTCTAAATTTTTACCATATAGTACTTTTAGAAACCACTATTACAGGTCATGTTCTACGTATTCAAAATACGCTTATGTCATGAAGTGAGTGGACTACTCACTGGCCAAAGGTAAGCCATTCCCCATTGGAATTCATAACATAATAACCTAAACATGATGAGATTCTCATTCTCATCAATTGGTTAAGAACAAATGTTTATGTATTCAAATAACCCATGATTCATACCTTACTGTGAAAGACCACTATTCACATGGATTACTTATTTAAATACAATGGGTCTTTTCCAAATGAAATTATGCACAAATAAAGAAAATAAATTCACAAATGATAAATTTTTTTATTAAAATATTCGATACTTACATCAGAAACCTAGTCTAAGAGGGCATATTCCCAACACAGCCTTTACTCAAAATTGTAATGGGAGATTGCTAAGCATATTTTGACTCGTGAAAGCACACACATGTTCATCTAACCACCTCTCAGGCATTTATTTCTACTGAGCCCGTTTCCTCTCTTCCCACCATTTCTGAGTTTTTGTAAGATGGGGACAATAACCTAGGAAAACTGGCTCTTTATGAGGTACATATACTGTAAACTTCTCATCTTTCCCATGGAAGTGAGCTGCGAAGTTTGAAACAGCAAGCCGGATGAAAACTGACAGTCGATCATCTAGCCTTTGGAATGTTATTCTTTCCCCCTCCAAGGTTTTAGACCGTTCCTTGATGACAGAATCTCCTAGCTTATACTCCGCATCTTCCTTGCACGTCTGTACCATACTTGCATTAGCCGCTGGGAATGAATCTGTATCGACTAGAGTTTCTTCACGTTTGTCAGCAAATCTCACATTTCCTTCTTACAAAGCCTTCTGAATTGTGTTCCTAAAAACAACACAACTATTGGTATTATGAGAAAATGAATTATGCCACTTACAATAATTCTTACCCTTCAACTCCTCTAGACTTAGGACTTTGTGGCTGAGAGGTAAATGGATCTGTTTGTCCTTGACCATCTGATCGAAGATTTGCTCGGCCTTTGATACGTTGAATATATATATGGATGGTTCTGCCGGAGAAACCTCCTTCTTCCCTTTACCAAGCCTCAAACAAGCACAAGTGTCAGATGCACATTTCACTATCTCTGCTACCATCACCTCCAACAGTTGTTCCTCCTCGCTGTCTGTAATATCGTCCACAACTGATATCATGGTTTGCCCATGAGAGAACTTAACAAACCATCTCTTCTCCTTTTCCTTGATCATGTCCTCTATTCTGACGGCCTGAGACAGTAAGTGGGATAAATCAAAAAAGTCCTGGAGAATGAGACGCTCTTTGAGTTGCGGATGTATTCTACTGATAGCTATTCTGGCACACTCTATTTTTTACAGTTGAGTGGTGCAATTGGCCTTAATCTATCGAAAACACACAATGAACCCTGCCACACCTTCGGATGATTTTTGCTTGACCGTCAAGAGATCTGCTATGGAAAAATTCATTCCATATTTGCCCATGAATACAAAAAACTGGGCATTAGATTTGCATACCAAGTAAGTGCTACCCCTATTAAAGATAAAGAAAATAATTACAATTTATGCCTGTTGGGAAATATGCCCTCTTAGACTAGGTTTCTGATGTACATATCGAATGTTTTAATAAAAGAATTTATTTTCATAAATTATTTGTGAATTTACATTTTTTATTTGTGCACAATTACGTTTGAAAAAGACCCGTCGTGTTTAAATAAGTGGTCCTTGTGAATGGTGGTCTTTCACAGTAAGGTATGGATCACGGGTTACTTAATACATAAATGTTCATTCTTAACCAATTGGTGAGAATAATAATCTTATCATGTCTAAGTTATTATGTTGTAAATTTCAAATAGGGAATGACTTACCTTTAGCCAGTGAGTAGTCCACTTACTTCATGACATAAGCGTATTTCAAATACGTAAAACAGGACCTATAGTAGTGGTTTCTAAAAATACTATATAACAAAAATCTAGACTACTACTGCTACAGCGTGGACTAGTACTCTATGACTTGAGTATGAGTTGGTAGTCTGACGAAGTTAGAAGCGTGTACTTTGATATACTATAGTTGAGGTTCTATCGTAGGGCCAATATACTTGCATGTTGGGTATGTGTGACTAGTTAGTTAAGACAGACTTGTACAAGATAGTTTCTATACTATATCGCCCCTTGTTGTTGTTTGAATGATCTAAATATCCAAGGCCCTGGGAAACATGACTTGGATGTTTGCTTTAGGGTAGCTCCCTTAGAAAGCGGAAACAATCCAGCAAGTCGTGGATCATTGGACTAGAAGCCTAAGGATGGTAGATGTCATTTAGAGAGGTGTTAGTACACTTCTTCCTCTCTAAATGTACGGCGATGTGTAGAAGGGTATTTTAGTCATTTCACCTGTAGGTCGGAAACTTTGCTAACGCAGCATTGTCCTTGGGGTCAATATTTCCTTATGGTGATATTAGAAAATATTTAAAATGCAAAATACATCTATTTATATAGCAGGGATATTTTGGTCATTTTAGTAGCCAATGCGATGTGTCTTTTTGGTCCTCGGAATAGCCCGTAAATCCTAATTAATTTTGGGTTGAAGAATTGGTCTTAGTGAAAAAGGATTTTATTTTATTCAGGAAGTCTAATTTATTATTGGATTGGAATAAAAATAAATAAAAAAGAGTTGAGAGAAATTTATTATCTAGTTTAATTGGTTAATTAATTATTCAGGGCCAAGGTCCAGTTTGAATAATTAGAAAATTAACCTGGGCTTAAACTAGAGGGGAATAAGCTTATTTAATTATTTATTGGGTTATTTATATAAGCCCAAGAAATAAATAATTAATGTTTAATTATTTTGGTTCATTTGGGCTCATTAATTATTTATTGGGTTATTTCTACAAGCCTAGAAAATAAATAATTAATGTTTATTGTTTTAGGCTTTTTGGGTAAAAAAAAATAATAAATATTATTTTGGCCCAATAGCCTGGATCATAGGATTTTTTCCAAATACGGTTCAGAAGAGTTTAGGGTTAAGCTAAACTTTCTCTGTTGATAAAATGCGAGTGTTTGAAATATTATATCTCGGGGGATATTGTTATCATATATTAAATACCTTGTTTTGGCTAGTGAGACTCACGCCTCTTGTGAAAAAAAAAACCCCTATTTTTCCCCTAAGCTCTCTCTTTCTCTCTCTCGTGACTCTCTTTCTCTTGTTTCTGTTCTTGGCTTTTGCTAATCAATAGCAAAAGGGTCAAGAACGTTGAGACCACTCTCCTTGCCTGTTTGTTTCACCAACAAGGATTGAGGCAGTTGAATATTCCGTGATCCGGAAAGCTTGGTGTTCATGCAAACAAGGCGTAGGAAGAGAATAGCAGGTTTTCAACCGGAAGCTTCATCAAGCGGAGGAGAAGGAGCCATTCCTGTGGTCCAGTCGATTCTTTCACAGCCAAAGAAGCTTAGAGAACACAAATGTATGGATTGAACGCTTCCTTACTATTATTAAGCTTTTATTTTTACTTCTGTTTTTTTCATTTTCTCCCGCACAGCATGCTCCTCTGCTTTTCCAAACTGATAAGTGGTATCAGAGCAGGTTGTTTGATTAACTTAAGGAGCATGTTAGTTAAGAAAAAATGGATAAGATCATTATTTGGTGCTTAAGCCTGTGATCCTTCGCTGTTTTGGTATGGGATAGGTGTTTTGTAAGCTTCACAGTGGAAGAATAGGTTTCTGTAAATTTTTATGCTTTCATAGAACAACCGTGTAAATCCAATTTGGAAGGGTATAAGCGAATGTGTTTTGGTTTGGATGAGTTTAACGTCCAAAGAAGATGGAGAAAGAAGCAGGAGAAAAAACGCAGAAGAAACCAAGAAAATTTTCTGCGCAGAAGAAACAAAGAAGAAGGCACTATTCATAAGCTGCTGTGGAAGCCGAGCCGAAGCCAAGCTACCGAATGCATTCTGTGCCTAGAGCCGTGTCGGCTGCGCATCGGCTTGAAGCCACCGCACGAAACAAATGCAATTTGCATGCAATTGCAAATAGCGATTCGGATAAGCGTGCCGGTCAAGCGGGGCAATTCAGACGCATGCGGGTCGGCAGCAGTAGACGTGGGTCGAGCACTGGAGCGGGTCGCGGGCTTGGATAGTCCATCAGACAATCGATTCGGTGCGGCTGGTGCACCGAGCTCACGGTGGACTGTAGTGTAATAGGGCTCCGATCCAGTGACTAAGAGTTTTTTTTTTTTGCAATTTTCTTGTGTTTTTTTTTTTCGTTTTGGGTCCCATACCAGGTGAAGTTAATATTTTTGCAATAGTTAATATTCTTGAAATATATTTGCATGAAAATATTAGTAAGGGATTTTAGGATTAAACAAGACCATTAATTAATTAATTAATGTGTTTAATTCTATTATTTGGGCACTTAGGTTTAAAAATAGAATGCATGAAAATGTATATTGTTTTCTAGCATGTTATTTATTTTGAGTACCTATGTGCGCATTTTCTCAAAGACCAAAGTTTTTAGGAATATTTTTTACAAGAAAAATATTTTTTTTCTTCAAAAAAAATCAAATGGTTATTTTAACTTGAACAAAAATTAATCCTTAGATATTTTCTCAAAGGATTTAATCCTAGATATAGAAAATATATTTGATTTAGATATTTTTGTAAATTAAAATAGAAAGCCATTTTGTTTTATTTTGTACTAGAAAAATTGTTTTGTCAAAATAAACTTGAGACCAAAGTCTCTAGAAAGTTTTAATTAAAAAATTTTGGAAATCATTAAGCTTTTAACTTAAATAAAATTAGTCCATAGGAAAAATCTCTCAAATGATATAAACCTTGACATAGAGATTTTAATGGGTTTAGATATTTTATTTTTGAGTTAAGGGAAAACTTGATGGAAATTTTTAAAAGGATATTTTTCAGAAAACCTTTATTTTAAAAGACCAAATGGAAGAGGGGTTCCAACGGCCCCACGACTTCCATCACGATCCTCATTAAAGATCGTGTGTCCCCTCGCGTCACCCTGGGAGTGAACCTATATAAGATGTGGATACCACAAGAATCTAGATCTAATAGAATGATGCAATTAATAACTCGGGACACGTACTATGATCGGCTAGCCCCTCGTTAGAGGTTATAGTGCGGGGTATGTCTATAGGAAATAAGAGGAAATGGCCATCCCCTCGATAGAGTTATCTTCTAGACCATTACCTAGAAGGGAAATTAATTTGTGATGGTTAACACACTTAACTTAGAGAATTATTTATCTTCCTAAGAAGCTATGTCATTTTTCCTAAGAGCCAAACTTATTATTAGTTTTGATAAAGTGCACAAATTTATTTTGTTTTCAAAAACTAAATCTTTTTCTTTTATTTTTCAAATTTTCAGAAATAGTGGGAGGTTCTTTTAGTCCATTGACTGTTATTCTCCGAGAGAATAAACTAACGGGTCCAAATTATGTGGATTGGAAGAGGAACCTGGATATAATACTCACAGCGGAAGAGTATAAGTATGTTCTTTACGAGACCTACCTTGTGATCAAGGAAGGTTCTATCGTCGAAGAGCGAGAGGCTGAGAAGGCGTGGAAGCAGGCTGACGAAATGGCACGCTGCTATATGTTAGCCTCCATGTCTAATGTGCTCCAGTCAAAACACAAGCACATGGCTTCTACGTATGATATTAGTCAGTCATTGGCCACTATATTCGCAGATAAGAGCCGGCCCGTAAGGCAGGAAGCTCTTCGAACTATAATCAACACTAAGATGGCTGAGGGAGCATCAGTCATAGAGCACATGCTCAAGATAATTGTTGCTTTCGAGGAGGCAGAAATCTTAGGGCTGTCATTGACTCCGAGAGCTAAGTGGATATGGTTCTCGAATCTCGACCGGTTCCTTTACTCAGTTCAAGTTGAACTATAACATAAACAAGTTAAACATGAGTTTAACTAAGTTAATGAAGGAACTCCAGATAGCAGAAAAGATTATGAAGCCTCAATCAAAGGCTATGATTGCTAAGGCTTCTTTATCAAGAATTGGGCCCAAACCCAGAAAGTTCAAAAGGAAGAAGGTAAACGCAGCAGCCCAGCCCAAGACCCTGTCCAAAGACAAACCCAAGGGCAAGTGCTTTAAATATGGACTGAAGGGACACTAGAAAAAGGAGTGTCCGGTTCTTCAAGTCAAGAAAAACCCCACAGGTAATGTTTTCTATCTAGAGTCTATATTAATGGTTGGATCAACTTCCATTTGGATTGTTGATTCAGAGGCCACTGATCATATCTGTAACTCCTTACAGGAGTTTAGAAAAATTAAAAAACTCCAAAAGGGCGAACATGGATTACGTATGGGAAATGGAGCACAAGTTTGGGCCCTTGCAGTGGGAGAGCTGGATCTTGTTTTTTATTGTAATAGAATAGTGGTTTTGAAAGATATTTTATATGTACCTAGATTTCGACAGAATTTTACTTCGGTTGCGAAACTAATAAATCAAGGATATTCTGTATCTTTCTATTCTGCTATTTCTATCAGTAAAAATGGAGAAATTTTATGTACTGTGCACTGATGGCAAAACGCAGCACAGGAAGCCATGGACGGGAAAAACAGAGATAAAAAAAAATTAAACGCGAGCCATAAAGGCCATGCGGAAGCGTGAAGATTATACCTTTGCGTTCCTTAACCCTCCTAGGTTGCGTAGGAACAGATTGAACGGCTGGAATCGCCTCGCTTTGCACAATTGAAGGAGCTTCCGGTTGAACACCCGCTAGCCTTCGACTTTGTCTTGTTTGCATTAACGCTTAGCTCTCCAACTCTCGGGATATTCCTCAGCCTAACCTCTAGTCGGTGAACACTATGGTGAAGAGGAAGGGTCTCAATTCTCCTTGATTCGTTTGCTATTGATTAGCTAAGAACAAGAGAAAAACAAGAAGAAGAGACTTTGAGAGAGAGAGAGAAAGACTCACGTGAGAGTCTCCTTAGCAAAAAAAAATTAGGGTTTTTTTTCTTTTCAAAGAGTTGTTTATATTTAGCCAAAATTAGGTCTCTCAATCTCTGATAAACATATCCCCGGGATTTCAAAATACCCAGATGTTATCCTGAGAAACAGTTTGGCCTAACCTTAAACTCCTCTTAACCGTATCTGGAAAAAACCCTAAGGTCCAAGATATTGGGCCAGATAAATATTTATTATTTTTCTTGGACCCAAAAAGCCCAAAATAATAAATATTAATTATTTATTTTCTGGGCTTACATAAGTAACCCAATAAATAATTAATGAGCCCAAATGAACCATAATAATTAATCTTTAATTATTTATTTCTTGGGCCTACATAAATAACCCAATAAATAATTAAACATTAATTATTTCCCCTAGTTTAAGCCCAGGTTAATTTCTTAATTATTCATACTGGACCTAGGCCCTGAATAATTAATTAACCAAATAAACTAGATAATTAATTTCTCTCAACTCCTATTTTATTTATTTTATTCCAGTCCAATAATAAATTAGACTTCCTGAATAAAATAAAATAAAACAAAATAAAATAAAATCCTCTTCAACTGAGACCAATTCCTCATCCCAAAAATAGTTAGGACTTACGGGCTATCCCGAGGACCAAAAAGACACATCGCCTTGGCTGCTAAAATGACCAAAATACCCCTGCTATATAAATAGCTGTATTTTGCATTTTAAATATTTTCTAATATCACCATAAGGAAATATTGACCCCAAGGACAATGCTACATTCGCAATGTCTCCGACCTACAGGTGAAATGACTAAAATACCCCTCTACACATCGCCGTACATTTAGAGAAGAAGAAGTGTACTAACACCCCTCTAAATGACACCTACCATCCTTAGGCTTCTAGTCCAATGATCCACGACTTCCTGGAGTGTTTCCGCTTTCCAAGGGAGCTACCCTAAAGCAAACATCCAAGTCATGTTTCCCAGGGTCCTGGCTAATTTAGACCATTCGGACAACCACAAGGGGCGACATAGTGCAGAAACTATCTTGTATAAGTCTGTCTTAACTAACTAGTCACGCATACCCAACATGCAAGTATATTGGCCCTATGATAGAACCTCAACTACAGCAAATCAAAGTATATGCTTCCAGCTTCGCTAGACCACCAACTTATACTCAAGTCGTAGAGTACTAGTCCACGCTGTAGCGGTAGTAGTCTAGGTTTCTACCATATAGTACTTTGAGAAACCACTACTACAGGTCATGTTCCACGTATTCGAAATACGCTTATGTCATGAAGTGAGTGGACTACCCACTGGCTAAAGGTAAGCCATTCCCCATTTGGAATTCATAACATAATAACCTAAACATGATGAGGTTCCCGAGTCTCATCAATAGGTTAGGAACAAATGTTTATGTGTTAAATAACCCGTGATCCATACCTTATCGTGAAAGACCACCATTCACATGGATCACTTATTTAAACACAATGGAGTCTGTTCCAAACGAAAATCGTGCACAAACAAAAAGTAAATTCACAAACAATTTCCGAAAATAAATTCTTTTATTAAATAATTCGATTTTACATCAGAAACCTAGTCTAAGAGGGCATACAATCCAACAATCTCCCACTTGCACTCTAAGACTAGGTAAGTCCATAGGTGCCCACCCCTATGGCGTCTAAGTGTCTCTTGAAGACTCTCTCAGCCAAAGGCTTGGTGAATGGGTCTGCTAGATTGTTTTCTGAGGTAATATGCTCCACCACGACTTCCCGTCTCTGGATGAAATCCCGGATCAGGTGGTACTTCCTCTCGATGTGTTTCCCCTTCTTGTGGTTCCGAGGCTCCTTAGATTGCGACACTGCTCCAGTGTTGTCACAATACATCACAACCAGCCTATCCATATGTGGTACGACTCCAAGTTCTGAAAGAAACTTCCAGAGCCAGACTGCTTCCTTGGACGCCTCCGAAGCTGCCACATACTCAGCTTCCATGGTTGAGTCAGCAATATAAGATTGCTTGATACTCCTCCATGAAATTGCTCCTCCAGACACGGTGAAGACATATCCACTAGTGGATTTTCTCTCATCCTTATCCGCTTAGAAGTCTGAGTCTGTGTATCTTGTAGGAACCAAATCATCAACCCTGTAAACCAGCATATAATCTCTCGTTCCCTTGAGGTACTTGAGAATATGCTTTACAGCTTGCCAATGAACCTCCCCGGGGTTTGACTGATATCTGCTAACTAAGCCCACGGCAAAGCAGATATCTGGCCTAGTACACAGCATAGCGTACATGAGACTTCCCACCGCCGAAGCGTAGGGAATCCTACTCATTCTGTCCTTTTCTTCTTGAGACTTAGGACAATCCTTCGAAGAAAATGACAACCCATGTCTGCAAGGGATTAGAGCTCCCTTGCATGAGTCCATGCTGTACTTGGCCAGCATCTTGTCAATGTATGTCGCTTGGGATAATCCTAACATTCTCTGCTTCCTATTTCTAAGAAGCCTAATCCCGAGAATGTAGCTGGCTTCTCCCAAGTCCTTCATACTGAATTGACTAGACAGCCAAACCTTTGTAGATGACAATGTCCCTACATCATTTCCAATGAGTAGAATATCATCTACATACAGGACAAGAAAAACCACATTGATGCCTTCAAGTTTCCTGTACACGCATGATTCATCTTCGTTTTGAATAAAACCATAAGACTTTACAGTCTCATCAAAACGAATGTTCCATGCTCTTGATGCCTGCTTAAGTCCATAAATGGACTTCTTAAGCTTGCAAACCATGTGTTCCTGGCCTTCAGCAATGAAGCCTTCCGGTTGGGACATATAGATGTCTTCGCTAAGATGGCCATTTAAGAATGCCGTCTTGACATCCATTTGCCATATCTCGTAGTCATAGTGACGAGCGATGGCAAGGAGGATGCGAATGGATTTAAGCATGGCTACCTGGGAAAAGGTTTCCTCATAGTCGATACCCTCTTTCTGAGTATACCCTTTCGCCACAAGCCTAGCTTTGAAGGTTTCCACCTTCCCATCCGCTCCTCTCTTCCTCTTGTATACCCACTTGCACCCAATGGGTTTTATCCCTTCAGGTGAAGCTACAAGATCCCAAACCTGATTGAGGTACATAGACTCAATCTCGGCTTTCATTGCTTCATGCCACAGAATTGCATCGGCATCAGCAATAGCCTCCTCCTACCTAGCGGGGTCTTGTTCTTGATGGTCGGAGACCAGCTCAAAGGCTTCTCCAGTCCATCTATCCGGAACCCTAGACACTCTCCCACTACGACGAGGCTCCATTTGTACAGGTTCTTGAGGCTGTGCCTCTTCTTGTTCCAAAATCGGGTCAGTAGAAGTTGATTCCATAGATAACTTCTCCTGAAGTTCCAACCTCGTTGAACCTTTAGTGGAAGTACTTTGATCATCTTCCAAGTATCTAGCATTGGTACTGACTAGTACCTTCTGCTCCTTAGGATGATAAAAATAGCCTCATTTTGTCCCTTTTGGATACCCAACAAAATAGCATAATTCTGATCTTGGTTCCAACTTGTCTCCCTTGATCAGTACATAAGCTGGACACCCCCAAATCCTAAGATGATTCAGACTTAGCTTACGCCCAGTCCACATCTCATAGGGAGTCCTAGGTACTGACTTGGAAGGCACCAAGTTCAGAATATATGCCGCTGTTTCCAGGGCATATCCCCAAAAGGACACTGGAAGAGTAGCATGAGACATCATGCTTCGGACCATCTCCATCAACGTCCTGTTCCTTCTCTCAGCTACTCCGTTCTGCTGGGGGGTTCCCGGTGCAGAGAGCTGGGATACTATCCCATGATGTACCATGTAGTCCTTGAATTCACCTAGGAGGTACTCTCCACCACGATCCGATCGTAAGGTTTTGATTAATTTACCTGTCCGACGCTCCACTTCAGCCTTAAACTCTTTGAACTTGTTAAAAGAGTCAGACTTGCGTCTCATCAGGTAAATGTAACCATACCTTGTACAATCATCCGTGAACGTGATGAAGTACTCAAAACCTCCCCTAGCTGGTGTAGACAATGGACCGCACACATCAGTGTGAACAAGACTCAACACCTCCTTGGCTCTATCCGCCTTTGGTGTAAAAGACCTTTTGGTCATTTTTCCCATCAGGCAAGACTCACACTGAGGCCAACTTTTCAATCTCAATGAGCCCAAAGGCCCATCATGGATTAGCCTCTGAATCCTGGTTGAGTTAATATGACCCAACCTCAGGTGCCAAAGGTATGAATCATTGATATTGGTCTTTCTCTTCTTAGTTAAAGGTTCAGACAGAGCGTTATTTGATTGGTTGTTAATAGGGTTTAAAAAGAACAAATTTCCATACATGTGCCCAGTACATAAAATTTCTCCATCTCTACTGATAGAAATACCAGAATGGAAAGATACAGAATATCCTTGATTAATAAGTTTTGCAACTGAAATCAAATTCTGACGAAAACTAGGTACATATAAAATGTCTTTTAAAACCACTATCTTATTACAATAAAAAATAAGATCCAACTCTCCCACTGCAAGGGCCCAAACTTGTGCTCCATTACCCACTCGTAGCCCATGTTCGCCCTTCTTGAGTCTTCTTATCTTCCTAAATCCCTGCAAGGAGTTATAGATATGATCAGTGGCTCCTGAATCAACAATCCAAGTGGAAGTTGATCCTACCATTGATATGGACTCTAGATAGTAAACATTACCTGTGGGGTTTTTCTTGGCCTGAAGATCTGGACACTCCTTTTTCCAGTGTCCCTTCTTTCCACACTTGAAGCACTTACCCTTTGGTTTGTCCTTGGGCTGGTTCTTGGGCTGGGCTGCTGCATTCCCCTTCTTCCTCTTGAACTTTCTGGGCTTAGGCCCAGTTCTTGAAGAAGAGGCCTTAGCAATCATGGCCTTAGACTGCGGCTTCATGACCTTCTCCGCCATCTGGAGCTCCTTCATCAGTTCAGTCAAACTCATGTTCAACTTGTTCATGTTATAGTTTAACTTGAACTGAGTGAAAGAGCCCAGTAGAGATTCGAGAACCATGTCCACTTGGCTCTCGGGGTCAATGACAGCCCCTAAGATTTCTGCCTCCTCGAAAGCAGCAATCATCTTGAGCATATGCTCTTGGACTGATGCTCCCTCAGCCATCTTAGTGTTTACAATTGTTCGAAGAGCCTCCTGCCTTGCGGGCCGGCTCTTGTCCGCAAACATAGTTGCCAACGATTGACTTATGTCATATGCGAAGCCATGTGCTCGTGTTTTGATTGGAGCACATTAGACATGGAAGCTAACATATAGCAACGTGCCATTTCGTCAGCTTTCTTCCATGCCTTTTCAGCCTCTCGCTCTTCAGCGGTGGAACCTTCCCCAATAACAAGGCAGGTTTCGTAAAGGACATACTTATACTCCTCGGCTGTGAGTATTATGTCCAGGTTCCTTTTCCAGTCCACATAGTTTGGACCCGTTAACTTATTCTCCCTGAGAATAACGGCCAATGGACTAAAAGAACCTCCCACCATTTCTGAAAATCGAAAATAAAAGAAAGAAATTAGTTTGTGAAAACAAAATGAAATTTGTGCACTGAAAATAATTTGGCTCTTAGGAAAACTGACATAGCTTCTTGGGAAGATTAACAGTTCCCTAAGCTAAGTGTATTAACCACCACAAATTAATTTCCCTTCTAGGTAATGGTCTAGAGAATAACTCTATCGTGGGATGGCCGTTTCATCTCATTTCCTATGGACATACCTCGCACTATAACATCCAACGTGGGCTGGCCGATCATAGTACGTGCCCCGGGTTATTAATTACATCCTTCCATTAGATCTAGATCCTTATGGTATCCCCATCCTATACGGGTTCACTCCCAGGGTGACGCGAGGGGATCCACGATCTCTAATGAGGACCGTGATGGAAGCCGTGGGGCCGTTGGAACCCCTCTCCCACTTAGTCTTTTAAAATAAAGGTTTCCTGGAAAATATCCTTTTGAAAATTCCATTAAGTTTTTCTTAACTCAAAAATAAAATATCTAAATCCAATAAAATCTCTATGTCAAGACTTATATCCTTTGAGAGATTTCCTACATGGACTAATTTTATATAAGTTAAAACTTAATGATTTCAAAAATTTCCAATTAAAACTTAGAGACTTTGGTCTCAAGTTTATTTGACAAAATCATTTTTCTAGTCCAAAACAAAACAAAATGACTCTCCATTTTAATTTACAAAAATATCTAAATCCAATATATTTTCTATGTCAAGGATTAAATCATTTGAGAAAATATTCAAGGATTAATTTTTTTACCAATTAAAATAACCATTTAGTTTTTAAAGAAAAATATTTTTCCTTGCCAAAACAAAAGGTTCCCAAAGACTTTGGTCTTTGAGGAAAAGCACACATAGGTACATAAAAAAAATAGCATGCTAGAAAACAATACACGTTTTCATGCTTTTCTATTTTTTTAAACCTAAGTGCCCAAATAATAGAATTAAACACATTAATTAATTAATTAATTATCTTGTTTAATCCTAAAATCCCTTACTAATATTTTTCATGCAAATATATTCCAAGAATATAAATATTGCAAAAATATTAACTTCGTCTGGTATGGGACCTCAAAACGAAAAAGAAAAAAAATTAAAAAAAATTGCGAAAAATTGCTGGCGGTCCACTGCACCGGCCGCACAGGATCCGCGCCAGAATGGCCTGCGGTCCACCGCAGCCGCAATGCACCCGCCGCACCAGATCGCACGCCAGCCACGACCCGTGGACTTCGCCCGCGCTCGCGACCCGCGCTCGGTTCTCCTCTGCTGCCGACCCGCACTTCAGCCCGAATACCCGCGCACCAATTGAATTTCAATTCTGCAATTTAATCGGCTAAAATCAAACGCAATTGGCTCGGCTTAGCGGCTCCAGCAGCACGGCTCCACTCACAGAACAGAAGCGGCTCGGCTCGGCGGCTCGGCTCCACGCATCGGCTTATGAACAGTTTTCTTCTTCTCCGTTTTTTCACCTGCGCGAATTTTTCCACAGAAAATTTTTCCTTCGAATTTTTTCTATCTTCTTTGGCTTCTTTGGACATTTTTACTCATAAAAACTCATCCAAAACATAACCACAACCGCCTATACCCATTAAAATTGGGTTTACACGATTAAAACACCAAAGCCAAAAAATTTACAGAGGGTCCTATGCTTCCACTGTGAAGCTTACATCAAGCCTATCCCATACCAAAACAGCGAAGGATCACAGGTATAATCATCTTCTCCATTTTATTAACTACCATGCTCCCTATATTGATCAAAACCAATGGCTCTGATACCACTTTGATGGCAAAACGCAGCACAGGAAGCCATGGACGGGAAAAACAGAGATAAAAAAAAATTAAACGCGAGCCATAAAGGCCATGTGGAAGCGTGAAGATTATACCTTTGCGTTCCTTAACCCTCCTAGGTTGCATAGGAACAGATTGAACGGTTGGAATCGCCTCGCTTTGCACAGTTGAAGGAGCTTCCGGTTGAACACCCGCTAGCCTTCGACTTCGTCTTGTTTGCATTAACGCTTAGCTCTCCAGCTCTCGGGATATTCTTCAGCCTAACCTCTAGTCGGTGAACACTATGGTGAAGAGGAAGGGTCTCAATTCTCCTTGATTCGTTCGCTAATGATTAGCCAATAACAAGAGAAAAACAAGAAGAAGAAGAAGAAGAAGAAGAAGAAGAAGAAGAAGAAGAAGAAGAGACTTTGAGAGAGAGAGAGAGAGACTCACGTGAGAGTCTCCTTAGCAAAAAAAAATTAGGATTTTTTTTATTTTCAAAGAGTTGTTTATATTTAGCCAAAATTAGGTCTCTCAATCTCTGATAAACATATCCCCGGGATTTCAAAATACCCGGATGTTATCCTGAGAAACAATTTGGCCTAACCTTAAACTCCTCTTAACCGTATCTGGAAAAAAACCCTAAGGTTCAAGCTATTGGGCCAGATAAATATTTATTATTTTTCTTGGACCCAAAAAGCCCAAAATAATAAATATTAATTATTTATTTTCTGGGCTTACATAAGTAACCCAATAAATAATTAATGAGCCCAAATGAATCATAATAATTAATCTTTAATTATTTATTTCTTGGGCCTACATAAATAACCCAATAAATAATTAAACATTAATTATTTCCCCTAGTTTAATCCCAGGTTAATTTCTTAATTATTCATACTGGACCTAGGCCCTGAATAATTAATTAACCAAATAAACTAGATAATTAATTTCTCTCAACTCCTATTTTATTTATTTATTTATTTATTTTATTCCAATCCAATAATAAATTAGACTTCATGAATAAAATAAAATAAAATAAAATAAAATAAAATCCTCTTCAACTGAGACCAATTCCTCATCCCAAAAATAGTTAGGACTTACGGGCTATCCCGAGAACGAAAAAGACACATCGCCTTGGCTGCTAAAATGACCAAAATACCCCTACTATATAAATAGCTATATTTTGCATTTTAAATATTTCCTAATATCACCATAAAGAAATATTAACCCCAAGGACAATGCTGCATTCGTAAAGTCTCCGACCTACAGGTGAAATGACTAAAATACCCCTCTACACATCGTCGTACATTTAGAGAGGAAGAAGTGTACTAACACCCCTCTAAATGACATCTACCATCCTTAGGCTTCTAGTCCAATGATCCACGACTTCCTGGAGTGTTTTCGCTTTCCAAGGGAGCTACCCTAAAGCAAACATCCAAGTCATGTTTCCCAGGGCCCTGGCTAATTTAGACCATTCGGACAACCACAAGGGGCGACATAGTGCAGAAACTATCTTGTATAAGTCTGTCTTAACTAACTAGTCACACATACCCAACATGCAAGTATATTGGCCCTATGATAGAACCTCAACTACAGCAAATCAAAATATATGCTTCCAGCTTCGCTAGACCACCAACTTATACTCAAGTCGTAGAGTACTAGTCCACGTTGTAGCGGTAGTAGTCTAGGTTTCTACCATATAGTACTTTGAGAAACCACTACTACAGGTTTTGTTCCACGTATTCGAAATACGCTTATGTCATGAAGTGAGTAGACTACCCACTGGCTAAAGGTAAGCCATTCCCCATTTGGAATTCATAACATAATAACCTAAACATGATGAGGTTCCCAGTCTCATCAATAGGTTAGGAACAAATGTTTATGTGTTAAATAACCCGTGATCCATACCTTACTGTGAAAGACCACCATTCACATGGATCACTTATTTAAACACAATGGGTCTGTTCCAAACGAAAATCGTGCACAAATAAAAAGTAAATTCACAAACAATTTTCGAAAATAAATTCTTGTATTAAATAATTCGATTTTACATCAGAAACCTAGTCTAAGAGGGCATACAATCCAACATGCACATGTATGAAAATCTATTCTTCTTAAACCCTATTAACAATCAATTAAATAACGCTCAATCTGAACCTTTAACTAATAAGAGAAAGACCAATGTCAATGACTCATACCTTTGGCATCTAAGGTTGGGTCATATCAACTCAACCAAGATTCAGAGGCTCATCCATGATGGGCCTTTGGGCTCATTGAGATTGGAAAATTGGCTTCAGTGAGAATCCTGTCTGATAAGAAAGATGACCAAAAAGTCATTTACACCGAAGGCGGATAGAGCAAAGGAAATATTGAGTCTTGTTCACACTGATGCGTGTGGTCCCTTATCTGCACCAGTAAGAGGGGATTTTAAGTACTTAATCACTTTCACGGATGATTGTACAAGGTTTGGTTATATTTACCTGATGAAGTGCAAGTCTGACTCTTTTGATAAATTTAAGGAGTATAAGGCTGAAGTGGAGCGTCGGACAGGTAAATTAATAAAGACCTTATGATCGGATCGTGGTGGAGAGTACCTCCTTGGTGAATTCAAGGACTACATGGTACATCATAGGATAGAATCCCAACTCTTTGCGCTGGGGACACCCCAGCAGAACGGAGTATCTGAGAAAATGAATAGAACATTGATGGAAATGATCCGAAGTATAATGTCTCATGCTAATCTTCCAGTGTCTTTTTGGGGATATGTCCTAGAAATAGCGGCATACATTCTAAACTTGGTACCTTCCAAGTCAGTACGTAGGACTCCCTATGAGATGTGGACTAGGCGTAAGCTGAGTCTGAATCATCTTAGGATATGGGGTTGTCCAACTTATGTACTGGTCAAGGGAGACAAGTTAGA
The DNA here is from genome assembly GCA_026120185.1 of Voacanga thouarsii. Classification (NCBI taxonomy): domain Eukaryota; kingdom Viridiplantae; phylum Streptophyta; class Magnoliopsida; order Gentianales; family Apocynaceae; genus Voacanga; species Voacanga thouarsii. Next base: position 5,538,195 of record JANUWF010001255.1, on the reverse strand, counting down.
ACCAAGATCAGAATTATGTTATTTTGTTGGGTATCCAAAAGGGACAAAGGGTGGTTACTTTTATCATCCTAAAGAGCAGAAAGTACTAGTTAGTACCAATGCTAGATATTTAGAGGATGATCAAAGTACTTCCACAAAAGATTCAACTAGGTTGGAACTAGAGAAGAAGTTATCTTCAGAAGCAACTTCTCCTAACCCGATTGTGGAATAAGAAGAGGCACAATCTCAAGAGCCTGTACATATAGAATCTCGTCGTAGTAGGAGAGTGTCTAGGGTTCCAGAGAGATGGATTGAAGAAGCTTTCGAGCTAGTCTCCAACTATCAGGAACATGACCCCACCAGATATGAGAAGGCTATTGCTGATGCCGATGCAAATTTATGGCATGAAGCAATAAAAATCGAGATTGAGTCTATGTACTTCAATTAGGTTTGGGATCTTGTAGCTTCACCTGAAAGGATAAAACTCATTGGGTGTAAGTAGGTATACAAGAGAAAGATGGGAGTAGATGGGAAGGTAGAAACCTTCAAAACTAGGCTTGTGGCGAAAGGGTATACTCAGAAAGAGGGAATAGATTATAAGGAAACATTTTCCCCAGTAGCCATGCTTAAATCCATCCGTATTCTCCTTGCCATCGCATGTTATTATGACTACGAGATATGGCAAATGGATGTCAAAACGGTATTTTTAAATGACCATCTTAGCGAAGACATCTATATGTTCCAACCAAAAGGCTTTATTACTGAAGGCCAAGAACATATGGTTTGCAAGTTTAAGAAGTCCATTTATGGACTTAAGCAGGCATCGAGGGTATGGAACATTTGTTTTGATAAGATTGTAAAATCGTATGGTTTTATTCAAAACGAGGATGAACCATGCATGTACAAGAAGCTTAAAGGCATTAATGTGCTTTTTCTTATCTTGTATATGGATGACATTCTACTTATTGGAAATGATGTAGGGTCATTGTCATCTACAAATGTTTGGCTGTCTAGTCAATTCAGTATGATGGACTTGGAAGAAGCCAGCTACATTCTCGGGATTAAACTTGTTAGAAATAGGAAGTAGAGAATGTTAGGATTACCCCAAGCGGCATACATTGACAAGATGCTGGCCAAATACAGCATGGACTAATGTAAGGGAGCTCTAATCCCTTACAAACATAGGTTGTCATTTTCTTCAAAGAACTGTCCTAAGTCTCAAGAAGAAAAAGACTGACTGAGTAGGATTCCCTACGCTTTGGCTATGGGAAGTCTCATGTACGCCATGCTGTATACTAGGCCAGATATCTACTTTGCTGTAGGCTTAGTTAACAAATATCAGTCAAACCCTGAGAAGGTTCATTGGCAAGCTGTAAAGATATTCTCAAGTACCTCAAGGGAATGAGAGATTATATGCTGGTTCACAGGGCTGATGATTTGGTTCCTACGGGATACACAGACTTAGACTTCCAGGCAGATAAGGATGAGAGAAAATCCACTAGTGGATACGTTTTCACCTTGTCTGGAGAAGCAATTTCATGGGGGAGTATCAAGCAATCTTGCATTAGTGACTCAACCATGGAAGCTGAGTATGTGGCTGCTTCAGAGGCATCCAAGGAAACTATGTGGCTCTGGAAGTGTCTTTTAGAACTTGGAGTCGTGCCACACTTGGACAGGCCAATTGTGATGTATTGCGACAACACTGGAACAGTATCGCAATCCAAAGAACCTCGGAACCACAAGAAGGGGAAGCACATCGAGAGGAAGTACCACCTGATCTGGAATTTCATCCAGAGATGGGAAGTCGTGGTGGAACAAATTACCTCAGAAAATAATCTAGCAGATCCATTTACCAAACCTTTGGCTAAGAGAGTCTTCAAGAGACACTTAGATACCATAGGGGTAAGCACCTATGGAATTACTTAGTCTTAGAATGCAAGTGGGAGATTGTTGGGAAATATGCCCTCTTAGATTAGGTTTCTAATGTAAATATCAAATGTTTTAATAAAAGAATTTATTTTTAGAAATTTTTTGTGAATTTACATTTTTTATTTGTGCACAATTACGTTTGGAAAAGACCGATTGTATTTAAGTAAATGGTCCTTGTGAATGGAGGACTTTTACAGTAAAATATGGATCACTGGTTACTTAACACATAAACGTTCATTATTAATCGATTGATGAAAATGAGAATCTCATCATGTCTAGGTTATTATGTTATGAATTTCAAATGGGGAATGGCTTACCTTTAGCCAGTGAGTAGTCCACTCACTTCGTGACATAAGCATATTTTGAATACGTAGAATACGACCTGTAGTAGTGGTTTCTAAAAGTACTATATGGTAGAAACCTAGACTACTATGCTACAGCGTGGACTAGTACTCTACGATTTGAGTATGAGTTGGTGGTTTGACGAAACTGGAAGCATGTACTTTGATATGCTATAGTTGAGTTTCTATCGTAGGGCCAATATACTTACTTATATGTTGGGTATGTGTGACTAGTTAGTTAAGACAGACTTGTACAAGATAGTTTCTATACTATATCGTCCATTGTGGTTGTTTGAATGATCTAAATGTCCAGGGCCCTGGGAAACATGACTTGGATGTTTGCTTTAGGGTAGCTCCCTTGAAAAGTGAAAACAATCCAGGAAGTCGTGGATCATTGGACTAGAAGCCTAAAGATGGTAGATGTCATTTAGAGAGGTGTTAGTACACTTCTTCCTTTCTAAATATATGGCGATGTGTAGAGGGATATTTTAGTCATTTCACATGTAGGTCGGAGACTTTGCTAATGCAGCATTGTTCTTGGGGTCAATATTTCCTTATGGTGATATTAAAAAATATTTAAAATGCAAAATACAGCTATTTATATAGCAGTGGTATTTTGATCATTTTAGTAGCCAATGCGATGTGTCTTTTTAGCCCTCGAAATAGCCCGTAAGTCCTAATTAATTTTGGGTTGAAGAATTGGTTTCAGTGAAAAATGATTTTATTTTATTCAGGAAGTCTAATTTATTATTGGATTGGAATAAAAATAAATAAAAAAGAGTTGAAAGAAATTTATTATCTGGTTTAATTGGTTAATTAATTATTCAGGGCCAAGGTCCAGCTTGAATAATTAGAAAATTAACCTGGGCTTAAACTAGAGGGGAATAAGCTTATTTAATTATTTATTGGGTGATTTATATAATCCCAAGAAATAAATAATTAATATTTAATTATTTTGATTCATTTTGGCTCATTAATTATTTATTGGGTTATTTCTACAAGCCTAGAAAATAAATAATTAATGTTTATTATTTTGGACTTTTTGGGTCCAAAAAAAATAATAAATATTATTTTGGCCTAATAGCCTGGACCATTGGATTTTTCCTAGATACGATTTAGAAGAGTTTAGGGTTAAGCCAAACTTACTCTGTTGATAACATCCGAGTGTTTAAAATATCATATCTCGGGAGATATTGTTATCAGATATTAGATACCTTGTTTTGGCTGTGAGATTCACGCCTCTTGTGAAAAAGAAAAAACCCCTATTTTCCCCCTAAGCTCTCTCTCTCTCCTCTCTCGTGACTCTCTTTCTCTTGTTTTTGTTCTTGGCTTTTGCTAATCAATAGCAAAAGGGTCAAGAATGTTGAGACTACTCTCCTCGCCTGTTTATTTCACCAACAATGATTGAGGTAGTGGAATATTCCGTGACCCAGAAAGCTTGGTATTCATACAAACAAAGCGTAGTAGGAGAATAGCGGGTTTTCAATCAGAAGCTTCATCAAGTGGAGGAGAAGGAGCCATTCCTGCAGTCCAGTCGATTCTTTCACAGCCAAAAAAGCTTAAAGCACACAGAGGTTTGGATTGAACGCTTCCTTGCTGTTGTTAAGCTTTTATTTTTGCCTCTATTTTTTTTTTATTTTCTCCCGCACAGCATGCTCCTTTATTTTTCCAAACCAATAATGCCAATTACTATTCCTGAATTCTCTACATTGCACCGTAAACCCCCTATATGTTCCATGGTTGACTTGTTGTCCTGTCCAGAAAATGTGGAGAACTCAGGCAACTTAAACCCTCATGGTATCACTGCCATAGAATCCACCCACTCGAGATACGGTTTCTGATAAACTAGTCGTTCCCTGATTTGTCGACGCAACACTTCTGTCATTGCATTGATATCAGCTAATAGTGCTGGCTGTTGATTCTGCACGGGGGGACTTAGCATAATTGGCCAAGAAACCTATCCTAGGAATGAGGCCATCTCAGGATATCCTACTCCCTGTATCAGAAAAGCTATCGCTGTGGCAGGATACGTGGAAAGGACAATTGTAGCGTAGTTTTGTGACCCTCCATACGGGAAACAAACACTCTAGTTAGGAGTTGCCATCTGGTCGTGAGATACCTGCACCCGCATTGGTGCCTAGACCCCCGTGACCGGGTATAGTGGGTTTCTCCCTAGGAAAGGCTCTGCAACAGGAGTCATGCCTTGTACATGTAATCCCAAACTCCCTTAGTGTTGGAATATATACCCTCTAGACTAGTTTATCTGATGTAATTATAAAATTTATTAATAAAAAATTTTATTATCAAAAATTTATTTGTGAATTTACATTTTATTTGTGCATGATTTTCGTTTGAAAATGACCCATTGTATTTAAGTAAGTGATCCATGTGAATGGTAGTATTTTACAGTAAGGTATGAATTATGAGTTATTTAACACATAAATATTTGTTCTTAACCAATTGATAAGAATAAGAATCCCATCATATATAGGTTATTGTGTTATGAATTTCAAATGGAGAATGGTTTACTTTTAGTCAGTGAGTAGTCCACTTACTTCATAGTATGAGCGTATTTCGAATACGTAGAACAGGACCTGTAATAGTGGTTTCTAAAAGTACTATTTAAAAGAAACCCAAACTATTACCACTACAATGTGGACTAATACTCTATTGCTTAAGTATGAGGTGGTAGTCTAATAAAGTTAGAAGCATATACTTTGATATACTGTAGTTAAGGTTCTTTCGTAGAACCAATATACTTGTATGTTAGGTATATGTGACTAGTTAATTAAGACAAACTTGTACAAGATAGCTTTTACGCTATATCGCCCCTTGTAACTGTTCAAATGATCTAATTATCCAAGGCCCTGGGGAACATGACTTGGATGTTTACTTTAGGATAGCTCCCTTGAAAAGTGGAAACATTTCAGGAGTCGTGGATCATTGGACTAGAAGTCTAAGAATGGTAGATGCCTATTAGAGAGGTGTTAGTACACTCTTCCTCTCTAATTGCACGGCGATGTATAGAGGAGTATTTTAGTCATTACACCTATAGGTAAAAACCTTTGTTAATGCAGCATTGTCCTTAGGGTTAATATTTCCTTATGATGATATTAAAAAATATTTAAAATGTAAAATATAACTATTTTTATAGCAGAGGTATTTTGGTCATTTTAGTAGTTAAGGCAATGTATCTTTTGATCCCCAAAATGACCCTTAAGTCATGAAAGATTTGGGTTAAGAAATTGATCTTGATATTTATGAGTTTTATTTTATTAGTCTAATTTATTATTGGACTAGAATAAAATAAAAGGTTCGAGAGAGAATATATATTTTATCTAGTTTAATTGGTTAATTAATACTTAGGGCCCAAAGCCTAGATTGAATAATTAAAAAATTAATCTGGATATAAATTAGAAAAAAGGCATAAAATTTTATATTGATCTATTTGGACTTGTTAATTATTTATTGGGTTGTTTAATAAAGCCCAAAAATTAAATAATTGAGATTTATTATTTATGAGTGTTCAAGTCCAAGAATAAATAATTTTATCTGGCCCACTAAATAAGACCAATGGTAAAATAAAATTAAAAAATATATATTAAATTAATTATTTATTTAATTAAAATAAAAAACAATACGGGATGGAACTCGTGTTGTTTCGCATGCAAGATAACAGAAAGTATAGATGCTTTCTGTTTGCACGCGAGTGGAGTCTTTTTCGGGGGATCTGCTGAAATGGATGAATATAAATTGAAGACTTTGATTGGAGGATTGGATTTCGGCATTCAATTTTCATTTCACAGAGAGAAACCAAAACCCATTCACAGAAAAAGTTTCAGTGAAAGCTTATCAAAACCCAATCTTCAAGTATTCACTAACTGTGCTACGGGCACCATTTCAAAAAATCGAAGGTTTTTGTGAATGAGACGCAGTAGACGTTTGCAAGAACAAAATCCAATAGCCTTAAGTATCTTTGTACAGACATCTATAACAGTGCGAAGAGGGTCATTCAATTACAAAGATAAATTTTTTGTTTTCCTAGCATACTTTCGTTTTGATGATTTTTGTCATTTTAAGCCTTCAATTGGTATCAAAGCTATGGTTTGGAAAATGTAGGAAGCATGCTAGGCTTAACTAAAGAAAGAAAATATTTGTTTTGGTTGAAATTTGTAATCCTTTGTGTTTCACTATAAGCTTCGCAAGTGGAAGCATATGAACAATGTATTTTACTTACTTTCATAGATATCATATAAGCCCAATGTTTTTAAGGGCATAGGCACTTATTTAGATGAGTTTTGATTGAAAATGAAGAAAAAAATCAAAACCAGTACACAGAAGAAATTCTGGAGAAGAAGGTACTACGCAATTCAGCCGAGCTGAGCCGTCAAAGCCAAGCCGCTTGTGAATATGAGAGAAGTCGTGAGCCGCGGCTCCAAGCCATGTGAAGCTCAAACCTAGCAAGGAAGCCTTCCTCGCTGTTGGCTTCAGCGAGGAATTGCAATTGCAATTTGACCGCGCAGCTGGGGCGGGCGCGAGTGGGGTTAAAAGAATAGAAAAGCATGAAAACGTTTACAGTTTTCTAGCATGCTTATTTCTTTTTGTACTTTAAGTGCACGTTTTCTCAAAGACCAAAGTCTTTGGGAATTTTGACAAAGAAAAACATTTCTTTTAAATCAAATGGTTCATTTTAATTCGAACAAAAATTAATTCTTGGATATTTTCTTAAAAGATTTTATCCTTGACATAGTAAATATATTGGATTTAAATATTTTTGTGAATTAAAATAGAAAACCATTTTGATTGAATTTTAACAAGAAAAATTATTTTTGTCAAATTAAATTTGAGATCAAAATCTTTCGAAAGTTTTATTGAAAATTATTAAGTTTATTAACTTAAATAAAATTAATCCATAAAAAAATTTCTCAAATGGTATAAATCTTGACATAGAAATTTTTATGGGTTTAGATATTTTATTTTGAGTTAAAAGAAAACTTAATTGAAATTTTCAAAATATATTTTTCAAGAAAAAACTCTTATTTTAAAATATTAAGTGGGAGAGGGATTCCAACAGCTCCACGGCTTCTATCACGATCCTCATTAGAGATCGTGGGTCCCCTCACGTCCCCCTGGTAGTAAACCCGTATAGAATGTGGATACCATAAGGATCTAGAACTAATGGATGGATATAATTAATAACTTGGGACACGTGCTATAATCAGCTAACCCATGTTGGAGGTTATAATGCGAGGAATGTCCATAGGAAATGAGAAGAAACGGTTATCCCACGATGGAGTTATCTTCTAGATCATTACCTAGAAGGGAAATTAATTTGTGGTGGTTAATACATTTAGCTTAGAAAACTGTTAATCTTCTCAAGAAGTTATGTCAGTTTTTCTAATAGCCAAATTAATCATATTAAAGATAATAGTTATATGATTAACTATTATCGGAATTAATATAACGATAAAGTCACAAATTATTTTCTTTTTCACAAACTGAATTTTCTTATATTTTCGATATTTCAGAAATAGTTGGTGGAGGTTCTTTTAGTCATTTGGCCGTTATTCTCTGTGAAAATAAGCTAATAGGTCCAAATTATGTGGACTGGAAAAGGAATTTGGACATAATACTCACTACTGAAGAGTATAAATATGTCCTCTTTGAAACCTGCCTTATTATTGGGGAGGGTTCCACTGCGGAGGAGTGTGGGGCTGAAAAAGCATAGAAGAATGCCAATGAAATGGCTTAATGCTACATGTTGGCCTCCATGTCTAATGTGCTCTAGTCAAAACACGAGCACATGCCCACTGCATATGACTTTAGCCAATCATTAGCCATGATATTCGCCGATAAGAGCCGGCCTGCAAGGCAGAAAGCTCTTAGGATGATCATAAACACTAAGATGGTTGAGGGAGCATCAATCAGAGGGCATATGCTCAAAATGATTGCTACTTTCGAGGAAGCGGAAGTCTTAGAGGCTGTTATTAACCTCAAGAGCTAAGTGGACATGATTCTCGAATCTTTATTGAGCTCTTTTACTCAATTCAAGTTGAACTACAACATGAACAAATTGAACATGATATTAACTGAGTTAATGAAAGAGCTCCAGGTGATGGAGAAGATCATGAAGCCACAATCCAAAGCTATGATTGCTAGGACATTTATCTTAAAAGAAATTTTAAATTTTTTTAAAAACCTTTTAGGGTATAGGTGAATAAGAATTAAATTGAAATGAGTTTGTTTGAATATAATAAAAATTATTAAACATGTGAGATTGCCGTAAGACTAAGGAAAAAGAATATAATGTGTCATGAGTATATATAAAAAAATAAATATTATTTAAATATTATTATTTTAAATTAAAGTAATTTTTGAATTAAAAAGAGTTTACAACCCCATCACACTTTTAAAATTTTATATTTTATCCATTTTATATATATTTTTAAAAATATAATATTATCCTCTTAATATAACTTAGGTTTCAATACAAAAGTTTCTAGTTAGTCCATGGACCAATCCTTTACTGCACATACTCGTATTGGCTCAACAGAAGAATGATATCAAACTCCTCGTTGGACACTACCTCTAGGGAATGTACTTGAATCGAATCAAGTCGAACCTTAAAATAATCGAGTCGATTTTTTTTATTTTCACACAGGGCTCGAATTCGAGTTCGAGTTCAATTCGAATATCAAATCTTAGCTCGAGCTCGATTCATTTAAAATATTTTAAAGTTTGAGTTCGATTTGAAATTCGATTATAATAAACTTGAAAGCTTGAATTCGAATTCAAGCTCGAACTCAAATTTAAATAAATAATTTATAAGATAATATATTATAAATAATATAAATTATGTATTAATTAATTAATAGAATATATTCGTAGTGTAACACCCCACTACTTAGGCCCGCCAGGGCCGGGGATATCACCCCGTCCAAAGGACAAGGGGTTTTTATAACTATGTCATACAAATAAAATAGCGGAATAAAAATGATACTTGAACTTAAAATTTATTACATTCAAAAAAATATATAATAATAAATCCAAGAAATCAATCCAAGAATACCCAAATCAAATTCATAATAAAATTCATCCGCTCTCATCTCCCCCAAACATTACACAAAATAAATCATCAAAAAATTCTCCCAAAGCAGGCAATATCTAGCTACTCATCCCCACAACAGGATTGACCTGAAATCAAGGTAAAAATGGTGGTGAGACAAAAATCTCAATAAGTCTGTATGTGCTTAAGTGTCGGGAGAAAACAGTTCGTGAATGCAAAGTATAAAATTCTTTATAAGAAATCACTGGCAAGCAATAAACATTAGTCAAAAGCAAGAGTGGTGTTTTGGCTTTTCCAACCATAAATAATCAATAAAATCAACCATTCAAAAGAAATGGTCATGGGTTACCACACGTTGGGCCCCATAACCGCATGGTCAGCATGCCACACTTTGTGCATACTGCCGGTCAGAATGCCACATTTTGTGCAGACTGACAAAAGTAGGTGATCGGCCTATTGGGCAAGATACTCCTCATTCTCTATACCCAAACAACAACTGGGTGTCCATTCCGGCAAAACACAGTCACTTGACTGAAAAGAACGCTGCTAGCTCGGACCGGCACGACTGGATTGACGTTTTATCCGAGAAGGACTCACCCCTCAGAGGTGGCCACCTACTGAGAGACTTACCTTAACCCCTCAAAGACTAGCCCTAGTAGTCCACCCTTATTGAGTACTCAACGATGTTTCCCACTTGGGATAAAATGAACAAAACACTGTTCCACATGAAAATGGCAATTTAAGGGTTTCCAAAGTCTTTGTCAAAATCAGTTTTAGAAAGAGTTTTGAGTTTGATTAAATCTGCTCATTGAGCTTTAAATAATTCAATTGTTTGAAATAAGAGAGAATTCAACCCTCAATTGCCTTTACATAAATGAGTGTCCATACACTCTACATTTGGCTTGCCATAATAAACATTTCACATCAATCAGATTTTATGCAGGAGATTACCTGATTCTTGCTCACAATAAAAGGTCTCCAACAGCTGACCTAACCCCGCATGGGCAAATACAAATCACAATCAATTTCGAGCCACAATCCACTTCCTCAATTTTAAATCAACTCAACTTACTACTACCATGATCTTACTGTCCCAAGCTCTAAGACCAAACAATAAATAAATAGGTTTATAAGTTGAGCCTAATTTGATATTTAAAATAATTAATGGTTTGGGAAATAAATTTTAATAAGTTGAAAGTTTAAATCTTGCTAAGAAAAATTTAGAGTTTATTTGATCAAGGTCCTAGGTAGTATTAAATAAAATAATGATTTATTAATAATTTAGTTGTTAGAAAATAATTGATAGCTAAAATTAGTTGAAAATAGATTTAATGAGTCTTGCTTGAACAATAATAAATAAATTCTTAATGAGTTTTGATTAAAAGATAATAATTAAATTTTTTAGTAATAAATATTTTACTAATTATAATTATTTCCATAAAATGCTTTATTTGATTTCATTATTTTAAGTAATATATATATATATATATATATATATATATATTATTTTTCTAGCAAAAGCTATTATTTATTTGACTAAAATATCCTTATTATATATAATAATCCAGATCTACCCTTCCTAGGGTTTTTCGAAATTACTAGTAAATATTATTAAATATTTTATTCATGAAATAAAAATTAGCTTAGGGACAACTAGATCATGATCAAATTTCTATGGCTAACCACAATCAAGAACATACACAATCCTTCAATTTATCAAATCATCCAAATCATGCATATAAGCATAGATCTAAATTTATCAAGATATGATCTAACCTCTACTAACATAAATATGATCATGACTTCAATAATCCAACATGAATATAAATCCTATTCACCAAAGGTGACATAATCTCTAGCATACTTCATCACAAATACCACCTATGACATGGAAACATGCATCAAACCCCAAATCATCATTCAATCAACCAAGATAAACCTTACATGCATAAATCCCATCTCTTTCACAATCATACATATAGTCATGCTTCAATCTCAACAATACATACTCAAATCCTATCAGAATCCACATACTATCAACATCATCCTAGAGACATGAATCTAGAATTTAAAAGAAAGATTGAAGGGACTTACTTGGTTGAGGAATACCTTGAAGGAGTTTAGAATGGATCTCAACTCCTAGATGCCTAGCTTCGTCCAAGGAAGATGGAGAAAGTATGGCCATGGGAGAAGAAGCCATCCGGCTAAGAGAAAAGAGTTTCGGCCATGAGAGGAAGAGAAAGAGAGAGACCATTAGTATGTTTATTCATAAATATTTTCACTAGAGATCAAGATTGGAGAAGATGACGTTGTTAGAACAAACTTACCTTGAAGGTGTTCTTGAACCTTCACAGAATTTTCTGGTTTTTTTATCCAAACTAGCAAGTTGGTTTGTGGAGTTTGATGTTAAGAATGGTGTTGATGGACTCACGGCAGTGAGTAGGTTAAATCTGAAAATTTTAGAGAAGGTTTGAAGTGGTTTGGAGGGGTATTAGGTGAAAAGAAGAAGTAGGTGTTCTTGGTGTGTTGTGTGTGTTCTTGAAGGTTGAAGAGATTTGAGAGATTTTATTTTGCAGCTGTTGAAATTCTGTGAGAATTAGGGTTACCGAATTTTCTGTAGGGTTTAGGAAGATGGCTCTCTGGTTTGGAAGGAAAAAGGAAAGGCTAGTTGTTAAAATCCTTGAAGAATATTTTTAGGAAGCAAATTTGAAAACTAAATATTCAAGAATATCTTGATTATTGGAGAGCTTTGGAAGTCTGACATGGCCGACTGTTTTGAGCAGTATTTCGGTTGATTGAAAGCTGGTTTAAGGAGGCTTATGGTGGCCGAAAACAAGGAGCATAATGGTGAAGAAAAAGTCTGGTTATTTGAGGGATACTTTATAGAAGGTTGCTAAACCAAGGTGGCTGGAATTTTGGTAATCAATCAAGCATGATTGCAGGGATTTGTTGGAGAGATTTTCGGACAGCCATGTCTGAATTTCGTGCAGAAGCTTAAGAAAGATAATGGAGCTCAGTTACTGAAGGTTTAAGGGAAGTTTATGCAGAACAAGGATGGGGTTTCGGCTGGGAGAGAATTAGGAAACAAAGCTGGACAGTTAGACTGCACAGGATTTTCGCTAGGCTGGAATTCCTGGACAGTTTTTCGGCTACCATTTTCCAGCCAGCTTGCAGAGATTTTGAAGGGGAATTTTAGGGGCTTTCAAGGCTGGTTTCCAGCCTTTTTCATGGAGGAAAAACATGGCTAAGGTGCAGAACAAAATTTGGAAGAAAACAGCTTGGTTTTGGATCTTCAAAGCTGCGATTTGCACAGGAATTTTTCTGATTTTGCACCACTTTTGTGCAGTCCGAAAATAACCAGAAAAATCCAGATTCTAAGCTGAACAAAAGGGCCTTTTTCTGGCAGCATTTGGGAGGGAATAATGGTTAAGAATTTCGACACCTTGAAGGCACACAAAGCTGGAAATTTTCAGTTCTATGCATGAAGGGAAATGAACCTAGCTAGAGTGAATTTTTGGCAAGTTCACTAGAGGGATTTATCCTCTTGGAATCTCCCACAACTCTTCCACATTTTCAAACCATAAGATGCCTTTCACTAAGACATTTTGATCCTACAAAACCACAGTACTTTACTGAAATTTCTGGAAAGGAAATGACTAGAACAACTTGATCAAACTAATGAGTTGAGAAATAAGGAAAATCAAAGATCAAGGGGAATTGAATTCCACTTAGGAAATTCGTGTAGGGCAAAGGAGTAGAATGAGGATACTCCTAACATGTCTCTCTTACGACAACTTCTCTACCCTACTCCAAGCACATAAAGCCGAAATTATTACTTCCCAAGCAAAAATAAAATTTAACCAAGCTAAAGCTCCTATGATAGAATTTGAACCCAAGACCTCAAGAACTAATTCTAGGGCTCTAACCACTACACCACAACAACTCTTGTTCTTATTTCCCCTCTAAAAAAAATATATTTTCTATTCAATCCTCAAGCTATCTCCCTTTTTCCACCTCAAACAAAATTACCATTTTGTCCTTCTCAAGCAATACCCACAACCAAGCCTTCAAGACAATAAATCTCAAATCCAAAACACAGAAAATCATATAAAAATATATTTAAACATGCAATAAAGTATGATATGCATCCCAACCCCCCTACTCCAAGACTGGTTTTGACTGGGGTTTCACACGTAGGCTTTCAAGCCTAATACTTAGATATTTGAATTCGACTCATTTAAAATTCGAGCCTAAATATAAAGTTTATATTTGAGTTCAAGCTCGATATTTCAAATTCGAATTCATCCCTTATCAAGTCCAGTTCAAACCGATTCGTTTACCCCCTTAACCACCTATATTGCTGCCAATTACTAGAAAAATAACAGTAATGGTCTTTTAATATTTTTTGTCTCTTAATATCAAGGTGCATAGACCTGACCCGAATAAAAAATAATAATTTTTTGTCTCATACCAGTCGAAGTTATTTTTATTGCGATAGTTAATATTCTCTTAATATTTTGCATGAAAAATAATACGTAGTAAAGAAAATTTTGGATTAAATAAGACCATTAATTAATTAATATATTTAATTCTATTATTTGCACACTTAGGTTAAAAGAAATAGAAAAGTATAAAAACGTTTACAGTTTTCTTGTATGCTTATTTCTTTTTGTACCCTATGTACATGTTTTCTCAAAGATCAAAGTCTTTGGGAATTTTGACAAAGAAAAACATTTCTCTTAAATCAAATAGTTAATTTTAATTCAAACAAAAATTAATTCTTTAATATTTTCTCAAAGGATTTTATCCTTAACATAGAAAATATATTGGATTTAAATATTTTTGTAAATTAAAATAGAAAACCATTTTGATTGAATTTTAACAAGAAAATTTGTTTTTGTCAAATTAAATTTGAGATCAAAATCTCTCGAAAGTTTTATTGGAAATTTTTTTTAATTATTAAGCTTATTAACTTAAATAAAATTAATCCATGGAAAAATTCTCAAAGGGTATAAACCTTGACATAGAAATTTTTATGAGTTTAGATATTTTATTTTGAGTTAAAAGAAAACTTAATTGAAATTTTCAAAATATATTTTTCAAGAAAAACCCTTATTTTAAAATACTAAATGGGAGAAGGATTCCAACGGCCCCACGGCTTCCATCACGATCCTTATTAGAGATCGTGAATCCCCTCACGTCACTCTGGGAGTGAACCCGTATAGAATGAGGATATCACAAGGATCTAGAACTAATGGATGGATGCAATTAATAACTCGGGACACGTGTTATGATCGGCCAACCCACGTTAGAGGTTATAATGTAAGGAATGTCCATAGAAAATGAGAAGAAACGGTCATCCCACGATGGAGTTATCTTCTAAATCATTACCTAGAAGAGAAATTAATTTATGGTGGTTAATACACTTAGCTTAGAAAACTGTTAATTTTTCCAAAAAGTTATGTCAGTTTTTCTGAGAGCCAAATTAATCAAATTAAAGATAATAGTGATAGAATTAACTATTATCGGAATTAATATAATGATAAAGTCACAAATTATTTTATTTTTTCACAAACTAAATTTTCTTATATTTTCGATATTTCAAAAATGGTTGGTGGAGGTTCTTTTAGTCCTTTGATCGTTATTCTCCGTGAAAATAAGCTAATGAGTCCAAATTATATGAACTGGAAAAGAAATTTGGATATAATACTTACTGCCGAGGAGTATAAGTATGTCCTCTTTGAAACCTACCTTGTTATTGGGAAGGGTTCCACCGCGGAGAGGCGTGAGATTGAAAAAGCATGGAAGAATGCCAATGAAATGGCTCGATGCTACATATTGGCCTCCATGTCTAATGTACTCCAGTCAAAACACGAGCTCATGGCCACTGCATATGACTTTAGCCAATCATTACATGATGTTCGCTGATAAAAGTAGGCCCTCAAGGTAAAAAGCTCTTAGGACCATCATAAACGCTAAGATGGCTGAGGGAGCATCAATCAGAGAGCATATGCTCAAAATGATTGCTACTTTCGAGGAAGCGGAAGTCTTAGGGGTTATTATTGACCTCAAAAACCAAGTAGACATGATTCTCGAATCTCTGTCGGGCTTTTTTACTTAATTCAAGTTGAACTACAACATGAACAAATTGATCATGACTTTAATTGAGTTAATGAAAGAGCTCTAGGTGGCGGAAAAAGTCATGAAGCCACAGTCCAAGGTTATAATTGCTAGGACTTTTTCTTCTAGAACTGGGCACAAGCCTAGAAAGTTCAAGAAGAAGAAGGAAAACGCACAGGCCCAGCCTAAGAACGAGCCCAACAAGCCCAAAGGTAAATGTTTCAAATGCGGGCAGAAGGGACATTGGAAAAAGAAGTGTCCAGAACTTCAGGCCAAGAAAAATCTTACAGGTATTGTTCTCTATCAATGGTCGGATCAACTTCTACTTGGATTGTTGATTCTGGTGCCACTTATCATATCTGTAACTCCTTGCAGGGGTTTAGGAAAATAAGAAAACTCTAGAAGGGCGAGCATAGACTACAAGTAGGAAATGGAGCACGAGTAGAGGCCCTTGCAGTAGGAGAGTTGGATCTTATTTTTTATTGTAATAAAGTAGTTGTATTAAAGGATATTTTATATATACGTGGTATTAGATAGAATTTGATTTTAATTGCAAAGCGAATAAATCATGGATATTCTGTTTCTTTCCATTCTGGTATTACTATCAGTAGAAATGGAGAAGTTTTATGTACAGGGCACATGTATGAAAATTTATTCTTTTTAAATCCTACAAACAATCAAATAAATAATGCTCAATTTGAACCTTTAAGTAAGAAGAGAAAGACCAATGTCAATAACTCATATCTTTGGCATCTAAGGTTGGGCCATATTAACTCAACCAAGATTCAGAGGTTAATCCATGATGGGCCCTTAGACTCATTAAGATTGGAAAGTTAGCCTTAGTGTGAATCCTGCCTTATGGGAAAAATGACCAAGAGGTCGTTTACACAAAAGGCTGATAGAGTCAATGAGATATTGGGTCTTATTTATACTGATGTGTGTGATCATTTGTCTACTCAAGCTAGAGGGGGCTTTGAGTACTTCATCACATTCATGGATTATTGTACAAGGTTTGGTTATGTCTACCTGTTGAGGCACAAGTTTGACTCTTTTGACAAATTCAAAGAGTTTAAGACTGAAGTGGAGCGTCGGACAAGTAAACTGATCAAAACCTTACAATCAGATCGTGGTGAAAAATACCTCCTCGATGAGTTTAAGGCTTACATGGTACATCATGAAATAATATCCCAACTCTCTATGCCGAGTATACCCCAACAAAATGGAGTAGCTGAGAGAATGAACAGGACATTAATGGAAATGGTCTGAAGTATGATGTCTCATGCTACTCTTTCGGTCTCTTTTTAGGGATATGTCTTGGAAACAGCGGTATACATTTTGAATTTGGTGCCTTCCAAGTCAGTACCTAGGACATCCTATAAGATGTGGACTGGGCGTAAGCCAAGTCTAAATCATCTCAAAATATGGGGATGTCCAGCTTATGTACTGATCAAGGAAGATAAGTTAGAACCAAGATCAGAATTATGCTACTTTATTAGGTATCCAAAAGGGACAAAAAGAGGTAACTTTTATTATCCCAAAGAGAAAAAAGTACTGGTAAGTACTAATACTAGATACTTGGAGGATGATCAAAGTACTTCCACTAAAAGTTTAACAAGGTTAGAACTTAAGGGGAAATTATCTTTAAAATCAACTTACCCGATTATGGAACAAGAAGAGGCACAGCCTCAAGAACCTGTACAAACGGAGCTTCATCGTAGTGGAAGGATATCTAGAGTTCCAGAAATATAGACAGACAAGGCTTTCGAGCTAATCTCTAACCATCAGGAACAAAATCCCACTAGATACGAAGAAGCTATTACTGATGCTAATGCCGATGTAGATCTATGGCATGAAGCAATGAAAACCGAGATTGAGTTTATGTACTTCAATCAGGTTTGGAATCTTGTAACTTCACCTGAAAGGATAAAACTCATTGGGTGTAAGTGGCTATACAAGAGGAAAATGGGACTAGTCGGGAAGGTAGAAACCTTCAAAGTTAGGCTTGTGGCGAACAGGTATACTTAGAAAGAAGGAATCGATTATGATGAAACATTTTCCCCGGTAGCCATGCTTAAGTCCATCCGTATCCTCCTTGCCATTGCATGTCATTATGACTATGAGATATGGCAAATGGATATCAAGACGGCATTTCTTAATGGCCATCTTAATGAAGATATCTATATGTCTCAACTGGAAGATTTTATTGCTAAATGCCAGAAACATATGGTCTGCAAGCTTAAGAAGTCCATTTATGGACTTAAGCAGGCATCTAGAACATGAAACATTCGTTTTGACGAGACTGTAAAATCTTACAGTTTCATTCAAAATGAGGATGAACCATGCGTGTACAGGAAATTAGAAGGCATAAATATGGTTTTTCTTATCCTATATGTGGATGATATTCTACTCATTAGGAATGATGTACGGACATTGTCATCTATTAAGGTTTGGCTATCTAGTCAATTTAGCATGAATGACTTGGGAGAGACCAGTTACATTCTCGAGATTAAGTTTCTTAGAAATAGGAATTAGAGAATATTAGGATTATCCCAAGCGACATACATTGACAATATGCTGGCCAAGTTTAGCATGGACTCATGCAAGAGAGCTCTAATCCCTTGCAGACATGGGTTGTCTTTTTGTTCTAAGGACTGTCCTAAGTCTCAAGAGGAAAAAGACAGGATAAGTAGGATTCCCTACACTTAGCTGTGGGAAGTCTCATGTACGTCATACTGTGTACTAGGTCAAATATTTATTTTGCCGTAGGCTTAGTTAGTAGATATCAGTCAAACCTTAGGAATATTCATTGGCAAGCTGTAAAACATATTCTTTAGTACCTCAATGGTACGAAAGATTATATGCTAGTTTACAGGACTGACGACTTAGTTCCTACTGGATACAAAGATTCAGATTTCTAGGCAGATAAGGATGAGAGAAAATTCACTAGTGGATATGTCTTCACCTTATTTGGAGGAGCTGTTTCATAGAGGAGTATCAAGAATCTTGTATTGCTAGCTCAACCATAGAAGCTGAGTATGTGGCAGTTTTGGAAGCATCCAAGGAAGCTGTCTGGTTTCGAAAGTTTCTTTCAGAACTTGGAGTTGTGCCATACATGGACAGCCTAATTGTGGTGTATTGAGACAATTCTAAAACAATCTCGCAATCCAAAGAACCCAAGAACCACAAGAAGGGGAAGCACATCCAAAGGAAATACCACCTGATCCGAGAATTCATTCAAAGACGAGAAATCGTGATGGAACAGATAGCCTCGGAGAACAACCTAGCAGATCATTTCACCAAACATTTGGTTGAAAGAGTCTTCAAAAGATACTTAGATGCCATAGGGGTAGACACCTACGGACTTTCTTAGTCTTAGAGTGCAAGTGGGAGATTGTTAGAATATATACCCTCTAAACTAGTTTATCTGATGTAATTATCGAATTTATTAATAAAAGAATTTATTCTCAAAAATTTATTTGTGAATTTATATTTTATTGTGCACGATTTTCATTTGAAAATGACCCATTGTGTTTAAGTAAGTGATCCATGTAAATGGTGGTCTTTCACAGTAAGGTGCGGATCACAAGTTACTTAACACATAAATGTTTATTCTTAATTGGTTTATGAGAATGAGAATCTCATCATGTATAGGTTATTGTGTTATAAAT
This sequence comes from Voacanga thouarsii, assembly GCA_026120185.1. Classification (NCBI taxonomy): domain Eukaryota; kingdom Viridiplantae; phylum Streptophyta; class Magnoliopsida; order Gentianales; family Apocynaceae; genus Voacanga; species Voacanga thouarsii. Next base: position 5,519,092 of record JANUWF010001255.1, on the reverse strand, counting down.
TTCAAATGGGGAATGGTTTACCTTTAGTCAGTTAGTAGTCCACTCACTTCATAGCATGAGCGTATTTCGAATATGTAAAATAGAACCTATAATAATGGTTTCTAAAAGTACTATTTAAAAGAAATCCAAACTATTACTGCTATAACGTAGACTAATACTCTAGTGTTCGAGTATGAGTTGGTAATCTGACAAAGCTAAAAGTATATACTTTGATATACCGTAGTTGAGGTTCTTTCGTAGAACCAATACACTTGTATATTGGATATATGTGACTAGTTAGTTAAGACAAACTTATACAAGATAGCTTCTATGCTATATCGCCCCTTGTGACTGTTCAAATGATCTAATTATCTAGGGCTCTGAGGAACATGACTTGGATATTTACTTTAAGGTAGCTCCCTTAAAAAGTGAAAACATTTCAGGAGTCGTGAATTATTGGATTAGAGGTCTAAGGATGGTAGATGTCTATTAGAGAGGCGTTAGTGCACTCTTCCTCTCTAATTGCACGGTGATGCGTAGAGATGTATTTTAGTCATTACAATTATAGGTCGAAAACTTTGCTAACGCAGTATTATCCTTGTGGTCAATATTTTCTTATGGTGATATTAGAAAATATTTAAAATACAAAATATAACTATTTATATAGTAGGGGCATTTTGATCATTTTAGTAGCAAAGTGATGTGTCTTTTAGTCCCCGAAATGGCCCTTAAGTCATGAAATATTTGGGTTAAGGAATTAGTCTTAATATTTATGGGTTTTATGTTATTAGTCTAATTTATTATTGGATTAGAATAAAATAAAAGGTCCGAGAGAGAGTATTTATTTTATCTAGTTTAATTGGTTAATTAATTATTCAGGGTCCAAAATCCAGATTGAATAATTAGAAAATTAATCTGAATATAAACTAGATAAAAGGTATAAAATTTTATATTGGTCTATTTGAGCTTGTTAATTATTTATTAGGTTATTTAATAAAGCCCAAAAAATAAATAATTGAAATTTATTATTTATGAGTGTTCAAGCCCAAGAATAAATAATTTTATCTGGCCTAATAAATAAGACCAAAGGTAAAATAAAATTAATATATAAAAAAATTAATTAATTAATTAATTAAAATTAAAAAAATAACACGGGATGGAACCCGTATTGTTTCACGTGCAAGATAACAAAAACTATGGATCTGCTGAAATGAATGAATATGAATTGAAAGCTTTGATTGGAGGATTCAATTTCGGCATTCAATTTTCATTTCACAGAGAGAAACCAAAACCCATTCACAGAGAAAGCTTCGGTGAAAGCTTATCAAAACACAATCTTCAAGCATTTACCGGCTGTGTTACGGGCACCATTTCAGAAGATCAAAGATTTTGCGTGAATGAGACGCAGTAAACATTTGCAAGGACGTGATCCAATAGCCTCAAGTATCCTTGTACAGACATTTACACCAGTGCAAAGAGATCCATTCAATCACAGTGGTAAATTTTTTGTTTTCCTAGCATATTTTCGTTTTGATGATTTTTGCCATTTTAAGCCTTCACTCGGTGCCCCCGAGCATAAAAAATGACTGCTCTCGGTGCAACAACTATACTGACCCATAGGATGGTGCACCAATACTCGAGACAGGGGGATACATAATTGCCTGAGGTATCCCGTGAGCATTTTGCCTCTGTTCAAAATTATGGAGTTCATTTTGAAGCAATGGCCGGAACACTGTGGCGAATTGGGGAATAAGGCTCTAAATGAATTCACTTGTACATTGCTCCATGGCCTGTCATATGGCAGTTAAAGACATGGGTGTCAATTGAAACACCTGAGGGAAAGACAAGGATTGTGCTCCCTATTGCTCAGGAAGGGTGACCTGAGCATTACTGGACGTCGTTGCTGTAGGATTAAAAGCTCCCCGTAAAGCCCGAACTGTAGGCCAATTGGAGGAATCCGATAAAGGCTCTGAAGACTGCTGCTGAGGATTTGACATAATGCATCTTGAACGTAATTCCATGCAACAATTACCTTTGGTCCCACTAGGCGTACCAATATATGTTGCCTTACAAAAAGGAAGCCGATGAGGCTGGCGATCAGTTACTCTTCCAATGAACATAAACAGTACAATATAAAGTTAAATGTGAGAGTCGGACCTTTTAAAAGACGTGAGTTCCTTAAACTTATTATAGAAATGGTCCAAAAAAGCAGGAATATTGCACGCGGAATCCAATTAAGACTAAAATCAGTGTATTTCGATTGATCTTGATAAAAAGAACGAATACAAAAGTACTAAAATTTAAAATCAAAGTCAAATGACAACGGAAAGTTGGTAATAAAGGAATAAGGGAAAACTGCTGAAAAACTAAACAAAGCTATAAATAAGGATAAAGATGAAGAAAATGCAGAATAAAAAGGAATTGAAAACTGAAAACTGAAAATTGATATTTTGGTAGATGTGTTGGTTTGTGTCTTTCGTTCTGGGAATTCTTGCCCATTTTATGCTTGCTATGATGTGGTAATCGACCATCTGCACGTGGAGAAAATCTCGCTTTATGGCTCATCCTTAGCGGTTAGGAACAGTAGTGCTTTACTGATCGTGCCGAAATATAAGGGTGATGACTTATTGACTCCTAGTTCTGATGTTGACCAAGTACATCGGCTATGGAATTCTTGACATCATCATCAGGTTAGCAAAATTCCTATCGACGTCGGCTCAAAGTTACCGTTGCAACAGATCGGCTAATAGTTGACGTCAACAATTAGTAAATATTAATTATTTAGTACATGCTATTCTAGTTGCCATAAATAACCTGTTATCATCTGCTTCTTGTTCATGTACTTTGTTAGAGTCCTTCCTATGCAAAGTTTTGGTCAAAAAGAAAGAATCTTTGGGAGTGGAGTCAAATACCTGTTTGTGCTTAGTGAAAATGGAGAAGTTGAATTTTGGATGCACTATTATGTCTAGGCAGATTGTATTTGATTGAGGATTTGTAATTTTCTTGTTTAGACAGGAGTAGGACCAAGCACAAGGAGCAACTTACTAACTCAAGGTTTCATTAAGCTTACAAGTAAGTTCTTGCATAAAATTATTTAAGTACAAATATTCTATTGCAAAGTCAATTGTTGTTAACATTGTGGTAAAAAAAAATGTATATTCTTGAAATGCAAACATGGTCAATTTTTCTTTTTATTCTAATATCATTTTGATAAAAAAAAAAAAAAAGTTTTCAAACAAAACATTGATTTTACTTAATAAAGTTTCAAACAAAATTACATTAAACTATGATTGCATATTCAAAGATAACAAAGTGTTTTTGAGAATTATTCCTGAACAGAGTTACTAATCATTGAGCACTCAATAAGGGTGGACTATTAGTATTAGTTATTGAAAGTTAAGAGCTAATCTTCCAGTAAATGGCCACTTCCGAGAGATGAATTCTTTCTAGATAGGATGTCAGTACTAGTTAATCAGGTTGGTCCGAACTAGTAACTCAGTCTAAGTAGGCTATTCTCTGAAATAGACAACTAATAAGTTCGGGTGGGAAATAGAGGAGAATCTCACACAATAGGCCAATCACCCACTGTACTGTAATGCATAGTTTCATAGTATTTAATCATGATACATAGTTTCATAATCCTACTTTTAAGAGTGGTTTGCTTTTCTAAATAGTCCCTTTTACTTTATGAATTAAAATTACAAACTACCATTCTATGTATTATAGCATATTGAGATAACTTGCAAACACTTCTCTTCAAACATTTACAGCTGCATTTCATCAAATGACTTTAAATGTACAAGAGTATACATATGATTTACTAAGAAGTAATTCTCACACTATTTATGCCATGTTTTGGGGAAAATCCTACATTGACCCAAAAAAAAAAAAAAAAGACATGCTCTACTCTGTATTAGTTTCTTCTGATTTGGCTCAGAAAGCAATGAGCTTTAAGCAGGCATCATAACAAACATTAGAAAAAAGAAAATAATCAAATTCATTCTCATCTTTATTGTTGCACAATATCAAATGGTGTAATGAAATTATGGAGCTAGTTTTGGGTTGAAGAGCAAAGATAGAAACTTGATACAGAATAATGCTTTGCACAAGGTTCAAACTTTATGAATGGAATTTTGTAAACCATCTTCAACATATTATAGGGGAAAGGATTAATTTTCATCATTTAGGAAAGAAACTACATACGTCAAAGTTGTAAAATTATCTAGTTTTTGAAAGAATTCGTTTATTTTGCAAGAGTTGTGAAGTAAGAGAGGAGATGGCAAGAGTGAGAAGAAGGTGGAAGTATGTGCCTCCTAAATCAAAGAAGAAAACAAAGGAACGGTTTTATTTCACAGAGGACATGGAAGGGAGTATAAATTGTTAGCGGTTACCAAAAAGTGTAAAATCGTCATTTGAAAAAACTTAAAACCATTAGGATCCATCCATTTCTCTCGATTCTTGGAGAGAAGGAATTCTGGGTATTTGAGTAATCTCACATCACTCCACTTCTCTCCCTTTCATTCCTTAAAAGCTTTTCCAAACGAGAGAAAAGAAGGCAATTCTTTCTACTTCTCATTTTTTTGAACTCCCAAACTAGGCTTTATTGATCACCAAGGAGAGAGGTTATTGGGCTTTTCAAGACTTGGTTACACCCATACTCACTACAAAAGTTATTGTGCATGTCCATTCCTTCAAGGAGGTTGAAAGAATAGGGTGTCTAAAAGTTCTATTCAAAGATAATGTGAGCCTATTTGGATCAAGAGAGAGAGGAAATAGAAGGTTTGAGTTTTAAGTATTGAAATTAGTTTTTTAAGAAATAAATGAAAAGAATAGAAGAGAAATGAGAGATTAACTTTAGTATTAAAAAATTCTACATTTCTATTCAAGAGTAGATGGAGTCCTAATGATTATATGATTTAATATTATTAAATTAAATAAGTGAATAAAAATAGAAGCTCAAATCATATACACCTAACTAAACATCATAAATAGTTGGTAGTCTTTTTTTCTCTCATTTCCTTTCCTTCTTATTATATTCCTCTTCTCTCTTTTCATTTCCTTTTCACAATCCAAACAAGCATTAAATGTAATTAAAATTCTAACTTAACTAAATAGGAATTAAATCATTTAAGGTTAGTTATACTTTTTTTTTTTTCTGAAAAACCTTAAAAATGGGTGAATAAGGTTTTTGGCAAGCTAAAAAAACTTTGACTCGTCTGAAATGTAGTATAATAAAGATCATCTAGTTTCTTGGACCGACTTTATGGTAACAAAGAAAGTTATCCAAAAACTCTCTGAGATATATCCAGATTCAGACAAAGAAAGAAACACAAAGCAGTTAATGACTTATGAAAGGAAATGAGACACTGAATGTATAGTGGTTCGATCTACTAAGATCTACGTCCATTACCTTAAGCACACACTTAAGGATTTTCAATTAGATTTCACTTACTCCACTTAATGAAATCAACTTGTACCATATACAAGAAAGGATCACCACACTAGATTTTTCAAAACTTCTCAAACAAACAATCACACTAAGGTTCACCCCAAATGGGTTTTACACCACAACCTTGTACTACAAATGAGATTGAATAACAATACAACAGTAAATGCTCACTTATTTGAATAAATGTTCACTAAGGTACAAAGTACAAACACTTTTACTTTTGACACAATATGAATTCACTTTGAAGCACTTGATAAAAGGAGATTTTTGTAAACTGTTGAGCAATAGTGTTTCTTAGAAGAATGTTACAAAAATCTTATGTCTAATATTGCTTAGAGGCTATTTATAGAGCCAAAAAGTAAAATGTCAGTGGCTATAAAATGGCTATAACTTTTCTGTTAAATTTATCCGTGTTTTGGACTCAGGTTTTGGATGACGATACATCCAAAAGGTAAGTCCAAAATGGCACTTTTTCAGGCAAAAACATTTCAGCATTGTTTACAGGATTTTGGACGAATCTTTTGGATGCAGAAACATCCAAACTACTCAATCCAAAATTCTGAGATTTTCAAAACTTTGAAATCTTTTTCTTTGTGTGCTTTAAGGTAAAAATCAATTGAATCAAAAGGTAAAGAGACATAAGAATTAATAGAAATACCTTAATAACACTTCCTAATCTATAATTCTTTTATAAGGATTTCTTGATATGCAATCCCATATACTTTGATCTTCTTTTTTATCTTCCATTCTTGAATTCCATTACAGAAGAGTAGCCTAACAATCATATCTGACTGCCTTAGAAGAACAAAAGTCAAACATGTCCTATCTCATATAGATTACATAAGTTAGTTCACATCAACGTTTGTCATAAATTAAAATATAAAAAAAAAACCCTTAGGGCTAACATTTTCGATAAAGGAGGACAGAACCCCCTAAAGATTTTATTAAATAATTACGGTACAACCAACTTAATACGCAAAGAGGGGATGCTTAACCTATCCATATTATAAATGCCCTTAGCCTCTAAAGGCAAATCCAAGTAATTAAAGTATGCTACAGCACCTTGCAACTGACAACTTTCGTTAGCCATAAAGTCCGCCAACTGATTTGCTTCCCTGTAAACATGAATCAAATAGAACAAAGGCATTTTAGCAAGAAAAACCTAATTTTCAAAGCCAAATCCCTTAGATGCCAAGAGACTCTCTAATGCCCTGAAACCTTCTGTACCAATACAAGAGAATCAGATTAGATTTGAACATCCGAAACCTTCAACTTCCTACAAGTTCTGAGACCAAGATGAAGGGCCTCCAATTCAGCCTCCATGTTAGTGGCCAGCTCGAGGAATGATGCAAAAGCAAAGTGAAAAGTTTCATTTGGAAAACGGAGTACTCCTCCAGCCCCAGCAAAACCAGTCAGTCCCTTAGATGCGCCATCAATATTGAGGATTAAATGCTTGTGCATATCAACTTTATCCTTCCATTTTACAGGCCATATATGAACACTCCTTGCAGTAGACCAAGTTAGGTTCAAATATGCCAGTGCTCCACGCAGCTAGGACAACGCTATCAAAGGAAAATTAGCTGAAAAATCCTTTAAAAAGGACTAAACATTCTGCTAAACTCTAATCATTGATGGTCACTTGTCCTCAAAAACTACACTATTATGCTCCTTCCAAACATTCCATAAAATAGAAGCTAAAAGAACCTTAAGCAATCGCCCCCCAGAGTACGACCACAAGGCATTCAGAATATTAGGAGGGGAATGAAGCTGAAGCAAATCCACTGCCTCCAAGAATGGCAATAGAAAAGCTTCCCAAACCTGCTTAATAACCACACAAGAGAAGAAAAGATGCATGAATGACTCAGAATCTGCTTTGTAGAGACAGCACCTAAAAGCCATACTAAAACCCATCCTACTTAAGGAGTAATCCAATGCAAGCATACCATTCAAAAACCTCCACAAAAAAATGCAGCCCTTAGATGAAATCTTCGATTGCCAAATCTTCCCAAGCAAAGGCCAGTAATCGTTCCTATAGCGAAGCAGGTCAAAGGCTGAAGAAGAGGTGAAGGCTCCAGATGACGAATGCTTCCATATCAACCTATCCTACTCAGAAGTTAGAACTGGTGGGATGGAGTGCAAAACTGCCAGTGCCACCGAAGGATCCAATAGCCACAGTATGAGCCCTACATTCTAGAAACCATTTGATACGCAGTCTGAGACCTAAAGCTGAGCACACTGGACAGTAGAGTTAACCGAAGCCAAAGAATCTGAACCCCACCAGTTATCATACCAGAAAAAACACTGGCCATTCCCAACCTCAACACCAACACAGAAAGTTGCAGATTCCCTAGCCCTAAGCATACGTTTCCACACATGCAACGGCCATGTGTAAACAGGAAATAGCAAAGGATGAATAGCACTATCGAAATACTTAGACCACATAAAAGGAGCCCACAGAGTATTCCGGAGCCTAAAACACCACCATAGCTTATACACATAGGTGTCTGAGACATCCACCCATGAGTGGATTCCCAAACCATTTTCATCATAAGGGAAGCATAAAGAAGCTAAGATTTCTAGTGGCACCTTGTGCCTAGGTGATGCGTCCCCCAAAAAAAACGAGCAAAAGAGCGATTTAGTTCCTCAAAGATTGACAGTGGGACCGAGACTAAATGCAAAAGATGAATAGGGATGGACGCCAGAACTAACTTGAGCAGCACAAGCCTACCAACTTGGGACAAAAATTTAAACTACCAACCCGAGATCCTGGAACGAATCTTATCCAACAATGATGAGAAATATACCTTCTTACTTCTACCTATAAAAATAGGGTAACCCAAATAAGTGAATGGAAAGGATTTTTTATTAAACCCCAACACTCTCTGGATGGCAGTACATCGGTACACAAAAACCTTAGGTGAGACTATGTATGAACTTTTTGCTGCATTGATAAGCTGGCCAGAGCAAGCTAGGTAATCAAATAGCAGACCCTTAACCTTTAGGAGACATCGCTTTCCCCCAGTACAAAAGATAACAGTATCATCTGCAAAACTCAAGTGAGTGATAGGAAGGCATTTAGCAAGGAGAGCATACAGAACAAAACCTTGGCTCAGAAGTAGATTATTCAGCCATCTAGACAGAATCTCCTACAACAAGATAAAAAGGGCTGGTGACAAAGGATCCCCTTGCCTAACCCTTCTACTTAATTTAAAGAAGCAAAATTGCTGCCCGTTAAGCAAGATCGAGAACCAGCAATACTAGACAGCATTCGATATTATAGTGCAAAAATGATCATCGAAACCAAATCTCCTAAGAATCAAAATCAAAGAGGGCCAGCTAACTCTATCAAAAGCCTTAGCCATATCCAACTTTAAGATAAGATTATGCCCCAACACCCGCTTATCAACAGAATGAACCAGCTCCTGAGCAAGAAGCACATTGTCTAAAATGTTCCGTCCCTGAATAAATCCACTCTGATTAGAAGAGACAAGCCGACCCAGAAGGCCTCCCAGTCTAGACACCACAATCTTTGTAATGATCTTATTTGTGAAATTACAGAGACTAATGGGCCTAAAATCACCAAAAGTTGAGGGAGAAGCTTTTTTTGAAAGCAATAGCAAAAAAGTAGCCATAAAACTTCTAAGTATCGAAACTCCAGCAAAGAAATCTCGTACCACTTGGATCATATCCTTCTGGATAATGTCCCAACAATGAGTAAAAAATTTTCCAGTGAAGCCATCAAGACCTGGTGCACTCTCAGAGGATAGGTCAAAAACCGCCGACTTAACCCCGACAGGAGTTGGTAAAGCACCTAACATAGCATTATCAGAATTAGTAACAAGATTAGGGACTAGGTTGTATAAATAGGAAGCATGGTCCGAGAAGTCCATAGAGCCCGAGCTAAGGAAAGACTAAAAAAACTAAATTGCACCAACACCCATATCATCGATCGAAGAAAGCATCCGCCCCTCCTCATCACGAATAGACGAGAATAGACCTTTTTGATATCGAGACTAGCAAACACTATGGAAAAACTTAGTACTGGCATCCATTTCTCTGAAGTCCTTGACTCTAGCCTTGTCACTCCAATAAGACTCCTCACATCGAAGCAAAAAGGCTAGATGTGCTTCGGCTTCCTGGTAAACTATACGATCCTCAGGACTGCAAGACTGATCGTACGCAGATTCAGCCCTTACAACGTCATCCTCTGCTGCCTGCAGCCAACCAAAAACATCGCCAAAGTTTTCTTTATTCCATACTTTCAAAGTGGCCCTCAAGAGCTTCAACTTGTGAGCTAGGATATGCATGCCATTACCTTCATAGGGAGAATTTCAGGCAGAAACAACCAAATCCCTAAACCCCTCATGGAAAGTCCACATTGTTAGGAACTTAAACGGCTTAGGCATGGAGGCCAGGGGAAGTAGTTGAATACTAACCAAAAGAGGGCAATGATCAGACCCCGACCGGGATAAATAAGCAACCGTAGTGGAGTGGAATAAGGAGGACCAAGCTTGATCAAGTAAGACCCTATCAATCCTTTCGCGGCACGGCCTCACACCATCGCGAACCCAAGTAAACCGACTTCCCTTGTAACCACAAGAGACCATCCCACTGTCCTCCATAAAGGTTACAAAATCTACAATTGCTAAGCTACAAGGAGCACTCGAACCAACATACTCATTCACACTTGCCACCACATTAAAATCACCACCCACCAACCACTGCAGAAGCCGATGCTGCTGATTAAAAGTGATTAACTCTGCCCATAGAGATTGTCGCCCTGCTCTCGTGCAAGGAGCATATACGAACAAGCATAATGCCTCCTCTCCATTAGGGGCTACAACCTTAGAATGTAAAGAAAAATTCATGGATGAAATCACATTCAGAGGAACATAATCCTTCCAAAGAAACCAAACTTTCCCCGAGCTGTTTGCATGATGTTTTTGAAACCCTAAATGATAAGCAAATCCTGCTATCTGATCAGTAGAGACTAAAGGTTCTAAAATGACTATGAACTGCAAGGAATGGAGCCGAATAAGGCCCTTGAGACGCCTCAAGCTCTTGCATACCCCCCTGATGTTCCAAATTAAGAAATTCATGACTACCTTCTAAGAGGGGTGAAACAATGAGCTTGCTTAGCCTTTTTCGTAGACAACACTCTAGTACCCACCAGCGGCTGTCGAGGAATATCCGAAGCTGAGTTTTGAAGCCTATCTACATACATCTTCCCTTTCTTAAGAATATGAATTTCTTGGAGGAAATCTTCTCGAACTGTAACATCATCATCATCGGTTGTGAAAATCCTCTTTTTTGGCTTTGTTGGAAAATGCATAGATCTCTCAAAGCCTAGCTCTATATTAGCGTCGTCTTGGATGCCCTCCCTCCACAATAGGCGAACAGGCTCCAATGAGGACAACAATGCAGCTTCCTCGGATTGAAACCGGCCACAGAGCGATCCCTTATTCCCTTGAACATCTTCCAATGGATGAATAGGTTCCTTGTCCCACGGAGCATCAAACTGAATAGGATTAATCCCCAAACATGGCTCCGGTGTAGCGGCCAGTGATCTGCGCTCTGGACAAGGCGAGGGGGATTGCTGCGCCATCCCCGCATCATCTCCATGCGCTGGTAAAGGCCTCTCCCCCTCTGACAGCCCAGCATTAACAACAGAAAAAGCCTCCACGGTAGGAGCAACGATGGTATTAGCATGAGTAGCCAAAGAAAAGTTGTCCACCATCTGGTCCAAATTGGTTTTAATCTCTGTTGTGTTATCAGCCTTAAGCTGCCAAATCTTCTTACCCTTGTCTTTCTCCCTGGCCAAGATGATAGGATTCTTATCCATGCAGTTATCTTCAGCAGTACATGCAACCTTGCAGGTTTGCCAGTCATGTCCTATTCGATGGCATTCTATGCAGAAAAATGGGAGGTTTTCACAGTCCACCCCTGATAGAACCCCTCGGAGCCATTCCCCACCCATATCCGCTTCACTAACGGCTTTAGCAAGTCGACCTCAACACAAATCTTTGCGACACTGGGGCGAGTCAGATTGGCAGTGGCTTCGTCCAGCTTTAAAGGCCTTCCAATAGTCGAAGCCAGTCGAAAGAGAACAGATTTGGCAAACATGGTGAATTGGAAGATGTTCAAGGGAAATCTACACCAGGACAATTGAAGGATCAGCAGAAACCCTAAAAGATGGAGACCATTTTAGAATTCTTATTGGAAAATCTAGAACATACCAGATGCCCTTAAGCCCGAGACGAATGTAGTCCTTTTCCAAGAAGGATCGTATGAGGACATGTTTGCTGTCGAGCCAACCAATAGTTACAGATCCCTTCAAGCCAAACGTGAAAAACTCCTTCCACAAGGATTCCATGGCTGGCTTCCCTTGAGAGAATTTACCAATCAAAGCAAACGGAAAGGGTAGGCGAGTTGGTCGATCTCCTCTTGAGTTAAAATCAAAAGTGGCTCGTCTTTCCGTATGGAGATTTGTTGAATGCCGTATGCAGCCTCTGAATGTTCTTGCTTGTCAAACAAAGACGCAAAGGATTTCCGCCCCCAACCACTGTCAGGGGGGGAGTAGGCGGCATAGCTGCCATGGCGAAGATGGAGAAACTTCCAACAGGAAAGGTACACTAGGATTTCGAGAAAGTCGGAGCAAGGATGGTCCCTCCTTCTTCTACTTTAATAAGGACACTTGAAAATAACTATTTGCATTAAATAGTTTACTATTCTTCCATTGGATTCAATGCCTTTGGATTCCCAAAAGAGTTAGTTATACTTTAAGATCTTGTAATAGATTAGCCCACCTAAAAGGGCTAAAGGTTCTAACAATGTTGGAAATATTCCACTCAGTTTGAACCCCACTCCTCTTAAATTATTCAATGGATTTGTTTGGCCGTGTTCATTTTCAAATTAATAACCCATTTAGGAAAAAAAAAAAGAAATTACTTTATTTGATTGAAATAAAAAGATAAAAATCTATTCATCAAAACCCATTCCATTTCTTAATCAAGAAGACCTAACAACGGCCTAAATGTAAATCCAAAAGGGAAAATGCCTAGATTCAAATATGTCCAACCACAAGAATCAATTCTTCAAGATTTGCTTTGTTTTCACTACTGAATCTTTCACACTCTGACTACTGTTCTTGTGCTTCAGCCATTTCGTCACAATTTCTACCTTTGAACTTTATCCATATGACCAAATTCTCAGTCAAATGGAAAGATTTAGCTCTCCAGAATGTTCCAGAAAACCCCAAAATCCAGAATTGCTATCAACAAAAACCAGAGAAAGATGTTTGACAAAAAAGCCTCACAAAGAACCACAAAGAAGGAAGAAGAGGGCAAAGATGGTATTAAAAAAAAATAAAAAATCTAGGAAATGTGGACCCAGCAAATTGCCCCTCGACCTCATACTAATGGCATTAAACTCCCATCTCAATCTTGCATACGTGCATACGTAATTCAAGACGTCAAACACTCCTAGAACTTGACTGGAAAATCTGCACACCACCCCTCGTCCCCCGCCCCTGCCCCCGCAAATGGCATATTCTATTATTCACACCAAACACACTATTTAAAACTAGTCTGGTCAGGAATAAAATAAAAATTGAGATTAAAAATAAATTATATAAAATAATTATATTAGATGATAATATTATAACTTTTTTAAAAAATAAAAATAAAATATTAAATATTAAGAAAAACCTTCTGATGCTATAAAAGATAACTCCAAACAAAGATAACAGTTTATTCAAGAAACAAATAAATTAATGATTATAACTTGTTATAATGGTTAGAGAATTGTTATTCAAGATTAATATTTTTAAAATCGAATCCGATATCGAGCTGAAAAGTTTATTAATTTACGATTTAATAGTTTAACTGTAATTAGATCATAATTGAACCGATAATATTATAATTTTAAAAGTAAAAATATAATTATTTTAAAAAACAAGATTAATCAATAATATATTGTAATTCAAGTTCATAACTATATAAATAACGAAATTAAAAAAAATTGTAATATTTTATCTATTACTATAGGCTATTTAGTTTCTCTGTGTAATTTTTTTCTATGAATATATTATCTTACCTAGTCCCCCAAAAAAAAGAGAGATAGAGAGAGAACAGTTCAATCTGGTCCGATCGGCCAGTTTAACGATTTTTCGATTGGATCAGTCGGTTCAATTCGATTTGAAGAAAATAGAACGGTTTTGAAAAAAAAAACGATTTGAAGTAAAAGATTAAACCAGTTTGAAAATCGGTTTACAATTCAACTGACCAATCCAATCCGATCCAAAAAACACTGCTCAAGACATAAGACATAACGCTCGAATTTAACATCGTATTACGTTCTATTATTTTCTCTCATCTCTTTCTCCGCTCTTTGTCTTCTTACTCCCCTTAAAAAAAAAAAAAAACCTAATGATAACAAATTATTTTAAATACTACTCAAAAAAATGTAGCCGTCCAATGGCATCAGAAGGATATGCAGTTGAAAATCAGCCGTCCAAATGTTTTAGCTTGTACTTTAGAGACGGCTATTTTGTTTTTTGTATTTTTAAAAAAAAAATTTATTATTTTAGAGAACTTATATCATTAAACATTGCATTTCAAGAAATTAATAATTTTTTTAATATAGCAGTTCTTTTTAAAAGAATATTGCCTATATTATTTTACAAAAAAGTAAACCTAATGTAAATAAATTTTATTTGTGAAATATTGATAATTTTATTATTTATATATGTAATATATTATAATATTAATCTTTGATTCCATAAATTTTTTATAAAATTTTAAATTATACTTATATTTTTTTAAAAATCAATATATTTTAATTCAAATATACTCTAAGTCAATCTAATACACTATTTATTTATTTATTATGTAATTGTACAAAACACGCCTTTTAGTAATTATGATTATTCGAAATTATAACAGAAACATTATAATTTCATTTTAAACATAATTTTAAATTATATAATATATAAAAATAATCATCACATATATTCATATGAAATAACTTTGATTAATTTCTCAAATAATAAATTTATGAATTTTCAATTTATATTTATAAAAATATTTTATTTTTTTGTTAAAAATTATTAAATAATATGACGAAATAATTTGATATAGAATAGGTGTGTTTGGATTGGATTTCAATCTTAATTCAAAACTCATTTTAATTCAAAATAATAATAATTTAAATAAAAATTAATTTATTTAGTTTCTAAAATTTAATGTTTATAATATTTTCGCCCTTAATGTTTTTCTATTGTTATGATTCCTAATGAATTTTTTTACTACTATAATCTCTAATTTTTTATATTTAAGGACCATAATAACTGATTTTCTAGACAGAAAAATAAAACATTAGAGATTATAATAATAAAAAAATCATCAAGGACTATAATAATAGAAAAAAATATTAAATATGAAAATATTATAAATTTCAAATTTTATAGATAAAATAAACTAATTTTACTTTAAATAATATTTATTTATTGAGAACTATTATATAAATATAACACATTATATTAACTCTTTAGTCACTTTAAATCTTATATAATTTTATATATTTAATAATTTTTATTATATTTAAATAAATTTATATCAATCAAATAAAATTAATTTTATTTTATTTGAAGCCAACACGTTTGGATACCAATACCAGAGCCACAGATTGCCACGTGTAAATTCGGCATCTTCGTATCCACACTAGACAGGAGGCCAAAATAAAGTTCTGGGCGTACACCGCCCTTGAAATGTACATCTTTAAAAGCTATAAATTTAGGCTTCTTCCCTTTGGCTTCCCATGCTTTGTCCGTGTTCCAGAGTTGCTAGCAGCAGAATTCTTAGCGTACAAAACCAAATCTTTTCGATTTTAAAGAGATCCCATTTCAGCTCTTCGCGTTTTCCTTGTGTTTGTTTGCTTTCTCAGCCGATCAGGACCGGATTTTCTCATTCTTTGGCTTATTCTTCTAAAATCTCAAAAGGGTCTGCTTTTTGGAGTTCAAGATCAGATTACACCATGGCCAGCCAGTCCAACGAGCCTAAATCAATCTATGACTTCACTGTGAAGGTCTGTCATATTTTACTTCCTCTTTTGGGCTTTCTGCAGTTTTAATTGTATATCTGTGTTGTTAAGGTTCTTTGCTTTTGTATATTCGCAGCCGTGGGTTCTTTCTACTGTTCTTGTGTGTTGAATTTTTGTGGATTTTGAATTGCCGTGTTGAATTTTCTCTGAGGATGGCTATAATTTCGTTAGTTTTGTTTATTGCTTGGAAAGCGAGAGAAACAAGTAATCCTGTGCTCATCTATTACTGGTGGAAAAGGAACACTTTTTGCATATTAAGGGGGTGTAAAGCATATTAAGGGTGTGTAAGTGTGAAGAATGTTAACAATTAATGTGGATCGTGATTATGCATGCATCAAGGTGGGCACTTGGAGGAAAGCAAATATTTTTGTCAAACTTGTCAGGACTGTGCAGCAAATGTCATAGAAGCATATGTGTTCAAACTGAGTTTAGTTGTAATGAGTTCAAAGATTAGGAGCCTAATTTGATTCGAATAGGACATGAGAAAAGCAAAGATGGAAAATCACAATAGACTTCTGCAGTTTTCGGTTCTTGGAAAATCCTAACGCTTAACAAACAGAAAAATTTTGCACATCTTAGAGGGGAAAAAGAATGAAACTTGAGTAGTAAAATTGTTGTTTTCATTGGAAACTGAATTTGATTTGGTCTCCTAACTCTGTTCCTGAGGAATCATTTTCAGCCCTTTAAGGGGGAAAAATAGGAAGTCTTTGGTACACCAAAATTGAGCAGATTTATGAACAAATCTGCAAACATTCTTTGAAGTTCTCCATGAGGAACCATCCTTCACCCCTCCCCCCCTCCTTGCTAGAAGATCAATGTTTATGGACTTCATTATAGACATTTGCTCTGTCACTGTTTGTTTAAATTCCAATCTGTGTTCTTCGGTATTGTTTACAGCTCTGCTTAATCATGGTATGTTTATTGAAGGAGAGACGTTATACTGGATTTTATTGGTTTTCCCATTATCAATCAGTTGCATGCATCTATAATTCATTTAAGAATTGAATGTCTCATTCTCTCCAATTATAAGTCGCCAATAGTCAACACCTATTCTAAAACTATTTCAATCCTTTTCTATTTGCAGGATGCTAAAGGAAAAGATGTTGATCTTAGCATCTACAAGGGAAAGGTCCTTCTGATCGTCAATGTTGCTTCACAATGGTATGCATGAGATATAATTGATTATACTCTTCTTATTTTGATCTAAAAAAGTTTCACAGAGGAAATAATTGTCATGTAGAATCTTATATCAAATTATGCCAAAAAAGGCTGAAATTTGCTTCAATTTTTTTTTATGCATTTCTCATGGGACTTTGAAGCAGTTTTTGCCACCCCTTCTTTTCTTTTCTTTGAGAAGCTTGCTATCCGTTCAGTGATGTATTATTCTTTAATCAATTATTACTAATTAAAATCTTTTTCTGTCATTACTAGCTGCATGTCCGTGGGTGCTATATTTCTAGCCTGTCTTAAGATCCATCTGAACATATGTACCAGAATTGAGATATGTGAATAGAGAGAATTTTATGCCTTGTTTGAGGGACATTTTCATGTTGAAGTATATGCCTCAAGATTTTGAATGAAATGATGGCAGGGAGTACAAATTGAGAAAACTTTCAATTTTCTCTACTGAAATAAGGCAATTTCCATGTATTCTCTTGGTTTGGCTTCAAGATTTTTGTTTTTAGCCCATACGTTATAAATAAAGTATACTTGCAGTAAATTCTTAGTGAGCAAGGGAAGTGACGAGACCTCAGAGTCCCAATTTTTCCCAGTAGCTGTGTCTTTTTATTTGTTTTATTAACTTCTTTCTTCCTTGTCGATGTTCCGTAATAATATTTTGACCAAGAGAAATCTTATTCTTCATGTGATCCAGTGGTCTGACCAATACAAATTACACCGAGTTGACTAAACTCTATGATAAGTACAAGGATCAAGGTATGAGTCTGCCAACTCTTTCTGGTTTTATATTAAATCCACTTCAAAGAGGCAAATAAATTTGCTTGTCATGCTATAGTCATAAATCTCATTGTTATAATAATGCTTTTCTGATGGTGCTAGAATCTGATAAGTTTTGTTTTTCAAAACTAGTTATTTACTTTAGCTGTTAGGAATGGTTAAAGGCCAGCTCTTGCAACAACCTCACAAGGATGATGCATTTCCATTGAAAACACCACCTCTGCTTCTAGCTATTTCCATAACAGTAGCTTAGCTTCATCCCTCGACAGTAAAAATTTCTACCATACATCCTGGTGGAAGTTAGAGGAGAAGGGATTGTGGATTAAATGCCGATGCAAAAAGTCTTTTATTTATTTGTTTGTTTTTTTTGTAATCTGGAGATACTAATTAGTTTTCATTCATTATTCAGGATTGGAGATTCTTGCATTTCCCTGCAATCAGTTTGGTTCGCAGGAGCCTGGAAGTAATGAAGAAATTCAGCAATTTGCTTGCACCCGTTTTAAGGCTGAGTTTCCCATATTTGACAAGGTAGAAAAGCTTCTTGCTGGATTCACTTTTCCCTTACAATGTTCGTCCCATGTTCCTCTACTGATACCATGGTGTCCTCCTTTCTAAAAAACCAGAGATTCACAGTTGCTTGATGAATGCTTCTCTACCTTCATTTTGGTGAAAGAAATATTAAAAAAAAAAAAATCAAAGAACATGTTTTAACATGTTTGAAGTTCAAATCGCCATTGATGAGAGTAGTAGAACTGAGGAGCTCAGTATTTGTAGCATATTTTATAATTTGATCGACTTGAAGTGATGATATCTCTCTTATTTTATTGTCTTTGACGGTTTAGGTTGATGTAAATGGTGCAAACACTGCTCCTGTTTATAAGTTCCTAAAGTCTAGCAAGGGTGGACTTTTCGGGGATAGCATTAAATGGAACTTCTCCAAATTCCTTATTGACAAAGAGGGCCATGTTGTCGATCGCTATGCCCCTACCACTGCCCCTCTTGCCATTGAGGTAAATGTACTTGCACCATTAATGGAAGGTCTCATACCCTTACAGTGATTCAAATTGTACGGTTGTTGACCAGAATGCTTTTCCTGTTTCTTGCAGAAGGATGTAAAGAAGCTGCTGGGAATTGCATAAACAAAGGAGTGCTCTTCCTTTTTGTGTGACAAGTAGTGGAATAGCATACTCCTGAAACCTTTATAGTAGTCTAGTGGGATGCTTACTTCAAATCAAAACTACTCTAGTGTTTTTCTTGGTGTTTAAACTTGTTTCAGCAGTTTCAGTTACCAAGTTATGTACACCATAACAGCTTGCAAATAAGTCTTCTTCCGATGTTGTTAGACCTTCTTTTCGTCTAGGGTTGTTCTATCTCACCTTATGTAATAAGCATGTTTTGCACTATTAACTGAAAGTCAAATTCTGCTAGTATTTGTCAAAATGCAGCCAAAGTTTACGTGCACAAGTGAAATTATCTCTGATTCTCTACACCAAGTATTTGTTCTTGCCGCTTTGATGGTTTCTGCTAGCAGCAAAATGGTAATTCATGATGAAAGCCTACTGGGGTGGCATCTCTGCCATTGCTTGTAAGGGTTTATCGAGTCTTCTGTATATTTATTCTCTGCTCTGCCAAGATTTCAGTACCTAAAAGAAATACCAAAAAAAGGAAGCATAACACATTGGAAAGAGAAGCTTAGAACACAAGCAGCCTTTGTATTCTCTTCTTGATTTATCTGTCACAACTACTTGTGCATCACTTAATCCTAAAAATAATTTCTTAGTGAAGGAAGAAAACAGAATCATTTGGTAGTTGGTGCCAATATGCCTAATCTATTGCATTTTTCTTGTTTTGGAGCGGCCTTCTTGTCTCAACAAATCGCTTTTAAAATCTTTCACTGTTTCACTGTCTTCTTCTTAGTTGAAGGGAATAGCTATTAAAACAGAATCATTTGGTAGTTGGTTCCAATATGCCTAATCTATTGCATTTTTCTTACTTTGGAGCGGCCTTCTTGTCTCAACAAATCGCTTTTTAAATCTTTCACAGTTTCACTGTCTTCTTCTTAGTTGAAGGGAATAGCTATTAAAACAGAATCATTTGGTAGTTGGTTCCAATATGCCTAATCTATGGATGTTAAACTAAGCAGCTTGAAAAAGAGCCATTTAAAACACCAAGGGAATCGACGCTGCCGTGCTGGTGCCAGAAAGAAATAAAAGGATATATGGCGGAAGAAGTTGTGCTGCTCCTTCTACTGAGCCGGGAATTCCGTTAAGTAGCACCATTTTTTAAAAGAATTTCGACAGTGGAACGGGTCTTCCAGAGAATTTTCTCTTTTAGTAAAGTTGTATTTTTGTAAGAATTTCTTATTTTAGGTCGTGGGTGCTAAATATACTTTTCGTATTATTAAAAATAAAAAATTTAAAAAGAAATATAAACCCTTAAGGTCACGTTCCTAAAATTAGATTTTAAGTTAGGTCTCATTTCAAGAATGCAATGCGACCTAAAACTCTTATTTTTCCGCAAACCCAAAACCCCAAGTCGCATTTCGTTGCTCTGTTCTTCCTCTTCATTAGCGACTTCCTCTGATTCTTCACGACCTCGCTTCTTTGATTTCCTGCCCTCACTTGTCTGATTCTGTAGCCTTCTTGCGGCTTTCTTAGGAGTAGTCATAAACACCTTCACTGGCTAGCTTCCATCCACTCCCTATGTAAATTACTGAGAAGCAAAGTCATCTGAATTGGTAGTTCAAGGTCAGTATGCCATCCTGGAATCTCATACTTCCGGTATTGTACCTGCATTATTTTAGAAATGTCTTTTAGTGCCTTTTTCTTTCTAGTAGCTAAAGTATAAAAATCTTAAATTTGGAGCCTTACGAGTCTTTTCTCGAGAAGAAGGTTAAATTTTGAAATAAATTTGTGAGATTGGCAAAATAGTTGATTGGATTTCTGGTATATTGAGCTAATATTTACATGATGTATTGGCAAAATAGTTTATTGGATTTCTAGTATTTTGAGCTAATATTTACATAATATAATTAGCCTTTTACCATAATATTTCAATAATTTAGCTTCCATCAATCTTCTGGTAATATTTCCACCCTCTGTGCAAAAATATTTTGTGGTGGAAGTAGTGATGGAAAAAATTTCAGAACCTCACTTCATGTGGAATCTTTAGAAAGTGAATGCTTCCTGTTGAAATGAAGCCTTGTCTTTCCTTTGCTTGTAGGCTTGCTCTTAACAATTGCTAAATTTAAGCATCCTAGAAAAGGCATTATCATGCTGTTACTTAAATGGTTTCCTCTTATTTAAATGGTTTAGCTGGACTTGCAAATTTCATTCTTTGATAGCTTTTATCATCATTTTAGTATATGTGAATAATCATGATAACCATTATAGGTTTTGTGCCTTCTGATTCCTCAATCAAAGTGCTCTGGGAAAGTTTTGTACGAAATAATGTATCTTTCTCAAGAACTAATGATGCCCCCACAATGGATTGCCCATCTTATCTTACCTCTCTACTGAATTAGAAGTAACGAATGGAGATGCGAAGACAGTGTTATTGTTCTAAGCTAGAGTTCGCTTTTCTTCAACTAGAAAAAAAGAATTGTTGATTTATATAACTTTAGCTTCACTAACCTCTTTACTTATGCACCACCAACGATTGGTCACTAGATATAGCTTGCAAGAAATTCTATGTAAAAAAGCCACAAGCAAAGCCATTGGATAGTGGATATTTTGTGAAATAGATTCACTTTTTATCAAGAAGTTAAAACTTTTGTCTAGCTTGTTGTAACATGTTTATGACTAAAGGAATATGTCTATGACTTTGGATGGAGGTCCTCCCGCTTGCATTTACTTGATGAATAGGAATACTTCAAATCTTAAATTGATTGTACTAAAGTGTGCCCAATGCAGAAATCTCACATCCACACGTCTTCTTCTTTCTGTCAAGGGTACTAAGCATAATTACATTGTAGGACTTCATTTGTTAATACCATTATATAAAACTGCTCCATTTTCAAGGTGAGTATTAAGACCATGGATTTTAAGTTCAAAATCTGCTGCCAGCTTTTACATAATCAAACTACGAACATCTTGGTCAAAAAAAGGGGAGGAAATGGGAAGAGTCCGTCAACATGGTCAGTGGTAAACAAAATATTAGTAGAAAAGAATCCATTGTAACTCCGAAACTATAATTATGGCTAAACCATGACTATGTTGTGTTAATGTCGAAGATTCATGAAGTAAAAAAGGAATTTCGACAATATAGATCACTCTACTTCCAAGCTGTAATCATGATCGAACTATGACTCTGTTAATTTTGAAGATCCAATAACTACGGAAGAAACTAAGCCATTGAAAACTACTCTAGTTCGGTAAGAGGTTATTCGGTACAATTACACAAATACAACTCTTCCTAAGTTTGAAATCCCTTTTCATATATCCAACCCATGCTAATATCAAACATGTTTTCTCTTTGCCTTGTGAATGTCATAGGAAGTTTGCTTACACAATCTACAACTTGTGACTTATCTTTTGCTCAAGTATTTAATAGTACATGTATGAACTCCATGTTAAGTGATTTCATAAGGAAGCTCATGTGACTACTAAATTCATTGTTGTAGATAAGGCATCATGCACACATTTTGGCAACATATTTGACTATATTAACATTTTGGCAACATATTTAACTATATTATTTTATGCATTATTGGATTACATGTCATGAACATTTTTCCCCTTATTATTTATTTAAAGTATGTGCAAACCTTCCCTTTAAATTACTTATTTTGAGCATTCTCTTAGTTTAATTATTTTAACTTAGTTTGAATATGTATGATGGATCACATGTACATAAATATCCATCCCAACCCTCTCGTAGATGGTTTATTGACTCTTCAATCGAGTCATTGCTCCTCGTTGGTATGGTCTGGTGATCAGCATATGTGTGAGGTTCCATTAGTGTTTAGACGATACGATTCTGCATTTTAGGAGCATACTCTCCTTTTCGGTCGACTAATGAGTTAGTGGATATGACCGGTTTGGCAAAGTTAGACGAGTTGGGCATATCCAAGTTAATCATGCCCTTATTACAGCTTTTGTAGAGCGATGGCGTCAAGAGACCTATAATTTTCATTTTCCATTAGAAGAGACTACCATGACACTCGAGGATGTAGCGTTATTATGGAGTCTTAGGGTAAATGAGGATCCAGTTATAGGGCCTCCTTATCATAGGTGTAAATCTGATTGGATTGACCATTGTGATAGACTGCTTGGCATCAAACCACGAGCTGAGGACATACGGGAAAATGGGATTAGAAAGGCTCCTATTAAGGAGTACTTGGATATTCCTCTAGCAGATGACGCGACTAATGACGTATCATACAGCGTGTCTATTATCTTATCTTCATATTGATCGGGGGGTTACTATTTTCTAACAAGTCAAGGAACTTGCTGCACTTGAGGTATTTACTTATTTTAGAGGATTTGGTGGCATGTGTTACCCTTAGTTGGGGTAGGCAGATCTAGCATACACGTATATATGTCTATGCCAAGCTACTATTGACTTGGCTCAGGGGATTTGTGGTCTGATAGTCTTACTTCAAGTATGATTGAGATTTTGTATTGTTTTTTCTACATAACATATGTCCAACTTCTAATACCCTTTTGACTATGTTGTTGCTGTGGTTATAGGAGCGCGTTCATATTGTACGACCGGAGCGAGATAGACCTCACGATGAGCTACCACCACTTACACCTTATGGTGCTCGATGGAATATAGGTTTACACCTCTTTTGTATGTCTACATATGTTCTCGTGTCATATTGCTCTCAACTCGATGCCCTCTCGGACGAAGATATGAGTATATATATGGAATTTTTATTTATACATGCTTTATTTACATCTCATCATATGTTTGGATGCTTACATGCATTTTTTGTATGATAGTTTGTTTGGTAGTCTTATCAGCTTGATTTAGTGAGTCTTCTTCCCATGATTTATTTGGAGAGACTTAATATATGGAGGTCACACACAATACTTATCAATTGGAAAGTGATCGAGCTCTGCTTTCCAAACCAAGTCATGCGCCAATTTGGGATGCTTTAGTCTATACTGATGGATTGTAATACAGGGTCGACCTATACGAGATTGATAGATGAAACAATCCTTCTAGATATTACAATTTATATCATAGGACGTATCTTCAGATGTGGGCACAGCGCTTGGACATGTATAGACTAGTTTGATTGGTGTTTTGGTTGCATTGGATTATATGCAGTGGTATAAGGATCATACCCGTCTTTTGATCGGGAACCATATCACTCGTGCCTCACTACCATTGGGATATCAGCTTATCGGATCTAGTATAATTATCTTGGTATGTAAATATGTACTTTCTTTTCGACTTATTAATTTGCATAACCTTTTAATTCAATTACTACTATTTTTTTAAATATTTTTTTAGGTTGATATTGTGAGATGAGCTATAATCATGGCTAAACGCCAGATGAACAATGTTGAATCTATTTCTCGAAGAGTATTTATGGAGATACGAGAGATGTGTACTCGAAAACTCACAGTATGTCATCAGACACGATAGATATGCCGGTCCAATTCTAAAGACAGTGAACAAAAATATAAGAAGGCTGAATGATTTTTCTGTATTGATATACAGCTATTTAAAGAGCTTAACAAGGAACAAGAAAGGCAGCTAATCTCCCTAATTAAGAAGAAATATACTATTCAACTAACTACCCTAATATAGAAGAAAATAAAAAGTGATTCCTAAGATTACTAATACAACTCATAAATTTCTAAATATGGAGTATAACAAATATGATATATAATCACAATTATTTACGAGATATTTCAACACTCTCCCTCAAGCTAGCATGAAGATGTCACTCATGGCAAGCTTGCTAACTAGATTCTCGTGTTGCACCTTGGGAAGACCTTTTGTTAGTATATCTACTGTTTGGCTAGCAGTGGGTATGTAGGACATACATATTGATGAAAGATCTTGTAAATAATTGTGATTATGTACCATATTTGTTATACTCTATATTTAGAAGTTTATGAGCTGTATTAGTAATCTTAGGAATCACTTTTTATTTTCTTCTATATTAGGGTAGTTAGTTAAATAATATATTTCTCCTTAATTAGGGAGATTCGCTGCCCTTCTTGTTCCTTGTTAAACTCTTTAAATAGCTGCACATCAATATAGAAAAAATATTCAACCTTCTTATATTTTTGTTCACTGTCTTTATGGTATCAGAGCAAAAATCTTAGATTTGAATTTTTTTTTTCTTTTTATCTCTAAAATGTCTGAAGTCACGTCTGGGACAAGCCAACCTCTTCAGCCATCTCAGTCCGAACCTCAGAGAAATACATCTGAAAACCATCCCATTCAGATTACTACAATCCAATTAAATGGTGATAATATTCTTTGATGATCACAATCTGTTCGCATGTATCTTCGAGGAAGAGGAAAGATTGGCTATATCACAAGTGATACTAAGCAGCTTGACGTGAATGACAAAACTTATGCCATTTGGGATGCTGAAAACGTAATAGTAATGACATGGTTGGTCAACTCCATGACTGAAGAGATTAGTGCAAACTATCTGTATTACTCTACAGCCAAGGAATTATGAGACAATGTTTCAGAAATGTACTATGATCTTAGAAATCAATACCAAGTTTACGAGTTGACCTTACGACTTTGGGAAATTTACCAATGTGAGGATTCTGTAACAAAGTATTTTAATTCTCTTAAACGGATTTGGCAGGACCTGGACTTATTCAATGATTATGAGTGGAAATCAAATGATGACTGCAACCAGTACAAGAAGATAGTGGATACTAGCCGAATCTTCAAATTTCTTGCAGGTCTAAATGTTGAATATGATAAGGTCCATGGCCGAATAATTGGAAGAAATCCCCTGCCTTCAATTGGTGAAGTTTTTGCGGAGGTAAGGAGAGAAGAGAGTCGGAGACATGTGATGTTGGGAAAGAAGACTACAGGTTCAACCGCGTCCATAGAAGGATTAGCACTGGCTATTCCTGAAGCTCAAGTAAGCAGTAGAACTTCTCATAACCAACATGCAGAAGACAAAAACAACCTACAATGTGACTACTATGGAAAGCCACGCCATACGCGCGAAAAATGCTGGAAGTTGCATGGTAAACCACCTAATGGTAAGGGAAAAAAATCTAATGAACATAGCACACCTACAGCAAATAAGGCTGAGTCATCTCCATTTAGTAAATAGCAATTAAGTCATCTTCTTAAGCTGCTGAAATCTTGCTCATCATCTAATGCTCATGGTTCTATGGCACAAACAGGTAGTAATTCCTTGGCTATATTTGTTCTAGGAAGTACTACTCCTTGGATCATAGATTCAGGAGCCTCTGATCATATGATAAGCTATTCCTAATTGTTCGATTTGTATTATCCATGTTCCGGTTCCAAAAGAATCAAAATAGCTTATGGCAGTTTTTCACCTATTGCAGGCAAAGGAAATATTAAAATTTCATAAAAAATCTCTTTGAAATCAGTTTTACATGTTCCAAAACTTGCATGTAATCTTCTTTCTTTTAGTAAATTGTTTAAAGACTCTGATTATTCCATTCTTTTTTCTCCTTCCAATTGTGTTTTTCAGGACCGGAACTCGGGGAAGATGATTGGAACTTCTAGAGAAATAAATGGGTTGTACTACTATGATAGAACTGGTTCTGGGAATAAAACAGCTCATGGATTAGGTAGTACAAGTTCAAGCTTTGTCCATGATCGAGTTATGTTATGGCATAAAAGATTTGGGTATCCTAGCTTTTCATATCTCAAATCTTTATTTCATGAATTATTTAAAGGTATTGATTGTTCAAAACTTCATTGTGAGGCTTGTAATTTAGCTAAAAGTCATCGTGTTTCGTTTCCAATAAAATCATATTTTGCTTCAAAACCATTTTATTTGTTGCATAGTGATGTTTGGAGCCCATCCAAAGTTAACATACTTTCTGGAAAAAAGTAGTTTGTAACATTTATTGATGATCACACACGAGTTTGCTGGGTTTATTTGTTGGAAAAGAAATCTAAAGTTGAACAATGATTTAAAGATTTTTTCCACATGGTTGAAAATCAATTTCAAACAAAAATTGGCATTCTAAGAACGGATAATGGGACTGAATATTTCAACAAATATTTGAGAACATTCATTTTGGAAAAAAGTATTCTACATCAATCCACTTTTCGTGACACACCGCAACAAAATGGTATTGCTGAAAGAAAAAATAGGCATTTACTTGAAGTTGCTTGGGCACTTATGCTTTCCATGAATGTTCCTAAATATTTTCGGGGTAATGTACTCCTAACCCCTTAATTCCATTTTGAGTTCTAAATTTTCAAACACCTTTACAAGTTTTGAAAAATTATTTTTCCACATCTAAGATAACAGCAGATCTCCCTTTAAAGGTTTTTGGATGTGTTTGCTATGTGCATGTCCTAAATGTGTTTCGCTCAAAACTTGATCCCAAAGCTGAAAATTGTGTTTTTATTGGTTATGCTTCTAATAAATGTGGGTACAAGTGTTTTAATTCAATCACAAAGAAATTTTTTAAGAGCATGGATGTCAAGTTTGTCGAGGATCACTTTTTTTTTCAAAAAAAAAATTCTTCAGGAGGAGAACTTAGTTGAAGAAAATAATTTTTGGGAAACTTTACCCATTTCTTTAACTAATTCTAATATGGAAACTAGGGTCAGCACTATTAATCCTACTTTGCCAAACGTTACTTTATCAGAGACAGGGGGAGAAGTACTTCCAACGGATCATAATCCTCACCATGAGCTACAGGTTTATACTAGGAAGAAATTCCATGAAGTTACTATAGCCCCAGTTATTCCTTCAGCATATGATCAATCAGCTTTGCCGAATAATGGCCCTACAACTCAAAGTAACCTTCCCTCTACTTCCACTCCTTCTAATCTTGATCTTCCAATTGCTTTAAGAAAAGGAATCTGGACATGCACTAAACATCCTATCACACAATACTTGTCATATGAAAAATTGTCAAAAAATCATAAAGCATTTGTGTCTAGGATTTCTAATATGCTTGTTCCAAGAACTGTTCAGGAAGCATTAGGTGACCTGAGTTGGAGATTAGCTATGATGGAAGAAATAAATGCTCTTAAAAGAAATAACACTTGGACTATCATTGATCTACCCAAAGACAAAAAGACAGTTGGGTGCAAATGGGTTTCACGGTGAAGTTTAAAACTGATGGAATGTGGAGAGATACAAAGCGAGACTAATAGCAAAAGGATTTACTCAAACTCATGGTATTGATTACCAAGAGACTTTTGCTCCTGTTGCTAAAATTAACTCTATTAGAGTACTTCTTTCTCTTGTAGTTAACTTCAACTGGCCACTTCATCAATTTGATGTAAAGAATGCGTTTTTAAATGGAGAATTGCAAGAAGAAATATATATGGACCTGCCACCCGGATTTGAAGAAAAGCTTGGAAAAGGCAAAGTGTGCAAATTAAAAAATTCTCTATATGGATTAAAGCCGTCTCCTAGAGCTTGGTTTGAGCATTTTGATGATGTTATCAAGAGACATGGTTTCTCTCAAAACCAAGCTGATCACACCATGTTTTTTAAACATTCCATCAAAGGTAAAGTAGCTATTTTGATTGTGTATGTAGATGACATAATCATGATAGGGGATGATTCTCTTTAGATTAGCAACTTAAAGAGGAAACTTGAAGCCGAATTTGATATTAAGGACTTGGGAAAGCTGAAATATTTCCTTGGGATGGAGTTTGCAAGATCCAAGGAGGGAATTTTTATCAACCAACGCAAGTATGTGCTTGATTTACTCAAAGAAACATGAATGATAGGTTGTAAGGCAACAAATATGCCAATCAAATCTAATGTAAAATTGAAAACAATAGCAGCTAATGAAGTAATGGATAAAGAAAGTTATCAAAGATTGGTAGGGCGACTAATCTATTTGGCTCACACTTGACTTGACATAGCTTTTGCAGTGAGTGTTGTGAGACAATTCATGCATTCACCTAGACCTACTCACTTTGAAGCCATATTCAGAATTTTGAGATACCTCAAAAGAACTCCTGGAAAAGAACTTTTGTTCAAAAAAGGAGAACATCTTCTGATAGAGGCCTACACAGATGCGGATTGGGCAGGAGATGTAAATGATAGAAGATCTACCTCAGGTTATTATACCTTTGTAGGCGGAAATCTGGTTACTTGGAAAAGTAAAAACAAAGTGTGGTGGTAAGGAGTAGTGCTGAAACAGAATTCCGCTCTGTGGCACATGGAGTCTGTGAAGTGTTATGGATAAAAAGACTCCTAAAAGAATTGAATATTCCTATACCAGCACCTATTAAAGTTTACTGTGACAACAAGGCTGCAATCTCTATAGCTCATAATCCAGTTCTACATGACAGAACAAAACATGTAGAAGTTGACAAACATTTCATCAAGGAGAAGATAGATAGTGGTGTGATATGTATGTCCTACATACCCACGGCTAGCCAAATAGCAAATATACTAACAAAAGGTCTTCCCAAGGTGCAACACGAGAATCTAGTTAGCAAGCTTGCCATGAGTGACATCTTCAAGCCAGCTTGAGGGGGAATGTTGAAAGACATCATAAATAATTGTAATTATGTACCATATTTATTATACTCTATATTTAGAAGTTTATGAGCTATATTAGTAATCTTAGGAATCACTTTTTATTTTCTTCTATATTAGGATAGTTAGTTGAATAGTATATTTCCTCTTAATTAGGGAGATTAGTTGCCTTTCTTGTTCCTTGTTAAGCTCTTTAAATAGTTGTACATCAATATAAAAAAATCATTCAGCCTTCTTATATTTTTGTTCACTGTCTTTACATATCACACCACTATCTATCTTCTCCTTAATGAAATGTTTGTCAACTTCTACATGTTTTGTTCTGTCATGTAGAACTGGATTATGAGCTATAGAGATTGCAGCCTTGTTGTCACAATAAACTTTAATAGGTGCTGGTATAGGAATCTTCAATTCTTTTAGGAGTCTTTTTATCCACAACACTTCACAAAATCCATGCGCCACAGAATGAAATTCTGCTTCAGCACTACTCTTTGCCACCACACTTTGTTTTTTACTCTTCCAAGTAACCAGATTTCCGCCTACAAAGGTATAATAACCTGAGGTGGATCTTCTATCATTTACATCTCCTGCCCAATCTACATATGTGTAGGCCTCTATTAGAAGATGTTCTCCTTTTTTGAACAAAAGTCCTTTTCCAGGAGTTCTTTTGAGGTATCTCAAAATTTTGAATACGGCTTCAAAGTGAGTAGGTCCAGGTGAATGCATGAATTAGCTCACAACACTCATTGCAAAAGTTATGTCAAGTCAAGTGTGAGCCAAATAGATTAGTCACCCTACCAATCTTCAATAACGTTCTTTGTCCATTACTTCATTAGCTGTTGTTGTTTTCAACTTTACATTAGGTTCGATTGGCATATCTGCTGCCTTACAACCTGTCATTCCTGTTTCTTTGAGTAAATCAAGCACATACTTGCGTTGGTTGACAAAAATTCCCTCCTTGGATCTTACATAGGTGAGAAATTGCCATCAGTTATTCTGATTTTTTCGGAATCGGAACATGAAAAATATAAATTGAACAATTGGGAATAGCTTGTCATATGATCAGAGGCTCCTGAATCTATGATCCAAGGAGTAGTACTTCCTAGAACAAATAAAGCCAAAGAATTACTACCTGTTTGTGCCATAAAACCGATAGGAGCATTAGATGATGAGCAAGATTTCAACAGCTTAAAAAGATGACTTAATTGCTCTTTACTAAATGGAGATGACTCAGCCTCATTTGCTGTAGGTGTGGTATGTTCACCAGACTTTTTTCCCTTACCATTGGATGGTTTACCATGCAACTTCTAGCATTTTTCGCGAGTATGGCATGGCTTTCCACAGTGTCACGTTGCAGGTTGTTTTATCTTCTTCTCGCTGGTTATGAGAAGTTCTACTGCTTACTTGAGCTTCAGGAATAGCCAACGCTGATCCTTCCATAGACGTGGTTGAACCTGCAGTCTTCTTTCCCAACATCACATGACTTCGACTCTCTTCTCTTCTTACCTCCACAAAAACTTCACCAATTGGAGGCAGGGGATTTCTTCCAATTATTCGGCCACGGATCTCATCATATTCAACATTTAGACCTGCAAGAAATTTGAAGATTCGGTCAGTATCCACTATCTTCTTGTACTGGTTGCAATCATCATTTGCTTTTCACTCATAATCATTGAATAAGTCCAGGTCCTGCCAAATCTGTTTAAGAGAAATGAAATACTTTGTTACAGAATCCTCACCTTGGGAAATTTTCCCAAGTCATAGGGTCAACTCGTAAACTTGGGATTGATTTCCAAGATCAGAGTACATTTCTAAAACATTATTCCATAATTCCTTAGCTGTAGAGTAACA
Organism: Voacanga thouarsii; assembly: GCA_026120185.1. Taxonomy (NCBI): domain Eukaryota; kingdom Viridiplantae; phylum Streptophyta; class Magnoliopsida; order Gentianales; family Apocynaceae; genus Voacanga; species Voacanga thouarsii. The sequence continues at coordinate 5,488,106 of JANUWF010001255.1, read as the reverse complement.
CAGTTAGTTTGCACTTATCTCTTCAGTCATGGAATTGACCAACCATGTCATTACCATTGAGTTTTCAGCATTCCAAATAGCATAAGTTTTGTCATTCACGTCAAGCTGCTTAGTACCACCTATGATATAGCCAATCTTTCCTCTTCCTCGGAGATACATGCGAACAAATTGTGACCATCGAAGAAAATTATCACCATGTAGTCGGATTGTAGTAATCTGAATAGGATGGTTTTCAGATGTATTTCTCTGAGGTTCAAACTGAGATGGCTGAAGAGGCTGGCTTGTCCCAGACGTAACTTTAGACATTTTAGAGATAAAAAGAAAAAAGATTCAAACCTAGGATTTTTGCTCTAATACCATAAAAATAGTGAACAAAAATATAAGAAGGCTGAATGATTTTTCTATATTAATGTACAACTATTTAAAGAGCTTAACGAGGAACAAGAAAGGCAGCTAATCTCCCTAATTAAGGAGAAATATACTATTCAACTAACTACCCTAATATAGAAGAAAATAAAAAGTGATTCCTAAGATTACTAATACAGCTTATAAACTTCTAAATATATAGTATAACAAATATGGTATATAATCACAATTATTTACGAGATCTTTCAACAAATTCAAATTGGTTCAAGAACCAACTGTCGCACTAGTACAACCTTCTTCGAGGCCCCGAGTACTTATAGATGGACGTACACATGTTGGAGTTAGGCGTGGGGGAAAAAGACCTCAAATAAGAGTATCTCCTCTACCAGACCATCATATGGGATCATCACCTATTGAAGTTGATAAAGAGATGGTACAAGGGATTCACGAGGAGTCTAGGGATGGTTTGCACACCAAGATTGGCTCAGATGATTTGCTAGGAGAGGATTTTGTGGTAATTCTAGTTCAATCTCCACAGATGACAGAGGGTGACTGTGAGCATGAGGCAGCAGAGCCATCTCAGCCCGATATCCAAGAGAGAAATATGGTGTATGTTGAGGATATACCTATTACTGTAGATCAGGATCTCTCTACTGGTATAGATCAAGCTACTGGGAGTATGCAGTGTATTGAGACTATGACTCAAAAGATAACTATTTCATGCATTGATGAATTTTCGATTCGACCATTTTGTGAGATAGTCTGTCATAGGCAACAGAGATGGGTTGCTGAGCCTCCCCAATAGAATCTAGATCTTCCCCAACAAATCTAGATTGTGACCCTTCTCCCCCACAAAACCCATAGCATGCCCCTACTCATGAAGGCGATACTGCTATTACTGGTGGGAGACCAAAGAGAAAGATTAAGCCTCGTCGGTCATATATATTCTCACCGCATTAGATGTTGTAGCATCTATTTTTCGAGTATTTCCTTTTGTTAATTCGCTCTTATTATCTCATATAATTTGTTTTTAAGAAAAGAACTTTAACCATTTCCTCTTTTTGTATTTTGTCAGGTCATTTAAAGGGAAGCATCTTGCTCCAACAAGTTGTATAGATTAGTAAAGAATTTTGAAAGTGTGAATGTAAATATGGCTTTGTAACTATATTATATTACTAGCCTACTTTTTTGTAAATTTTTGTCGACTCAAATATAAGAATTTTTGTAAAATGCACCAATTCCTTCTTGCACCATATTCGGTTTTCATTGCATCTTGTTTATACAAACTAGTTGCATTTTGTTTATAAGAATTTGGAATTAATTGTTGACCTATAAGAATGAAAATAAATACTTGATACCTTTGTTATAAACTAAGTGCTTAACCAACTTTCTGCTCCTTAGGTAAGCATGCACGTTTCCATTTCTTTTTTAATTTGCCATTGATGTCAAGGGCTTAGTTTCACATGAGTTATGCTACATCTCATTTTCAATTGTTTTAATGAAATTTACTTATGGCAAGAAGAAATTCTAAGAGCACTTCCTGACAAGAAGAAAAGCAAAAGATTGGACATCAGTTTCTCCCCCTTGTAGACCTAATTGAGTTGTGCCTCAAAAGTCAGAGTAGAGTGCTTGCCTTGCGAGCTTTTGATGTTTTTTGCCTGGACCAGATCATCCTTTCTTAAATGCAAGTCTAGATTTTTGGAGTAGTGCTGGAGGAATCTTTCTAGATTAAGTTTGGACAAGACACTAGACTTCTTTGAATCCAACTGGCCCTTTTTTGCTGGTTTTGGTAATGTCCTTCTTCATTTGAATTGCTTCTATGTTATTTCAAGTGTGCTTTTCTTCCTTGAATCTACTTTATTTGACTGCCAAGTGATACTTATACAAGAATCTTTCTTACAGTTTATATGCCTACATTTGGTTTCAGGCGTGAAACAGATTTAGGTTACCAAGAAGTATTTTTCCTTTGTAATGGTCTTGCAGTGCTTGTTCTTGGTACTTTCCTAGTAAATGTGCAAATAAAGATGGAACCAAGAAATCAAGATCTTCCTAGTTCATGTTCTTGGCTGCTGTTTAGTGTAGCTTGCTATGCTACTAATGTGGAGATAGGGTATAGGGAATGTGTTTGTTGTATGAGATTGTTGTTTGTAAAAAATTCAACGTGGAGATTGATATTTGTTGTATGAGATTGATTTGCATCTTAACAGATGTTTTAAAATGCTAGAAGTATGTTTTGAAATGCAGGATGTGTAAGCATGTTTATTTTTTTATCCAAAATTAAAAATAAATAAATGAATAAGGTTGCATTATGAAAATGCGACCTTAAGGTCTTATAAGAAAGCTTGGAAAGTCCAAAATGTAGCTATGGAACTTGTGTATAGTGATTGGCCCTCTATGTGGATTGCCCTTCCAAAATACATACTTGCATTGCAGGATTCCAATCTATGACTATTGTGAAGTGGAAACACTATTGAACTAGTATAGGTAATTTGAAAGCTTTTTGCTTCCTTTTCTGGAGATTCAAACTTTCAATTGTTGGGTTCAAATATTGTCATCCAGTGATATCCATTGCTGGAACCCATCTAAGGGGACTTTACTAGGGAAAATTGTTAGTGGTGTCCATTTAGGATGCAAATAATCACATTTTCCCGCTTGCATTTGCCATCGTGGATGAGGAGTTATTGGAGAGTTGGAGCTGATTCTTAAAACTCTTATGTCAATATGTCATTTTTAAAAGACATATATGTCTGATTTCAGATAAACATAAATGCATAATCAATATTGTACGCTAAATGAATGAGTGACAAAAACCTTTGACTGTTCATCGATATTGCCTCAGGCATATCAAGACAAATTTTCACAACAAGTTTAAGGATACTAATTTAATAAATCTGATGTATGCTGCTGGTCTAGAGCGTAAAAACACCAGTATCAATCATATTTGGATGAAATTAGCATCCAAAAAGAAGATGCATTTAATTATTTGATAAAAATTGATTTGGATAAATTGACTTTGTCATATGATGAAGGATATAGATATGGTTCAATAACTACTAATTTGTCTGAATGCATGAACAGTATGCTCAAGAAAGCAAAATCTCTCCCACTAAAAGTTTTAGTTGAAACCTCATCGATGAAGTTAGTTAAGTATTTTAATGAATATAAAGATGAGGTATCTAATTGAAGACATCCTTTACCATCTAAAGTGTGGAAATTGTATTCTTATTTTGAGGAAAAATCTAGAGGGCATGTTGTGATTGAATTTAAAGTACAGTCCAGTATATTTGGGATCAAATCATCAGTTTAACAAGAGGTAGATGTCCAAATGTTTACAGTGTCAATTTGAGGGAGAGATCATACAGTTGCCAAAAATTATATATATATATATATATATATATATATATATATATATATATAGTATACCTTATTCGCATGGGTTTGCAGTATGTTGGCACAGAGGTTTGACTTTATTTTGGAGTTCTATACTAAAAGGAATTACGAGTTGACACATAAGGGTTAGTTTTTTCTCGATGGTGAATGAACAATATTAGAAGCCTTCAACTTTTACACTTGCACCTGTGGAAGAAATGATAAGGAATGAACTTTTCAACCGTCGGCAAACATCAAAGATACCTTGTGATATGGATTATCGCACACCCAAGCCTCCCTCAAGATACAGTAACTGTTATAGGAGTGGATATGTTAAGAAAAATTGTACTAATAATAATTTTAATGTTTCAATAGATCATTTCTTCATCTATTTTATTTATGCCACTTCTTCATAATCTGTTTTATTGTATTCTGAACATAGTTTGTATGTTGTACTTGTGATATTAGAATATATATTGGTTTCTATATAGACTACACATATATTGGTTTTAATATCTTTATTGTATTATTGTACGTAATTATTAAATATTATCAAATTTTGAGATAATTATTTTGTTATGGTAAAATATTGTTATACTATTATATTGAATTACAAATAGTTTAAGATTATTTGGGAAATATATATAAGGTTTTTGTTGCATTCTAGTTAGCATTGGCAAGTGGGCGGGCCGAACCGGCCACTGTTCACCTAGCCAGTCTTAGCTCCTGGGCCAGGGATAAAAATCCCTGGCCCACGCTTGAGAGCTGTTGCACCAACGGCTCTCAAGTTTTTTTTTTTTTTTTCCTAAAACAACTATTAATATTTTTTTTTTTACAATTTAGTCCCTAACGGCTATATTCTCCCCTTAACCCCCAAAACTCTATAAATACCCCTCAATTCACCTCAAAACTCATCAAACACTCTCTAACTCTCTCCAATTCTCTCAAACTCGCTTATTTTCATTCATCTTTTTCTCATAATCCTCAAATCTCTTTATTTCCTCTACAAAAAGTGTTAGAATAGAATTTATTTTTTAATATACTTTTTCAATTCTTCAAGAAAGTTTTCATATTTTAGAAGACTGTTGAGTGGTGGAATAATGGATACAAGAAGTAAAACTTTATAAAGTGTTGTTGTTCTTGGCCATCAATTAGTTAATATTTCTTAATCTTACATTCTTATTTTTTAACTTTATTAATTATTTATTTGTTTTGGTTATTTGTTTAATTTTTAAGTTAATTTGTTATTTATATTTTTCAATTCTCTCATTTCATTATTTGTTAATACTTTATTTTATTTTTTGAACTTTTATTTGAATTTTGATTTTTTTTTTATAGAAATAATAGATCCAAATCAATATCCTCATTTTTCTTCATCACAATCATCTGCACATTTTGATTTTCAATATAGATTTAGCATTGAATTTAATAAATAATGAAATAGATAATGAAGATAAGGCCCTAGTAGGCCTAGCATTAGTGTTTCACAATCACAAACAACTCCAATTATTAATTCTAATTAATCTAATATAGGTCAAGATGATGTTGAAACTTTGAAAGTTATAGCTAAAGCAAAAACATCTATGGTTTGAAATCTTTTTGAAAATAATAATGATAATATAGGACAACATGTAAAATTTGTAGGGTGGTATATGCACATAAGAAGGGAAGAGGGACGAAAACGTTAATTAGACATATGAAAAAGTCACATAATGATTGGTTAGAAGACCTACTTAAACAATAACAAATCCATACTACAGGAAGTCAAATTATTGGTAATTTTCAATACGATCATAAAAAAAATAGAAGTGGATTTGCTAAAATGATTGTTTAAACTAAATTACCTTTTAATTTTGCAGAAAATTCACATTATGAACAATACATGCAAAACAATTGTTAACCGGTATGGAAAAGGATTCCTAGAACAATGTTAAAAAATGATATAATAAAGATATATAAAGAAATGAAAGAATATCTAATTGATATGTTTGATTCTTGTACTTGGAATTTGCTCTTACTTGTGATGGTTGGACTGCAATTACTAATGAGTCTTATTTTTGCATTACATGTCATTGGATAGATCATGATTGGTTAGTACAAAAAAGAACTATTTGTTTTAAATTATTTGAATATTTTCATGTAGGTCGTAGTAGTAGTAGTAGTATAGCTAGAATAATTACTCAAACATGTTGTGAATATAGGATTTTAAATAAAATTATTTCTATTTCTTTAGATAATACTTCAAATAATGATTCTGTCATAGCAATTTTGAAAAATACTATGAATCTTATGTTAGATGGTATTTTATTTCATACTAGGTGTGCTTATCATACACTTAATTTGTGTGTTAAGCTTTTATATAAATATGTTGATGATATTGTTAATATAATTAGAAATGTTATTTTATTTATTAAAACTTTCCCAACTAGGTAACAAAATTTTAAGGATTTATATCGAGAATAAGGTGTATCTTTTAAAAAATTGAGATTATATTTTAAAACTAGATAAAACTTAACTTTAGATATGTTTACAAGTGTTATACTTTTTCAAAATCAACTTATTAAATTTTGTAATAGTAATAGTTTTCAACCTCAACTAACTGAAACTCATTTTGAAAATTGTATTGCGCTTTCAACATTTTTATGTACTTTTAAAGAAACAACTGAACTTTTATCAGGATCTTATTATCCCACTACTCATCATATTCTTCCAACACTTACTAAGGTAGCACATATTTTTTGTGAATATATGGACCATCCCTAATATGGTTATTTTATAAGAAGTATGTTTGAAATATATAAAAAATATTATGAAGATATTCCTATTTTATATTGTATGGCATTATATATAGATTCTCGAGTAAAAACGGTTGGATTTCATAGTACTATTGAATATCTATATAAAACATTAGATTTTGATAAATCTCTAATACTTAGGTAATGTATGATAAAAGATATAAAAGATAAAACTGCTAAAACTCTATCTGACATGTATAATTTGTATGTGTTTGAGTTTTCTTGTTCTGATTCTCCTAGTTTAAGTAGGCAAGTTTCATCATCTAGTATTCACTTTCAACTATTACAAAAATCCACCTCTTCGATTTCATCAGTATTTAATCTATAGGATATCATGAAGCGTAAAAAAAAAATCATTTACCACCTATAATGAGATGACAATTTATGAGATACAACCCTTGGTAGAAAATGAGGATCAACATTTTAATATTTGTGGTTGGTAGAAGACTCATGTAAGTTAATACCTCATTTTATCTAAAATGGTACATCTTTTGACACCACCTGTCTCCACAGTGCTATCGGAAAGCGTCTATAATGAGAGCACTCGAACAATCAATGAAAGAAGATCTCGATTGGCTCCTCATACTTTAGAGATATTAATGTGTTATAGTAATTGGTTCGCAGCCGAAGATGGGACAAATAATTCATGGATTGTTGATTAGGACTCAGATGATGAATGTGGTAAGCAAATAATTAATTTAGTATTCAAATAATTAGGAGCCTAAGATAAGTAATATTATGTATTTAATTTTATTTTTAAGATACTTATTCTATTTTTAAATTTTGATCATTGTAATATTTTTAAGAGATTAAGGTATCAAGTCCCCCTCTTATGTAATTTTTATTTTATTAATTAATAAAATAGGTAGGGATCCAAGACAAACCCCCCACCACTTCAAGGTGACTTTCTTATAATTTTAAAAAATCACGTTATTTAAGTAATAATAAAAAAAATTACAAAATAATTGAATATCAAAATTTTTAATCGAATTAAGTGAGAAAAAAAATAAAGAATGAGAGAGTAAGGTCCGGGATCGGCCCACCGGCCTCACAGGCCAAGGGCCAAGGCCGTGCCCGCCAAGGTGAGGGACCGGCCTGCACGACTTATGTGCTAGTCCTCGGGCCTAGCACGGCACAGTACAGCCCAAAATCGTGCTGGTCTGCCCAGGTGTCAACGTTAATTCTAGTATTGTATTACAAGTGATTTTGTGATGTGAAAAATGTATTTACAGCTTCTAACAACATTCTAGGAGTTTGATGGGTGGGAAGAACTCGCAGGATTTGCAAGTGCATTCTGTCAAGTAAAGGTTGTATTCGTAAAATGAGATCATAAGACTTTATAATCTTTTAAACTTCAAATTCCTGGTAAAGTGAAAAATATATTTAGTCCCATGAGATCGCATTCTGAAAATGCGACCTATTTTTAGATGGTCTCATTCTCAAAATGCGATCTTACAAAAATGGAAAATTCTCCAGCGACCGTCCTACTGTTAGAATTTCATTAAGAAATGACACTATTTAATGGAATTTTCGCTATTGGCCCAAGTAAATGGGTGGATGAGCGGAATGAACTCGGTAAGAGTATCCACGAATAGCGCCATCCTTCCCGGAATAGAATTGTTAAATGAACTAAATATTCATGAGTTAAAAATTCATTCAATTAATATTTGTTTGATTGATAAAAATTTTGTCGTGATTATTAAGGCTATATTTGGATAAGTTTATTTCATTCTCATCCTAATATATTATTATTTATATTATAATATAATATAATATATTTAATTTAATTTAAATATATTATTATTTTATATAATTTTTGTTTTTCAAGAATTGTCATCTACTCACAATTTATCATACTCTTTCTTTAGACCTACCTAAACTTACATATTTAATATTTTTTTATAAAATTCATCTCAAATCAATCTCTCCCAACTCAAATTCATTGCATTAGATTTCAAACCAATCAATCTTCCCAAGGATAAAATAATTTTATTTTTTTTAAATAGTAATAAAAAACAAAACAAAACAAAAAATAAAAAACAAAGATCGCATTGGGCACATGCACAATTCTCCGTTATTTGCTCCCTGCCATCAGTTTAATCGACCACAGGTTAAAGGGACAGGGAAGCCAAAGTTAGTCTGATAGCTCTCCATTCGTCTTCTGCTGCCTGCGGAGTCCGGACAACGAAAATGGAACCACAATCTGTCTACGACTTCACGATCAAGGTTAATTTTTTTACTGGCTATTTTCTTCTAGCTCCATTGGGATATTCACTATATTAACCCCTTCTTGCAGAGAGCACGGATAAGCAAGTTATTTGCTGATTTGTGTAGTCTGATTGTTACTGGATACATAATCTTAAATGGGTTCTGACTATATTTCACTAATCTTGCAAGATCTTTGCAAAAGCAAGGATCTTTAACTCTGAGCAACCATTTGTGCCCTTTCTGACTAGAATTTTTGTTTTAGTGTTTAATTCTAACCTTGAGGCTAAATTGCACTTGTGTTTGTTCCCAGCGGCTTTTATCTTTGGGAAATTAGCTTATTTGGTCCATGATCCAAGTTTGAGGCTTAGTAATGTTTTAGTCCTTTATATATATATATTTTTTTACCGTTATAATTTTCAAACTTTAGGGACCAAATAGGTCAATTTCCATCTTAATTAGCTTTTTTTGCTTTACCTTTTACCTCATGAAAGAAGAGGAAAAGTTTATCCGCTTTTTCATTGCTCATATTTTGCAAAAAGCAACTCAAACTGATAACGGTTAACTGCTATTCCCGGGCAAATGGGAGATGATAATTTGGTATATATTTATGAGTACAAAATGTACCTGGTTGCAGAAAGCTGAATTTTTGCAACCGATACACTATTGAAACTATAATGACTTGGTATGGTCCAAGAGAGAATGAGATAATTTTTGGACAAATTTTCTAAATCCATATGTTATTGCCTTCCCAATCTTTAAGCTCTTTGTTTAAAATTCATTGCAGGATGCTAAGGGAAATGATGTAGATCTTAGGGTGTACAAGGGAAAAGTCCTACTAATCGTCAATGTTGCTTCCAAATGGTAGAATTTCTTTGCATCTTATTTGCCATCTTGGAATGTCATTTTCTTTCTGGTTGCTAATGCATCTTAGTACTATTTCACAAGCAAAGATAAAATAGTTGAGTACGATTGGACTTGGTAAATAACATACACTGGTGACTGTCTTGTTTGAATTACTGACTACTTGTCTATTCTCCCTGGAATATTTCCTGCAGTGGGCTGACAGATTCAAACTACGCGGAGCTTAATGAACTTTATCAGAAATACAAGGAGCATGGTACGTGTTTGGGTATCTTTTCTGGAAATCTCTTTCCATAAGTGTTTTGTGATTGCATTTCTTGGAAAGAACAGAGATTATAATCTGGTAACTATTGGAAATATATGATAACAACACTTAACTGTATGCAATTGCCTCTCTTGATGATAACATGGTAATTGTTCCTAATCATCTTAGACATTGCTGCATGAGTTTGTATTTTACATTTTAAAATACTATGTTTATGGAATTTGTGCAATGAAACATTCAACTGTCTTTTTGCCAATATAGGCTTGGAGATATTAGCATTCCCTTGCAATCAGTTTGCCGAGCAAGAGCCAGGAAGTAACGATGAGATTGTGGACTTCGTCTGCACCCGTTTCAAGTCAGAATTCCCCATCTTTGAAAAAGTAAGCCTACGAAATTAAGTTCAACATGAAGAAAACAAAACTAGGGAAAACTATACGAATTGGTTTTTCCCAACTGTGATTTGGATAAACTGTTATTCATTTGCTGTTTTACTGGGAGGTTTAGCTGATTGCCTGCCTAGTTATGTCCTCTGGCATTAGAAGAAGCTCTGATAGGACAAAATCAAAATTTTACATGAATTTCTTTGGTCCTGCATTAGTTTCTTTCCACAGCATATAGCAGCCTGATTTCATGATAAAACCATTCTAAATTTTGGAGATTTGTACATCCAACTTTTGCTGGATTTTCTTGTAATAGGTTGAAGTAAATGGTGAAAATACTGCTCCACTTTACAAATTTTTGAAGAAAGCTCAATGGGGGATAATTGGGGATAATATTCAATGGAACTTTGCAAAGTTCCTGGTGGACAAGAATGGGCAGGCTGTTGATCGCTACTACCCAACAACATCTCCTCTCACAATCGAGGTAGTAGATTAATAGTTGCTCCTGCTTACTTCTTGATTTTCATTGATATTCCATCTTGGCTAAGACAGACAAAACCATAACACATCCCCTTGCTTGTTACATCAATTTGAAGCACCTCTTGTGACATCCTGACCATTTTTGCACAATATGTCCCATTTTTAGTCTAATCTTTTTATTTTTGCATTCTTATTGTAGCGCGATATAAAGAAGCTGTTGGGGCTTGATTAGATGTAAACTGATGAACGCCTCTATGACGTAAGTCACTATACTGGAAAATGTACTAAATAATGGTCAAGCAACATCCCAAATGCAGTTTCATACCCATTTTTCATCTGAGACTACTTGTTTCAACTTAACATACTTGCAGTTTAAGATAATTCATATACATGATCCCAAAATATTGGCTTCAATTCATTTGACCCTCTTCTTGTTTCCAGGGCCATCTGATCAAGTTTCAAGACTATGGATGGTGTCTCTTCACTTTTATGGGTTGATTTAGCTCGAGCCTTGAGCTTATTGTTGTTTGTATTCTCAATCCATATTATGTATCTGTAACTTTGATACAGTAAAGCCCCTGGATGTTGAATGCTCTGAAAGTTGCTAGTCATTCTGTATTTCGAAGCAAAAAGAGAACATGTAAGCCTGGAAAATTAGTCTGATTTTAGTTTCGAACTCTGTATTGATTCCCCTGCATGATCTCACACCGATTTGAAGCTGTACAGTTTGACAGAATGTCCTATAATTCTTTTACACATATCACAAATATTTGTAATCATAAAGAATTTCAGTGAGAAGTAAATAATTTTGTACGCGAAGTGGGTCAAAATAAACCCACAAACTCAGAAATTCGTGGTCATTAAATTTCTCCAAAATTAAATCTTAGCCTGCAAATTGTGTAACTCCCTACCTAACACTATACATAAAATATTGGTTTTGTGATTTACAGAGAGTAGCAGCTTTAAATCTTAAAAGTTAGGAATTCCCATATCCATAAATCAACTGGATCACTTGGGCTTGTTGATGAGCTCTTGGATTACTTTAGGTTATATTTTGGTAGAAATTTTTTCAAATCGAAAATTTTATTTTAATTTAAAACAATATTAATTTAAATAATTTTTATTTTTCATTATTATATATTTATAATATATTATATTCACTTTTTGACTCTATATAAATTTTATATATTTAATAATTTTTTATTATATCTAAACAAATTTATCTCAAATAAATTTTTATCCACTTACATTCTTATTTTACATAAATGGTAAACTTATATTGTAATTTAGTTGAATTGAATTTTTTTCAATTAAATTTAATTTTTTATTCAATTTTTTTTTATTTTTCAATAATTAATTTACTCATAAATATTGTATTCTCTCTTTAAATTTTTTTAATAATTTAAATTCTTCTGTAATTTAAACTAATTTGTTTTAAAAAGAATTACATTTCAAGTACATCCTGATTTTTTTTTTTTTTTGGTATATTATTTTGGGGTTGGATTCCTCGGGTATGAGTGTATTTCTGCTATAAGAAAAAACAAAGGAAAAGGGAAAAAAAAACGCATTAATAATCAAAATTACCTCTAAATCCCTTGGTCTTCAACAAAAAATTATTTATTTTTAAAAAAAATATAGACACCAAACCATATAGTCAACCCAGTCTGTGACTGATTGTTCTTGGTGTTCTGCTACTGAGAGAGGGACAAGCAAAATGAACTCCGAATCTGAGAAAGACCCACAATCCGTTTATGATCTCACTGTCAAGGTCGGTTTCTACAGTCCCACAATGAATTTAATTGTCAAGATTGATGATTCAGCTCTATTCTTCTAGGATGGTTTATTGTAGTAATGGATTATTACCATTCTTCAAATTATCTACAAAAATCTTGTCTTGGGATGAGATTGAGATTGCAAGAATTTATTTTTCTTTGGTGACTGTCTATTTGTTAAGCTTTTTCTTGAAATTCATTTCAGGATGCCAAGGGAAATGATGTGGATCTTAGCATCTACAAGGGAAAAGTTCTACTGATTGTTAATGTTGCTTCCAAGTGGTAAAGTTTGTTCACATTCCATCTTTCATCTGGGTGTGGGTTTTCTTTCAGAATCCTCCTGTGTCTAGCTACCCAACCAAAAGAACGTAGACATGATTTCCTGTACAGTATGATAGGACTTTGTTATCTGGGAAGATAATAAAAGGTTTTGCTACCTGTCGGTTTGTTGGGCTGAGTATTGTTCTGACTACATAAGTTCTTGCTCGTTCATTTTGCTCTAGTGGGATGACAAATTCAAATTACGTGGAGCTGAATCAACTCTATCAGAAGTACGATGAGCAAGGTATGCCTTTTGTATCTGTGTTGATTCTGTCTTGGTAAAAATGCTTTGGAACTTCAATTCATTTAAATTTTTTTTTTTTAAAAAACACAGAACTATAACTACATAACAGGTGGTAGTAAAGTGATAGCTACTAACATTCACAGAATGCAATTGCTTCTTAAAGGCTAAAATGGTTTCAAGTAGATACTGGGCAACTTGTGCATTGAAATAATGCACTTATCTTATTGCCAATGTAGGGCTGGAGATACTAGCATTTCCATGCAACCAGTTTGGTGAGGAAGAACCCGGAAGTAATGATCAGATCCTAGACTTTGTCTGCACACGTTTCAAGTCTGAATTCTCCATCTTCGAAAAAGTCAGTCCACTTTGTTTAAAATCTATAAATACATAAAAGGAATATCTAGGTGAATTTGTTCTCCAACACCCCCCCCCCCAATCCCGCTTCCCAGCTGATTTCTTTTCACTCCATTATAAACTATTCTTTTATTAAAATTTCTGCATCTAACTTCACTGGATATTCTTGTACAAGATTGAAGTGAATGGACAAAATGCTGCTCCACTTTACAAGTTTCTGAAGAAAGGGAAATGGGGGATATTCGGAGATGATATCCAATGGAACTTTGCAAAGTTCCTAGTGGATAAGAATGGGCAAGCAGTTGATCGCTACTACCCTACAACATCTCCTCTCACAATTGAGGTAATGGCAGCTGCTGTTAACCTCCTATTTGTCTAGTTTTAGATAACATGTCATGTTGCAAAAGTTAAAAAAAAATGATTACGTGTCCTCTTGGTGGTCATTTTTGGTTTAAATACTGCATACATTGTCCTCAACATTTTTGTATGATTTGTGTTGCACCTATAAATATGCCTTACCTCCATGTCTTTATTGTAGCGAGATGTAAAGAAGCTAGTGGGGATCTTGTAGATGCCAAGAAACAAAGCCTTCCATGGGGTAAATAGTTTTGCCAGAAAACATTCTAGATTCTGGTTAAATTGGTATCTCCAATGTAGTTCCAACTCATTTTACATCTCCAGACAATTGTGCCTTCTGATACATATCAGTTTGAGGCTTTTGACCTGGTTGTTTTAGTGCTTCATATGTCATTAGCTACTTCACATGGTAAATATGTAATGTTTGTTTTGTGAAAACTTTTTGGCAGTTGAGACGGTTGATGTAAGTATGATCAAGAAACAGCTTCATTTCATCCAAGTATTGTGGAGAAATGATACAGCAGTATTAGTATGTATGTATGTATGTATATATGTGTGTGTGTGTGCTTGTTAAGGATATGTATTTGTTTTAGTAGAGAGTATGATCTTAATTTTCTGTTGAGGTTTGAACTTGGTGTTCCCGGTGGTGTAACACACTGTCATATAATTGTGTCACATCAAATAAACATTTGAAGATAAGTCTTAGAACACTAGAACTTTCACGGATGAAATTGAAAACCGGTAGCTTTATCTGTATACAGTCAAGGAAGCCTTATTGCAATCATCATGACTTCCCAGTGCCATTCCCAGCTCCTCTTATTGTCATAGTTGAGCTTCTGGCACCCAAAAGAGTGGAAAAAAATGCAGAAAGAAATCAAAATAAAGATAGATGCTGTATCCTGTAAACAGCATTCACGGATCAGACCAGTAAACATCATACCATCCCCATTCTGCCTTGGGGATATGCAAAGCTTCCCAAACTGCTTGAGAAGCATCAATGATATTATTAGGGCATGGCAGTTGGTAGCCATGATCTTTGTCACACCCTATTGTTGAGTCGCACTCATCAACAACCATTGGTTTAACACTTCTTCCATTTGCATAAACAGTGATGTTCTTCAGGCACCTTTTCATCCCATCGAACCAACCAGTTGACAAAGCCACAACTGGGATCTTGTTTGAATGGTATTTATTGTCACATTCAGAAGGTCCACCACCATCACCACCCTTCTGGAAGTCATTTTTTGTTAGAATTGCCTTTGTTCGTTTGGAAATAGGAGGTGAACATTTGTAGGTGGTATAATAGTGATTTGGTTGACAGCAATCGTCTTGGCTCAGGTTGCATTTATCTCTGGGTGCTTGTCTTCCCTTGATTCTTCCACTTGGCCTGCATTTTTTAGCTTCGACTGTAGCAAGAACCAGGGCTATAACAAAGAGGAAAACCAAGAGACAGAGTAAGCTAGGCTTAACTTGCTTTCCCATGTTCTTTTTTCCTCTCAATAGCATGGGTTTTTTTTTTTTTTTTAATGTTTGGCGCAAGAATGCAATAGAGATTACGCAGTATTTATAGCAGGGTTCTGATGCTAAAGAATATGTACAGTAAATATAACAAAACAGCAACCACTGCCATTGAAATTTACAACTGGGATCCAAAGTGTGCTCGGCTTGTACCTAAAAATATACAACTTGATGTAGTTATTTGGCTTTCAACTTCATGATTGTGGGATTAGGCGTGCAAATATATGCCATTGAAGATGTTAATATCAGTTTTTGGTCAATTTTATGTTCCTAACTAAGAAGTTATTTTGGCATGTACTGAATCTGAATCCCTTGAAGATTCAGATGAAGTTGTTCACATAGAATTGACAAAGGGTATTTGAATGACAAATCATGAAGCCGATTTCAAATCCCATCAAGATCCCATTTTGTTTTCATCCAAAGTTTTGGAAATTGCCGGGCCCTTTGGGGTGCTGCTAGGAAAGTAAATCAAGAGAGAGGGGGGCCTAATTAGCTTCTTGACGAGACAATTGGGATCTTTGGATTTTGTGTTCATCAAAGATGGTCAGTACTCTGCAAAGGTGAGTTGCTGAAAAGGAATTGATTGAAACAGCATAGTACATGAAAGAAGAGTACGAGAACTCAAAAACTACTAATAAAACTGGGATCCCGCGTGGTTAAACTCAGCATCATTGATTAGGTTGAGTCTTTTCAGTATCATAAACAATGAAAGCAATGCATTGCTCAATTTTGTATTGTGAGGGGAAACAATTAGTTTTTCTGTTATTCTCAAACAATGGGTTTTTTACACGTAGTTTGGTTCACGGAAGCAGAGGAGAGGAGAGGGAATGAGAAGGGAGAAGGAAATAGGAACAAGGATTTCGTGTAACACTATATTTGGTTCAAGAGGGGGGGATTGGGAAGAAATGTTGATAGAAGAAAAAACGGTATCTATTCTAATTTATTTTCCTTTCACATTTTGTTCTATTAATCGATAAAATAATATATTTATATCTATATTTACTTTTCCTCCTTCTTTCTACATATTACTCTAACTAAATTTAGCGTTAAGCTAAAAGTTATTTTGGACAGCTTTACTTATCATATCCTTTAAATTGAAAAGTGTTACAATAAATGGAAACAACTTTGCAACAAGCCCTTTTTGCTTGTTTTTGTTCTTTTGTTTTAAATTTTAAAATTCGAAATGCTATAGAGGACAGGCCAATAGCATCGTTATTCAAAATCTTGCAATTCATCTCTGATTTCAAGCATCGGCATTCGTAAATAGTCAATCCTTTCGATGTAAAAGTATTTAACTAAATAACTTGGCATAGAGTAAACCAGAAACCAGTTATCCTGATATGAAGAGATTAGCTAAGATCAGAATTTAAATTACAATTTTTTCACTATTAGCAACTAATATAAATATGATTTTGAAAAACCTTATCTAGGTGGGATCTAATCCTTATATAAGAAACTTTGGATAATTATACAATAAGCATTGCAAATTATACTTTTTTAGGAATGCAGGACGTTTTAGAACTTGCTATTAATAACAAAATCAAGAACTTAAACTTCGGAGACAAAATAATAGGAAAGAATATGGTAGAAATAAACAAAATTTGATGTATTAGGATTGGATTTATAATTATAGTTTTAGTTTTGGAAATGAGAATGATTTTAAATAAATTTGAATTAAAAAAAAAGTGGAGAGTGTAATGTATTATGATTTCTAAGTCAGTAGTAGTTTTTTTTTTTTTAAGGACTTTTATATTGATAGGGATAATTATACTACTATTTTCGTTTTACAATATAAGTCGTTTTAGACTTATGCATAAGAATTAAAGGTCCTAAATTTCAAATAATTTTACAATTAAATTTCTAAAAATACTCATAATTAAGTTTTTGTCTACTTTAATAATTACAAAGAGTTGGGTCATAATTAGTGAAAAGAGAGAAATTGTAAGGATGGATAGAGTTGAAAAAAAGTAATAATTTTTATAAAATTTTGTAAAACGATTTATATTGTGAAAAATTTTCAAATCTAAAATGAATTATATTATGAAACAGAGGTAGTAATATTTTGAGGGTCATTCGTGCTATATTTGTTATTATTTTGTGTTCAAATGGTTATTAATTCCCACTAATTTGCTATCTTTTGTGTAGAATTGATTAGATGAGGAAAATATTGAAAAGATTGTAAAAAACACAGAATTCTGTAAAAATAGTGGTGAACCGATGCCCGCCCAAGAAGGAGAGCCGGTTGGGTTTCAATATTGGACAAAATAGAGCAAAATAGAGGAAATTTGGAGACAGAACAGTGCGGAGCCGGTGCCGGCCCAAGCACCTGAACCGGCACTGACTGCCTTCTAGACTTGTGGTGGTGGACAATCCTTTTTGGACGAGAATTTGGCAATCTCTTTAGAGATCTTTTAGAAATTGATTTGAGAACAAATTAAAACTCTTGTATTGACTTTTGACAATCAAACTACTACAAATACAAGAGATTATTACCCATCAAATCAATTTTCGCTCTAGATAATTAGAGAAGTGCAAGAGAATTCAAGGAAACACCAAAGGGGATGAGGATCAAGGAAATCTTGAAAAAAAGAAAGAGGAGGAGGATCAAGTAAATCTTGGAGATGAAGATGAGCTTCATCAAGAAGATTGCAAAAGAGAAAGGGATTACACTTTATGAGTTTTTCTTCTATCTTTCTATTTTGTTAAAGTTGGATTTATATGTTTTAATTGTAGTTGAGGATATTTTTACTCTATGATTTTGTGTTGAATTATTTTTAGACTTGTTGAATTTCAATTCTAAATATTTCATTACTTGATTTTATGTGTTGAATTAATAATTTCAAACTAATTAATTCACTATCTTGTTATCTCTTAATTAACTTGAAAAAGAAGGTTACGGGAAAGACTTGGTAATCAAAGATAGACTAATATTGTATAGAATATAGAGGTATTATTTCTTCCATTAAAAAGACTTTAATGTTGCCTAGAATATAGGAAATTGTTTAATTGAGATGTTCTTGATGCCTCTAATATTTAATTATGGAGGTAGAAGATACCCTTTAATTAATCTAAGAATATAATTTTATAATGGAAAAGAGTGAAATTTGTTGTTTAAACTCATATTAGTATTTGAGATTATGAATCAATTAGTTGAAAGATATTTTCTCACTTGTCATAGGATTGAAATATTTCTTTATTACATGTCTTTTCTCTTTATTTCTACTCCTTAATTATCCTTATAACTTTTCTTGTGTGAATTTGATCTATTCTCTAGGTTAGTGTTTTATTTATTTTTTTTATTTTATTAGCTAAAGAATAAAGATTAGGGTAAAGTAAAGTGAAGGGCCAAGTTACTGTAGATTTAATACTTACTATTCTCTATACTATATGATAAGTATACTTATTCATATGTATAATTTTTATAATTAGTATTTTGTTTAAAACTTAATTATTCATGACCCTTTATTAATTTTTTCAATATTAAAAAACACGCATCATATACTAAACAAATCCCATTTGGTCTGTTTTTCTTATTCTAGCTTTGAAAACCTAATTCAAAGTTTTCAAAGGGAAATAGAAAATCCTTTTTAATTTAAAAAAAAAATGCTCCAATCCCTTCCACGATGTTTACGCGTGTGATTCACAAAAACTAGGTCTATTATATTTATTTCTAGTTGTTTTCAAATAGGATGATAGTGATGGATTCCTTACTCTGTTGAGGTAAAAACGAGCATTCCATGGCAGCTAAATCCCTTAGATGGGGTAGGTACCACAATGGATGGGATACCCACACTAGCAGGAGCTGCAAACATCAAAATCTATCATGGCTGCATCATTTGCGAGTTCTGAAAGGAATACCAAGACGTTCACTTGCAATCTGTCGGAAATGATTCCCCTGCCTTGCTGTCTTTGAAGTAAACAGTGGATATGGCATCTTCATGCATCAAACCAGTGAACCTCAATCTCTTTCTCTGGGACGTGAAACAATGTTATTCGGGCTATGGAGTCTGGAAGCCATGATAGGAGTCGTGGCGCATTGTGGAGTCACATTCATTAGTCACCATGGCATTAACAGTTCTTCAATCCATTTGCGTGTATGGTTATGTTCTTGTGGCATCTTTTCATCTTGTTGAACCATATCCATCCAGTGGACAGAGCCACCACTGGTGTCTTGTTGGCATGGTACTTGTTATCATATTCAGAAGGCGAAACACCGTCTCGTCTGCCCTCCTGCAGGTCGTTTGTCATCAGACTTAGTACGACGAGAACCAGGAGGTGAACTCTCGTAGGTGGTGTAATACTGTTGAGCCAAACAAGTCTAGTCCATTTGGTGGACAAAAAGAAAACAAAAACAAAGGTCCACAAACTAAATAAAGACCGAACAAATTAAAAGCAAAGCTGCACGGCATTTTTGTGCAATTTCGTTGAAAGAGGCGGGGGACAGTAAGAAAAATGTAGAAGTTTTTTCAAGTTTTGATCCTCAATTTGACTGGTTATTTGGAATTTGATTGAGACGGAATTTAGTTCTATGTGATCCTCTCAACAATATCTACAAGTCTAACGGTTTAGATTTCGGTTTTGATAATATCCTTCTAAATTCAATTCATATTTAATTGTAAATTTGGAAGAAGATATTGATATATTATTGGTGTACCTCTAGTGTTATCTAGGGAAGACTTTGTATTGCCCATTATTGTTAATAGTAGAAGTTTTAACTGGATTAGATCCCGTGGTTTTTCCCATCTTGGATTTTCTACGTTAAAAATCTTAGTGTCTCATATTCTTTACTTTGATACTTTCTTTTACCTGTTGGCATTACTTAATTGATATATTTGGTTTATTCCTATTTTTTATTGGCACTTGAGAAATAGTTTTGATCTTGAAATATAATTGTGACTTGGGTGAAGCCTGGTATTTTGCTCACTTTCAATTTATTTCCCAACAAAGTGGTATCAGAGCCTTGGTTGATCAGTTGGCTAATTTGTGCTAATTAAAAATGGATGATTCAGATAGTGGATGCATTATAAAATTGACTACATCAAACTATTCAGATTGGAAGTCTAGAATGGAAGACTATTTGTATTGTAGAGATTTGTTTGAACCTGTTTTAGGGGATAAAGGTAAACTATCTGATATGAGTGATGAAAAATGGGTTAGCTTGCACAGAAAAACAGTGGGTAATATTAGAAAGTGGATCGGTCAAAGTATATTTCAACACTTTGCTCAAGAGACTAGAGTTGATGTGTTATGGAAAAAATTTGAACGAATGTTTAAGCGAAAAACTGGAATGAATAAATCTTCTTATTTGAGAAATATTACTTGGTTAAGATACAAAGATGGTGCTGATATGAGTAAGCATTTGAGTACCTTTCAGTGATTGATAAACTAGGCAGCTTCATTGAAACTGAACTTGGATGATGAGGTACAATCTTGCTGTTTTTCAGTTCACTACCAGATAGCTGAGAAACAATTGTGGTATCCGTTAGCAATTCAGCTCCAAATGGTGTCTTAACTATGGCTACGGCTAAAGAGGCAGTGTTGGATGAGGAGAGCAGGAGGAAGGAACAAGGCACTTTTAATGAGTCCCAATCACTGATTATGAAAAAGAAAGAAGGAAGGGGGAGAAGCAAGAGTAGAAGTCCTTACAACAGGAATGACAGATCCAAGAGCAGATATGAATCACTGAAAAATGTTGAGTGCTATCATTGTAAAAAGAAAGAGCACTACAAGAAGCACTGCAGAGTCTTGAAATGGGAACTTGCTGAGAAAAAGGGTAATGGTAAGGTGAGAGATGAAGACAATATTACAGCAGTAGTGGCAGGCGATGATGATATGTTGGTATTTTGCGATGATAATCATATCAATATTACCAGTCAAGACAATGATTGGAAAATTGATTCAGGTGCATCATATCATGTTACTCCACACAGACATTTCTTCTCAACCTACACCGAAGAAGACTTTGGCTATGTTAGGATGGGAAATGAAGTTTCTTGGAAAGTTGTTGGCAAGGGTGATATTTAGTTAGATATAGATACCGGATGTCAATTAGTCTTGAGGAATGCAAGACATGTTCTTGATATTCATCTTAATCTTGTTTCCACTGGAAAGCTTGATGATAAAGGTTACTATAGTTCTCAAGGTGGAGGCAAATGGAAACTCAGCAAAGGAAACCTAGTCGTTGCTAGAGGAAGGAAGCAAAATATTCTCTACTTGATGTAAGCCAAGTTGGGAAAAGAAGAGGTGAATGTAAATTCAAGATTCTTCTATTGATCTTTGGCACAGGCGACTTGGGCACATGAGTGAGAAGGGAATTCAAACACTTGTTCGCAGGCAACTTCTCCCTAATGCAACAAGTACTTCTCTTAAATCATGTGTTTATTGTATTTATGGAAAACAACATAGAATTGCTTTTCAAAAACTTCCTTCATCTAGAAAGTTAAATCCATTGGAGTTAGTGCACACTAATTTCTACTACATGAAAGATAGGTCTCTTAGTGGTGCAATTTATTTTGTTACTTTTATTGATGATTTCTCTAGAAAAGTCTGGTATACTACTTTGAAATCTAAAGACCAGGTCTTTGGTGTATTTAAAGAATTTCATAGTAAGGTCGAAAAGGAGACTGGTAAACAATTAAAGTGTGTTCAAGCCGATAATGGTGGTGAGTATAGAGGACCATTTGAAAGTTACTGTAAGTCTCATGGGATCAGGCTAGAGAAGACAGTACCAAAAACACCATAGGAGAATGGAATAGCAGAAAGGATGAACAAAACTACTACTGAACGGATCAGATGTATGCTTTCCAATACTGATTTGTCAAAATCTTTTTGGGGTGAAGCAATGAGAACTGCAGTTGACCTGATTAATCTTTCTACTTCAGTTCCTTTAGATGATGATATTCCAGAGAAAGTATGGACAGGTAAAGAAGTATCTTTCAACCACTTTAGAGTTTTTAGTTGTCGTGCATTTGTTCACATTCCCAAAAATAAGATATCAAAGTTTGATGTAAAATCCAAGCAGTGTATTTTCTTGGGATATGCGCATGCAGAGTTTGGTTATAGGTTGTATGATCCAGTAGAAAAGAAATTGATCAAAAATAGAGATGTTGTTTTTCTCGAAGATCAAACCATTGAAGATATTGAAAAACAGGATAAGCCTAAATCAAAATCAAGATTCTCTGATAACATTCCTTCTAATTCAAATCCTGCACCAGCTAGTTCTAATGTGCCAGTTCCAGAAACAGATGATTCAAATCAAAGGGGGGCTGAGGATAAGCAAGGAGAAAGTATGGATGATAATAATGATGTTGGTGAGATTGAACAAGAAGTACTACAACCACAGCCACAAGATGAACCTAGGAGATCTATCAGGGAAAGAAGACCCTCCACTAGGTATAATCCTAATGAATATGTATCGTTGACTAATAGAGGAGAGCCAGAATCATATAGTGAAGCTTTGGAGCATGAGAAGAAAGAAGAATGGTTACAAGCTATGCAAGAGGGGATGGTATCCTTACAAGAAAATCATACATATGACTTGGTGAAACTACCTACAGGCAAGAGAACACTAAAGAACAAGTGGATCTATAGGTTAAAGACTCAGGAGAATAGCTCATAACCTAAGTACAAGGCCATATAGGTTGTGAAGGGGTTCAGTCAAAAGAAAGGTATAGATTTTGAACAAATATTTTCTCCCGTGGTAAAGATGACATCTATTCGAGTTGTTCTTGGAATTGCTACAAGTTTGAATCTTGAGATTGAGCAACTTAATATGAAGATAGCCTTTTTACATGGTGACTTAGAAGAGGAAATTTATGGAGCAGCCGGAGGGGTTTAAAGAAAGTAGTAAGGAGAATCTGGTATGTCGTCTCAGGAAAAGTTTATATGGTTTGAAACAGACACCGAGACAATGGTATAAGAAATTTGACTCTTTTATGACAGATCAAAAATACCACAGAACTACATCAAATCATTGTATATATGTGAAGAACTTCTCAGATGGCGATTTTATTATTCTCTTATTGTATGTAGATGATATGTTAATTGTTGGCCATGATGCTGTGAAGATAGACAGGTTGAAAAAGGAGTTAAGCAAATCTTTTGCAATGAAAGATTTGGGTCCAGGTAAACAAATCTTGGGGATGAAAATCACTCGAGATAGGCAAAATGAAAGCTTTGGTTATCTAAAGAAAAGTGTATTGAGAAAGTACTTGATAGGTTCAACATGAGCAATGCTAATGAAACTTCTGCTCCACTTGCAAGTCACTTCAAGTTAAAAACTGAGTAGTGTCCGAAAAGTGAGAGAGCTAAAGAAAACATAAAAAAAGTTCCTTATGCTTCAGCAGTTAGTAGTCTGATGTATGGTATGGTTTGTACCAGACCAAATATAGCTCATGCAGTTGGAGTAGTTAGTCGACTTCTCTCTAATCCTGGTAAAGACCACTGGAATGCGATCAAATAGATTCTTAGGTATCTCAAGGGAACTTCCAAATTATGTTTGTGCTTTGGAAATGATAATATCATACTTGATGGATACTTTGATTTAGATATGGAAGATAATCTTGATAAGAGAAGATTTACATTTGGTTACTTAATGACTTTTGCAGGGGGAGCAATATTGTGGCAAAGTAAGTTGCAAAAATGTATTGCTCTTTCTAGTATAGAAGCAGAGTATATCGCAGTTACTGAAGCTTGTAAAGAGATTCTTTGGTTGCAGAGGTTTTTTCAAGAATTGGGCTTGAAACAAGAAAAGTATAATCTTTATTGTGACAGTCAAAGTGCTATTCATCTATGTAAGAATTCTACGTTTCACTCTCGATCCAAATATATTGATGTGAGATATTATTGGATTAGAGAAGTTTTGGATTCCAAGTTGCTAATGCTTGAAAAGGTGCACACAGATGATAATGGTTCTGATATGCTGATTAAGGTATTGCCCAGGGAGAAATTCTTATTTTGCAGACAAGAAACAAGTTTAGTTGTATTTCCCAAATGAGTTGGAGGGGGAGATTGTTGGGCCAAACAAGTCCAGCCCATTTGGTGGACAAAAAGAAAACAAAAACAAAGGCCCACAAACTAAATAAAGACCTAACAAATCAAAAGCATAGTTGTACGGCATTTTTGTGCAATTTTCGTTGAGAGAGGCGGCAGACAGTAAGAAAAACGTAGGAGCTTCTTCAAGCTTTGATCCTCCATTTGGCTGGTCATTCGAAATCCGATTGAGACGAAATTTGGTTCTACGTGATCCTCTTAACAAGATTGGTTTAGATTTTGATTTTAGTAACATCCTTCTAAACTCAATTCTTGTTTAATTATAGCTTTGGAAGAAGATATTGATATATTATTGGTGTGCCTCTAGTATTATCTAGAGAAGACTTTGTATTGCCCATTATTGTTAACAATGGAAGTTTTTACTGGACTAGGTTCCGTGGTTTTTCCCATCTTGGGTTTTCCACGTTAAAAATCTTGGTGTCTCGTACTCTTTACTTTAGTGCTTTCTTTTACCTATTGACATTACTTAATTGGTATCTTTGGTTTATTCCTATTTTTTATTGGCACTCAGGAAATAGTTTTGATCTTGGAATATAATTGTGACTTGGGTGAAGCCTGGTATTTTGCTCACTTTCAATTTATTTCCCAATAAATACTTTATTTACCTCGCAACACTCGGCTCCGCTACTGGGATCACACTAGCTTTTGGCGCTTGTCTTCCATTAATAAAATGTTCCATACTAATGGATTCGGGTCCATAACCGTAGGTTCCAATGCACGAGATCTTGTAGCACTTACCAATGAGGCCCTATCGAGTAGTATTACACAAAAGAAACTTCCATACCAAGGTTATCACGGTTAATGATATCAGCCCAAGTATTAATTACACGACCTTAATTATCAACTATAGATTGGTTGAAAAATATTGAAAGGGTGTTGGCCCTCCTTTCCAAAATCCATCAATTTATCAAGTTATAAGAACTTACAGCTATGTCAGGAAAGGGGTCCCCTTTTTTATAATAGTTTTTCTAGAATAGAAAATAGAAGGGGTCTGGATATTTATCCAATTCGTCTCATTCTTTTTTATGGTACACAAGTAGGCTACTTCAGCAAACTTCGCTTCATTTACTTCAGTTTTAATTTAGGTTTAAAAAATAAAAATTATTTCCTCTGTTGATATACACAATTTTCTGCCTATTTCGTCTTTTTGGTCTCATTTAACATATAATAGGCTTGTATACAAAAATAAATGAGTATTTCTCGGAAATGCTCTGTAAGGGAGAGATACTTTTTTTTCCTGCTCATTTCATTGACTACCTAGGTCATAGGGAATAGGTCTCTGACTTGATCCTATCTGCAGTCGTGGATCACCAAAATCAATTATCCGAATACCAAGACACCCGACAAAGAACTATTTATATTAGCGCTTAGGTTTTATCATCCAGATTTTCTTTTAATGGTTTCACAGGATTCAGCCAATTATCTTGATCATGGAATATCATTGATAAATAGGAATCCGTGCACGCTCTACCACTGAGCTAATAGCCCGTCATGTGAGCCTCCCACTGGGGCCCGCTATGCCAAAAGCGAGAGAAACCCCATTACCGAATCACTTTCCAATGGCATGTTCCGGGTTCGTTTAGATAATGAAGATTTGATTCTAGGTTTCAGAGACTTGAGAATGGAACAAAAAACAGGGAGACTCAACCGTCTTCCAAAAAAAAATGCAGCTTATATGTCAACCCAAGTTGCATTTTCCTCTCCAGGAATTCGGAAAGGAACTTTTGGAACACCAATAGGCATTAATTGAAGGAAAAAAGAACGAATTTCTGCTTCTCACCTTACGTATATAATTCTCAAATAGAAAGTTTTGTATTTTTCTCTACTTCTCGAAAATCCTGAATTTTCCATCTCCAAGGAAAAACACTCTGATCTCCTATCAAAAAAATTCCTAATTCTCCTTTTGGGGTTTCGACTCTCACATAAAGTTCTTATTTCGCCAATTCAAATGTTGGAGAAAGTTTTTTATTAATAAATCGATATTCAAAATCATTCCATTCGGGATCTTTTATTCGATCAAAACGTCGTATTTCTAAATTCTCATAGGGTCCAAAATTGGACTAATATTCATTACTTAAAACTTAAAGGGATTCTTTCGGTCATTCATCGAAAGGGGACAGTTGTTTCAAATTTGCCCAATTGAGATATTGGGATTATTGGTTATGCATTGGATTTATTCGGGTCATTTTCCACTAAGTGATTTATATGAATCATTAATCTTCCTTTCATGGAGTTTCTCCCTTATTCATGTAATTCTGTATTTCAAATATATATATATATATATATATATATATATATATATATATAAGCATAATAACCATGCTATTTTTACCCAAGGCTTTGCTACTTTTGGGCTTTTAACTCAAATACACTAATCTTCAATATTAGTAGAAAGTCCGGCTATTGTGAATAGCGTAGCAAAGCCACTTCGTTTCTTGGATCGGTAGGATTAGTACCCTTATTATTTGTATTAGAGTCAGTATTCTCCTTGTTCAAATAGATCATTAAAGATTTTAGTTTCTATTTTCAAAATCATATTGTTATTTTGGAATATAAATAGAACAAATTTTTTGTTTTTATTTTTATTGTACAAATTTAGCAATCCAAATATTCAGATTAGTTGATAATATTAGTATTAGTTGAGAATTTTTTGAGAGATTCTTACGAAATGGTTCATTAACAGCTAATTCGTGCCGAGTAGACCTTGTTGTTGTGAGAATTCTTAATTCATGAGTGTGAAAATAGACAAATGTCTCGATTCAAGGCCAGCTAAAGGACTACTTCGCCAAAGCTGATGAGCCTAAATAAGGAGGCCTCCCTCGAAGAATGCACTAACATAGTCATTCAACAACGGAATCTTTTCATCAATTCGCAAGTCAATTTTGTAAGCCTTATTTGGCCATCCTGGGAGCAACCGTTCATAACCATTATGGGGAAATCCTTTATGGAAGAGATATATTAGTCACATGTATATATGAAAAGTCGAGATAATTACCACCCCAATCCTTTATGAAAGAGATATATTAGTTATTTTATGAATGATTCAAATGTCACGCCCCATGCCCGCTGACCCAGGAGTGCGACTATGGGCCTGGCAGTACCCACAGTCAACTACTTAGCTACCGTCCTCGCTGAGCTAAAATGGATATCTCAGTTGATAATGGGTATTTTGGCCCATCCTTATATACCATACACACTTCTCATTCCAATCTCATGTGGGATTGGGGTATCACAAGGATTAACATGGATTACGATGGGCATCGATTTTGTCATTTCTTGTATAAATTATTACTTCTTTCATTTCAAAATATTTATTCATAAAACCCTTTGCACACAGATGAGTGTTGAAAATAATACTACAATTTAGATAAAGTTCCTATTTTACCCATATTAAAAATATGATAGTTATTAGTTGGTAAAAATTCTCAAGAAGTAAGAAGAAAGAAGAATTTTTAAAAGTTGTGCAATTGACTAAGAATAAATAAGGATAAAATAGAAAGAAACTAATCATTAATAAAAATATGTATATGAACAAGTATTTTGAAACAAAATAAAAAAATTTTATAAACAAATATTGTGAAACGGAGAGAGTATTAAAAAATTATTTTTGGCATGTATTGAATCTGCATTCTCGAATATTCAGCTCAAGGTGGAGCACAGAAAGATCCCAAGATACGTCACAAGTTGATGATCATTATCACCCAAATAAGCTTCTCAATGTGTCCAAAGTAAAAGGAAAGAGACAAACCTAACTTACGTTCTGTTTCATGGCTAAAACTGAAGGAAAAGGCAAACCACCACCAAATTGAAATTATATATTATACTTTTTAAAATAATATAATTTTGTTAGTACACCTGACTTAATAAAGATTGACATTATGTAAGTATTATTAAATGATAAGATTGGAAAAGAAAGAATGTCTTTCCTATACCAAAGTAACATTGTTCAAGGGTAGCAAATGTTGAAAAGAAAAGTTCAGTGATTTTTTATGAGAAATTCAAGGCACACTCATTCACAATGCTGTAGGCTGTAATGGCGGATGAGAACACGAACTTCTATGAATATCAAACCCAAGACATCTAGTTGGGTCCTATTCGAAAAGGTTTTAGGCACTTAACTATGACCTTTGCTAGCAAGAATCAATGCAGGATGTGCAAGAATTTAGCATACATTCAACAAAATGGTGTACAACAACGAAATAATGCATCAAATCAAGGGGGTGGTCCAAATAAATCCCTTCCAACTTGCGATGCAACTCAAAAGTAGGGCGTAATTTGTGCGAGCTTCTAGTCATTCCAGATATGAGACATCACATCACAACAGTCAAACATAATGGAAAAATGCCGAAATCTAGCTTTGCCTTTCTTTCCCCTTTCAAGTACCAAATAAATGGAATGTCACAATCTTGAAAATCATATTTAACAAAACCAAACAGACATGCTAAACTTGAAAACAACGTTGTTTTGTCCATCGATATAATGCATTTCCATTCAAAATCAGTATGATTTCCCCTTGGGATCCACACAACACGTTGAGAAAACGGGAAAAACCAAAGTAAAAGACAAGAATGATATGGCGAAGGAAATTTCTTAGCCAAACATCTAAGTCAAGAGTTGCACAATCAAAGGGTTCCTATTACAACAGGAATGAAGACCCAATAAGTATTTCAAATCATTTTGCTCAGAGAACTCTAAGTTTATGCTGAGGAACATACTCAAATAAACTGCCACTAATAGCACGAGTGCATTCTACTTGAGACAGCCATATTCCTCTACTAAGGCTAACAAGAACACTAGGGGAAGCTTTGTTACAGAATATGTTAGCACAAGCCATCATCTACGGGGTGGGTGGCAGAACTTAAGTCAACAGTTTGCTGATCTCCTGGCGCGTTTCATTTACAACAACAACAACACATATATACAAAAATTGCCATGTGTCGATTGCAGCAAATTGTATCATCCGCGCGTCAGGTCAATCTCTGTCTGGGGGTTTCTCATATCAGACCGGGAGGGAGGCCAAGAGCTTGCTGCAGAATTTGGAGTAGGATCTTGACTAGCAGCACTAAGTGGGGTCAACGATTTCTCATCAATCTTCTCAGCAGGCTTAGGTGAAGAAATTTTGTCATCTTTACTGCTGCTCTCAGCTTTGCCCTTTGCCTTGGAACCACCATACACAAAACTGCATACTACCACCTACAGAGACATTTGATGTTCAGTTACTTGATGAAAGAGTTTGAAAAACCCCCAATCAAGCATAACACGGTTTAAATCTCACAGCACTCCCCCCAGCACTTGCACAAAACCCCATCCAGAAGGATACCCACAGGTACAGAGACGTGTGCCACAAACTAGTGTGTCCATCTCTTACCTAGAAAAGGTGTAAAGAAATATAGTAACAGGGATTTTTACAAGACTGGGAATTTAATCAGAAATATCAATCCCTCTTATCCTCCTCAGAAGAATAAAGTGAGGTGGAAAATACAGGAAAAAAGAACCACAGAGGCCAGTTCCTTGTATTTGCACAAACACAAGGTACCACTTAATAAAAGATTTTCACCAAGCACAAAATTACCTGAACTGGGCTTGATGCTATAAGCCTACCCCCTATTGCACCACCAATTACATGGCCATCAGGACTACAGATAGAGATACTGAGACCACCAGTCCTATTTCGAGGGCCACCAGTTTCAGCAAGCAAGTAAGAACCCGACAAGCATAATATCTCAAAACGACCCTGAGAGTAGTAAATCAATCATAACTTTCAGCTAATCCAAAGTCTGGTAGAAAATATACCACAATACAACAATTTGACAGAATTATTAACCACAGGAACTGAAATTAAAGTATGAAAAATTAGCAATGTTACAACAATTTGAAGCACAAAATATTATAGTAATACCTAGCATAAAATTTTCAGCCCAAACTTAAGAGAAACAGTTCAGCTAGATAAAACAACTGTTTATGCATATCTAAAAATTTGCAACAGCAGCCAACATAGTGGATTCCAATTGTCAGTTGTAAAGCGAATACCAAATAGAAAAGCAAAATGAAATAGTATAAACACAAGTGTGCAGCACAAGAAGAAGATTTCAAGTAAAACGAGACAAATCGAACCGCTAAGGTCCTGGCATATTAGCATGCAAGAGAGGCATGTACCTTATGTATGCAATGAAGTATTTAATAGGTGTCCAGAATACCTATCGTGGACCTATAAAGAAAATAGGGATTTCACTGCCTAATGACCAAGCCCTAGTTTTATATACCAAGCTTCAGATCAACCACCACAGTATAGATAAAAAACCAAAACATAGCAAAACTCATACTGAGTCCCAGGAACAACCAGGATTCAAACCAAAAAGATATCATGTCCAAGGCAAATTTGTCAAATAAAACCATTATACTATGATTTTTCCAAGTCTTCATAATGGAACTGGAGTAAACAACCCAAAACTGTACATAATGAATACAGATTCACTAACAAACCATTTTCTTGAGAAGCCATTACACAGAAATCATTGCCAAGGCATCCTAGACTAGGTTGTACCATCGTACTATAAGAATTTGTATAGGTAGAGTTGTGTGACCCATTAATTAATTTCCATGTGAACCTAACACTCATCAAAATAAGATATCCACGTGGAGCATAAACTAGCATTCAACTCCAGGAATAAAAAATATATCTTGCAATATTTCCAACACAAAAATACAGTCTTGTAATTTAGCATTCCAATAACAAAGATCAGCATAAAAGTACCAACCTCGGCAAAGGCACATAACAGAAAATTGTTGTGAAAAATGATACTTATGTCATAGTCATTTTACAATATCACATTGGATTAATAGTCAATTCCTAGAGAAATCATGTGAAACCATGCTGCCTCCAACTATGGGGAAGGAGGCTCTGAATGCATTTGGAAAGGAATGAGAAAAACAAAAAGCCTACCAACAATGATTTATAAACATAGTGCAAGTATATTGGCAAAGATGGGTAATAAACTAGAATAAGGCTGGTAGAAATTTAAGGGATAAAACCATAAGACTAACTCTTATGACCAGGAACCACAAGTGGTGGAATTTCAGACAGTGCAAGTATGCGAAGTTGGAGAAGCTGATACACATTGCAAGAAACCTTTCAATTTAAAGATGTGGAGACTTTTGTGCTTGGGACGAAACAAGTATGGTTTTAGTTAATAAAACGAGTGACACATTCAGAGAAAGATGGAAAATACTGGATATCAGTTAACTCTTGATAACATGGAGCAGAGCAAAGGAAAAGTATCTCAATTGCTCATGGATTTATGCTGAATCCAGACTCAAAAGAGATAATTCTCCAGTCGATAACAGATGGGAAGACAATTTAGGTTTCAATGCTGTGTCCATACTGAAAAAAATCAAGTTTCCTATACTAAATGGAACAATGGCAAACTAAGCTTTACAGATATAGCACCTCATCAAGCCAAAGAGGTAGCAAAAACTGAAATAGCAAGGCCCAGCCCAAACAACTAATGCAAAATAGGGCACATTCGGCATAAGAAAATCATGGATTCAATAATTCAGCATGACCAGAGAAGAATGTTAATACTTCTAAGCTTATATGCCCATAATCCTCATGAAAAAAGTACAATTTTACTACAATGAACAGTTAAAACATGCTAATATGTGTAAACTGCCCTGAGGGAAGGGCAGGGCAGGATAGGGGCAGGGCAGGGGGAGATAAGGCAAAAAATGATGCAGAAAGAACAACGTGCCAGGGCAATAGGAGCATCCCATTAGTTGTGACTACCTAAGGAATAATTGCAGATAGAAAATTATATAATCAGATTAATCTCAAACAAGAACACACAGAGAAAACAGATTGAAACATGACAAAAATTTTACACATGGAATATTATGTTGTAGAACATGCAAGCTGAATGAATGGGTTATTAATAAATAATCAGCAACCTTTCATTGACAAATTTTGACACTTTAGGTATTGAGGGTTAACAATGTAGAGGAAAGAAGACAATACAAAAGCTCCTGAATTTTGCGAGTTGAGGCAATAGAAATGAAGATGAGAAATGGATCAACCTCATATGTTACGGTTCCCCCAGAAGTTGTTGGCTGTCGTAGGGTTACTGCAGAAACTGCACCATTTGCTGACAAAATACATAAAGCCCTTGGCCTTTGCTGCGCAAAGGACAATATCTTCGCTGCAATATCCTGCAGTCCAACAGCCACATTTGTTAATATTTGCTCTCATCAGTAGCTCCAGAACCTTGCTAGAGAGCAACAACCCACTTATTGAAGATCTTAATTGGCCACATTTTTTACCGAGTTGCACAGTGAGGATTGCCTCAGCAGAAATAGTAAAGACACAAGAAAGCTACATACCTCTCCAGCTCCAACATGTATGACATGAGGGGTAAAAGCAAGCCCAGCAGTATTATTCATCCAATCACCTGCAAAGGTGACACTGTCAGATAAAAATAGTAAAGAAAGGAATATCCAGAGAAACCAGATGAATAACACTTGTAGAACCAATCAAACACAATATTTAGCCTTGATGGAAGTAAAATTACATGAATTTTCTTCAACTGAATAACTTTAATACATTATCACACACATCATCATCGTTCATATAAGGATCACCATCTCACCCCTCCATATCCCCCACAACATGTACTATCTTCCTGATACTAAAATACAACTTAGCAGTTACAAAGAGAAGTTTCAAGAATTCCATCAAATTTCACATGCCAGCATCACAGGCATAGCAACTATCACCATAGCTATACCAAGTTATCCACAGGATCAAGTTATTTGAATAAACTCTAATAGAAGTCCCAAAGGTTCTTTCTGAGGAACAGCTAAACCATCTCGGACCACATTAAACAAAAAATGCATTCTGGCAAAAATGGCTTGTGGGGGAGAGATTATACAGCAAGACAATTTTAGACTAAATACAACAGGAACTCAATATATTCACAACGTACCAACATTAATAAATTACAATAATCACTTAGATTGAAATGCTAAGAAAACTTACCAAGAGGAGCCAATCGTTGCTTCCATCCGCTCCCAGGCGGCCTTCCCCTACCCTTCTTTGGGCCACCGGGTGTTATTGAACCCGGGGAAGGGGTAGAGGACATGGGAGACAATCCCAAAGACATGTTAGACCCATCTGGGGCATATTTTCGAGGCCTTCCCCTTTTCTTCTTCCCTGGATCACCAGGTGATGCACTAGAGGGCATAGACGGGCTAATGCCGTGCGGAAAATTGGGTGATGGGTTCTCTAATTGGAATGTGGAACCCAGAGGGGCGCCTCCTCCTATATTTGACTGCACCGATATGTTAGGGTTTGAAAAAGACTTAAAACCAGGCGGAGTAGGCATCCCAGTTGGGGTCCCAGACCCCCCGGCACCACTGCCAGAACCAACCCCTGAACCAGCCCCACTAACTCCACCACGATTGAGGTAATAGGAAGCTGACCCAGAGAGAGCCATTCCTTCTCTTCCGTCCATGCATTTACTCGACAAGATTTTACTCAAAAAACCTTGTTTTACAAGCTTAACTTTATGGGAAAAAGCAATCTTTGAACCCTTTCGCCGTAAATCTGAAAACTAAGCCGACGAACAAAGAAACCCAAAATAAACCCGAAGGCGCAAAATTGAAAACAAAAATTCAAGAAACCCAAAGAAAAAAAATTCCTAACAAGGGTTTAACATGGGTTTAGCAGAAATCACGGAAAAAAGCGCTAAAATCTACGAGAGGAGCAATCTAGAAGTTCAAACTCGACCAAGAAAAGCAAAAGAAAACTAAAAAACCTACAAAAATTAAATCTTGAACAAGAAAACACTGAAGATCACCCAAACTGACGCCTTTAACAAGAATGCAGAAAATTCATACCACGCAGCCCCTCAAAACAAAGCTTAAATTTCAGCAGTCCAACAAATGCTGCCCGAGACACAAAAAGAAAAAAGAGAAAAGAAAAAGAAACCCTAGATTTGATTTGAAATGGGGGAGAGAAATGAGAGAGAGAAAGGGAGAGAAGGCATGAGTTTTGGGAAAGAGGGAGGGAGGGTAAAGACAAAAGTGCAATGAAATAGAAAAATTTGAGCTTTTGAATTAAAGTAAGGGAAGGCAACTTTCTTTTTCTTGTTTTTCTTGGCTTAAAATAATAATTTAGATAGGGTTTGAGGAGGTTTAGTAGTCAGAGATGGTGTAAGTTCTCTGACTGAGGAGTCCTCTTGTGAGTGTATTGGAGGACAGTTGGGTGCACCTATGAACCAGTACTAACATGTCCTTATCAGTATACTCACTGCTACTACTGTTTCTTTAGGGCTGTGCAGTCTCCTTTTTAGGTCTTAGCTTTCTCTCTCTTATGCTTCTTTCTCTTTCTCTCTGATGAATTAATGAGACCTCTTGTGAGTTTGCTTTTGGACTTTGGATATCAAGAGACCAGGGTAGGAAGAAGAGGGAAGGAGAGAGAAAGAGAGAGAGGGGGGGTGGGGTGTTGAGTGTGTGTGAGAGAAAAAGAGAAAGAGTCAAAAGTCTATTGAAAGGAAAAAAACAAACAGATTCAAACATTATTAATGAGAACGTAGCAAAAATGGATTTGGGAAGCTTTCTTTTTTACCCTCAAAAGTTACCAACTTCTGGGAAGAAATTTGTTGCATATCAGTAAAAGAAAATGCAGTAAATCTTTGCCAAGAAAATGTATGACTACTTTTTAACAGTTTTAACTATTTACTGTTTTCTTTGTCTTTATTTTCGAAGTTTTGAAAACTTAATGTCACCATCATTTATGAGTTATAACCGCAACAAAAAACAACTACTAGTAAGCATTACTGTAATTATTAGGTCTGTTTGTCACATTAGTTTACCAACGTCTGGGAGAGAAATACTGGAATCTCATAGTCATAGAAAAAATATAGGGACGTCTGTCAATATATATATATATATATATATATATATATATATATATATATATATCACTTTGACAAAGTTCACTTGTCTTTTGACATAACAAGAAAAGAATATGAATAGACAGTAATGTGAATAAAGTTCCAAGGTTGTCAAGTCCTATTAGTATTAACATTATTCGGTATAAATCCTTTTCTTGAAACTACATGAAATTTCATATTATGCTTACAAGGATAAGAGTTACTACTATGTAATTTTTTATTTTTTTTTTACAAGAATTAAGCGAATCATTAAAAACAATACTTTCAATTATAAAGATAAAATAAGATTATGTTATCACTTTTTAGAAATTAAAAAAAACTAAATAATATGATAATTTAGTGAAATACTATGACTATAGAGTAAAAGTATAAATGGAAAAATAATAAATATATGAAATTTTAAAAAACGACAAATATTTAAAAACAAAAAAAAAATTTATCGTTCTTTCCCCCCCAAAAAAAAACAAACGCCAGGAGTGCACGCTCAAATGGCCATCAAACTAACTAATTCAAAGATTAATTAACACTAAATTTTCTGCCAAATTATCCAATTAAGCAAAAAAGAAAGCATTTTACTAAACTAAAAAGATTAGTGTAATTGGATTGGATTTTTCTCAACTTAAAATTTTAATTTAATTTAAAATAATTATAATATAAATAATTTTTATTTTTTCAAAACTTACATATATTCATAATATATTATATTTTCTCTTTTGTTACTTAATCTTTACTATATATATATATATATTATATTTAAATAAATTTATTTCAAATAATAAAACTAAATAATCAAGTGCAAAGAAGAAAGGAAGGGGCGTCCGTTATTGCCCAGAAAATACTCATTCATTAGTGCATATAGGTACTAATATTCCTATATGTCCGACTTAATGGGCTGCATCACTGGTCCATTACGTGCTTTGAAAAGACGGTTGATGCCCCATTCTATGGACCGGTGTGCCAAACCAGTCTTTCATTTCCTCTCGCTACCTATGCTTGTAAAACTCTAGTCGACCGCCATTCGAACCGAACGGTCTGTGGGTGGATAAGAGATGGTTTGATTTGGTTTAATAATTTATTTGAGTTCGAAAATAAAATAAACAATTCGCAAAATCTCCAATTTGATCCATTAACAATTATTTTCAATATGTTATGGTCTCTAATCATTGTTTTCATCTTTTTAGATCCTCTAAATATTTTTTTACAACTCATCTGGTCCTTCCGTCAACCACACCGTTAACTTATCATTTTTTGTAAGGGCAAATGTGGAACTTTACTATATGATTACACCAGTGGACTGCCTCGATTCGTTAGAAAGATGGTTCTGTGCCTCCCAGCAAATGCAAATGGTTTCTGGTGTTCTTTGGGAGGAAATTAAGGATCTTGTCTAACTGAAAATGGCACATAGGAAGCTATAGCCGCCCAACCCTCCACCTTCTCTTTCTTCCTTGTCGTTTCTTTTTACGGCAATAACCTCTCTCTCCCCTATTCTTGTCATTGCTGCTAAGTTGGGTCTAGTTCTTCCGTGAGAGCATCCGACCCAACTTCTGTGATAACACCAAAACTGAAGGTAAAGAAAATGGTGAAATGTTTTTGTCAGACAAAATTTGCTATTCTTTATTGTTGTCCCATGTCTGTCGAATACGTAGACAAAAGGTGAGGCCTTTCCTACTGTTACCTGGCCCCTAATGCATATTCTGTAATGGTTTTTAGAATATAGTATAGTGCATAGGGCAAATTCATGCATTTTTCCTCACGTGTTACTTAGTCCCCAATGCATATAACTACTACAATAGCTTTGGAAGGAGGGGGAGCTAAAAATCAGTACTTACCATTGTATATGTTAAACTTGATGATCATAGTACTTACTAGATGATTATTAATTAACAATAAGTTTGCTTTCAAAATTAATATTTTGTAATCATTTTATTAGGTCCTGAAGAATTGATTTGCAAATTTGATGCAATTTTCCAAGAGGACAAAAATGCCTATGTTGGGGAATTGGAAGTCTAGTAACTCCACTATCATATCTGAAATGCTTGACTCAAAAATGTATGAGCACTATTTTGAGTAAGCTTTGAAACTACCCTATTATAAATTTTCACTGGATTGATTTTGTAGTCCAATTACATTGTTTAATGAACAACTAATCCTTATCAGATTGATTTGGAATGGCCTGTCCGATGACAAGAGGAGCTCATTGTGCTTGTGGACTCGTTGTGGTTTAGCATTTATACAATGCATGACAAAGAGAAAGTCATAAGTTGGATTGGGAAGTAAGAGATTTTCTCAAAGCAATATGTTTTTGTTCCAATTGTGATATAGTACGTTCTCCATTTCTATTTAAAGGAAATTGTACTCCATCTAACACATGCTAAATATTGATATATTGAGCTTGAATGCTAATGTTATATGTTTTTTTGTTTAGTGGACATTGGCGGCTTCTAATTTTATGTGAATTCAATGAAGAGAATTCAGATTTGAAGAGTCCTTCTATAGTGTTGTTGGATTCATTGTAAACTATAGAAGATAGCATAGAACCACATATTAGAAAGTAATGTCTTCAATCAAATTTGGATTATGTTCTAAGTTCATTTCAAGAAATTAATCACTCCACTAATAACATTGTGCACCTATTATAGATTTGTGCTTGACACACTGGTGCAAGTGGAAGGACTGTTTCTGATACATGGTTTAAAAAAATTCCATTATTGGTTCCTATAGTAAGTTAGCTGGTTCGGTTGCTTTCTTAGAACATTGCTTATGACTCTTTGGTTGTATGTTGGTGTAGCTACTAAATGTAAAGTGATTTCTTGCTTAGGTTCCTCAACAAACAGGAGGTGAAGAATGTGGATTTTATGTTTTATACTATGCCAAATTACTTATGATCAGTGCTCCTTCAAGTTTTAGTGTTGATGATGGTTATCCTTATTTTGTAAGTATCTCAATTGAGTTAGTTCTCTATTTTTATTTTTTTCTGTTTTATAACTAAAACAACTCAGGACTTTTGGAAGACATTCTTATAAGTTTTCTAACAACTTTGTGCTTTTGGGATGATTGTAGATGAGAAGGGACTGGTTTAGTACAAAGGAGTTCAGTGAATTCAGGCAAATTCTGTGCTCACCTACTGAAGATGTTCTAGCTAATGTAAGTGAATCAACTTAGTAATTGGGACAGTGAGATCTTCGATACTCCAGCAGCAACTATATGTGGTTCAATAAATGACTGCATTCCCCCAGCAGCAAGCAGTGATGCCAAGATGCAGGAAGCAATTGCAGAAGAAATAGACGTGTTGTCTTTTGAACATGATGATATTCTAGCTCCCAATTTGCAGCCAGTAGTTGATGTAGAAAAGAAGTATGTAGAGAGTGATCAAAATCATGATGTGTTTGAAGAAACTGTGACTAGATATGTAGGTGAGCAGATTATAGAAGATGGAGTTGTTATGGAAGGTAATGAAGGAGGTAGATAGTCTGATGTAGGAGATCAGTTTTGGACTCTGATTGCGATCTTACTGATGAGGAAAATGAGGATGTAATTAAACAAATTGCTGAGGAAGGCTTGGGATATTTGAAACAAATATTAGGTTAGAAGTTCAAAGACAGCAACAACAGCAATCAGAACAGCAACAATCAGAACAGCAAACTCAAACTCGTGTAGCATCTTCAGCCACTACCCATGACATTGGAGAACAACAATCAGAACATCAGCATGCAGAACAGCAACATGTCGGCAGAAAAAATAAGAGGGGAGGTAAAACTGGGGCCCGTAAAAAATATTTACTGAATCCAAATGAGGGAGGATGTAGAAAACTTGGAAGTTGAGGATGAAGTACCAAAACAGTGTGCTAGCGATGACACAGATGATTCAGATAGAGAGTACTCCAAACCCCAACCGTTTAATGAGGAGGAAGTCACAGAAGACACAGACACTAACAATTGGCCATTATTCAATGCAGAGAGAGATATGGATGACCCTCAGTTCAAAGAAGGATTAATTTTTAAGACTAAAGGGGAATTAAAAAAAGCTATCGTCCATTATAAGGTTAAGTAGGGTAGGATGATTTTTTTCAAGAAAAATGACCGGATTAGAGTGAGGGCTGCTTGCAAAGGGAGAAATTGTGATTGGCTACTATATGCATATAAGATTGGAGAAACCTCAAGTTTCCAAATCCGAACATTGCAACCCAAGCATACATGTGCAAGATCTACACGCCAGCCCCTTTCTTCTGCAAGATTTATTGCCATGAAATATGTAGATGACTTCAGAAGTGAACGGGGTGTGAATGCAACTGAATTTCAAGAGAAGGTGCATGAGCAGTTAAATGTGCACATCACAAGACCCAAGGTTTATAAAATCAAGGCAGAAGCTAAGTTAATGATTGAAAGAAGATATAAAGACCAGTACAAGCTTCTGAATGATTATTGCGAGGAAATCAGGAGAACCAACTTGGGCAGTACCATTTATATTGATGTTGTTGAGGATAAGCAAACAAGTGAAAAGGTTTTCAGAAGAATGTATGTGTGTTTGGCAGCTTTGAGGGATGGTTTTGTAAGAGGTTGTAGAAAGCTTGTTGGACTAGATGAGACCTTTTTGAAAGGTCCTCATCCTGGTATCTTGTTGACTGCTGTTGGTATTGATGCCGACAATGGCATTTATCCCATCGCTTATGCCATTGTGGAGGCCGAAACCAAATCATCTTGGACTTGGTTCATACAGGGGCTCATTGAAGATTTGAATATATGTAAACAACAGGATTGGTGCTTTATCTCTGATAGACAGAAGGTAATAATGCAGCATTTGGCTCTCTCCCTTGGTTTTTTTCATCAAACTCACTTGGTTCTTTTTTTATTTTCAGGGTCTAGGACAAGCAGTAAGAAATCTACTGCCCCTTGTGGAACACAGACACTGTGTCAGACACTTATACAACAATTTCAAGCAAAAACACCCGAGGGCTGCTTTGAAAGATATGGTGTGGAAATCTGCAAATGTTACATATCCCAACAAATTTGAGAGTGAAATGCAATTGTTGAAAGACTTTAACGAAGCTGCCCATGCTTGGTTGTGTAAGCATATACATCCTAAACACTGGAGTAGGTTGCACTTCAATACCCAAACTAAGTGTGATGTTTTATTGAACAACCACAACGAGATATTCAATTTGCAAATCTTGGCAGCAAGGTCCAAACCGATACTTGGTTTGCTTGAAAGAGTACGTGTATACCTAATGTTGAGACTTCAATCGAGAAGGGCATGGGTTCAGAAGCAAAAAGGCAATATCTGCCCAAGAAATAAGAAGAGGCTTGAAAAGATAGTTGAGGAGTCTACCTACTGTATTGCTTCACATGCCGGTGGTTACAAGTTTGAAGTTAGGGACACCAAATCTTCAGAGCAATTTTCAGTTGACACAGATAATAGAAGGTGCACCTACAGAAAATGGGAACTTTCTGGGATCCCTTGTACGCATGGAATTTCAGCAATTGGATATGAAGGTAATGAACCAGAAGACTATATCGATGATTGTTATAGTATTGCTTCATACAAAAGGGCTTATGAGTCAGTCATACATCCTTGCAATGGACCAAATAATTGGCCAAAAGGCAAATTGCAAGAACCGAAGCCTCATGTGGCCCTGAAAATTCCAGGCAGACCAAAAAAGAAAAGAAAGCTAGAAGAAGGGGAGAAGGCTTGTACAGTTACAACCACCGGTGCAAGGAAACTCTCAAGAGTGGGTTTTAGGAGTATGAAATGTAAGCGTTATGGTTCTTCCGGACATAATGCCAGAAAATGCCCACAAAAAGACAAGAAAAACAATGTTGATAAAGATGGCGGAGCCTAGAACTTAAATAAATGTGGCAGATGTGGACGGTTGGGCCATAATAGAAGGTCATGCAATGCTCAACTCTCAACACAAGTACCTAAAAGTTCACATGAGCATGAAGTAGCTATGGAACTGACTTTACATGAAAGTTCAATGGATCTGCCACAACCACAGCTACTTCAAGCTCCTATTCCACAATCACAGCCTACCTCTGATCAAGTCTCAGCAGTACCAATCATTGAGACTGAGCAAGTCTCGGTGCCTATCACTGATTAAGCCTCAGTAGTGCCAATCACTGAGCAAGCAAAATGTTCAAAGGTTATTTGTTCTAACGACTCTCAGTTTTACCAAAATGAAAGAGTTACACACAAGTTTCACATTTAATTCCTTTTTTTCCTTTTTCTTATTTGTAACTCCCCTCCTACTATTTCCATGTAAACAGCTTACAGGAAAGAAGAGAAAACCAATAAGATGCAGCTAGTGTGCACAGATTGGCCATAATCAAGCAACATGGAAAGTTCTTGGAGCTGAGCAAGACCGAAAAAGAACATATGCAACTATTTTGACAAGGGATGATTGAATGACTTGTTTTACAACCAACAATTTTTGTGGCAGCCTAGATATTTTGTAGTTGAATACATGGAAAAGTATTGGTCTTCTTCTTGGTTGTTAATGATGTTAGGATATATTGACTACAAATTCATATTTTTTGTTGATATTCTGCTGGATGTATATGCTGACTAATAGCATTGGTAATTTCATGAATGCACAACAGCAGCAACTACTAAATTGTGACAATTGGTCTTTTGATTAATGGACATGTTGGTGGCCTTTATTCTCATGGCGTTTAATCTTTATTATTTTTGTACTATTGCATTTTTTATTTGCATTGAAGATGCTTATAGAAATTTACTTAACATACATTGAAGACAGTACTCTTGAATAAATACATATGCAACTAGTAATGTGACAGTTTGGAGTGACCGTCAGTGCACATGTTTGCCATTCAACAGAGTTTTTATTTACTTATAATTGCTCATTTTGTTCATTTATAAGGCATTAGTAAAGAATAGAGGTGGAATATTTGCTTATAAAACAAACAAATATTACATATATATAATCATATATAAATTAAGTATTATATTTTTTAGTATATTCAATCAATAATTAAGTTTAAATTCACGTTCAAATTCTTTCGACTCTTATCTAACAATATTTAATACTTAAATTTATTTGAATATTATTTAATAATGACCGTTTGTAAAATTAAATTAGTATTCGAGTTCAAATTATTTATATTATAATAATCAAACCAATTCAAACCTTCATGAATGAGTTCGAATTTGTTCAATTACTTATTCAATTAAGTTTTATAGTCAAAATGAAATTGATTATCCTAATCAAATTGTTTAGGCAAAATCTCTAATTTGGTCCCTTAACAATTATTTTCAATCTGTTATGGTCCCTAATCATTGTTTTCATCTTTTTAGATTCTCTAAATATTTTTTTACAACTAATTTGGTCCTTCTGTCAGTCACACCGTTAACTTGTCATTTTTTGTAAGGGCATATATGGAACTTCACTATATGATTACATCGGTGGACTACCCCGATTCGTTTGTCTAGCTTATGTATTCTCCTCTTCCTCATCCCGTGAAGAAGAACTCGACTAAGGAGGAACAGTAGGCTTGCAGAAGTGGTGGATTGAAGAGCTTTGGTTGCTAGTAGACAGAGTCCTACATTGAAGAACAATTTACTTGTTCTTAGCCACAAAAATCATGTCTTCAATGTCTTCAAGTGAGTAAAAGAGAGGAATCACTTCAAATCTTTCTTCCTATTGCTACTGTAGAAGACCAGCAATTTTATTAACTTCTTAGACAGATGTAAACCCGGGAAGGTGATTCCTTCGATGCGAGCTGCCTCAAGCATGTATTACTTCTGTCGTGATTAGAATGCAAAAATAATTGTTTAGCCATTTTTTTTAATATTTCTATCACAACAAGCAAATAGGGGCTGTCGTTTTTGGGTTTGGATTGATCTGGAAATTTGCGACAGATCTAAAGTGGTGATTCCAGGATTGTTGAGGATGATTAGAAGGCTTGAAGAGGAAATAAACACTCTGATGAGAAAGGACAACATTTCTTGGAGGAAGAAGGCATTGATGATCACTTCTTGCATTGTGCCGGTGATAATATTTGGGCGAAAGTACTAGACTTGGGAGTGTTTTGATCCCAAAATTACTACGAGATGTGCTGGCATCTGTTGGTTTTTGTATGTGTTTTGGAAGGATTTAGACATTGTAAACTACCTTTGCAATATGCACATTGAACCATTTGCCCTTTGTTTAATTAATATTCTCCCGACATTAGTTTTTGTTTCTTAGTCATTGGACATATACCTTGTAGTGTTTGATATTAGATTTTTGGAAGGTTAAAATACCACAATGAATTCACATAAGCACTTGGTAGTGAATCTTCATCTTCATTGGAAGGCATTTTGTATGTTTGGTAAACCTTTTTGCAGATTGGCTTTACTGCAATAATGACTTTATAGTGTAGTGGGCAATGACTTCCCTTAAAAACATGTGCACTGACGGTCACTCCAAACAATGTCACATTACTAGTTGCATATGTATTTATTCAAGAGTACTGTCTTCAATGTATGTTAAGCAAAATCCTATAACCATCTTCAATGCAAATAAAAAATGCAATAGTACAAAAATAATAAGAGACATATTATAAGCAAATAATTATTCATCAAGCCCAAATTGTGTTTAAACAACTCCATGGTAACTTGAGCTACTTCGAGGACTAAGAGACATATTATTCATGACTACTAAAATGATCAAAATGCCCTTACTATTAAATAGTCGCATTTTATCATTTCAAATATTTTCATTTATCACCATATGAAAATATTTACTCCAAGAATAATATTGCTAAAGTAATGTCTTCGACTTACAGGTATAATGACAGAAATACCCCTCTATGTGACATCCATCAATGAGGCAAGATAAATGTACTAACACCCATCTCGAAGACATCTACCATCTTTAGATCTCTAGTCCGATAATTCATGACTCACTTGAATGCACTTGCTTATTATTGAAAGCTACCCAAAAGCACACATTTTAGAGTAACATTCCCAGGGCCCTAAATTATTAGATTATCCTAAACAATCATTAGAGGGTGATTTAATCTCACTAAGTGAAGCATAAAAACTCTGTTGAATGAGTCCGTCTCAACTAATTAAAGTAATACACCCAACGTACAAAGATATTAATTTCACAATCTGGGCTTGATGAGCAATTATAAGCAAATATTCCACCTCTATTGCCCTATTAGTGACCGAATCCGTATAGTAATTGCTTGTATTCTTTTCAAACGGTCAAGTAAAAAAAAATGCTTTATAAATAGTATTTTAGAAATTAATATAGACTTAATTTAAATATTCGAAAGTGGACCGTTT
This sequence comes from Voacanga thouarsii, assembly GCA_026120185.1. NCBI lineage: Eukaryota > Viridiplantae > Streptophyta > Magnoliopsida > Gentianales > Apocynaceae > Voacanga > Voacanga thouarsii. The sequence goes on along the minus strand of JANUWF010001255.1, from coordinate 5,443,534 downwards.
GTCTCTTGTCCCGAGGAAACATCTTTGAGGCTTTTTTGCTTGGTCAATCAATTAATGAAGGTTGGTGAGGAAGAAGCTTTGGTCCTGTCTTCTCAATCTCGCTCATTTAGTGAGGGTGTTCTGAGACCAAAAAACTCCTGGACATTAGTAACTTATAACATTCATACAATGGGTCAGCAATGCCCATTTAATAAATGGAGTCAACTACACCATGATAGGACTCAAAGGGACCATTGTACTTGGACCAGGGCATCAATGTTCATGGTCTAGAATAGAGATGCTGGTTTAGAAGCTGTACCTTTGTCTTCGTACAAAACAACAATATCAATACAAAAAAAGCTAGGGAGGTCTTACTTTGAATATAAAATGGTGATTAGCAATCACCTATGAGTGTTTAAGCTCGTTAAACAGATTTTCAAGATTTTAAGTCAGCACTAGACAAGGATCAAGGCCACCTGCGGATTAAACATAGGGACAGGAAGAAAATTGACTACCAACTAAAGGGGTGAATGTGAAATTGGACAGGGTAATGCATGCATTCTCCACTACTAGGAATCTTCTGAGCATCTTTTCCAGCAAATTGGAACAGAAGTGGAACCTTGTCTGGCCAGAAATAAGAAAAGATACACACCAAGCATAGAGATATCAAGTGCCTGGTTATTTGTACAACGACACACGTTCTCGGTGTTCTACATGTGCTTACAAATAATATAGCATGTGCATTGCGCAGGCTAAAAAGTCTTGTTACAACTGAGGAAGGTCACTTCAATCTTTGGAGGTCTTATCAGATTGACTTCAATCTCTCATTCCTGTTGACGAAATCCAAATAACCCTGTCAATGATCAGCACTTAGCATTAGCATCCGGGCTAAAGTTTACAAAATGCAACTTTGAGATCTTGTACAACACCACCAAACAAAGAACTATGTGATGAACAGCTTATGAACAACTATGAGTAATCTATAAAAAGGCTAATCTGAGAGTTCCTAGATGTTGAATATCCCTATAATGACCAGTTTGTTCCCTAAATTTGACACGGAAGATAAAAACTAAGCCTTTCTCAACATTCCAGAATATTGTAGTCTCATTTATCGAAATATTATCACTCAGAAAATACTCACTTTAAATTTACCTCTTAATAAGAATTATGAAGCTACTCAAGACAGATTTTGCATTCAAGTTCTAGAAGCAACTTCATAGATAAGTTAGTCTGTCCTGACCTGTAGTATACCAACAGCAGCAAATTTGTCCACTACCGTCTTACTGTGGACTGGATGCAAACTCAACGGCTCCAACAAGAATTCCACATTCTGAAAGAAAAACCATTCACAAAATTTATTGTTAATAGTTGTCACCATCATCAGACAAAAGGACAAGAAGACGTGAAGCTGTCTAGCCTCAGAGCAAGAAAGCTATGTAGTTCGTACAAGTATCAAGATGAAACACACTATTATGCAACGGCAAGATGTCTCTAAGGGATTCTAAATCCTGGTAGTAGCAGGACTAAAGCATGGTCTGGCAGGTATCAGGTATATGCATATAAAATAATTAGGAGAGTAACTGTCCGGAAGCAACATCTTGAGAATCAATTCAATTAACAACTAATTGTGAGATTCTGTTTCCACAACACCCGCAGTTAGAACCCCACCTTTGAAGTAAAGCACTCATCCCAGAAAGTATATCTTAAACCTTCAAGTTTCCCTGTGTTACAAAGGTCATCAATGAATAGCTTCACTTGAACAGCCTGCAAACGAAGACAAATTTGTGATACAAGAGAGAATGGGTGACTGCAATGATGACGCATGTAAACTGACACAGATGTCATCTTTGCGTTAACTAATTAAGGATGAGATAGGGAGAAATACACACATCTGGGCTGCTTCGCTGTCTGTCAAAAGGGTAGCCCACAATGAACCCTGATAGGGAGAGTTGAGAGATCTGTAATAAAGAAAACATTTGCACATAACCAGGAATCTAATTGTAAAAGGATAAAAATCAGGACCGCTGACATGGTTAAAGATTTTAACAAGACCTTCATGCCTTCTAATCTTAAAACTTCCAGTATAAAATGGAATTACAGCACATATAACAAACTGCTGGAATATTTGGACAACAACTTTGATTTTCTGGGAGCATTTCCAAGCTCAAAATGCTAATCCTTTTCAACAAAGAGGAGGCAGTGTTTGGTGATGCCTGCATAGGTTTTTTAGAATTGCCTCCTCTAGCATTTCAACAACAAAAGCTCTTGTGAGACGCTTAACTAATTGATGGTTAATAAAATCGACATATAACCTTCAAAATATTAATACCTTCCCTACACATTATTATGGGAGGGCCAAAGAAGGCGTTATATTGCATCAAAAATATCTTCATCCAGACCATTGTACATTCTCATAAATTCAACATGCAATTCTGAGTTCCCACAATGAAGATAAAATTTCACCACTCAAAAAGGAACTCCAAGGTATATAACATGCATATGCTAGTTCCCGAAAGGCCAAAGCAGAAATACCAATTTCTATCTATTAAAAAAAAAATAAAATCTTAACACTAATGATAGTTATAGTCTCCAACGATAAAACAACTGCTGAATTCCTACAGCAGTTGTTGTCAAATAATCAAAATAAACTCCAGCTCCTTCAATTAATCGACAGAACAATGACAGAAGAAACAAAATAGCAACAAGGAGGAGGGAAAGAAGTATCAAAGACTAACCAGAAGCTGAAAGTCACTTGCCATTAAGTTAATATTCGTCTTCGTGCGAAGCAGAACGCTGCAAATAAGCAAGAACCCACTTCACTCCATGCATTCCAGTACCATGTAAATCACTCGATATAAAACAAACAATGTTGTAACAAATCATTATCGTCAAGGTTATTATTACGCTCAAAGAATGAGTTTTTAAAGCAACAAGACAAACTACATTACCTCAGAGGTGAAGCAATTCTGTTTTCTACATCAGAAACAGCTAAGCCAACATATTTATCACCCACGTCTAGGCCAAGTAAGCGGCTCCTACTTTGTGCTCGTGACTTGAGCAGTTCTTGGAACAAAGTGACTGGCTTCATGTACTTCATCTCTATCAAACATCAACAATGATCCATCTCATAAAAGGGCTAAAATGATAAAACCTTATAGTAGAGAGGAAGGAGAACCCAAAAAAAAGGGGCAACCACAGATCATATTCTCTGTCAGACATTTCACCGAACATTTGAAGTTCAATCTGTACATTCGTTCACAAAAAAGAAGACTATGTTTTGTAGTGTGCAAATGATCGTCGTTATAACATCTAATTACATATATGTACACCCACATATCACACAGTGAGAGATGGAAAGGAAGAAAGAAGCGAACCTTCGCATGGGAAATGAGGAAAAAGATCAATCTTCCAAAAGATCCTGTAGCGAAGGAAATTTTCCCAGGTGTATCTTTGAAAAATGCTTGCTTTCATGGGCTGTATTCGTAACTTTAGACCTTTTAAGGGCAAATGGTGCCAATTTTAGGTCCCTAAGTCCAGGAACTAGCCCAAGGCCATTCTCTGGTTGTGTGATCCAGTTTTTGAGTTTCGTTCGTAGATTCCTTCCCTGGATTTGGGCCAACCATTCGTAATTCGGATACATTGTGGGGACAGCAGGCCATCATGGCCCTGGCGGTGTGAACGGCGAAAAATTTTGAGATCTGAAGGTGCCAGCCGCGGCTCCAATGGTAAGAGAAGCCTGGAATGGCCTACGGGGACAATCGATTGAGACAGCCCAACCCATACTTTTTTGCCAAACTAAGCACGGGCTAAGCTTCTTTTTGGGCCAAATCAGGGTCCAATCCATTTCACTCATTCTAAAAACCAAGCATAAAACCAGAAGAAAATAAGCCTCAAAATTCTTATTTGCCATCTTTGGGTTACACCAAGCTAAACAATTAGTAGTAGTGTAGGAGAGGAGGGGAGAAGTGCAGGAATCAAATGAATGAATTGAATGATTGAGATTGTCTAATCTACATTAATGTCAATTATGTACATGAAAGAATGGAGACAAGCTTTGGAACTCTGGGCGTTTCCGTGCCAGTCTTCTGAAAGGTTTCCGATTTCTCCATAGCAATTTCTCGATTCCACTTGAATGGTGGCTAGAACCATTATTGACATCCTTGCCTATTTGCCTTGTAATGGACTTTGGATTTCCCAATTTCCTAATCAGTTCCGTGCGCCTTGGAGAGGGCGTTTGAGGCTCTTCCACCTTGCCACTTGTACTTCTGTAGAAGGACCATCGACGAGAAAACTTGCATTAACACAAAGAAGGGTAATAGAACAAGTTTGCCCAGAATACATCAGGGGAATATTGGTGTTGGATGAAAGACTTGCCTGTCCTGCATTATCAGAGCCAATGAACATAAATCTTCTTCTGTTTGCAAATTGCATGCTGGACATATGTAGATCTTTGGTGCTGAGGATAGCTTGACACAATCGAAATGATACCATTCGTCACAATTATCACACGCAATCATTGCTCGTTGGTCATAAGGTTTCCGACAAATACAGTAAAGCATACTGCGGTCCTTCAGTAACTGTGGAGATCATGAACATGCAGCTAAGATAAGCTTTCAATTCAGTAACACCACTACTGCTGAACAAAAAGATTTGGAAAACAAGAAATCAAAGGAGAAATAAATGTAATACGGCCTTAGTATTGTGTCCATTTGTTACCTTGAGTTCCTTTTCACAAACAACGGGCAAATTTTCACCCTCAGTAATGAGTTCGAAAACTTTATCTAATCCCAGTGCTCCTCCATCCATTGATACCTGTTAAAAGAAGCATAAATGGTTGAAAGGCATTGCATCTTTAGTTATAGAGTACATAGGAAATGTGCTAAACCTTTTTAGCTGTTTCAGCCCACTGCAACCCGATATGCCTCACTTCTGTTAACCTCTGACTAAAGTAATCTTCTGGAGGAATACTTACAGCCTGACCCTGAGGCATAATTATGAGACGCATCAGCTACACATGCCTACGATTGCAAACTAGTTAGTAAATTAAAATTTCAGGTTTGAACTGATCGGAATCATTTCCTCCACCTTCCAAAAACCAAAAAAGGCACTATGTTCATAAGCTTCCAAATTAAGTCCTGACCTCTCTCCAAAATTTATGCACGTAACCACTATCATGACTTTGATACTCCTCCCAATTGTCCTAGGCAAGCAGCATGGCATTTCTATTCATTCTAGAGAATCAGGAGATTGTTTTCTTCCATGGATTCCTTAACTCAAACAGATTATGTTTAAGAAGAACAACAGCCAATAGCATTAAGTTCATCAGTGTGTGAAAAGAAATCATACATTAGGCTCCTATTAATATGCACATCTTCTTAGCAACCGCACTGAATGACTTCATTAAACATGCCACCTCATGACATTAAACATTAAAAATGCCAAACCCCAAGGATCATGAATCCCCTTAAAGCAATAACGGCTATATACCTCTTTTAAATGCCGCTGAATTTGTTGAAGTGTAGGTTTATCTGATCCTTCTAATAGTTTCTGGGCCGTGACTTTCCACGAATTTCTTGCTAACGCGAGCTCAAATTTGCTCTTCCCCTCATAATCACAAACACCCGCAACGTCTAGTGCCTGTGCACAGCAGAATCTCCCCCTCAGGATAATAGAAAGTAACAGAATGCAAGAAAGCATTGTGTAGGACATTCAACAACACAAATGAACTAAAACAAATAAAATTATGATGACAGTGCCTCGAAGTCAACAGCAGTACGCCAGTTCCATATCGTGCTCTCTCACAGATGCAAGTAAACCGTGTTAGTAACCAGGAACAAAAAATCCGATATCAATTACCTTCAAAGGGAGAACAAGTTTTCCAGCAAGTGTGTTGAGATCTCCATCATGACAACTCAATGCAAACTCTGCTATTCTCATTAAGCAAGATCTGCACTCGTGCGCCTTCTCCACAATTTGGTGGAGTATACTTCTTTCCTCAATGCTGTCAAGAGTATGACATTTTCAACAGTCAGCGCAGCAATCTCAATTACTCAGCAAATGAATCCCTTTTAGAAAGAGAACAAGGGAAGATCACAAGTGAAAATCATGGATTTCACCAAGATGTATACAAGGACCAGTACCCCAGAAAAGTGCACCACGAGATTAGATAGATCAGAACAGGAAACATGAACTACTGCATCTTAATATCCAAGAAGAAAAGGCAGAATAAATACGCAGAAATGATCTTTTATTACATTCCCAACTAATTACCATAAGCAGTGACCCTCAGCATCCGATAAAAGCGCAACGAGCTTATTTAATTCAACACGATTCTGTCCAACTCTCTGCATGGTGTAAAAAAATAGTTAGACAGACATTAACAATCTTAAGGAGAAACACTTTCACAACAGGTTGACTACATATACCACATTGCCAATTCCACTCCTGGAGATTTTTCCACTCTTCAGAAAGTTGCAAAAGGGGCAGATACGTGTTGCTCCTAAACTAGAATCTCCAAGAAATGATCCTACACACTGCAAGTGAAAACTATGCACCAAAGCAAATGTAAGAAATAGATCCGCAAGCAGAAATAGAGTTATGACATGGACAATATCATAAAGTCTAAATCAGAAACAACCACTATATCATCCACCTAACATCTCATATACGAAAGGAAAGTGACCCAACCATTTTTAGTGGAATGATGCACAAAATAAGAAATTCAAAAACAGCTATCTTCGTTTTCTGAAGTGAGGTTTAGCAGTTGCGCACTATCAACAAAATAACTTACCTGTCGTGACAAACAGAGCAGGTTACAAGCTTCTGATTATCAATATTGTTGGTGCAATAGAAGCATAAGTCCGGTGCATCACAGCATTCAGACTTGTTGTAGATATACAAGGCTCTGTCAAGGCTGCTTTTCATCTGCACATTGTTTAAGAGATTCAATAGAAAGTTCATAAAGATGGCACAAGATACAGAGCAACAAGAAAAAACTTCTACACGAGAATGTTATGCAAACCTCCAGAAGAGCTCCACGCAGCAAATTCATATCACCAGCAGAAGACCTAGCAATGTCCATGCAGCGCTGCTTCCATTGCTCTACCTTTCCTACCTCAGCTAAAACCATGTCTAGTTCTGAGCAGTTAAAGGCATCAGTGCTTGCAAGTTCCTGAAAGTATATCAATCATACTAGCAGTTTGAGCTACATCAGAAATGACATTTAACAAGATTTGGAAAAAAGCACGAGAAAACAATATTTTATTAAAAGCAGACATACAATGATGGATTTATCGATCACAGATAATCACCACTCAAAAAGGGAAAAGTAGTTGACTTGCCAATTCAACTACAAGTCTACAATTCTAGCCAAGTGGCTAGGGAGAAAATCATTTGTCCTAATAAAACATTGCGGATAATACATGTGTTGCTTGGAAAAAGAAATTGAAGAAACCACACAAAAAGATGAAAAATTTAAGACTTCTCAACACTTCAAATACCAAATATGAAGGACACTTGAATGATTTCGACCAGGCCACGCTAAAGACCATGTACTTCAAATCTCTGACAGCACGGAAGAAGCAACAATTTCATTGCATAACATCACCATCAGAAAAACTCAGTTGATTGTTGATACAGATATTATGCCTATCAATATAATTAGAAGCAACCCTTGTAGCAAACCACCAACATTAACGGAAACAACAAACTTACTTTTTCCTAGAATAAGCATCCACAAATCAGAAAATGAAGAAGAAAAGTCACACAAACCATGAGACATCAGGTGGGAGGAGGGTGGCTGAACTAGTCAGGAAACACCTGTTTTACCTTTAAATGCAACAATGATTTCCACCTTCGACTTGAGTGGCGTAGGTTGAAGAACAGACCCACTTCATCCAGCCACATACTATAAAACAATCAATTTTGTTAGAGAACTATAACTTACAAAATATTTTGTCGAAAGGAAAGCATTTAGCAAACTTTTAGAGCACAGAAGTAATAGGACAAATCAATATATTATTTGATAACCAAAGAAAATGAGTATCATGCAGTATCAGCCACATTTATTGGAACCTTTCACACTGAAGGCCTGTAAGAGCAAGGTTAAGCTGAATGCTGCAGTTTCGAACACTTCCTTCCTCTCAGCAGAAGGCAAACAATATTTGAAGATGTTTTGCTGCGATACTAAGCTCCCAATTCAGATTAAACTGCAGCTTAAGGATATATTATCTTCCAACTGCCACAAAGAAGGACATGAAGAAGGAGAAGAGAATTCCTCTCCTTCATGTTTGTCTAACATTCCACAGACGGGGTAATCAAGAATTCACATTGACGACAGTCATCATGTGTAGATGACCCTTTCACAATTGATTCAGGTTATGATTTGAAGTAATAATTGGTACAAGCTTTTAAAGGATAAAGGATTTCCCACTTGTAGAAAATGTCATATTATTGTTTTTGTGGTGTGGATTGGGCATTTGATGATGCTGGGGGTTACTTTACCAGTCGTTGCAAATTGAAACCATTATTTTACCCATTCTAGCAAATTGCATAACAAAAATGCCATATATGAATAGTTAAACATTCAAAGGGCACATGAACTGAGAAACTCACTTGTGTTTCTCAATGGCATTCTGTATTTGTGCAATCATCAGAGGGAATTGAACGCCAATTTTCTGCAATTTTACACCAGTTACATAAGGTCAAAAACAGGAAATATTTACAGAAAAAATCATGCACTTGTACAAATAGATCCACTGGCACACAGAGTAGCACTACTTAAAGACCTAGCACAGCACATGCAAGACAATTACACAATATCTGTAAGATAACAAACTGTGAGTTAGAATGTATATATATATATGCGCGCCCACAACCTTCAACCAAATCTCCTAAAAATAGCCCCTCGCTTGCTCTTTGAGACGGGTGGATGCCAAATGGGTAGTTTTTGCAAAGACGTAGATAATAAACAGACCAATTAGATACCTGAGAAAGCCCAAGAACTTCTTCAGCGTCACTGGCTTTCATTCGTCTACCACTGTGCGGAGGGAGAATTTCCAAGGCTTTCTTAAGCCAAATTGTTCCATCAATCAGTGAGGTGCACAATGTACAGGATGAATATGTAACAGGTAGGTGGCAGGAAACCTCTAAACATGCCTCAACTTCCTACAACAATAAATAGAGAATTGGAACCCAATTGCACCATGACAATATTGGACAAAAACATTAAAGTCTTATATGCAATACATGGAGGGAAAATAAAGAACATAACTGAGATTAGATGTTTAATCATAATTCTCGGGTTTTTTGGATAGTCATCATACATAGGAATAAAAAATTGAGTACCAAAGGATTAAAAAAGTGAAACTGTTAGCATCCAGGAAACAAATGCATCACCAATTAATACCACATATATGAGATCTAAATAAGAACCACGATACCATAGCTGATTTCATAGAGACATGCAATTTTCAAATCTGAACGAATCTACCCATCATTCTAGGCATAGCATACAACAGTTGGAAGTTATTGAATATGACCTAGACCATGGAAATAACATTTAAAGAAGAAACGAGAAAAACAGAAACATGGAAAATTGAAGCCAAATAATATTACTCATTACTGAGAATCATAAAATACAAATAATGGTATGTAATATTACCATAACAAAACTAATAACTAAAAGAAAGCACACAAATGAACACGTTACCCAGTACAGAGCAAGGTCATAACAAGCATATGCCTTGCCATAACAACTGATCTATTACATCATATATATACACAATATGTTGCTCTTATGATTGTCTGCCAAAACTTTATGGCTGCAAGACTAGAAGATAAAATGCAAAAGGAGGAAAGGCAACAATTCAACAGTTCTTTCAATCCCATAATTGGTATCATAATCAGGGCAGCAAAGATGTGCAAACAAAAGAATGAACCTCCAAACCGGAACTTATTACCAATGATTGCCTCTCAAAAAAATTAACCATGTACAATATTTAGATTGTACCGATTCAAGCAAGAAATCATAATTCAGAACCCCATTACTTATTACCATTTCCCTCATGCCCTAGGAACAAAGAACATCTGGAATGCAACATAACTTGCTAGTTACCCCACTACGCAATGCCAAAAAAGTGATTGCAAAAGATTTTGCAAATGACAATATTAAACAGCATAATAACAATTACACATTCCAAAAAAGCAATTGCAAAAGATTTTGCAGCTGATAATTGCAAAAGATAAACGATGACACTCCAAAAAAGGTAATTGCAAAAGATTCTGCAACTGATAATTGCAAAAAACTCCTTTAGATAAACAAGACACAATTAAGTAACCTGACAAAATAGTTCTATAAAAAAACTCTGCTGCAGAAATAGTAACAAAAAAGGAAGTACCACTCACCTCAAGTGTTGGAATTACAGTGGAGAAAGAAAGGGCTTTAAAGCACCACTGCAGGGTAGAATCAACATCTTGAAGCTTAGAAATCACTGGAAACTCAAATTTAAGAGACAGGCCAGCTTCAATAATGGATTTGAGCAAAGGTATTTGAGATTTCATTTTTTGAATAAGACTACTGGAAATTCCGTTGGAAGGAGCATCCTCATTTATCAGACAAACTGTATCATGTAGCAGAGAACAGGCACTTTGCTCCCACTCGGTAGAATGTCTTAGTACAGTTTCAAGCATATCTCGTTCCTCCAATGATATCTTCAGCAACTTTGACTCTGCAACCAACTCCTGTAAAACAATTGATTGTATATTTCAATTTGTTTCTTGCATGTCCAGCAAAAACACAATTTGCACCATAAGAAAACTACCTTCAGGTGCTCAAGTTTGAGCAAAGAACTTGAGGCAGGTCCCATAGAAGAATCAGGAAACAAAAATGGAGTAGATTTACTCAACCATATTTTAGCCATCGACACTGCATTCTTGATGTCATCAAGTGAAGGTAGAAGAACACCTATATCCTCGGAAGTTCTAAATTTGAAGTCAAAATATAAGTTATTGCTATGACCATTGGTACAAAATCAAATGCAAACGCATTACCATGATTATGGGTTCAAAATCAAATGCAAAGACTAAAGTGAAATATACCTTAAAATATCTTCAAATTCAGACATCTTCCCTTCAGTGGCAAGCAAATGTTTTGCTCTTTCTTCCCAGTCCATAGCAACCACAAATACGCCAGAAATATCAGTAAACAACTTCTCTTTTTCAATCTGTAGTCTGACATATGATAAATGTGAAAAGATGCAAAATCAGCAAACATTTGAGGCAAAAAATTATTTGTTTGGATTTAGTAAGAGAAATGACAGGAACCTACATAGTTGCCTCTACTGTTAGTTGCTCAATAAAAGTCATATCCATCTTAGAGCGAAGTGCCTGAGTCAAATTTGACAATCAATAACTTCATCGCACAGAAAGAGAAGGAATGTCACACAAAATAACTGATAAATCAGCAAAATTAAATTGAACACAATTTGAGAACCAATCCACCAATGAAGAGAGCATCTTGATAACCAGATATTGGAGAAATTAAAATACATGAACAATTGAGTACTAAAGGAGAGGGGTATGGAGAGAGAAAAGCAAGGCTTCTGGGAAAGGCCATGTTGAGTGTGAGTGGATACCAATCCAACTCAAACCAAAATTTCATCCCAATTTAAAATAATAATAATAATTTAAATAATTTTCATTTCCTGAAAACTGTCATATACTCATAACACATCATATTCTCTCTCTTTGACCCCACTTAAACCCCCACATCTACCCCACATGTTTAATACTCCCTCCGTCCCTATTTATTTGTCACAATTAACTACTTCACACAGTTTAAGAAAAATTAGTTAATTTCTTAAATTCATACAACTTTATTTATACATTCCAAAAGTACCCTTAGATTTAATGTTCTCCCCAACTATTTTCTTGCTTTGTTTGCTCAACTCTCTCTCTAAAGTTATTACACTTTCATTTTTCAAAGCTATTTAATACAAGGGTATAGTAGTAATATTAACATTAATGACACCTAAATTTTTTCAATGTGACAGATAAAAAGGGACACCAAAACTTTTCAATTATGACAGATAAATAGGGACGGAGGGAGTAATATTTTATTATATTCAAACAAATTCATCTCAATCCAATTGCTACCCAAATACACCCTAATATATCCAACATTTGTCAGTATACAGATTATTAGGTAGAAAAAGAAGAAAGAATGGTATGCATTGAACTACCTTCAGAACTTTGACCCTGCAAGAAGCCCTCTTGAGTTCAATGTCAATCCGAGGCAACTCGTCAACTATATTACAACAAATCAAATTTCAACATTGTAAAGAAAATCAAAATTACAAACCTGGGAAGCATTGGGATTCAATCAGACAGGACTTAGAGAATGCAGTAGCCATACCTTGAACTTTCAGTAAAACACCATCCCTTTGAATGGAAGTTAACTCATCAACAACATTTTCCTGATCCTCTCGGCAATCGATGTTTAATAGAACATGATTAACACGAGATATCCACGACACAGCATCAAAATGATATTCTCTCAGAAGTTTTAGCTCCGGAACATTAATAGTAAAACCATCATACTCACGAATAAGCATTTCAAGTTTCTGCAAAAAAGGGAAGTGAAAAAAGGAAAAAAGAGGAAATGTACCACACAATTAAAGTTTTGCTCCAGTTTAACTCTTGATGAAAACAGTTATAAGCATCTAAAAAGGGAATGCCAACCTTTAAACAAATAGAACCTTTCAACATGTCACTGCACTGTGACCGACACAAGTCTACTTGCTGAATCAAATCAGCAAGCCTTATGCTCTCAGGCAGCTCAATTTGAAGATCCAATATCTGGAAGAAATAACAGCACAAAAACAGAAACTTGTAATCTCAACTTCATGAAATGGCATATCAGTTTATTACAACTTTACCAAAATCACCTCAGCCTGCAACTTATAGAGGGCATCTGCTTCAACTGCAGAGGGATGTTTCTCCTCCAGACATTGTCTAAGACTTGCAAGCAAATCCTGAAAATCCCAAATGGTGTCAACAATCCAAATTAAACACAGGTAAGTAAAAACAATAACAGGAATCCATTTAGTGGAAAATTCTTAAAGCAGCATTGGCGATTGCAAAATAACTTTAAGAACAAATTGTTTGATGTAGACAACCATAGAGCGTAGAAAGAAACAGAAGGTACTCATCGAAAGGCAGCCAGGACATCCACATCAAGGTCTATTGCTTTAACAAACTAAGCCTCAACAAAACAAAATGTGCCAAATGGCAATTAGAATGAAAACATCAATTGACCAAAAACAATTGGGAAATTTTTGTCCTCAAACATAGCTTTGAAAAAGCGTTCGCCATCATTTTCTACATTCACTTCATGGATGCCTTTCCATCCATATTATCCGTTAAAATCAAGTAATCGCCAATCCTTTCAAGTTTAACCATGGACTTTTACCTTTTTCTTTTCTCTCTCCTTTCCTCCTCCTGAGCAAATATGCTACCAACCAATTAGGGGTAGGAATTTGGATCAAAATCCAATAAACATCCAAATTCATCCATGAATAAATGGATATGGATTGTGAAATGTTAGGTTCATGGACTTGAATTGACATCCATTGAACTCCAATAAACTCAATGGATTCAAATGGATATCCACTCCTCCAATATGTCCATCTAAAAAGTCATTTTTCCCCCCTCTTTCCAGACAAGTGAATTAATAAAAAGTCTTCCGGCTTGTTCATTTTTCTTAAAGATTAGTTTATTCCAAAGGTTATGGCTTTCAATTATCTTGATCCTTGAATTATCTACTTCTCAATTTATTGCCAAGTTTTGTGTCTCCATTAGTTTGATTTGAAATATCCTGAACTTGCCAACAAACCTGTTTTCTTTTTTTAATTAGATTCTTCACTATATCCTGAAAGTGGACGAAGCCGAGCTTGGCCTGAATAGTTATAAAAAGAATACCTTTATTGACTTTTTCTGTTATAAGACTTTTTTTTTAAAAAAAAAAAATATCATGTTGTAAAGTTTATTGTGATCTTTTTTAAGCCTCAACTCATATCCTATTTTAGTTCCAGTTCAGATTTGGCCTAGCCAGCCAAGGCCTGACTGGCACCTGTAACGGGGGCTTGAGGACAGGTGGGGCACATGTGGTGGTGGGTAAGGTATGCAGCGGATAGTTTTTAATTTTTCTTCTAAAAGGATTCAGTTAAAGAAAAATGTTTATTTATTCGAGACATATACTTAAAAAAAAAAAAGGAACAAAGAAGGAAAAAAATAAATTATGTATATGGACAAATGGACATCAACATCGATATAATTTTATCCAGATCCAAGTGAAGGTCCAATTTGCCACCACTACAACCAATCAAAGAATTTTACAAAAAGCATATTTAAAATTTAAAAATAAATTTGTGTTTATAAAAAATATTTTTTAAAATTTTAAAAATAAAAATATTTATTTATACATATTTAAAAATTAAAAACACACCGACGCACACACATTTTGATAGTCGTAGTAGGAGAAATTCTAGAATTACAGCACTGATTCCCAGAGCTAAACAAAGGTAATTAGAAGAGATAGAAATGATAGACCAAATATACAAGGAAATCTTAAGGGCAGTCCTTTTACATGTTACAAAGGGGAGAGTACGTTTGCAAGGTGGTTCCTATATTGCAAGTTCAAATAGCAATTCCACACAATTGCATAATCATACACAATTCAGAAAGAGCTATACCTTGGCTGAAGACAGCTTCTGCAACAAGATCTTACTTTCCTTGGTGTAAATAGGTAAGGCACAAGTCTTTGAATATAAAATCTCCCAATCAGCTATCTGTGGTGGCAATTTTGATACATTAAAATATTGCAATGACCAGGGACAACCAAACAGAACATTTATATATAGCCTCAAAATAATAACAATAAGCAGCTGAAGCAGTAAAGAGATCAGAAAGTCTGAAAATTGCATGCACAAGGAAATGTGTTCTGACACTCAAAAAAACATGAAAAAAAAAAATGAAAAACCAAGAGTTGCAGCACTGGACCAAAGGAGCTTCCTTACAGAAAATTTTGAACGCACTCCGAGAGCCTGCTCAATCTCCTTAATCAGATTCTTTGCTTCCTGTTGGTAGTCCTGCAGACAACAATTAAAACAGTGATCAAAGCACAAATTGGAAAAATAAGTGTAATAACAATAACAACCAGACTGCACGTCAGAAACAAGTTAAACCTTAAGTTTTTGGTAAAAAGGCTCAATGCAAGGAACCGGATCCAAAGCCAGCAACTTGTCAACATGCTCCATATGCACTCTCTCTACATCAGGATTGCGATGATGAGACCAAGATTCCACTCTAGAGATGCAAGCTCTTACAGCTTCTGCCCAGTTCTGTGCTTCAAACAATTTCTTTGTTGTGTCTCGCACCTATAACCACATGGCAATAGGCGTCTCAATCAGCTATAGGAATAAATAATTACCCAAGCAGAAAGCACATTACTTAAAACTTCAAGCTCACTGGATCCATTTCAGAACCAGCCCAAAGAAACTGTCCAGCTTCTTTTATTGCACTGGCATAAGAAACACTGGCGTATGGATTCTCAAGAATCTTGCAAGACTTCAATAGCCATTCTTCAGCAAGCTGAGCATGTGTGACATAGCCTCCTTTAACCTACAAAGATAAAGTTGAGGCACATATCAGATATTATAACACAGTCCACTACAGGATTTCAAACTAAAACCGATAATTAAACCATAAAGGAAATATAACCAGGTTGGAAGAGAGGAAGAGAAATATCTTAAAACCCAGTTGCAGATTAGTTTAAGTGGCAACCATGAACAGCAATTTGAAAACAAAAGAAAAGAAAAATGGTAACCCAAACCTTTCTTGACAGAGCTGTCTCATTAGAACAAGAAAGCTGCCTCCGTGAATTCCTTGACAGGTCCTCAGGACTATGTTTCTCAGTCAAAAGAACTAAATTATTCAGTTCTGCCAGTGTGTGACGATAAAGGAGACAGTGTTTGTTAGCCTTGCATTCACAAAGGTGTTCCCAGTGCTACATCACAAATATGAAACATCATCATTTATCGGTGAGAACCCAAAGTTCCATTGCTTAATGTCCACATGATGTCTGACACTAACCATTCGTGGAATATAACTAAGCAAAGCAATAAAATGATATTGTGCATGTGGACATAGTAGCGCAGCATTAAAGCTGACTGAAAATTCGAAGAGTAGAGGAGGAGGAGACAAGGGTTCATAACTCATTAGAAAAGCAACAGTTAACTGTCTACAAGAGCAACAATCAAGTCAATGCATAACATAAGCAGTATAAATTGAGACAATCAGCAACCGAAATAAAATAGATCATATTTCCCTAAGCGGTCCAACTTCTAACAAACAGCCATTTGAATTCAATATGCTAATAATATAGCTAGAAGCTTTTCTTTAGTTTAAAGGACTCAGCTCTTAATCCACAGATAATACATGAGATCCTGCAATGCACAAGAGAAGAAAAAGAATATTTCTCTGCATCTGTCATTGACACTTACCTCCAGACAAACATAAACTGATGGTCTACAGCGGCAAACAACAGCAGAAAGATACAGAAATTGTTGGCATATGATGCACGTAGGATCCTTCAAAAGGCACAAGATACTTTCATAAGTAATGATCGCAAGAAAAAAAGTCAGATTACCATAGAGCCTAAAAAATGTAAATGTAATAGTGTAATAGGTTACAGGTCACAGCCACAAACACACCTCTTCAGTACCAACATACTCAGGATGCTTCTTAGGTGACAAAGGAGAAGAACTAAGAATCCCATTTCTCCATAGCTTCTCCCTCCAGGTTTTTTCCTTATTATATATCCTAAGCAATTCCTTTCCCAGGTATACTGATGCTCTGCTGTCAAATTCACTCTGCAAGGAAGATGAAAATAATGCAATTAAAGATCCCGAAATGAAGTTCAATAAAGAACGTAAAATGCAAGAGCACAACAATTACAACAAAATGGAAACCTTGCATTGCAGGACCATGAAAATTAAGCACCCACTCGTACAGGTGACTTCAAAAGAGAAAAGCAAACAGGAAAGTAGAGTGGCTTTATGCTTGGCACTTTAAGGAATGCAACAATGTACATAAAACTGTGGGGACCGAACACTTGTACTTCCAAAACATCAGAAGAATTTTTTCAATCAAACTAACTAGGAAGTTTAGAGCCCCAACAAAAATCAATTTCAGATTCAACCTTTTTTGAAGTCATTAAGCCAATCAAAGTCAACTTCTAACACAGGCAGAAAACACTGGTTGCTTGCTAATCTGCTTCACTTCACCAACCCCCCTCCCCCACCTCAAAAAAAAAAAAAAACCACCCTAAGCACACACAACAAAAACTAAGCCTTAGTCCCAAAAAATTTGAGGTCAGCTATGGTTCCATTGGATAGTATAAATGCAGGTGCCATATTTTATTTCACAAAAAAGGTCTCTGTTGGCATTTGAAGTCAAGTAGATTTTTGCTGACAACATTCCTCAAGATTACTGAATGCTATTTTACCTTGGGAGAACCAGTTTAGCCAAAAGAAATGTTGAAGTTGGAGAATTTACCTAAGCAACTATGGACATGGTGTCATTAGAAAGATCTATTCAAGTTATCAAAACAAAAGCCTTAGAGGACAATAAGAAACTGAAAGATGGGAATAGCCTCACTGATAGAAGGAAGTCACATCCTGACATCTAATCCTACCCTGCTTGAATCACGCATCAAAGACTGAAGATGAATTTGTCATGTAACCCGAAGTGGCCAGTATTTCAGATGTCCTTTTCTTAGGTAAGAGACAGGAAACAATACCCAAAAGTAGGAGGGAAGGCATGGGGAAAAGAAAAAGAACCAGACCTTCACTACCACACAAAGTAGCTCCTCATGTGACAAAACAGCTGGTTTGTGATAAAGTTGGTAGAGCTCTGCTCCAAAACCACCATGAGGTAACCAATCAGCAGGAGCGAAATTGACTGCCTCAGCACAATTTAATCCTGTGTATTCAAAGGATAGTTTATCTTTCCAGTCCCTTGAGGGAAAAAGGTACTCTGAACTAAAATAACCAAACCATTGAATTCATCAAAGGGTTAATAATATTTATGCTTACCAAGGTTGAAGCCTCCATGATAAGACCTGGGGAAGGTAATGATGAAGTTTCCAGGCTCCTACAATATAAAAATAAGTAAAACACATGCTTCCAATAACAATAGGGAAAAGGTAACAGGTAAAAAACTTCTTGCTTAAGGAAAGCCCAATTTACAAAAAATAGGTGAGAGATTCAGGCTTGAACAGGATTCATGTTTAAAGTCTGCAACTACAATGTGAAGGCAAAGAGGACTTGGAAATAAGGAAAAACACAAAATCAAAGATGATGCTATGCTATTAGGGATCAGATAGAAACATGAGATAGATGATGTAGAAGCATACGCTCATCATGATGGTTCCAGCATATTTTGACACAGACTTATTTAGCTAAAGATTGTGCTTTGCATAAAAGAAGTATTCATTATAAAGCAGCTTTACCAAATCAGGCCCTTAAACAATTAATAGTTCATCCAGATACATGCACAAACGGCAATAAATGCACTATAGTTTGGATAAATGAGCTTCAACCCCCATAGAAAATCTGTTCTATTCAAAACTCCCCATTGAAGCCCATCATTTTGAGGAGAAATTTGCAATGTTTCAAAAGGACGAACTGCAATAAGCCTACTGCCAAATCTTATAACAAGATATCAGAACAACTTATCCATCGGATGGGCATCCAGCAGAAGGTCATAGGATGTCAAGAAAAAGGCCACTGCTGTGATATATCTCTACAACCCAGCAGTTGCCTTCATTAACGACTTGCTCATACATTTTGTTGGTGATATCATTAGAAGTATCCAGTCCACCTAGTAAGGGTTCCCCATAATATTATCCCAGAATACGACACCTTGACTAACACATGCAGTATTATCCAACTAAATATCATCTACTGTTTTCTAATCCTTTGAGCCCTTTCTACATGGCAAACATCAATGCAAACTTATAGTTCATGTTTCAAATTCCCCTATAATTCCTCATCAATTTGGGAACTATTCTTATCCTTCAGCTCCCCAAAGAATTGCGTGTACTCTTGCCAAAATCTCTGAACTACTTCCCTTTCAAGGCTTTCATCGAATATTTTTAGACTTGCCTCTTAAGAAGTTTAATTTATGATGTAATGAGAAAACTATTGCATGGTGAATGATCAAAATACACACACACACACGGACATAAGCCCGAACCCTACACAAACCATTGAAATAAGAATTCAAACCAAAAGAATTTATCAGGATTGCTTGGCGTAAAGCTGAGTTAACCAAAAGATAGTATTCTTTACGTAAAAAATTGGACATAGATCACTGATAGTTCAGTTATTTAATCAATCTGACACAAAATCCTCTATTGACTAAAAGCTATAAAGGAGGTTACTTGGCCTCAAAAAAGAGAAGGTAAAGTAAAAAGTGTTTTCAACTGCCTTTTGCCACAAGCATTTTATGTGGGCAAGTGATTCAATAATAATCTTCAGGTAACATGACAATTTTTTTTTTTTTTAAATAATTCTCATATTCAAATCCTAAAGACCAAAAATGAGTCCATAAATTGTATTGTCATACCTGTAGTACACTGTAAACTGGAACACCATTTTCTTGCAATACACTTGGATTCAGCATGGTAACAAGCTGAAAAAGTAGATCTGGTTGTGCATCAAACAGATCAGGAAGACTGTTTCGCATCACCTGCCGGAAGTTAGGAAGTTACAACAAGCATGTTATAGCAAACAAACCAAGAGAATACCTAATCCACAACAACCTTCACTGTTTAAACATGGTTTTAATTAGAAGATGCAATTAGTAAGACAAGAAAACCCCAGGAAAAATTCAAAAAAAACCAGAGCTAAAATTTAAAGAAACATATCTTTCACTCTTCAACAGGCTAGAGAAATTACCAAAACCTTACAATAACAATGAACAGTTCCAACCTTCAATTTCTAATCAGAAGATCCGGTTCTGAATCTTCACCAACAAAGGGAGACAACCCGCAGACTACGACAGCTATGTTATGTTTTGACAGAAATAAGATATTGGACTTCTTCAATGAGCCCATTAAAGCAGAAATCTAACATGCACGAAGTGATTGGACACCAACTACCCTAAGAAATGGAATCGCATACACAGGAGAATTGCAAAACCCTTGGAAAGCAAAAACCCCCCTCAATATCAACTATTTTTCCACTCAAATATAAGAACATAGTCACAATTCCCATTCTTTATCAGTTATGTCATTGCCATATTCACATTAAAATCTGAAAAGACAAAAGAAATGATACAGAAACGTTAGCATAACAGAGAAAAAGTGCAAGATAATATCTTATCATGTCCTGGAAATCATTGCTGCAAATCAAATGAGCCCTATGAATCATTCAGGAAATGTCAAAAGATCTTGCCACCTAATTAATACAACGATTTTAAGCTCAGAAAGACAGCCAACAAAGAAAAGGGAATAAAACAGTTCAATTACCTTTTCAAATGCATCAGATTCACTGCCAGGAACACTATACCAGCATTTTGGCTCTCCCCTGGAAAGAATAGTAGCAGGGGATGAAAATATTCTCACAATCATGTTATTCTACAGTTACAGTTCCAAGCAATGCTATATATATTCACACGCATATTAAATATTTCTTTTATAGCATACTCGATTTGCAATTTGCAAAATGAGTTTAAGATATTTGCATTACAAACCAAGACAAGCTAGGTTATCACATGCCAAAACATATGAAGCTAGGTCATTTAAAATTGGCAAAACACATGGCTCTACATAATTCATACCAGTGAAGATAATTCATTGAATAAAAGCAGTGGTCCTCAAAATGCCAGCAAAATGCTGAAAATAGCATCCCAATGTATAGCCATGGCACCATAACACCAGCAATCCCATGATGTACCGCTCGAAGCACTGAACCTGGTAGTTTGGGCAAATTATTAAGATTCCACGGGCTAGCACAGTACTCATCCCATACTTCAACTCCAACTGATGATGGTCTCTGGCCATTGACACGCGGAAATCCACTCCCATACATAGATGTATCCAAGTCACTCCCATACATAACTTCAACCTCGCCAACTAATCCCTCAACAATTTCCCAGAACTTCTTCTCCAATTGCACTCGTGAGGTAGATGTTGACCCAAACCATTTCTTCTTGGCCCTGTCAGCCACTCGTCTGAAAGCTTCCAGTGAAAACTGTTTGCCAGGGACAAAACCAAAGCTATCCTTCTCAGAATTCAAGCATTCCATGCAATACCAATTACCTGGTGGAACTCGCTTCAAAGGTGGTGATAAGCAATATGTATGCCAACCCTTGTTACACCTATCACACAAGAGCATTACTTCCCCATGCAATCCACTTTTGCACTGTTCGCATATTTGATCCCGCACTTCCTCCTCTTGCTTAAGCATTTTAACTTTGTCACCTTCAATATTTTTTCGCCTCCGCTTAAAACTTGAAACTTCCACTTCTTCTATACTCTTTCTCCCTCCTTGTGTTCCTCTCTTGCAACTCTTATCTTTCCCCCTGTTCAATTTGTTATGAAACTCTTCATAATCACACAAGTGTTCCAGATACAATTGAGATAGCACATGCTTGGCACAGTCCGTAATCTTCCCTCTAGGGCGCACAAAGCGGAAAACTTCCCCCCACCTTTTATTTTTCACAACCTTAGCATAACCTCCAAACCGCTTTACAGCATTAAACAATCTACATAAATCCAATTCCTCCCCTTCAAACACAACCCTCTTTTTTGCCTTCCTACCACAATGTTTCTCTATAAATCTATTATACTCTATACTAAAAGTCTTGGGATCACAAGATGCAGCCCGCGCCTGTAACTGATGAATAGCTTGTGTTTTTGTAGGAAAAGTGAATGAATCTAAATCCAAAGCAAAAGGGGGTTTCCACCCCTCAGGTGGGACTATCTTACAAATCCCATATTGCTGAGCCTCTGGCCTGATCTTGTCAATAAACTCTAAAGGGTCCCTAAATTCATCCTCAGTTGGATAATACACTGGCCCTGATGGTATGTTCAATGACCCAGTTGATGACACAGTAGTACTTGGCCCTAACACACCCTTTTCCACCGCCCTTGGCCTCCCTTTTCCCATCAAGAATATATTATCTCATTCGAAACCATAAATATCAGGGTACAAAATTCACATGCAAATCAATACATATACACCTGCAGAAATATCCAATCAAGATATATACAACTGCAAACAATTAAACCTTCCCAACCAAGAAAAAGATTCAATCTTTAGGGTTCCGGGCGTACCTGTTCCCAAGAGAAAAATGAAGAGATGGAGAAGACGAGTAATAAGCTTTGATAAAATTTCTTGTGATTTTCCTCTCTTTATATGTTTTGGAGTGAGAAAGGCAGTGTTTGTCGTTAAGATTTTGAGCAGTTCGTTTTTAGGTTTAGCGGAAACCGCTTTTATTTTGAGGCCTGAATTTTGAAGAATTTACAAAAACGTATAGAGGATCTTAATGATGGATTCCTTTGGTTGTTGCCAGAGCGTCTGTAGATCACGTGAATCATTTTTTCATCTTGATGAATGATCGACGACTCTGACGAAACGTTGTAGAACACGAACTCGTAGAGCGAGTGGTGGTGTTTTGGGGCCGGTGTACTTGGAATGAAATTGTCTTGTTTTCAGCTAAAGAATCGGTGGGCGTGAACATGTGTCACAGATCAAAAGTCTGTCGAAATTAACGGTGTGGATCAAGTCATGGTCTTAACTCTTTTTCTTTTTCTTTTTCTTTTTAACTTTTAATTTCCTGGCTTTGTTTGTTTGTTTGGAGTAGTTGAAGTCAAGGTCAATCGGTAGGAATTTTTTTAAAATGGCCAAAAAGTTTCCTTCGGGTCTAAGGTGAAATTTACTGGAAATTTGTGGCTAGATTTTGGAATCTTTTTTGTCAATTTGGTAATTTTATTGTGGTTTGGGATTATATTCATTTTTTTTAATTATAAATATCATTTTAAATTTTATAACAAATTTATAAACTTAATAATTAATATTCCGATATAGTTGGAGTGAATAACAAAATTATTGATATTTCACAACTAAAATTTAATTGTATTTATGTTCATTAATGATATTTCACAACTAAATTTATTTGTCTTTATGTCAATTTTTTCGTTAAAAATTTAAAAAAAAAAAGTAGTATCATTTAAAAATAAATAACTAAGTGCACCTTTATATATATATTTTTTTAGTCTCCGAAATTAATTGCACATATTTTAGTGACATAAATATTGTAGATAGTATTTGATCATATCTAAACTACTATTTTATCTTTAATAATAAAGATGTTAATAATTTTACACATGCACAAGTAAAAATAATATCATTGTTATGAAATTTTGATAGTGGTAGAATAAAATTTACACAATAAGAAATTTATAACTATTTTTTGTACAAGAATTTCTTCAAATTTTTCTCTTTCTTTTCTCTCACAATCACAATTCTTTCACAAAATTATAATATCTTTCAAGCTTAGAGAATAGCTCTATTTATAGAACTCTTAGTTAGTGGAATACATAATTTTCCACTAACATGAATTAGTGATATCTCCATTAAATGATGGACATCCATAAAAATCCATAATTAGTGGAGCTTCCACTAATTCTCTAATAATTCACAATATATTCATAACACTTCCTCTTGGATGTCCATCCATTACATAAAGAATATACCTCGTTAAAACCTTACTAGATAAAAACCCAATGAGAAAAAAATCTAGTGAAGGAAAAAGAGTACACTATTCGATATGTCTGTTTATTACTCCCCCTGATGAGATGATACATTTAAATCTTTAAACCGACGCATACCAATTTTATATCTCAACTTCTCAAATATTGCAGTCGATAAAGTCTTTGTAAAAATATCCGCGAGGTTGTCACATGACCGAATTTGTAGCACATCAATTTCACATTTCTTCTGAAGTTCATGAGTAAAGAAGAATTTTGGTGAAATATGTTTTGTCCGATCTCCTTTAATATATCCTCCTCGTAATTGAGCTATGCAAGCTGCATTGTCTTCATAAAGAGGAGTTGGAATATCTCTGATAGATGATAATCCACAACTTTCTCGAATATAATGAATCATTGACCTTAACCATACACATTCTCGATTTACTTCATGAATGACTATAATTTCAGCATAATTTGAAGAATTAGCTGCTATAGATTGTTTTATAGAACACAATGATATAGCAGTATTTTCACATATAAATAGATAACCCGTTTGAGAACGTGCTTTATGTGGATCAGATAAATAACCAGCATCTGCATAACCTATCAATGTTTGATTGGTTTTATTTGAATAAAATAATCCGAGATCAATTGTACCTTGGAGATATCGAATGATTTGTTTAATTCCATTCCAATGTCGTCGTGTTGGTGAAGAACTAAATCTTGCTAATAAATTGACAGCAAAGGCAATATCAGATTGTGTATTATTAGTAAGATACATCAATGCACCAATTGTCTTGAGACATAGTACTTCAGGACCAAGGAGTTTTTCATCATCTTCTTGAGGTCGGAATGGATCTTTATTCACATCTAATGACCGGACGATCATTGGAATACTCAATGGATGTGCTTTGTCCATGTAAAATCTTTTTAGAACTTTTGTTATATATGTTGATTGATAAATAAATGTTCTACTTTCTAGATGTTCAATTTGTAAACCAATGTAAAATTTGGTTTTACCAAAATTCTTGATTTCAAATTCTTTTTTTAAATAATCAATTATTTCTTGGAGCTCTTCAGGAGTTCCAATAAGAATAATATCATCAACATATATAGCTAATATCACAAATTTAGAACCAGATTTATTAATAAAAACACATAGACATACCTGGTCATTTTTAAATCCCGCTTTCAATAAATATTCACTAAGACGATTGAATCACATGCGCCCAGATTGCTTCAGGTCATATAATGATTTCTGCAACTCCATGGAGTAATTTTCACGAAGAAAATGTTTATATGCTTCGGGCATGCGAAATCCTTCAGGGATTTTCATGTAAATATCATTTTCTAAATTTCCATATAAGTAAGCAGTGACAACATCTAATAGGCACATATCTATCTTTTCATATACTGCCAAATTGATAGGATATCGGAGTGTAATATGATCAACAATAGGAGAATAAGTTTAATTATAATCAATACCTGGTCTTTGTGAAAAACCTTGGGCTACTAACCTACTTTATATCGTATAATTTCATTATTTTCATTGCGCTTTCTGACAATTATCCATTTGTAGCCAACAGGTTTTATACTTTCTGGTGTTCAGACTGCAAATCCGAAGACTTCACATTGTGTCAGTGCATTTAACTTCGATTGAATCGCATCTTTTCATTGTAGCCAATATTTTTTATATCGACATTCATCAACTGATATTGGTTCAGGATCATTATTATCCTATATAATATCAAGAGATATATTATATGTAAACATATTATCAATAATTGTTTCTATCCGATTCCAACTTCTATCGGAAGTGGTATAATTAATAGAAATTTCAGTGTTACTTTCATCAACTTCTGATTCTTTGTCATCAATTTTCTCTTGGTCTTTATCATTCTTTTCTTCAATATGATTATCTGGATCATTTACTCTTCTTTTCTTTCGAGGATTTTTATCTTTAGAACCAAGAGGTCGGCCATGCTTCTGGAGTGCTTTTGACTCAGTAGCTATAGGTATAATATTTTGTTCTGCTGGAACTTCAATTCGAATAGGAGTATTTATAGCTGGAATAAACGATTTTGTAACTCTTCTGGAGTCAACAAAAGCGTCCACCATTTGATTTGCAATACTTTGCAAATGAATTATCTTTTGAACTTCAAGTTAACACGCGCTTGTTCGCGGATCAAGATAATTTAATGATGTTGTCCAAGTAAGATCTTTCTTATACTGTTTATGTTCTTCCCCTAATTTAGAGAATAATGATTCATCAAAATGACAATCAGCAAATCTTGTTGTGAATACATCTTCTATCAGGGGTTCAATATACCTGATAATAGAGGAAGAATCATATCCAACGTATATCTCATTTCTTCTTTAAGGACCTATCTTTGTACGTTGGTTTGGTACAATTGGAACATATACAACACACCCAAAAATTCTTAAATGAGCAATATTTGATTCTGAACCAAAAGTCAATTGCAAAGGAGAGAATTTATGATAACTAGCTAGCCTTATACGTACAAGTGCTGCAGCATGTAAAATAGCATATCCCCAGGCAGATGTTGGGAGATTTGTTTTCATTAATAATTGTCACGCTCCGTGCCCGCAGATCCGGGAGTGCGACTATAGGCCTGGCAGCACCCACGGTTAACTACTTGGCCGCCCTCCTCGTTGGGCCAAAATGAATATCTTAAGTTGACAATGGGTACTTAGGCCCATTCTTATATACCATTCATAATTCTCATCCCAATTCCATATGGGATTGGGGTACCACATTCACCCCTCCTTTAGGCCCAAGCGTCATCGCTAGGCCTATACTTTAGGGGCCAAATCCAGGACCAACCAGGCGGTATAGGATTCTAGAGGTGGCTCCCACCGCATACGGTGTAGCACTTAGTTCCTATACCGGGAGCTGGTTAACCGCTCTGATACCAAATGTTACTCCCCGTGCCCGCAGACCTGGGAGCGCGACTATGGGCTTGGTATTACCCACGGTCAACTACTTGATTGCCGTCCTCGTTGGGCCAAAATGAATATCCCAAGTTAACAATGGGTACTTAGGCCCATTCTTATATACCATTCATAATTCTCATCACAATCCCATGTGGAATTGGGGCATCACAATAATGATCTAGTAATTAATTGTAATCTTTTAATAAAAGATTCAGCAAGACCATTTTGTGTATGAACATGAGCAACAGGATATTTAACATTAATCCCAATTGACATATAATATGCATTAAAAGCATGTGATGAAAATTCACTAGCATTATCCAAATGGATATTTTTAATGTGAAGGTTAGGAAATTGTGCTCGTAATTTAATTATTTGAGTATGTAATCTTGCAAACGCTAAGTTGCAAGTAGATAATAAAAACACATGTGACCATCGGGATAATGCATCAATTAAGGCCATAAAATATTTGAACGGTCCACATGGTGGATCAATAGGTCCACAAATGTCTCCGTGAATCCATTCAAGAAATGTAAGACTTTCAACTCCTACTTTTACTGGTAATGGTCTAACAATTAATTTTCTTAGGGAACATGCAGCATATGAGAATTTTTCAGATGTCAATATCTTTTTATTTTTCAATGGATGACCATGTGTATTTTCAATTATTCTTCTCATCATGGTAGATCTCGGATGATCCAACCGGTCATACTAAATGTTAAAAGTAGTAGGATCAGTAAACTTCTGGTTTACGAGATGATGAATTTCAATTATACGTTGTTTTGCAAAATATAGGCCAGTAGAAAAAGACAGCAATTTTTCTAATACAGATTTCTTACCCAAATTAATTTGAGGAAAATAGTGCCATATCAATAGTAATTATTGTTTCTTCAGGCAACAATATACTAGCTCTTCCGGAGCCTTCAATCACATTTGTACTAGTGTTTATTGAATAAATATTTATTTCTCCAATTTTGAGATAAGAAAAATATTTTTCATTTTTTAGTATGGTGTGTGCAGTTTCACTATCAATAATACATACATCATCATTAACAACAGCCATCTGAACAATATATATATATATATATATATATATATGCAAAAGTAAATATTATTAGAACATAATAAAAAGTCAAACATATTAGGGTGAGGCATTAGTTCTTCTGGACACTGCCATCACCAATTAAATGGTCTATCCTACCGTTTGGGTGTTCAAAAAAATCCGATACATCCATATGGGTAATATTGATATTAAGATTTTCAGGATCAATATCATCATCCTTAGCATCATTCATTGGATGTTGAGAAATTTTTGCTTCAACATTTTTGTTGTTCTTTTTCAGTGAAACTTGATATAATTCCTCTAAATGCTTAGCCGTACAACAGTTACATGACCAATGACCTTTCATGCCACATCTATAACATGTATCCTCATACTTTTCTTCCATTTCTTTTTCTTTTCCCTTATTATTTTTTCTGTTCCACTTCAGGTAGTCAGTATTTCTCACAACTTGATTATGACTGTGATAAGGAAAATATCAAGTATGTCCATGACCATAACCACGACCACGGCTACGGCCACAATTATAACGATGTCTTCTGTTGGAGCCAACTAGGGATGGCAATTTTCCGAAATAAAGCAGGGGCCCGACCCGACCTGGCCCGGCGGGACTGGGAATTCCCTGATTTAAACGGGGACGGGACCGGAGACGAGCTTCATTCCTCGGCCCGTCAAGCGGGGCTGGGCCGAGGACGGGGATCGCATGATCCTCGGCCCGCATAACATATATAATTTATAATTATATATCTAAGTCTATATATATATATATAATAATTAGTAATTAAGTAGATAAGTAAAAAATTTTGCATGCTATATTTTTGTTTGTGACAATGTAATAGAGAATCTATGCGAAAAAAAGACTTTCATTTCTAGTCTCTTGTTTCTTTTTAATTTTAAAAAAGAAAAAAAGAAATTATCTCTTTTTCTTTTTTCACACAAGTTTTCGATTTATCAGAAGAAAAATAGGGGATATAACTAATAAAGAAGATACTAAAGAAAATAAAAAATAAAGTAGTAAAATATTTTAATTTAGTATATATAGAAATTAGAATACTCTATAAATATCTTTATTTTTTTTAATCTCTCGAAAAATATCTAATAATAATATTATTTTTAAATGTATAATAAGTATAAATTATTTTTATATACGTTATATTATATATATTAAGTATCAAAATGTATAAAAAATATATATATATGTATGTATGTATGTATGTATGTATGTATGTATTATATATTATTACAGTTGATAACTGTTTTAGTAATTTTATTTTTTTTTCTTTTTTATTTTTATCCCAAAAAGTAAGTGTGTATATAAATACTTAGTTTATAATCACAATATTTTCTATAAATTATAAATTAAGTATTGAAATATTAAGATTTATAACGCACCAATTTAGTAATGTTTTTGCCAAATTGAGAGTTTAAATTGATATTACATAGATATGTAGTATTTCATTTGCTTGAGGGCCATATTAATCTCTCTTATAATTGATAGAGTTTTTTTTTCTTTGCTAAATTTCATTACATATGGAGTTAGTTACTTGATTTGCACACGTCTCTTATTTTTAAACCTTATTTGTTTTTATTTTAAAAAAATTTAAACACAACAATTAATTATGAATAATAATTAACTAAATTGTGGATGTTTAGAGTAATTACTTGTTTTATTACAAATTTTAAATTTATCTATTTAAATTTTAGATTTAAATCTAAACATAGTGTAAATGTTCTTTTTTTTTCCTAATTTTTTTTGAAGGACATGATTTAGAATTTGGACTATTTTGTTTTGCAAATCACTAGGTAAACATGAATAGAAGTAATTAATTGCCCTTATCTTGCAAATAATGTAATTTAATAATTTAATAATATAACATATATTTTATTTATGTTAACTAAAAAAAACATAATAAAAAATAAAAATTACATAAGTTAATATTATATTAGCTCGAATAATTTAAAAAATACTTTTAAAATATAAAACAACATAAAATATTCTACCCAAACCCTACCCAATACCCATCTTCCTCCTATTATTCTCCCCACGCCACAGCCGCCCTCTTCCTTGTTCTCTTCTGTTAGACACCGCAGTCGGTAGCCCTCATTTCTCCCCACGCCACAGCCGCCCTCTTCCTTGTTCTCCTTTGTTAGACACCACAGCCGGCAGCCCTCAAGCTCTAGGCCCAGACTTAGCTGATTGGTCGGCTTCTTTGTTGTGGCTTGCGCCTCCTTTAGTCCTCCGTCTCAGGTTCTCCATTAACTCACTGTGATGCTTGAATCTTGGTAGTGGAAGATTTAATAGTGTTTACACTAGTTCTATTTGGCCTCCGTCACTATTTGCTTACTGGAAGATTTAATAGTGCTTACTGTTGCGCCTCCTTCACTGTTTTGTTTTTCTTTCTTCTTTTACACCAGTTCTTTGTGATAAGAACATCTCTTGATTGCTGAACCTATCTTGTCACTTTTTGGTTCTTAGACTAGTGTCTGCCTTCAAGAGTTTTATATTTCAAACGTTGGAAAATTGTCATTTTTCTATGGAGATTGGGTGAAGGGCCGGTTTATTATTTACTAAGTTGGCCATAATACTGGAATTAAAGTGTTTGACATTTGGAATGGCACTCTATTTACAATAAGTTTGAAATCCTCTGATGACCAGTTAAATGTGCAATCATAATTAACTGAACACAGTCTATTGCTAAGTTGATGTTCTGCACGGTTGTACTTCTAGAGGAATGGTTGCAGAGACAGAAGATAGTAAATCAAATAGATTGGATTTACAAGCTGAGATGACATTTTCTTATGGCCAAGTAAACCTATCCTTTTGCTAGCAAAATAAGTTGAAGCTGAAAATCACATTATAGATCTCTAACTGATATGCAGGCAATAATAATGCAAAGGAAAATTTCAATTTCCCTTCCAAACTTCAACATTTCACTTAGATTGTTTATTATGGATGTCAGATGCACAAATATTCCTTTGTTTTTGATCTTGCTAGAAAATAAAATGAGAGAAGCAATCACTTCAATCTTGCAGTTAAAGGGTTGGGGTGGATTTAGGAGGGTGGGGAAGAGAGAGAAAAGGAACTCTAAAGATTCCTACTGAACATGAGACCATTAGAAGTGGGAAAAAAAAGATAGGTCGTGTTATATGGTTTCTTTTTTGGTTGGGGGAGTACAAGTGGGGGCTATGTAGTGTTATGGATGGCAATTAGTATAATCTTTTGAAATGAGTATAAGAGTGAACTCTCCTGAATACATTGTATATGTATGGTGTTTGCTGTATGTCTTTGCCTTCTTGGCAATGAGAGAAATTCTTGGTGGTAGATGTAGATTATTGACCCAGTGGAGATAGGTCATGTAGACCTACTGTTTTGACACCTACCATAGTATAAATAAAGTGTTAATCATTAGGTGCAGGAAGGGATGGATTGAGAAGAAGTTTAAATGGAAAGCTTTTGAGCACTGTGATTGGACTGAAGCATGGTGACAAAGTTTGTGAATTGAAGACAACCTGAAAAGTTTGGATTTGGCAACTTCAACTTTTCTTGACTTATATTACATTGTATGCTTAAGTGAGGATATTCTTTACATTGTATTGTATGTTGAACTTGGTTGTTTCATGCATCGTTTGCTTATTTATGTTTTTAATATCTTGGACTCTTGGGTTGTATTTCCAATTTGTTGTCTTGGTTTATGTTTTCATTTTGTAGATTGATGTGTGTTGGGACAATTGGACTTGTAGCAGTTAAATCCCCTTTTGTGAAAATAGTATATCTTTGTCTTTTATTTCTATGAGGTTAGAAATTGTTTATTTACAAGGATTATTAAATTTGGCTTGAGATGTGTTTTATTTAGGGAATATGGTGTTTAGAATTTTTAAATTTATTGTTGGACTGAAATCGGGCCCTCGCTTCCCCATTGGGCTGAATTCGAGCCCCCGCTTCCCCGTCGGGCCGGGACCGGGGATTATTTTGTCCCCGGTGGGCCGGGGGCGAGGATCCTCGCCCCTCCCCGTGTCGGGGACTGGGGCTACACGGGGGCAGGGCCGGGATTTCTAATCCCCAGCCCGTTGCCTTCCCTAGAGCCAACAACATTCACTTCTGAGAGTATTGTTAAGCCAGTTGGTCTAGTTTCATGATTTATTAATAATAACTCATTATTTTTCTCTACAATGAGGAGGGAAGTAATTAAATCTGTAAATTTTGTGTACCATTTTTCTCGATATTATTGCTGCAGGATAATATTCGAGGCATGAAAGGTGGAGAATGTTTTTTCTAGTATATTTTCATCAGTAACTTTTTTTCCGCATAATTTTAATTGAGAGGTAATTTTATACATCGCGGAGCTATATTCATTCACGATTTTAAAATCTTGCAACCTCAGGTGCAACCATTCATACCGTGCAGTGAATAGTACGACAATCTTCAAATGGTCAAATCTTTTTTTTAAATTTATCCACAGGACATATGGATCTTTTTCGGTAAGATATTCTATTTTCAAATTTTCGTCGATATGACGACGGATAAAAATTAAAGTTTTGGCATTTTGTTGTGCAGATGCACTATTATTTTCTTGAATAGTTTCACTAAGGCCTTCAACATTTAGATTCATTTCTACATCGAGAACTCATGACATATAATTTTTTCTAGAAATATCAAGGGCTACAAATTTAAGTTTAATAAGGTTAGCTATATGGATCAATAAATGTGTACCTGTCTTCTAGCTTGTGTAACCGTAGAGACTCGTGCTTTAGTCTTCTGACTTTTGTAACAGCAGAAACTCGTGCTGATAACGTGTTATGAAATTTTGGTAGTGGTAGAATAAAATCTACACAATAAGAAATTTATAATTATTCTTTGCACAAAAATTTCTTCAAATTTCTCTTTTTCTTTTCTCTCATACACAATCACAATTCTTTCACAAAATTATGGTATCTTTCAAGCTTAGAGAATAGCTCTATTTATAGAGCTCTTAGTTAGTGGAATACATAATTTGTCACTAATATGAATTAGTGGTGTCTCCACTAAATGATAGATATCCATAAAAATCCATAATTAGTGGAGCTTCCACTAATTCTCTAATAATTCACAATATATTCATAACAATCATACTTTTCTCTATCTATATTTGAATATCTTATTTTAAGATTATATAAATATTCAAGAGAAAATTTAACTCTAGGTAAGTTTATCATCTTCTATTATTAATTAACATTAGACCTATTGATTGTAAAGCTTGTATCCCTAGATAGAAAAGGTTAATTGTGGAAGCTTAAAGGTAATATACTTATTTTATCAAAAAAATATTTATTATTGGAAAATTCAATGTAAAAATTTAGAAATTCAAATCCAGGTAAAAATATTACTTACTGTTCATTTTCAGTAACTATCCATTTATTTGAAAATAGATATGACTATTCAGTTTTCAATATTATCCTTTTATCTAGAAGATAAATGCATTTGTTCATTTTTCTAAAATTATTAATGGATAAGATAAACTTATATTTATTAGATTTATTTTTTATCCTTTATGATGATGTATCTAAACATCTATAAATATGGGTCTTTTGTAAACAAATAGAATAATTAATTTGAATTTAAGTGGTTACCTTATTTTTCTTTCTTGTAATTTATTTACTTTAGAATTTTTATATTTTTATTTTATAATTTTATTTTGAATCAAATTCACAATATATTATTGGTATAAAACCCTACCAAAGTTGTTCCACTGAATGTTATAATCAAGCCACACTACCGAAGTTATTTTGCAAGCCAATACTATTAAAATTACTCTCTCGATCTATGCAATTAAGTAGCCCGATTTTTAAAGTTTCTAAATAAGAAGAAGAAAGATGGCTATTATTCCATTTATTGGATTCAAAAGTGACATTGAAGATATATACCTAATTGATAGTAGCACAACATACACAATATTAAAAAATATAACATATTTCTCTTACTTGAAGATGAGAAAAACAAATGTTAATACTATAAGTATGAGTATTAAATTAATTGAAGGTTCCAAAAAAGCTTATATATTATTACCCAGAAGAATAAATGTTATTATTGACAAAGCACCATTTTCTTCAAAATCTCGAAAAAATTTATTGAACTTTAAAAATATCTGCCAAAATAGATATCACATTGAAACAATGGAAAGAAATTTTTTTGAATATTTCTGTATTACTCAAATATATTCGAGTAAGAAATATTTATTAGAAAAATTATCATCTCTTTCATCTGGCATATACAATGCAAACATCTATACAATTGAAATGCATCATTTAATAAACTAAAAGTTTACTGATCCTACTATATTTATCATTTGGCGTGATCATTTAGGTCATTCAAGAGCACTTATGATGCAAAAAATAATTGAAAATAGGGCAAACAATCTTAATGATCCTCCAACTATTGCCCTCCAATTAAAAAAAATGTAAAATAATTTCTCGAACTTTCTAATCTCCCAAATTTTGCCTTTTTGTCATTTGGCTACAATTTCATTAATTTTTAATGACATTTTAGTAATTTCACATTTTATTAAAATATATTATTATTTATAAAATTTTTATTTTAAAAAATATATATATTTCTTTTTCTTTCTTTTCTTCTTCGTTCCCAACCCCCCCCCCCTCCTTCTTCCTCTTCCTTGTTGCAGCAATTCTACCATTGCAAATTACATATATTACAATTCCACCGCTGTGATTGCTCACTTCCTACATTGACTCCAAGGCCTTCTAATCTCACCGAAACTGAAATTTACAGCCTCAGCACTTCAAGAAATCCAACTCCAAGAGGGTTTAATTTTAACCACACAAAATTTTACTCGATGATGGGATTTAGTGGCAGATTATCCAATGTTTTGGGTAGTCAACAATTGACGAATATTTCTACGCATGATGCAAAAAAAGGAAAATATTGAACTAAAGTAATTAATCCAAAGTAGAACTACATTCCTTGTAAATGGTCGAGCTTCAAGCGCAATCAAGAAAAGCATTCTCGCCAAGGATGTAGATAAATAATAACATTCTTATTCACTACTAATTTGACAAAATAGCTGCAAACTCAGATTGATACTTAACAGAATGAATGACAATTAATTTAATAAATATTCAAGGAAAAGAATACAAAATTCAAACCAGCGAGTCGAAAGTCTTCAAGATAATCACACATAGGAGAATTAATGAGAAAATAGCCCTTTTTAGAAAAGTTGATCAATTTGAGCTTTTCTCTATCAATATCATAGCTAAAATTGAGCTTCCTATCATCATCTTCACGTTCAAGAAATCCAATTGTTGTAGTGGATGTGTAGTCTCAATCAACAAAAGAGGGAATTGCCTTTAGACAAATATGCTATCTACCCAAACTCAGTAAACTAGAAGCACCATTTTCTAAAATCTCCTACATCTGCTGGCGTAATTACAATGACGAGGGAGAAGGAATGGAAAATTAGAAAAGACAAAGAAGAAGAAAATAAAGATAAAATAAATTATTTTAAAATAATAAAATTAATAAAATAAATATATTTTTAATTAAAACATAAAATTACCGAAATACCTTTTAAATTAACAGAATTGTCAATTGGCCATTGGTCAACTAACATAAGGTAAGATTTGGACATTTAGAAAGTTTGAAAAATTATTTTACATTTTTTTTTTACTTGAAGCGTAAAAGTTAGAATTCAAAATAGTTGGGGGGTCATTAGGATAGTTTGTCTTTAGAAATATGCGTGGTCATGCTTTGAAAAGTCAAAAGATTTTGATTGTTGAATTTCAATGATCAAAACAATTTATGGGTAATGGAAAATGAAACAAAACCCACATAACAAGATAACTCGTATATAATTAAATGGGTTATGAAGAGAGAAAACATGAGTTATCTTTAAATTGTAGCTTTCAAAATTTTTCTCTCCGTATGAATACCCTTAAAAAATTGTTCAAGCTATGAACTATCAAATTCCAAGTATAAGAATTTATCTAATAGAAATCTACACGAAGAACTGTACTCAAAACGACACTAATAACCAATGCTAATAGGTTTATTATCGGCAGCTGTGGGGATTAATTTGTTTATGGAGAAGAATAAGGAAAAAGGTTTATGTGTGTTCTAACAACTATTCAAGGCGGCATGCAATGTACATGTGTGTGTGTGTGTGTGTGTGTGTGTACCACCTCTGAGCAAAACAAACACAGAAAGTCTTTTCATAAGTTTCCTAAACTTTTCAGGAAACAATAATAAAGCCCTTCTAATTATAGCCTTGGGATTTGAAAATTGCAATTAGACTTTTGAACTATAACATGTTTATAATTCGCCTGCAAGGATTTCGTAATTGCAATCTGATCCCAACAATTATAACCATTTTATAATTGACCTATAAAATTATTTATTCTCACAAATTAATCCCATAATATTATCATATAATATCTTGAACACCAATTCCTCCATTGTGTGTGACCTATTAGGTTTTCTAGTCTATTGGTATCAAAATATGATTAATCCTAACAACTATAGGATTAGTAATCCTTGATAATTAGAACTAACTTATTAATTCTAATTAGAATTAATTTATTAATTCTTCAATTAATAAATTCATATTTAGCAGATCATGAGTGACATCTAGCAATGCATTATAACTACCCAAAAGTCTAGAAAGTTAAGTAGTTTTACATAAACTTTTTAATAACAAAATATCAGTGTAATAAACTCATTTCATCATTCTATATCTCATTAGTGTAGAGTATAGAATTAGTACCAACTCCATCTAAAATATAATTTATTCTAATTCAAATTTATTAATGCTTGTTCCTAGAATCCATTACTTAACTTGTGTATCATTTGAAACTATTTTTAATGCATAGTTGCTTGAATGATTTCCTACAAGTGGTCGTAATATATACGTTCCTACTATTAAGAATGATGAATCATTTATTGATCATCTCAACTACTTTCGTATACTTCATATTGTATCCAATGTCCTCCCTATAGGCCATCTTGAAGAGATTCCAAGACTAGGAATCAAAGTATGACACTCAGTATATAAAGTACTTTAAAGATCTCAAGTCTAAAGATACTTACACTTTTGTTATAATGAAATTATATTACTAGTACTAAATAATTATCAATATGATTATCTCATGATTAGATCATTCAAAAAACTTATTCACTTAACAAACATCTACATATTAATTTTGAACATCTCACGGATGTGAAAATCATCGCTTGATCCAATCAAGAAGTACAACATGTATTGGTCTTTGTGTATTAATGATATCCCATCTCATTAATACTATGAATAGGGATAGTTTAAGCACAAATACTATATAGTGTAGTAAGAATCTCACATCATAATCCCTATTATGATTTTCTTAACACTGCACATTATGCTTGGAACTTTAGCTATAAGTTTTATACACATATGCGTATGAGATAACTAAATAAATTAAAAGATAAAGAGTGTCTTTTATTAAATTAATATGCAAAACATATTATACAAATGATTGCTTCTAGGGTATAATACCAATATTGAGTTTAAATAATTTTTCATGTGCTGCATGTTCTCAAGGAAATTAGTTATTAAACTATTTCTAATTAAAGTGGAGTTTGAGTCTTCAGTATTTATAGAAATGATTTAAGATGATATGTGTGGACCAATTCATCCACAGTATAGGGTGATTCTAATACTTTATGGTTTTAATTGATACATTCACTCGATGGTCGCATGTTCATTTATTATCAACTCATAACCTGACATTTAAAAGATTACTTGTTTAAATAATTCATTTAAGAGTACAATTTTCAAATTATCCTATTAAACAAATCCGTCTAAATAATGCTAGAGATTATTCCTCCCATGCCTTTTATGTTTATTGCATCTCATTTGACATTACTATTGAACATGTAATAGCTTATGTTCATGCCTACAATGGTCTAACTGAATCATTCATTAAAAGATTGTAATTAATTTCTAGACCGTTACTAATGAAAATAAATATCTCTACACCTACTTGGTGACATGCTATTTTGCATGCTCCAACACTTGTGCATGTAAGGTCAACAAGTTATCATAAATTCTATTCCTTACAATTGGCTTTTAGTTCAAAGCTAAATATTGTTCATTTAAGAATTTTTTGAATGTACTATATATGTATCAATAGCATCAAATCAACATACCAAAATAGGTCCTCAAAGAAAATAGGGGATATATGTTGGATATAATTATCTCTTTAAAATTAGATATGTTAAACCATCAACAAGTGATGTATTCACAACAAGATTTACTGATTGTTATTATGATGAAACTTTGTTTCTTAGATTAGGGGGAGAATATAAACTATATAGAAAAGAGTTTACATAGACAACATCATTAAATTATTTGGATTCGTGCACTAGTATAAGTGAACTAGAAGTTAAACAGATAATTCATATTTAAAGACTTGTAAATCAATTGCTAGATTTTTTTGCTAACTCGATAAGGGTAATCAAATTTCATATTCCAACTATAGATACACTTACTCAAATATAAATCTTCGTAGGACAAAATGAAATTCCTGTAGCTACTTAATTAAAAGTATGTAATAAGCGTGGATGACCTATTGGTTCTAAAGATAAAAATCATTGAAATAAAAGAGAATTAAATAATCAGAGTGATCAAATTGAATAATTAGAAAATAAGGACAAATTAACAACTGATGACAAAATCCAAATCTCTGAAAATAGTGAAAAGAATACTGAAATTTTCATAAATTATATATACTACTTTTGACAGAAGTTGGAATCGAATAAAAATAACTATTGATGATATTTTTGTATACAATATAGCACTTGATGTGTTAAAAGATAGCAATCAACTTGAACCAATATCAATTGAAAAATATCACCTTAGAAGTGATTGGAAAAAAAATGAAAACATGCTATCTAATCAGAGTCAAACTTACCCACAAAGTGTAAGGTTTTTATACCTGTAGTCCGAATACTAGAAGGTATAAAATTAATTAGTTATAAATGGATATTTATAAGATTTGGAATGAAAATAATGAAGTCATAAGATAAAAAGCATAACTTGTAGTACAAGGCTTTTTGCAAAATTTTGGTATTGATTATGATAAGGCATATTTACCCATAGTGGACGCCATTACATTCCAATACCTTGTGATCTAACTATATGTGAAAAAATTGATATGTGTCTAATGGAAGTAATTATTACTTATTTATATGGAAACATTGATAATGATATTTATATGAAAATTATAGAAGAATTTAGTATGCTTGAAGCATATAATTATGGCACTCATGAAAATTATTTTATTAAATTACAAAGGTTTTGTATGGCTTAAAGTAGTTTGAATGTATGTGATACAATCGTCTTAGTGAATATTTATCAAATTTAGGATATAAAATATTAGGGATATGCCCTAAACCTTTTGTACTTTTACTATTGTCATCTAGTACTAGGTTGATGCCCGTGCGTTGCACGGGAGTATAACTTTTGTTAAATTATTATTTTAGATTGAAATATAATTAGAATATAACTTATGTGAATATTAAAATAAATAATAAAATTAGATAATTTGAAACATAGTAAGACTAATAGTTAATTTCAAATCCATCACATTTAGTATATTATGTATTTGTAATAGTCTTATTGATTTTTTTGCAGAGTCCTTATGAAGTGGTTTAATGAAATATTATTTGGGTGTCCTTCGTAGTTCCTTGTTTTTGCAGAGTCTTTATTAAATACGTTTGATGATAAATAAATAAATAATTAATTAATTAAAGTGTGATTAATAAAATATTTTTATTATCAATTAATTATTGAAATATTATACGAATTTTTTAAATAAACTTTAAGTAAAATACTCATCTAATTATTAATATTATTTTATATTGAATATATATTATAATAAAATATAGTGTAAAAATAAATTATAATTAATTTAAACTTTATATTCATACTTAACATTTTAAAATTCAAAATTCAGTGATTAAATATTTATATTTTAATTTTCAATTTTAATTTTATTAAACAAATCATAAATCATAAATTGTTTTAAATGGAAATTATAAATTAATTCAAAAGAGCTATACAATACTGATATTTTAAAGTTAGAGATAAAGTTAAAGTAAATATAAAATGTATATAAAGATTTTATTAATGATATAAATCTTAAATTCATTTATTCGTGCATTACATTCATTTCAATTTAGTTAGATTCTTTAATTCCAGGTAATCTTGACGCCTTCTTAATTTTTTTATATTTTTATGGGATTAAAAAATATTTATTACACTTTTCCATTATACTTAAAAAAAAAGAAAAGAAAAGAAAAGGCCACACAGCCTAGAAGCGTTATAATATTTTCGACCTGGGCCATCTGGCCCATTTCATCCAATTAGTATTTTTTTGTTCTTAAAAGGACTTCTTTGTTAGTCGATTCTTGAATTGCTCACAGCGCTGTAACTCCAATAGTGCAACCTGCAGTAACCAACTTTTCTCCATGTTTTGGATTCAGGTCATTGGACTGTCCGAGGTGTGCATGTCATACTGAAAAGGTGGCCTCCCCACCTCTCCTTCGAAGTTTTGGATACAAATTCATTGTCTACCCCTCCATCCTACTACTACTATTATACTCACCACGCCATCTCAGAGTTCATCACCATCGACCCATTCATCCATCGCTATCACAAAGCTTCTCATTTCTTCCTTTTCATAGACGAAAAAAAGGGGGGGAAAAAGAAAAAAAAAGGAAAAAGGCCTATCTCGATCTGGAGCCCTCAAATCCTCGATGTCCTCTGCCTTCACTCCACCAACGCCGGCGCCGGCGCCGCCTCCACCACTTGTGGAGGCCGGCTTAGCCAAGAAGCGGATTTCGATCCGCTCAGTTTGGTCCAGTAACTTAGAGTCCGAGTTTGCTCTGATCCGCTTGCTTATCAATCAGTACCCTTAACCGGTCGGCTATTGCTTGGAGAGATAGAGGAATTTATGGAATTGATGAGGGTGTTTTCCGGGAATAGGGTTTATGATGTGAAGCACTTGATGAAATTCTACAAGAGTCTCCATGGTGGGCTGGACCCAGTGGCCAAGACCCTGGAAGTCACCCGGGCTGCCGAGAAATGCCACCAAGCCGGGTC
This sequence comes from Voacanga thouarsii, assembly GCA_026120185.1. Taxonomy (NCBI): domain Eukaryota; kingdom Viridiplantae; phylum Streptophyta; class Magnoliopsida; order Gentianales; family Apocynaceae; genus Voacanga; species Voacanga thouarsii. The sequence continues at coordinate 5,402,598 of JANUWF010001255.1, read as the reverse complement.
TGATAGCCTGCTGACATGGCATGCATTTCAGAAGATCAGAGAGGTATACTTCAACGGCAACCTGGGCCTGCCGGAGAAGTATGCCGGTGTGCTTTATGGGTTAGAGGTCCTCTCCGCTTGAGGGGAGCAAAGCTTATTCTGAAACTCACACATGATTCCGGTGAGGGAGGCTTTTGTTTTGGCGTTAGGGTGTTTCTTGTTGATGGGAGGTGAGGATGGTGTAGGTAGTCAAGTCAGACAATCCCCACTTGTCTGACTGTTGCTGAGCAGTTTTTGGATATCAAACAAACCTCCCCAGAAGGTAATTTTAATGTGGCTGATTTCCCCTCTTTTGCTATCAGTTTCGCTATAGCACCCGCTGCTCTAGCTAATTATCCACCCTTTCCAAGTGTGATTTCTATGTTATGTATGGCCGTGCCTAAGGGCATATCGGTTGAAGTAGATTCTTCTTTTTGATCAATCAAAACCCCTTCCCAAACTATACAAGCTTCTTACAAAGTATACGGCTTTCTAGAAGGGATTGTTAATGTTTCTTGGGTGTTTTGAAGTCCCTCAGGTGTTTAAGTGTTTACATATGAGGATATAAGGGACTTGGTTTGGGCTGGTAATGTTAAGGAAATTTCTGGTGTTTTGAAGAGATCAAAACTCCTAATGACAAGGATTCAAGGTGTCTTCTTTTTGTTTTCAAGAGTACCAAAAGCTTCATATATTGCATTTTGATAATTTTTCATGCTTGTATTTCCAATGTTTAGTGTCTTTTCTGCATTACAATAGTTAAAATATGTGCCTTCTCCATGTCTTCTTTGGTGCGCATTTGGTATGGGATTTGTTCTGCTAGGACTTAGGAGGTATCATTAATGTCCTAGTTGCTTAACTGAGAAGTTGTGGAGAAGTTGAACCATAGCATGTTTTGGGGAAACCTAATGCATGAATGAAATAAATTTCTGATGTTGATAAGAATATCAGGGAGAGGACAGCTAAAAAGAGAAAAGCGCTTGACACTGACTTCTCAAATAAGTTAAAAATCCGAGAATTGAAACATTCATGTTATACTGATAATGAGTTACAACAGGCAAGATGCCATCACAGTTAACCGGTTCAAGATGAACATGGTTCATATTTCCGGTTTTAGGTAAGTGATTCAAGAAAATCCTTTTTTGCTCTCTATCAGTCGGGACAATCAGAGTGACAGAAAAGTGTTGGATGATGAGTCTTTTGGCAGATTCCATGGTCAAGCTGAGTTCTACAATGCCCATCAAAGACACCCTACATAAATCGATGTAAGGTGTTTTACATCAGTGACAGACTTCAAATTGAATGTCTGCTAATACATTAGCTTGAAAGTGAAAAATGGTAGCTTGGCAAGGGCTGGCTTACCCCACTGAAGAATTGGAAATCTCTGCCAGAAGCCTCAATGGCAAGACTCAGAGGCTGGTGAGCAAATGCTTTCAAAAGGCTATCTTCACTGTTTTGGGGAATATCGTGGTAACCCGTGATCGTGACAACCTCTTATTTAGCCTATGAGATAACATTCAGTAAAAAGAAAGACAGAAATAATAAGCAATACCTGGGTTATATTATTGCAGTATAACGTGATTACTGTTAAATGATTTACCCTCTTTTCATCACAGGTGCCTTCCTCCATAAGGTAAGGGTAGTCTTCCTCCTTGTGAAGGCCGTCGTTGGAGACTATGAAGGTGAATGCATAATCCATTAGGCTTCCATTGCAGCCATTGTTATAAGTTGTATCATAGTCAATAAGCTCCTGCTTGGATAGCTAAGTTAAATTTCCAGTAACAATTTGGTTTATACTCTCAACTGCAACCACAGTTGAGAATGCCCAACAACTATCTGCACGTTCAATATAGCAATTGAACATCAGTGCATAATCTTCTCCAAAGCTACTTCTCCCACAGATTCAACAAATGCATGTGTGGTCATAAGCACAATAAATAAATGATCTTTACATACCACAGGAGCCTTGGTTCTTGACAGGAGTTACGACTCCTTTCTTTCTCCAGTCCACAGATTTCAGAATAGTGTCAACATCTCTGTAAGTAAACTCCTGGTGCAGGCTTGTCAGCAGAAGATCTTTCTGGCTCAATAACAGGAATTGGAGGTGACATGCTCAGAGCTCGAGTCGGAAGCAGTATGTCTGCAAGTGCTGCTGCTCTTTTGCAAACAGATCTCTTCTTAAATAAGAGAAGAACTCTCAGAAATCTGAATTCATTGAATTCAGATAATTTTATCTTATCTGAATTCATTGAATTCAAATAACTCCGATTAATTCTATTTTATCTATCTTATCTGAATTTATTGAATTCAGATAATTCTGATTAATTTTATTTTATCTAAATTCATTGAATTCAGATAACCTAATATTAAAAAAAAAAACCCTTAAAATTTCTTCACCAATAAAAAAAAAAATCTTAAAAAATTTTAAAAGGTGCCAGTGCAGGAGGGTGCTAGGTGTTATACCAAAAGGCTTCCGCAGTTCCTATTATATATGTAAATATAGATTTTTGTATAATATGAGACATTTTTTTCCATGAATAATGCATTTCATTTTATGGTCATCAAGTGTGTGACTTGATAGTAAAACCATATAATAAACAGAATGATTTTTCTTAAATTGTCCATAATCGATTATTTTTAGTGAAATAACAATAAATTAAAATTAGTGTATTTATGAATTGATGGTTATATTTTACTACTCACTGATGTATGAGATATCAAGTCAAAATATAAATAAATATTAGAGAATAATGTATTGGACATGATTCACTATGAGAATGCTTTACGGAACATGTCATAAGTACTTTCTATCCATATAATGATATTATAAGTCTTATGACCAAAATTTATATCTTGACGTTATCTAAAGTTGTCGTTAACTAGATGATTAAATAATATTGTTGTTGGATATAGAATAAGTCAATGAGAGGAATATAAATGAAAGGAATAAATGAAAGTCAAGGAATTTATTCCTTTCATTTTTTAGAAAGATATCCATAGGTCCTGTGATGAGTTAAAATTTTGAAATGTATGGCTATACTCAAATATATCAATTAGAAATATTTATATCATTTATTTGAAAATTTTACTTGGATTCAATAAATAGTTGATTAAGCTTTATAAGGATGACATGTTCCATGCCTTATACTTAATTAGGATATCGTGTGATAAAGGACTAAATATTAAATTTGGTTCAAATAGATCAACGATCTTTATTTTAATCTAAATAGTTATAATATTTTGTTAGAAGTTGCTTAAAACTTATGGGGTCATATAAATGTGGTTTGGACATACTACCAGTATTAGATGAATCTATAGGGTCACACATTAAGCGAATAATTTAAGTTATTTTTTCTAGTGACTAGATTTAATATATCTAAAAATATGTTCAGATTCATCGTATCTAGGAATATGTCCAGATTCATTGTATTTATCTAAGCATCCAGGTTTGATGTATCTGAAGGACGTCCAGATTCTTTGTATCTGGCTTGGTAGATTCATCAATAAACTACCAAGATTATCTAAAAATTTTATCATACATTTATCATATCTTTTTTAATTTGATTTGATTTCAAATAAAATATAATACGATATTGCTAGATGTTGTTGAGAAGAAGACTCTCAACATTTTTTAGAGTCTTAACATATCAAAATTTGATCGTTTGATAATCATACTCTCTCTACCTTGTTATTATTCTCAGAACTGAAAAAAAAAACTCCAGAAAAGGAATTGAAAGCCCTAGGCACTAACACTCTTGGGTTTTGAACTCAATTCACTGTATGAATTCGTAAAGGATGTTCGCAAGAAGCAGGGTTTGTGATCTGATCCTAAGAAGACGTGCACTTCAAAGCTCCCAAGATATATGTTCTAACCTAATCATTTTGTTGTTTAACTTGGATCCTGTGAGGATTCGTGGATATTTTTCATATATCAGATTTCTCGAATTCTAATAAAAAAATGATCCAGTCTGTTAATGTGTTTTTATTAAGAAATCTGAATATGTTTTTATTATACTTGCTATATATATTGATGATATTAATCCTACTGGAGCTTAAAATGAGATTTGAGATTAAGGATTTTAGAAGAACCAAGTTTTATCTTGGTTTTACAAATTGAACATTTGAAAGATGATATTTTTATTCATAAATCAACATATGTAACAAAAGTTTTGAATATGTTTTACATGGACAAAGTACAACCATTGAGTGTTCCAATAATCGTAAGGTTATTAGATGTAAATAAAGATCCTTTCAACCTTGAGAAGATATGAAGAATTTATTAGTTCTGAAGTATCATATCTTAGTGCAATTGGTGCAGTAATGTACCTTACTAATAATATTATATCTAATATAGTATTTTCTATGAATTTATTAGTAATATTTAGTTCTTCTCCAACATAACGACATTAGAATGATATTAAATATGTCATGAGATATCTCCAAGGGTTAGTTGATCGCGAATTTTTTTATTTAAATAAAACCATCATAATGTTGATTGTCATGTAGATGTTAGTTATCTATTTAATCCATATAAAACACATTCTCAAATTAATTATTTATTTACATGTAGTGATATTATTATATCATGGCATTCTACAAAATAATCTGTAGCAGCCACTTGTTTTAATCATACTGAATATTACTATTCATGAGGCAAGTCAAGAATATGTATGGTTGAGATTAATGATTCATTCAAGAAAATTGTAGTTTATCCTTTGAAAAAGAAATTCTAACACCTATTTATGAAGATAATACAGCTTATATAACTCAATTAAGAGATGAACATATTAAAGACAATAGGACGGAACATACTTCACCAATATTTTTCTTTACTTATAAAGATATGTAACAAATTTGATCATATGATAATTTGTCAGATTTATTTACTGAGATATTATCGACTGTTTCATTTGAAAAATTAGTATATAAAATTGGGATACGTCAGTTGAAAGATATAAATTCATCTTGAAAATACTATTAAACGGGGTAATATATATATATATATATATATATATATATATTTATTCATATACATACATATAAAGACATATTTTGCTTTCTTATCTAAGTCTCGTACGCCGGAGGTAGGAAACGATCCCAATGCTATGCTTTGAGATACTGAAGGAGCCTAGGGAAATTACCTGTTTACAGACACAGGCAGGTTGAGGCTGAAATGCTTGGTAAAAGTTCTAAGGTGTGACCCAATATCTTGAAGGTCAAAGAGAGACTCAGGTACGAAAGCATAGTGGACCTTTTACAGTTTGATAGTATAGATTATTAATAACCTAACTCTTGGTGTGATATAATCTTGCTTATGATTACAATTTTTGTATTGGTGTTATATTCCCTCAATTTTGTTATAATCTTTTAAGAAAATTTACCTAGAAATGTTATAGTTTTGAACTGACACTTTTCGGCCATAGAAAATGGTATCAAATCCTTACTCAAACTAGATAATTTGGATATAAAATTGATAGAGTCAATTAATTCTCTAGATTTTCACCTAACCTTTTATGATACAGACATAATAGATGATGATTTTGAAGCTAGATATGCTCAAGAGTGGGAAAATAATAATTTAGATATACCCATAAGGGTTACTTCTGATAATTATATTGATGATACAGATTGGGGTTATAGATCAGATTAAAAATGCCTCGTAGACCAATTATTAGACAAAAACCAAATTTAGAAGATCTTGAAAAAATTGAAAGAAAATTTAAAAGACTAAGAGAAGAAATAAAAGTGACTTTACCTGTCTTCTCTTTAAGAACATATATGTTAACAAAGATTTCAGAAATATTAAGTAATAGTGTACGATATAGGAAGGATCATAGTCCTAAACTAGAAGAACCTAGGCTAGAAGACTTTAGACAATTCGATGATATTAAGGAAGTAGATTTCTTAAATTGCCTCGAGAATTTTAATGATTTTAGTCCTCTTGAGATTAAAGACCTAACTCAAGCAGAATCGAGTGGAATGCAAAGACATTGGATAAACAAAAATTTATAATCTGATCAGAACCTGATATAGCTACTAAATTAGACAAAGATTTAATAGAAATACAAAAAACTATTATTAGCTAGGGAGAAAAGATAATATTAGAAATAGATAAAATGACAGTTCTGATTAAGACTTTGCTTCAACAGAAAGACAGAGAAAAGAAAAAAGAGATAGTGACTGAAACTGAAAAAGAAACAAAAATTATAATTCCTGAAGAAAAGAAGAGTCCATTACAAAGACATTTGGAAAAGATGAATATACCAAAAGGATATAAAGGAAATGAGTAACTTTGAATCAGATAACATCCTCTTTGATATGGAAAATTTAATAACAAAGATTGGAGATCTTGATATGGAAGGTCAATTTATAAACTTGAAACCTGAAATAATTGAGATTAAACCAGAATATAATCCTAATATTTCAGATACCCCCAGTACAAGTAAAAATCCTTCACAAGCATTTGATAAACCTGTTACAGGTTACGCTAGATATGCAACAACAAACGGATAAATTTACTCTTTTAGAAAAAATGAGAACTGAACCCATAAATCCCTTTGGAATATATCTCGATATAGACTATTTTTCAAATGTTGAAGAAGCCATTGATAAATGGAAAACTGCTATGAGAATAGCTGTAACTATCAATAAATTAGATAAAGAATCAATAAGACATTTTATACCCAGAAGTTTGTTAAATAGTGCATTAAGATATTGGCAAAACCTTTTAGAAGAGGTCCAACAAACTGTATTTGATACAGATGATAGTTTATCTAATATAATTACACGAGCTACTGAAGTTCTAAACTTGAATTTTTAAGAGAAGGTAACTTCTTCAAAGACCCAGCAACTACACAAAAATATTTAATAGCCTTATTAAGATTACAATTATGTGATATGTGTGAAATCGATAGGTATATATGTGTTTTCCAAAACTATTATTATCATATTTATAATTAAGTACCAAATACTTTATCCTACCTACCTTTGTTTTTTACTAAGATACTTGACCCTTGGGGGCAAAAACTAATTGATACTTAAAAACCTGGTGAAAACAATACATTAGGAAAAAGAATTGTTGATTGTAGAGATAAATTAAGTGAAGGTGTGGAGATGCCATTTTAGCCAAATTGACTAGAGGATTAAGGAAAAAGATTTCATTATGCTGTGATAGCTGTTGAGGATTTCCTACAAAATGCTGAGTTAGGATAAATATAAAAGTGTTAAGACAATCGGAAGTTGTCTCAGATACTTGAGTGGGTTGACCGTTAGCATTTGGAACTACTTTTGTTAAGACCTTGGTGGCATTTAGGATTTCTTGGCGTTGTGGTTCAGTGAGGTAGTTGTTCTACCACCCCTGAAGAACGCCAGTAAAACCAGTTGTAAGAATATGAAGGATGAATTGATCAGTATTGTTGGGATTCTTACATTTGATGGCGGTAATAGCCATGGACATTTCTTGAATGACGTTGAAGTAAACGGGACCATTGGCTGTGTTAGATTCAAGAACTGCTAGCAAACTATTTTGAAAATCTAAATGTCTACTATCACGTAGTAGAAGGCAGATTAGGGCATCGATTCCTAATCGATAGAGAGGTTTGATAGCTACTTGAACTAATCCAATATGAAGATATCGGTATTTATTCTTTTTATGTTGTTCTATGGTGACTGGATTTAAAAGCTGAATAGTACTGTAAGGCTGATTTATAGAAACTGTTTTTTCAGTTGTTTTGATTGTATAGCTTTGAACCAAATCAAACATTCCTTTTTCATAAATCTTATCAAATTTTTCTATTGGTAAATTCCAGTTCATTAACCTAGATTCAACTTTATCTAGTTGAGTGCTATTTCTAAATCGTTAACTGATTCTATGTCGATATCTGAAAGATTGGATGTCATGGGTGAGTAGGGGATTACTTTCTCTCTCTTTGTCTATGCATTAGTAATTAATACGAATTCTATTGTTCCTTAGAATTATATCTTGATCTATGTTTCTTTATTTCTCCCTAGGACACACCTAAACTCTTGACACACCTGAGTCATTACTGTGCTTATGGTTGGCAGCTACGGGACTACCCCCGGGTCCGAGCATATCGCAGGAAAGAATTTCTAAACCATTTAAAAGAAAAGATAAAACCTTAATAACACCGTTAAATTCTATTTTTGTGGGAAAAAAAAATATGTTTTGTATTAGGATGGGGCTATAAGCTCGATCAGATTGAAAATGTAAAATATCTCTGCAAAGAGATAAGAGTCAAAGGTTGGACTCCAATCCCAAAACCAGATCAGAAAGAATCAGATGCTCAATCCTCCTCCAGCAAAGGCAAGAAGAAAATTAGCAAAACAGAATTGCAACTCCAGTTGCAGCTTTTATAGCAACAGATTCAGCAAGCTGATGACGATGAAAGTGAGTCAGAATCTCAGCCAGAATACAGCCTGTATGACAACGAAGACATGGACAACCCTTCTGGTATTGCTCAAGCATACCTTTGTCAGAGTCCATAATGACACGACCATACTCCAAAAGAAAAAGAGAGAAAAGGACCCTACAGCTTTATCAACAGTAAAAAAGGCTACATGATATTACTCAGACATATTAAAAAATCATTCAGTTAACAGCAGCACATGGTGGACCCCGCCACTCACAAAGACTCTTGGAGCCATTCTTCATGATGGCCGACAACATTATTCCATCCTCCACTCAAGTGGACCTCACTGCAATAATGCAGACTTCAATCAGAGAAACTTACTCCCTCGCTACCTATATAAGACAGCATTTGATCGAAGATATGCAGACTCATTCACCCTTGAATCCTTCTGAGAGTAAAGACTTCCTCTATCTAGATATCTGTAGTACATGTCATAGTTTTCGTACCTTTGTACTTCAATCAGATATTGTGTAAACAGTTCAATATTTTGTAAATTAGCAGTTTTATTCAGCAATTTTATTCTAGGTTTGCAATTGGTGACGATGAAAGTGAGTCAGAATCTCAGTCAGAATACAGCCTGTATGACAACGGAGACATGGACAACCCTTCTGGTATTGCTCAAGCATACATTTGTCAGAGTCCATAATGACACGACTACACTCCAAAAGAAAAAGAGAGAAAATGACCCTACAGCTTTATCAACAGTAAAAAAGGCTACATGATATTACTCAGACATATTGCAAAATCATTCAGTTAACAGCAGCACATGGTGGACCCCTCCACTCACAAAGACTCTTGGAGCCATTCTTCATGATGGCCGGCAACATTATTCCATCCTCCACTCAAGTGGACCTCACTGCAATAATGCAGACTTCAATTAGAGAAACTTATTCCCTCGCTGCCTATATAAGACAGCATTTGATCGAAGGTATGCAGACTCATTCACCCTTAAATCCTTCTGAGAGTGAAGACTCCCTCTATCTAGATATCTGTAGTACATGTCATAGTTTTTGTACCCTTGTACTTCAATCAGATATTGTGTAAACAGTTCAATATTTTGTAAATCAGTAGTTTTATTCAACAATTTTATCCTGGGTCCCCACAGCCTTTTGGGAAAGGAAAAAGCATATAGTCAGTCTCCCGTACATTGATAATTTCGATGAATCAATGATACCTACCAAGGCCAGACCAATTCAGATGAATCAGGAATTAGTGGAATATTGTAAACAGGAAATCTCTACCTTATTGAAAAAAGCCTTAATCAGAGAATCAAGATCACCCTGGTCTTGTGCCGCATTTTATGTTAACAATAATGCAGAAAAGGAAAGAGGCGTTCCTCGATTAGTTATCAATTATAAGCCTTTAAATAAAGCTCTTAAATGGATTCGATATCCAATCCCTAACAAACGAGATTTGTTAAAAAGAACCTATAAAGCAGTCCTTCATAGTAAATTCGATATGAAATCAAGATTCTGGCAAATTCAGATTAAAGAAGAAGATAGATATAAAACAGCATTCAATGTCCCTTTCGGACAATATGAATGGAATGTAATGCCCTTTGGATTAAAGAATGCACTCAGTGAATTTCAAAAGGTTATGAATGACATCTTTAACCCATATACAACATTTACAATAGTCTACATAGATGATGTTTTAATCTTTAGTGAATCCTTTGAACAGCATCTTAAACATTTACGTTTTTTCCGTGAGATAATCACGAAAAATGGGCTGGTAGTAAGTGTATCTAAACTCCGCCTTTGCCAAGCCAAAATTCGTTTCTTATGCCACGACCTAACCCAAGGAACTTATAAACCCATTTGCAGAGCCATAAAGTTTGCAGAGAAGTTTCCAGATGAAATAAAAGACAAAACTCAGCTTTAAAGATTTTTAGGTTGCTTAAATTATATATCAGATTTTATCCCTAATCTCAGAATCATCTGTGAACCATTATACAAGCGTCTTAGAAAAGACCCAATCCCTTGGAGTGATGAGCAAACTCAAATAGTTAAGAAAATTAAACAGATTGTCAAAAGACTTCCTTGTTTAGGTATTCCAGATCCAACAGCTTTTATGATAGTAGAAACAGATGCCTCAGACTTAGGATATGGAGGTATTCTAAAACAGAAAAAACCTAATTCTACTTCAGAACAGTTAGTTCGATATCATTCAGGAATTTGGCTTTCAAGTCAAAAGAATTACAGTACTATTAAAAAAGAAATACTTGTAATAGTTTTATGCATTTCTAAATTCCAAGATGATTTAATCAATCAAAAGTTTTTACTTCGAATAGACTGTAAAGCGGCAAAAGATGTTTTACAAAAAGATGTTAAAAACTTAGTTGCTAAGCAAATTTTTGCCAGATGGCAAGCACTTTTATCCAGCTTTGATTTTGACATTGAATTTATCAAATGAGAGAACAATTCTCTACCAGATTTCTTAACCAGGGAATTTTTGCAAGGACGGATATGACTTTTAACACAGTATTCAACACTGCGATGAGTACCGACTCACGTCTGGAGCTCATTCATTTGCCTATAAATAGCAACTTCAAGCAGCTCAATCAGACATGGATCAACAACCAAGATTCCGACCACCTCAAAGTAATCGGTTTATTGTACTCAATTCTTTTCCATCTCTTCCATCCAATTCTGTGAGCAAGTCACCACTCACAATGGATCTTTTCAACCCAGTCTCCTCAAAAAATACAGAAACACAAAAAACAGATTTATCATTCTATACTACTCCTATTCCTACTTCCTTCAAGGAAGCAGTCGTTCCAAAAACACCAACTAAACCAGAAAAGCCAACCCTCTCTGCAACCAAAGAGAAATTCGAATTTCTCCCAAAAACAGTTATAGAATGATAAATCTATAACTGTTGAAGAATCGTTTTGATCAAGAATTTGATTAATCTGCTCTAAAGTGTCTTTTGATAAAGAAAGCTGATTTACTCTTTTCTTCTTTTTAGCTTTTATTTTACATTCATCTGCTTTATGTCCTCTTTTTCCACAAAAATAGCATTTAACGGTGTTGTTAAAGTTTTATCTTTTCTTTTAAATGGTTTAGAAATTCTTTCTTTCTTTTCCCTTTTAAATTTTCTTTTCTTTTCTTTCTTTAGCTTTTTAGATGGTGGAGTTATTGGTGAAAATCCAAATATTTCACAAAAATTTCCTAATTCCTTTTTAGATTTTTTATGATTGGATTTCACCTGATTTTTAAGCTTTAGATCTGTGCAGAGATCTGCACCCGCTTGATTCACATAACTGATTAATTGACCATATGCTAGATAGTCATAAGGAATTTCATTTCCAAAATCTAATTTTAACTTTTGTCGAACTTTTTCAGCAAATAGGGGATGTAATCCTGAAATAAATCATTATTTCCAGAACGCATGATGACAATCTGTTCTAAGCATGACTTTTTGTAAAAACATATCTTTATACCATCTGAAATCATGAAGTTTAGGGCAGGTTAAGTTAGTTAGGATTTCTGAACTTCTATCTGCTAGCTGTTGAGGATTTCCTACAAAATGCTGAGTTAGGGTAAACATAAAGGTGTTAAGACAATCGGAAGTTGTCTCAGATACTTGAGTGGGTTGACCGTTAGCATTTGGAATTACTTTTGTTAAGACCTTGGTGGCATTTAGGATTTCTTGGCGTTGTGGTTCAGTGAGGTAGTTATTCCACCACCCCTGAAGAACGCCAGTAAAACCAGTTGTAAGAATATGAAGGATGGATTGATCAGTATTGTTGGGATTCTTACATTTGATGGCGGTAATAGCCATGGACATTTCTTGAATAACGTTGAGAATACTGTGTTCAGACATACCATCAATATTCCATTCGGTAATATCTTCACCAGTAAAAGCTACTCGAGTATCTAAATGACGTTCTTCAAACTGAACATCTAGAAAGGATGGCCTAGGATAATAATTCCTAGTATAAGGATTGGCAAATCGAGGATATTTGGTTTTTGAAATTCTTTTATTTCCTCCTAATTTATTAAGCTGTTCAGGAGAAGGATCAATGTCTATTAGAGAGACTGGTTGATGTATAGTTTGGAGATGTGTTTTAGAACTTGATTCTGGTTCATCTCTTGTCTTTAGATTTTTTAACTTTTCATTTATTTCTTTAATAAAATCTACTTCTTCTATATTCATGGTTCCTTTATTAAGCTTAATATTTTTAGGCTCGTATATTATAGGTTTAAACACTGGGTTAGGATCAACAGGCTGTTTTGGATTAAACTGTTTAAATTGTGGGGTTTCTCGTATAGAGGATTTACTTTCTAGCTGTTCTACTTTACTAGCCATGGTAACTAGCATTTGATTAGTATAATTATTCTGTTGAATTACTTTATTTAAATCTTTATTGGTTACATCACCTTGTTTATCTAAGTTTTCTAACTTAAATGGAGAAGCTGTTATAACTTGATTTTCTATTGGGATTTTGATTTCTTCAGCTGGAGGAAAGACTGACTCTTTAACTTCATTTTTTGATGTATACCATTTTTTGGTAATAACATTTAAAGCATTCTTTTCTTGATATTTAACTAATTCATACCAATAAAAAAAGTCTAAATGTTGTTTCATTCTTATTTGATCTGAATAATATTTTTGTAAGAGTCTAGCTCTTTCTGATTCAGAAACTGTTGCAAAATACCATTTACGTTTCAGTTTATTACTTGGTCTTTTCCATAGCTTACGAAGATAATTTTTGTTTAAAACAAAATCTGTTTCAGAAGTTAAAACCATTAGAGTTGAAGGCATACGCATTTCTGATTGAGTAGGGCTTCCTGATTTAACACTAATATTTTCTTCATAATTTACTTTGGAGATTTCTCCACTAAAGTCAACATTGTTTACTTTGGGATTTTCTCCAGAAAATTCTATATTACCAAATCGTCTATTGCTAAGTGATCTGGGTAAAGAGAAGGATGAAGAAGGAACTGAAAATGATTTTCTTCTGAATTCTAATTTTATACTACCTGTAGGAGTTTCTGTTATTTTTCCTAATGTTTTAGATTCATAATGTTTTTTTGGATTAAAAATGTGATCAAAATTTCAGGTAGGGTCTTGTAGAACATTATCCCACTTATAGGATGTGATAGTCCATATTATTATAGTAAAATTAAAAGAAAATATAAAAAGAGAAAACAATATAAGAAAAGATATTTTAAGAAAAGCAAAACTTGATATTATAAAAAGAGGAAATATAAGAAACCTATGAAACCTACTTTTAAAAGAAGAAAGAAAAATGTTAAAGAATGTCAATGCTATTATTGTAAAGAACTTGGACATTATGCAAATAAGTGCCCTAAAAAATTTGATAAAAACAAAAAGAAAATTGAGATTGACGAAGATGTTCAAAAAATGATTGAAGATGGAGAATTTATTCAGATAGATAATTTTGAAGAATTGAGTACAGATGAAAGCATATTTATATTAATAGATACAAAATATATAGAATCTTCTGAAGATGAATAATACAGAAATAATTGAAATAGATCCAACCATAGAAACAGAAGAAGAATCCTCAGGAGAATACAATAAAGAAATATTAATAGATAAAAGAAAATTAAAACAAATACAACAGGAAAATTTTTCATTAACTAATTATTCAGGATTTCATGTTAATATCTTAGAAAAATTAGGAATAAAACCTCGAAAACATCATCTTTATTATGGATTAAATATCCAGGAGAGAGCTTTAGAAATATCTTTAAAAAATAATAAAGTGATTATACCATTATTAACGAAAAAAGATATTGAAGATAAAATAAAAAAAATTAAAACCAGAAATTAAAAATAGCCTTGGATGGATACATATAGGTGCTATACAAATAATTATTAAAGCTACCTTTAAAGAAGGATTAGATACACCAATAGATTTAGCAATAATGGATAATAGAATTAGAAATAGGAAAGAAGCCTGTTTAGGAATTTTAAGAGGAAACCTTCAATATGGCAAATTAAAATTTAATATTTACCTAAGAATAGCTTATAATATAAAAGATAAAGATTTTGATAAAACTTTAAGTTTGTTACAAAATTTTAAAAGAAAAGATTTTTTCTATGAGAATAATAGACCTTATTCCATAACTTATGCAATATCATATGCAATTTCAAATACTCATCATTCTGATTGATTCCATATAAAAGACACAATAGATTATCCTTATTTATTTAATGATATTTATCAAATTCAGATGCCTAACTTACCTATAATAGAAGAGATGGATTCAACACCCTTAAATTTAAATTTACAGGAAAAACCTTTAATTACAAAAAACTATTTGCCACCTAAATTTAAAATTTACCAATACTCATGTAAAAGTAATCCTATAAACAAGATAAATAATAAGAGTATTATACCTCAAAATTACGAATTAAGTAATTGCAAAATAAAAGGAGAATATTTTGATGGAACACAATTTAAACACATAAATATTTTGATTGATACTGAAGCTAATGAAAATTATATAAGTCATAAATTATGTACTAATCTTCAAAAATTCCCTTTAGAAAATCCTCATAAATATACTAATTTTAATGGAGAAATACATGAAATAAACGAAATTGTTGAAGCATTATTAAAATTTGGAACAGAAATTATTAATATTAGATTTCTAATTAAAAATGAAAGAATGAATGATACTTTAGAAATTATGCTGGGAACTACTTTCTTAGAAATGGTTAAACCTTATCAAATAACTTCCAATGGTTTAAAAATTACATATAATGGAAAATTAACATGCATACCTAAATGACAAGTCCTTATAGTATTTATATTCCAATAGGAATTACATACAAAGATTACAAAGCTGAATACTTTGCTACATACATAGATAGTGGATCAGGATCATGCTTATGTAAAGCTGATTGTTTTCCTAAAGAATATCATCAGTCATTAAAACCTATTAAAGGAAAAGATATTTCCAATAATTTGATTGAAGTTTCTTCTGGAATAGAATAACCTATAATATTATTAGGATCATTTCTAATTAAATGTCCACCTTTCTATTTTTATAATACCGGTCTCGATATTTTACTTGGTGATAATTTTTTACAATTATTTCATAAAGTAATTTTTGATACCCTTACTTATCAAATACACTTTAAAACACCTTGTCATCATTTAATTGTGGTTAAACGACTTAAAAAAGCTTATGCCAAACCCTTTCCTATAAATTTTATTCCTCGCATAGCCCAGCGTGGTGATATTAGATATAATAAAAAATCAATTTTTCCTAAAGGAACACCTTTACTACAATACTAAATTGATCATTTTTCACCTCTTTTACAATATCAAATTGAGTTGAGATTCTTGAATATTGATATAGAAAACATTAAATCAAAATTACGACAATGTTACACTGATAATCCTATTCAGTTTTGGGATAAGAATAAGATAACCACTAAATTAGAGATGATAGATAAAGATAAAATTATTAGAGTAAAGCCTATGAGATATAATGAGGAAGATCAAAAAGAATTTAGAATACAATTAAAAGAATTATTAGATACACGACTAATACAGGATAGCCATTCTCCCCATAGTTCCCTAGCATTTATAGTAAGAAATCATGCAGAAATTGTTAGAAGAAAAGCTAGAATGGTGATAAATTATAAAAAATTAAATGATAATATAGTATTTGATGGATATTTTCTACCACATAAATAAAAAGATTAATAAATTAGACAAGAAATAAAAAGATATTTTCTAAGTTTGATTGTAAAAGTAGATTTTGGCAAATTAAAATGGATCCTGATAGTATAAAATATACGTCATTTTCTACCCCTCCGGGACAATATGAATGGTTAGTAATGCCTTTTGGATTAAAAAATCACCTAAGATATTCCAACGAAAAATGGATAACATATTTAAACCTTATGATTTTATATTTTATTTATGTTGATGATGTTCTGATAGTATCTAATTCTATAGAAACTCATATGAAACACTTAAATGTATTTTGTGATCCATGTATTAAGCATGGATTAGCTTTATCTGAAAAGAAAGCCAAATTAATACAAGAGAAGATAGAATTTCGAGGAATGATGATAGATAGCAAGGGAATAGAATTATAAGCTCATATTTTAGAAAAACTAAGTAATTTTCCTAATAAATTAATTGATAAAAAACAAGTTCAAAGCTTTTTAGGCATATTGAATTATGCCTCAGATTTTATAGAAAATCTTGCTAAATTAAAACAACCTTTACAAAAATTATTAAAACAAAATAAAATATTTAGTTTTGATTCTACACTAGAGAATCATATTAAGAAAATTAAACAAATATATAGTACTTTACCTAAGTTACAATTGCTTGCAGAAATAGATGATTTAATTTTAGAAACCGATGCTTCTGAAAATTATTGGAGTGGAGTTCTCAAAAACAAAGATAATGACAAAGAATTAATGTGTAGATATTGTTCAAGAACTTTTAATGATACACAAAAAAGATATCATATTAATGAAAAAGAATTGCTAGCTGTAGTTAAAAGTTGTCAAAAGTTTTATTACTTTCTTTTACCAAAAAGGTTCTTATTATGAACAGATAATACACAAGTAAAAGCTTTTATCAGAAATAATTTACCGTCTAAACCTGAATATAAAAGATTGATCAGATGGCAAATTTTATTAGCTGAATATCAGTTTGATATTGAAATTATAAAATCTGACAAAAATGTTTTAGCAGATTATCTGACCAGGGAACTTGGTGTCTGAATCGGCTTGATATATTATGTTCTACAAGAGCTAATTACTCCCGATTGTTACCATTACTTCAAAAGGACAATCGATTCATTAGAAACTATTGAGCAATGTTATACTTATCTTGATATTGTTGATTATGAACTCAGGAGACTCAGAAGATATCGACCACGATCTTATCTAGTGTATATTGATCAGGTAAAGAAAGATTTGATATGGCAAAAATATTTTGAAATAAAAGCTAATATTTGAATAAGATATGTGTTTATATTTCAGGAATGGCCACTTCAAAACAAAGGATCTTTAAACTTTTAGAAGACCTGAACAATCAAATTCAGAGTATATAGGATAATATTTCTGACATCATTGACATCGTACAGCTGCTAGGTATGACTAAGGAAGTCACAGATGTATTAATGTCAGAAAGTAAAATGATAAAAACCATAATAAATAATTTTGAGATGAATAGTAAGCTGCTTAAAACTATCTTGGAAAAATCAGAAATAAAAGATTTGGGATCAAGTTCAAAACCTCATAAAAAGAAAAAGAAGAAGAAATTTGTCTGCGGCCCCAGAAGGAAAAGACGGCAGTTTTTCCTGAAAAAATCCCCTCAAAGATATTCCCTGCTGTGGAGATACAACAACAGATAATGAGAGAACTCTACAGTCTCTCTAATACTGAAAATAGATACTTGGATTTTACTGGTGTATATCCAAGAATAAATTATTTACAAGATACTTCTCCTCAGGAGATAAGGTATTGGTATGACTTTGGAGCTATTAATTTAATCTATCTTTCTCCTCCAAACTTTCTTGAAATATCCAAGTTACCCTTTTGGGTATGAGAAGGGGTAAAAGATTTCTTCATTCACAATCCTACAGTTACTTTAAATGATATTCTATACTTGAAATTTGTCTCTGCTGAACCTGATTTCTTTGAAGAAGAAAGATATCCGACTTTTCATTTCATCCAAGTTGGGAAGGCATATCTATATTCCATTCAGACAGACAACAAAAAAGAGTTCCGAAAATTCGAAGAAATAGATATTCATTACAGGAAGGCAATCGGCATCAGAGTTGTACTACAAAATAGGGAAAGTACCTTCAAGAAAGGATTTCTCACATATGGAGGGAAGAAGATTCACTATTTGGTAATGATCAGTCCTACGAAAAAGACTCCTCCCAGTGCAAAAAAAATTTATAGACAAAGATAAAATTCCTTGAAAAAGGAATTATTCAATCAAGTCCATAGGCTCAAGCCAAAATATGTCAATTCAGAGGCTATGAAGGTGGAATTTGACCTGCATGCACTCAGCAAAGCAGTGAGTCTGGTGACAGTGACAAGCATTTAGACAACGACAAGCACTCAGAAAGGACTCTAAATGCCTATGATGAAGAATAAGGATAGCTGGAAGATAAGATAAGGATCGATAGCAATAATCGAAACAAGACAAGTGACTCAACAAAGATAATTACAAAAAGACGAATGACTCGGCATAGATGATTATAACAAGACAGATGACTCACACTTCCACAAGTGATGAAGACATTTTAAATGTAATTGTAATCAGATTTTGAAGTCCGAAAGCTCCCCTATTAATATGCAAAGAGGTGAGAAGCATATCATCGAACATTTTAGTTTGCAGCTTACAACTTTCTTGTAAAAACACTCATTTGTAACCTCTCTACTATGAAATAAAACTCTCTTTACATATCACAACAAGAGCTGAGTTATTAATCTATATCTTATCAAACTCTTAAAGACATACTTTGCTTTCTTATCTAAGTCTCGTACACCGGAGGTAGGAAACAATCCCAGTGCTGTGCTTTGGGATACTGAAGGAGCCTAGGGAAGTTACCTGTTTGTAGACACAGGCAGGTTGTGGTTGAAATGCCTGGTAAAAGTCCTAAGGTATGACCCGGTATCTTCAAGGTCAAAGAGAGACTTAGGTACGGAAGCATAGTGGACCATTTACAATTTGATAGTATAAATGATTAATAACCTAACTCTTGGTGTGATATAATCTATATCTTGCTTATGATTACAATTTCTGTATTGGCATTATATTCCCTCGATTTTGTTATAATCTTTCAAGAAAATTTACCTAGAAATGTTATAGTTTTGAACCGACACTTTTCAGTACATATACGTATATATGTATATGTATGCATGTATGTATATACATATATGTATATATGTATATATATACATATATACATATATATGTATGTATATACATATGAAGATAAAATTGCGAGCGAAACACAGCTAAAAAATCAGTCGAACAAAAAAAAAAAAAAAAAACTGTAGCTTTCCTGCGTGAAGAAGAAAAGGGGGGGGGAATTTCCTTGTTACCTCTTCTTGTTCTCAAAATTGGCTAGATTGGAATATGCGGAACTGGGGTAGGCACGCTCGTAGAAACTTCTGGTGCAATTCCTGCAAGCCTTCTACTCCGTCTTTGCATATAGGTGAACGCCTAATTCTCGACCTTCCAGTATATGGCCTGCCTAATCTTGTTTGGTGAATAACCTACAGGCTAATGAATACTTTCTAGAGAGAGAGACATATGTGGTTTTTTTTTTTTTCACAGAGAAGAAGCACTGAAAACAAAGTTGTTATTTTCATTCTCTTGTTTAATCTAAATAAAACCCTAGGTTAAACTGAAGTGGCCAATTGGACTCTTAGTTTAGCCTTTTAGGCCAAATTAATTATTCTAATTAAAACCAAACAATTGGCCCAATAAATAATTAGTTTTTCGGTCCAAATAAACTAGTCCAATTAATTAGCATATATTAGTTTAGTCTCAGGTTAATCCCTAATTATTCAAATTGGGCTAAAGCCCTAAATAATTAATTAATCTACCAAACTAATTTAATTAATTCTCTCTCTCCATGGACCTTTATTTTGTTCTAACCCAACAATCAAATCAGGCTACTTAAATAAAATAAAATAAATTTAATTTAATTTAATTTAATTCCTTAGCCTATATTTAATTAGGACTCACGGTCTATACTGGGGACCAAAAGACACACCGCATTGGCTACTAAAATGACCAAAATACCGTTGCCATATAAATAACTGTATTTTGCATTTTAAATATTTCCTAACATCACCATAAGATAATATTTCCTAACATCCCAAGGACAAAGCTGCATTAGCAAAGTCTTTGACCTACAGGTGTAATGACTAAAATACCCTTCTATACATCGCCGTATATTTAGAGAGGAAGAAGTATACTAACACCTCTCTAAATGACATCTACCATTCTTAGGCCTCTAATCCAATGATCCACGACTTCCTGAATTGTTTCCGCTTTCCAATGGAGCTGCCCTAAAGCACACATTCAAGTCATGTTTCTCAGGGCCCTAAATATTTAGATAATTCATACAACCACAAAGGGGCGATATAGTATAGAAACTATCTTTTACAAATTTGTTTTAACTAACTAGTCACACATACCCAACATGCAAGTATATTGGCCCTACGATAGAACCTCAACTATAGCATATCAAAGTATATGCTTCCAGCTTCGTCAGACCATCAACTCATACTCAAGTCATAGAGTACTAGTCCACGCTATAGTGGCAGTAGTCTAGGTTTCTACCATATAGTACTTTTAGAAACCACTACTATAGGTCCTATTCTACGTATTCGAAATACGCTTATGTTACGAAGTGAATGGACTACTCACTGGCTAAAAGTAAGCTATTCCCCATTTGGAATACATAACATAATAACCAAAACATGATGTGATTCCCATTCTCATCAATAGGTTAAGAACAAAAGTTTATGTCTTAAATAACCCGTGATCCATACCTTACTGTGAAAGACCACCATTCACATGGATCACTTATTTAAACACAATGGGTCTTTTCCAAACGAAATTATGCACAAATAAAATTGTAAATTCACAAATAATTTCTGAAAATAAATTCTTTTATTAAAATATTCGATTTTTACATTAGAAACCTAGTCTAAGAGGGCATACATCTCAACAATCATCCACTTGCACTCTAACACTAAGTAAGTCCGTAGGTGCCCACCCCTATGACGTCTAAGTGTCTCTTGAAGACTCTCTCAACCAGAGGCTTGGTGAATGGATCTACTAGATTGTTCTCTGAGGTAATCTGTTCCACCATGACTTCCCGTCTCTGGATGAAATCCCGGATCAGGTGGTACTTCCTCTCGATGTGCTTCCCCTTCTTGTGGTTCCGAGATTTTTTGGATTGCGATACTGCTCCAGTAGTGTCACAATACATCACAATCGGCCTGTCCATATGTAGCACGACTCCAAGTTCTGAAAGAAACTTCCGGAGCCAGACTGCTTTCTTGGATGTTTCCGAAACTGCCAAATACTCACCTTCCATGGTTGAGTCAGCAATGCAAGATTGCTTGATATTCCTCCATGAAATTGTTCCTTTAGGCAAGGTGAAGACATATCCACTAGTAGATTTTCTCTCATCCTTATCCGCCTGGAAGTCTGGGTCTGTGTATCCTGTAAGAACCAAGTCATTAGCCTTGTAAACTAATGACCTGTGATCCATACCTTACTGTGAAAGACCACCATTCACATGGATTACTTATTTAAACACAATGGGTCTTTTTCAAATGAAATTGTGCACAAATAAAATTGTAAATTCACAAATAATTTCTAAAAATAAATTCTTTTATTAAAACATTTGATTTTTACATAAAAAACCTAGTCTAAGAAGGTATACATCCCAACAACATATACATATACATGTATGTATATACGTATGACACACACACACACACACACACACACGTATATACATACATATGTGTATGTATACATATATACATGTATGTATATATACATATACATAAACATATATATATATATATATACATATATATATATATGTTATATATATGGGATGTCCCTGGACTAGAGAGTTGGGATACTATCCCATAATGTACTATGTAGTCTTTGAATTCACCAAGAAGGTACTCTCCACTACGATCTGATCGTAAGGTCTTGATCAATTTACCTATCCGACGTTCCACTCAACCTTAAACTCTTTGAACTTGTCAAAAGAGTCAGACTTGCGTCTCAACAGGTAAACGTAACTAAATCTTGTATAATCATCCGTGAAAGTGATGAAGTACTCAAAACCTCCTCCAGCTGGTGTAGACAAGGGACCACACACATCAGTGTGAACAATACTCAATACCTCATTGGCTCTATCCGTTTTGGGGGCAAATGACCTTTTGGTCATCTTTCCCATCAGTTAGGACTCACACCGAGGCCAATTTTCCAATCTCAATGAGCCCAAGGGCCCATTATGGATCAACCTCCGAATTCTGGTTAAGTTGATATAACCCAACCTTAGATTTCAAAGATAAAAGTTATTGATATTGGTCTTCCTCTTCTTTGTTAAAGGTTCAAATTGAGCGTTATTTAATTGATTGTTAATAGGGTTTAAGAAAAATAAATTCCCATACATGTGCCCAGTATATAAAATTTCTCCATCTCTACTAATAGAAATGCCAGAATGGAAAGATACAAAATATCCTTGATTTATTAGTTTTACAACCGAAATCAAATTCTATCGAAATCCAGGTACATATAAAATATCTTTCAAAACCACTATTCTATTATAATAAAAAATAAGATCCAGCTCTCCCACTGTAAGGGCCCAAATTTGTGCTCCATTTCCCACACGTAGTCCCTGTTCGCCCTTCTGGAGTCTTCTAATCTTTCTAAACCCCTGCAAGAAGTTACAGATGTGATTAGTGGCTCCTGAATCAACAATTCAAGTGGAAGTTGATCCAACCATTGATATAGACTCTAAATTGAAAACATTACCTGTGGGGTTTTTCTTGACTTGAAGATCCGGACACTCCTTTTTCAGTGTCCCTTTTGTCCACATTTGAAGCACTTACCCTTGAGTTTGTCTTTGGTCTGGGACTTGGGCTGGCCCACTGCGTTCCCCTTCTTCTTCTTGAACTTCCTGGGCTTGGGCCCAATTTTAGAAGATGAAGCCTTAGCAATCATAACCTTATATTATGGCTTCATGACATTCTCTACAATTTGGAGCTCCTTCATTAACTCAGTTAAACCCATGTTCAACTTGTTCATGTTATAGTTCAACTTGAACTGAATAGAGGAACCCGGTAGAGATTCGAGAACCTTGTCCACTTGGCTCTCGGGGTCAATGATAGCCCCTAAGATTTCTGTCTCCTCGAAAGTAGCAATCATCTTGAGCATATGCTCTTTGACTGATGCTCCCTCGGCCATTTTAGTGTTAATGATGGTTTGAAGAGCATCCTGCCTTATGGGCCGGCTCATATCCGCGAACATCGTGACTAATGATTAAGTTATATCATACGCAGTGGTCATGTGCTCATGTTTGGATTGAGCACATTAGACATAGAGGCCAACATGTAACAACGAGTCATCTCGTCGACCTTCTTCCATATCTTCTCAGCCTCATGCTCCTCGGCGGTGGAACCCTCCCTGATAACAGGGGAGGTTTTGAAAAGGACATACTTATACTCTTTTGCTGTGAGTATTATGTCCAAATTCCTTTTTCAATCCATATAGTTTGGTCCCGTTAGCTTATTCTCTTAGAGAATAATGGCCAATGGACTAAAAGAACCTCCCACTATTTCTGAAAAAATGAAAAATAAAAGAAAAAAGATTCAATTTGTGAAAACAAAACAAATATGTGCACTTTATCCTTATTATTAAAACTGATAATAATCAATTTGGCTATTAGAAAAACTAACATAACTTCTTGGAAAGATTAACAGTTTCCTAAGCCAAGTGTGTTAACCACCACAAATTAATTTCCCTTATAGGTAATGATCTAGAAGATAACTCCATTGAGGGGATGGCCATTTCCTCTCATTTCCTATGGACATTCTCGCACTATGACCTTCAACGAGGAGCTGACCGATCATAATATGTGCCCCGAGTTATTAATTACATCATTTCATTAGATTTAGATCCTTGTAGTATCTCCATCCTATACGGATTCACTCCCAGGGTGATGTGATGGGACCCACGATCTCTAATGAGGATCGTGATGGAAGTCGTGGAGCCGTTGGAACCCCTCTCCCACCTAGTTTTTTAAAACAAGGGTTTTCTGAAAAATATCATTTTGAAAGTTTCCATTAAGTTTTTTCCTCAACTCAAAAATAAAATGTCTAAATCCATAAAAATCTCTATCTCAAGGCTTATATCATTTGAGAGTTTTTTCTCATGGACTAATTTTATTTAATTTTAAAACTTAATAATTTCAAAAATTTTCCAATTAAAACTTTCTAGAGACTTTGGTCTCAAGTTTATTTGACAAAACATTTTTTCTTGTGCCAAAATTAAAACAAAAATGGTTTTCTATTTTAACCTTACAAAAATATCTAAATCCAATATATTTTCTATGTCAAGGATTAAATCCTTTGAGAAAATATCTAAGGATTAATTTTTGTTTAAGCTAAAATAACCATTTAATTTGTAGAAAAATGTTTTCCTTGTCAAAAACATTCCCAAAGACTTTGGTTTTTTAGAAAACGTGCACATAGGTACCAAAAATAAATAGCATGCTAGAAAACAGTAGACATTTTCATGCTCTTCTATTTTTAAACCTATGTGCCCAGATAATAGAATTAAACACATTAATTAATGGTCTTGTTTAATCCTAAAACCCCTTACTAATATTATTCATGCAAAAATATTCATTAAATATTAACTATTGCAAAATATTAACTTCGCCTGGTATGGAACCCAAAACAAAAAGAACCACAAGAAAAATTACAAGGAAAAAAATAAAAAATTTCTCCTTAGTCCACTGCACCCACCACACTAGATCATGCACACATCTTCACTGTGGTCCACTGCACCTGCCGCACAGAACTAGGACCCACAAGAAACCAGAGCGCGGACCGGCCTTCCAGACCCTAGTCGGTGCCAATTCCAGCACCCCAAGCCGGCGCCGGAGCCAGTTCCGGTCTGGACGCCTGATCCTGCAGTTTTTTTTTTCTGTGAATTTCTTCTACGAATTTTCCCTGTTTTTCTGCATAGCTTCTGGCTTCGATGGTTCTCCAATTTCAAACCAAATACAATGAAATCAACAAAAATAAAAAATCGCCTATACCCATAAACATTGGGCTTACACGATTTGTTAAGAAAAATAGTAAATTATACATCCCTATACCTCCACCCACGAGGTTTAACAGAGAATCTATCTATACAAAAAACAACGAAGGATCACAATTTTAATCACACATAAGTGTCCAGTTTTACATCAAATTCTCACAATTATAATTTGGACCATAAATTATAACTAATTATAATTTATCCACAACACCTTCTCTTTCTCTCAATTAACCCCACTATATTATCCAATAACATCTTGAGTATATAATCCTCTATTGTGTGTGACCTATTAGGTTTCCCAGTCAATTGGTAGAGAACATGAATTAATCCAAACGTCCTTGAGATTAATAATCCATAATTAATTAGAATTAATCCTATTAATTCTAATCATGATTGATTTATTAATTCATCAATTAATAAACCCATATTCCCAGATCATGAGCGTATCTAGCAACACATCATGACCACCTAAGAGTCCAAGAAGTCAAGTGGCTTGACATGAACCCTTTAATAATAAACTTTAGTGCAATTAACTCCTTTCACCATACAATATCTCATTCGATTTGGAGTACGGAATTAGTGCCAACTCCAATTAGAATTAATTCTGGCCCGAATACAATAGTACTTGTATCAGGAACCCACTACTCTAGATGTGTATCAATTGAAATTATTTCAAATACACAATCGCCTTGGCCAAGGACTTCTCGAGTAATAATTCCTACAAGTGGCCGTGAGATATTCGCCCTTACTGTTAGGAGTGGTGAATCCTTTATTGACCCTTTTAACTACTTTCATTTACCTCATAATGTACCTAATATCTATCTCATAGGCGGCCATCGATCGAGTTCCAGAGATTGGAATCAAAGTACAATACTCAGCAAACAAAGTACCTTGGAGATCTCAAATCTAAGGATACTTGCACGTTTGCTATATTGAGATTATATTACTGGCACTAAATAGTTATCCATGTGATTATCTCATAGTTAGGTCATCCAATGAACTTGTTCCATTAACAATCATTTATGTGTTAACTTTGAATATCTCAATACTCACGGATATAAGAACCACCGCCTGATCAAATCAGGAAATTTAACACATGCTAGTCTTAACGCATTAATGATGTCATGTCTCATTAATACTACGACTAGGGACTATTTAAGTACTAACACTATACAGTGTAGCAGGAATCTCATATCAAGATCTCTCAGCAGAACGGAGTAGCTGAGAGAAAGAATAGGATATTGATGGAAATGGTCCGAAGTATGATGTCTCATATTACTCTTCTAGTGTCTTTATAGAGATGTGTCCTGGAAACAGCGGCATATATTTTAAACTTGGTGCCTTCCAAGTCAGCACCTAGGACTTCCTATGAGATGTGGACTGGGCGTAAGCCAAATCTGAATCATCTCAGGATATGAGGTTGTCCAACTTATGTACTGGTCAAGAGAGACAAGTTGGAACCAAGATCAGAATTATGCTATTTTGTTGGGTATCCAAAAGGGACATAGGGTGGTTACTTTTATTATCCTAAGGAGCAAAAAGTACTGGTTAGTACCAATTCTAGATACTTAGAGGATGATCAAAGTACTTCCATGAAAGGTTTAACTAGGTTGGAACTGGAGGAGAAGTTATTTTTGGAAGCAACTTCTTCTGACCCGATTGTGGAATAAGAAGAGGCACAGCCTCAAGAGCCTGTACATATGGAACCTCGTCATAGTGGGAGAGTGTCTAGGGTTCCAGAGAGATGGACTGGAGAAGCTTTCGCACTAGTCTCCGACCATCAGGAACAAGACTCCACTAGATACAAGGAGGTTATTGCTGATGCCGATGCAAATCTGTGGCATGAAGTAATGAAAGTCGAGATTGAGTCTATGTATTTCAATCAGGTTTAAGATCTTATAGCTTCACCTGAAGGGATAAAACCCATAGGGTGTAAGTAGGCATACAAGAGAAAGAGGAGAGTAGATGGGAAGGTGGAAACCTTTAAAGTTAGGCTTGTGGCGAAAGGGTATACTCAGAAAGAGAGAATCGATTATGAGGAAACCTTTTCCCCGGTAGCCATGCTTAAGTCCATCCGTATCCTCCTTACCATCACATATCATTATGACTACGAGATATGACAAATGGATGTCAAGACGACATTTTTAAATGGCCATCTTAGTGAAAACATCTATATGTCCCAATCGGAAGGCTTTGTTGCTAAAGGCCGAGAGCATATGGTTTGCAAGCTTAAGAAGTCTATTTATAGACTTAAATAGGTATCAAGAGTATGGAATATTCGTTTTGACAAAACTATAAAGTCTTATGGTTTTATTCAAAACGAGGATGAACCATGTGTGTACAGGAAACTTAAAGGCATTAATATGGTTTTTCTTGTCTTGTATGTGGATGACATTCTACTCTTTGGAAATGATGTAGGGTCATTATCATATACAAATATTTGGCTGTCTAGTCAATTCAGTATGAAGGACTTGGGAGAAGCCAGCTACATTCTCGGAATTAGACTTCTTAGAAATAGGAAGTAGAGAATATTAGGGTTATCCCAAGTGGCATACATTGACAAGATGCTGGCCAGGTATAGCATGGACTTGTGCAAGGGAGCTCTAATTCCTTACAGATATGGGTTGTCATTTTCTTCAAGGGACTGTCCTAAGTCTCAAGAAGAAGAGGACGGGATAAGTAGGATTCCCTACGTTTCGGCTGTGGGAAGTCTCATATATGCCATGCTGTGTACTAGGCCAGATATCTGCTTTGCCGTAGGCTTGGTTAGCAGATATCAGTCAAACCCTGGGGAAGTTCATTGGCAAGCTGTAAAGCATATACTCAAGTACCTCAAGGAAATGAGAGATTATATGCTAGTTTACAAGACTGATAACTTGGTTCCTACAGGATACACAGATTCAAACTTCTAGGCAGAAAAGAATGAGAGAAAATTCACTAGTTGATATATCTTCACCTTGTCTGGAGGAGCTATTTCATGGAGGAGTATCAAGCGATCTTGTATTGCTGACTCAACCATGGAAGCTGAGTATGTGGTAGCTTCGGAGGCATCTAAGGAAGCAGTCTGGCTCCAGAAGTTCTTTTCAGAACTAGGAATCGTGCCACACATGGAGAGGCCAATTGTGATGTATTGCGACAACACTGGAGCAGTATCCCAATCCAAAGAACCCAGGAACCACAAGAGAGGAAAGCACATCGAGAGGAAGTACTACCTGATCCGAGATTTCATCCAGAAACGGGAAGTCATAGTGAAACAGATTGCCTTAGAAAATAATCTAGCAGATCCTTCACCAAGCCTTTGGCTGAAAGAGTCTTCAAAAGACATTTAGACGCCATAGGGGTGGGCACCTACAGACTTACTTAGTCTTAGAGTGCAATTGGGAGATTGTTGAGAAATATGCCCTTTTAGACTAGGTTTCTGATGTAAAATCGAATGTTTTAATAAAAGAATTTATTTTTAGAAATTGTTTATGAATTTACATTTTATTTGTGCATAATTACATTTGGAAAAGACCTATTGTGGTTAAGTAAGTGGTCCATGTGAATGGAGGTCTTTCACAGTAAGGTATGGATCACGGGTTACTTAACACATAAACGTTCGTTCTTAACTGATTAATGAGAATGAAAATTTCATCATGTCTAGGTTATTATGTTGTGAATTTCAAATGGAGAATGACTTACCTTTAGCCAGTGAGTAGTCCACTCACTTCATGACATAAGCGTATTTTGAATACGTAGAATAGGACCTGTAGTAGTGGTTTCTAAAAGTACTATATGGTAGAAACCTAGACTACACCACTATAGCGTGGACTAGTACTCTATGACTTGAGTATGAGTTGGTGGTCTGACGAAGCTAGAAACATATACTTTGATATACTATAGTTGAAGTTCTATCATAGGGCCAATATACTTGCATGTTGGGTATGTGTGATTAGTTAGTTAAGATAAACTTGTACAAGATAGTTTCTATACTATATCGCTCATTGTGGTTGTCTGAATGATCTAAATATCTAGGGCCCTGGGAAACATGACTTGGATGTTTGCTTTAGGGTAGCTCCCTTGGAAAGTGGAAACAATTTAGGAAGTCATGGATCATTGGACTAGAGGCCTAAGGATGGTAGATGTTATTTAGAGAGGTGTTAGTACACTTCTTCCTCTCTAAATGTACGGCGATGTATAGAGGGGTATTTTATTCATTACACCTATAGGTCGGAGACTTTACTAACGCAGTACTGTCCTTGGGGTCAATATTTCCTTATGGTGATATTAGGAAATATTTAAAATGCAAAATACAGCTATTTATATGGCAAGGGTATTTTGTTCATTTTAGTAGCCAAGGCGGTGTGTCTTTTGGTCCCCAATATAAACTGTGAGTCCTAATTAAATACAGGTTAAGAAATTGATCTTAAATTAAATGAAATTTATTTTATTTAAGTAGCTTGATTTAATTATTGGGTTAGAATAAAATAAAGGCACATGGAGAGACAATTAATTAAATTAGTTTGGTGGGTTAATTAATTTTTTAGAGTTTTGGCCCAATTTGAATAATTAAAGATTAACTTGGGACTAAATTAATATAGGCTTATTAATTGGACTAGTTTATTTGGGTTAGAAAATTAATTATTAATTAGGTCATTAGGTTGGTTCTAATTAGAATAATTAAATAAGCCCAAAAGGTTAAACTAAGAGTCCAATGGCCCAATCTAGTTTAACCTAGGGTTTTATTTAGGTTAAACAGGAGGATTGGAAACAACGTTATTGCAGAACATACATTCTCTGAGACGGCTTCTTCTCTGTGAAAAGCCGAACATCTCTCTCTCTCTCTCTCTCTCTCTCAAAAAAAAGGTTCCTTAGTCTGTAGTTGTTCAGCAAACCGATTTAGGCAGGCCATATACGGGACGATCGAGGGATTGGCGTTTACCTACATGCAAAGATAGAGTAGGAGACTTGCAGGAATCGCACCAGAGGCTACCACCAGCACATCTACCCCGGTTGCGCACATTCCGGTCCAGCCAACTCTTAGAACGAGAAAAATGGGTAAAACCAATTATATCTGTTCATGTATTTTACAGTTTTTATTTTTATGAAATAGGGCCTTCGTGTCCTGCCTTCTCTAGAATTCTTGTATAATTCTCTTCTCATCTAACTCCCCTTGAATGTAACTCGATGTTTTTTCTCTTTAGGAAATTATTTAATTAATTTACATAGGTTAGATAGGAGTAGAATTATTTTTAATTTTGGAGATGACAACCAAAACAAGGCAAGAAGGTAAGACCTTCTACTTAAATCATGCATGAACACATAGGGTTAACTATATTAATTTCTTTTATGGCTCAAGAAAATTAATTTAGGGTAAAGTCCATAACCATACCACATAATCGCTTTATTACCATGATTATCAATTATGTGATTTATTGATCTTTATGCATGTCATTCAATGAAATCACTAAAATGAATGAATCCCTCAATTAATATTAAACCTAATTCCTTCCGTTAATATAGTAAGAACGAGAGTCCTTTTTCAAGACCAGGTTGTTGGGCAAACTCAAGCCTACTTGACATCGGGCATGTTTAAGCTATGGAGTTAAATTCCTTTGGAACTAAATTCTTGATTAATGGGTTGGGTTTAACTAAATTCTTTATCTCGATTGGGTAAACTCAAGCATAAAGAAATTTAGAGGAAAGTTGGGGTAGCCAAAAAGGCTTTAAGATTAAAAGCTGTTAATCACCCAATGATCCGGTAGTTACATACAATGTAATTGGTATTGGATACCTACCAATGAATTTAAGGGTGGTTTATTGGGCAAACCCAAGGTTATTCTTGAGGAATTTGGATACCGGTCCACTAGAAAAGTTTCCAACGGGCTTTCCCGAATCAGTAGTGGGGACTATTGGTTTGAATAAAATAGTAGAGTAAAAAGCGTTTAATTAAAGTTCTAATTATTTGTATATCATATGCATATACAAGTAGCTAATACTCTCTATCTTTATATATAGGTCATTTGTATCATGTCTACAAACCTAAACATACGCAGCATCTTGAAAACTAACAAATTAACTGAATCAAATTATCTCGACTGGTATAGAAATTTGAGAATCGTTCTCAAATCGAAAAAGTTACTCTACGTGCTAGATGCTCCTATTTCGCCACCACAAACACAAGATGCTCATGCTGATGAGTATGCTGTCCACAGAAGGCACAAGAAGGATAGTGATACAGTATCATGTATTATGTTGGCATCCATGACTCACGAGCTGCAAAAATAACACGAGCATATGGATGCTCAATCGATTATACTACATCTTCGAGAGCTGTTTGATGCCCAAGCTAGAACTGAGAGATATGAGATCTCGAAGCAACTATTCCATTACAAAATGGCAGAGGGTTCTTCTGTGGCCACTTATGGGCTGAAGATACTGGGCTTGATAGAGAAACTTGGATCTCTCGGGTTTGCAATGGATCATGACTTAAGTGTTGACTTAATTCTACAATATTTGCCTAATAGTTTCTCACAATTTGTGATTAACTATCAGATGAACAAGATTGAGTCCACCATTTCTGAGTTGATCAATCTTCTCAAAACTGCAGAGTCCTCCATGATGAATGATTCCAATGCAGTTTTAATGGTAGAATCTTCCTCTTCTAAGAAGAAAGTTCAAAATAAGAAGAAGAAGGCTCACATGAAGCCCAAAGGTGGTGTGAATAAGAAGGACGCAGCTACCAAGGGCCCATACTATCATTGTGGGAAGATAGGCCACTGGAAGCACAACTGCAAAGCCTATTTGGAGACGATTAAAGACAAGAAGCAGAGGGAGAAGCTTACAAGCACTGCTACTTCTAATCCGATTATGTTTATGATTGAGATAAATACTGCCTTTAGAAATGAGATATAGGTATTAGATACCGAATATGGATCTCATTTGTGCAATAACTTACAAAGACTAAAGAGCAGTAGAAGGCTAGAAAAAGGCGATGTGGACTTACGTACTGCAAATGGGGCAAAGGTTGCTGCACTTGCTGTAGGGACATATAAGCTGAACCTGCCTTCGGGATTAATTCTAGAACTGTAAAACTGTTATTTTGTACTAGTTTTAATGAAAAATATTATCTTAGTTGTATGTTTAGACTTAAATTAATTTCATTTGATATTTAAGAATAAATGTTGTTCTTTTTCATTGAATGATATTCATTATAGTTATGTAACTCTGGTTAATGGTTTATATGTTCTAGACTTGAATAATCAAATTCTTAATATAAATAATAAAAGAAACCTAAAATAGATAACTCTAACACTTCTTACTTATGGCATTGTCGTTTGGGCCATGTAAACGAAAATCGTGTTTCTAAATTACATAAGCTTGGTGACTTAAGGTTATTTGATTATGAATCATATGGCACATGCAAGTCTTGTTTACTAGGTAAAATGACTAAAACTCATTTTCTAGGAAAAGGAGAACGGGCCAAGGAGTTATTAGAACTCATACATTCTAATGTATGTGGCCCAATGTCAATACAAACAAGAGGAGGTTATAACTATTTCATAACCTTTATTGATGGTTTCTCATGAAACGGGTATTTGTATTAAATGAAATACAGATCTGAGGCCTTTGAAAGGTTCAAAGACTTCAAGAATGAAATAGAGAAACAATTTGACAAAAGTATTAAGACTTTATGATCTGATCGAGGAGGAGAATACTTGAGTCAAGAGTTTCTAAGTTATCTTAGAGATAATAGGATATTATCTCAATGGACTCCACCACATACACCTCAACATAATGGTGCATCTGAGAGAAGGAATCGAACCCTTCTAGACATGGTACAGACCATGATGGCTTCTGCAGACCTACTAAAATCGTTTTGGGGGTATGTACTAGAGACTTTTGTTTATATACTAAATAGAGTTCCGACAAAATCGGTTGATACTACCCCATTTGAGATATTCTTTGGTAAGAGACCAAAGTTATCTCATTTACGAGTATGGGGTTGTCCTACATTTGTCAAAAGGTCATAGTCAGACAAACTTGATAGTAAGTCTGACAAGTGTTTGTTTGTGGGATATTTAAAAGAATCTTTCGGAATTACTTCTACCTACCATCTGAAAACAAATTATTTGTTTTAAAGCATGCTGTCTTCTTAGAGAAGGAGCACATGCTCAAAAGGGACAGTGGGAGTAAGATTGAATTTAGTGAAGTTCATGAAGATCAAACAAATGAGGATCAACCATCTAACCCCACATCTGTTGAGAGAATAAATGAACCTTCTAATACACAAGAACCTCGTAGATCTAGTAGGATACGTGTGACACCTGAGAGATATGGATTTCTCATTAGTAATCACAATGACGTATTGCTCATAGATGAAGATGAGCCTACTACCTACAAGAATGTTCTAAATAGTTCAAAATCTGGCAAATGGCTTGAGGCCATGAAGTCAGATATGGATTCCATGTACGACAACCAAGTATGGACTTTGGTTGATCCACCCAAAGGAATTAAACCTATTGGGTGCAAGTGGATTTTCAAGAAGAAAACGGACATGGATGGTAACTTAGTTACCTATAAAGCATGACCAGTGGCGAAGGGTTATTGTCAACAACATAGTATTGACTATGATGAAACTTTCTCGCCAGTAGCCATGTTAAAATCCATCAGGATACTCCTAGCTATTGTTGCTCATCATGATTATGAGATTTGGCAAATGGATATGAAAACAGCTTTCCTAAATGGAAATCTAACTGAGGAAGTGTATATGACACAACCTGAGTGTTTCACATCCAATAATAGCACAAATGTGTGCAAGCTGTAAAGGTCCATTTATGGACTTAAGCAAGTTTTTAGGAGTTAGAACCTCCGTTTTGATGAAACAATCAAATAGTTTGGTTTCATTCAAAACATGGATGAGTCTTGTGTATACAAGAAGGTTAGTGGAAGTGCAATCGTTTTCTTATTGCTTTATGTAGATGATATATTGTTAATAGGAAACGATATACCTGTCTTGCAAATGGTTAAAGTTTGGTTGTCCAAACAATTTTCCATGAAAGACCTTGGAGAAGTGACCCATATTCTCAGAATAAGAATCTATAGAGATAGATCCAAAAGGTTGCTAGGTCTTTCGCAGTCTACATACATAGATAAAGTGCTAAAGAGGTTTAGCATGGATCAATCCAAAAGGGATTCTTACCCATGTCACATGGTGTAAGCCTTTCAAAGTCGATGTCTCCTAAGACACAAGTTGAAAAGGATCACATGAGTAAGATTCCATATGCCTCGGCGGTTGGATCTATCATGTACGATATGATATGTACCAGGCCCAATGTATCTTGTGCTCTCAGTTTGACCAGTAGATACCAATCTGACCCTGGTGAGGGTCATTGGGCGGCTGTAAAGAACCTTCTGAAATACTTATGAAGGATTAAAGATATGTTCTTGGTATGTGAAAAATGTGATTTGAAAAATAAATAGGTATACTGATGCCAACTTTTAATCTGGCATCAGTAAGTTGGAAAAGTTCCAAACAAGAGATTATTACTAACTCTATGGCAGAAGCTGAGTATATAGCCGCTTATGAAGCAGCTAAGGAAATAAAGATAGAGAGAGTTCCCACGGATGAGAACATAGCTGACCCGCTTACAAAAGCACTATCCCAAAAGAAACATGATTGTCATGTTTAGTCATTCGGTATTAGATATATGAATGATTGGCTCTAGTGCAAGTGGGAGTTTGTTAGTGTTGTGCTCTAGAAGCAACCACTTGTACATTGTATATGACACATTTTATTTTAATAAAAGGTATTATTTATCTTACAGTTTCTTTTGTTTACTTTTAAGTAATATAACTGGTCGATAAAGTCCCTAGTACAACACTGCGTTAAGGAAATCATGATAGAGATCATGATATAAGATTTCTACTACACTATATAGTGTTAGTACTTAAATAATCCCTAGTCGTAGTATTAATGAGACAGAACATCATTAATACGTTAAGACTAGTATGTGTTAGACTTCCTGATTTGATCAGGCGGTGGTTCTCATATCCGTGAGTATTGAGATACTCAAAGTTAACACATGGATGCTTAATAATGAAACAAGTTCATTGGATGACCTAACTTTGAGATAATTACATGGACAACTATTTAGTTCGAGTGATATAATCTCAATATAACAAACGTGCAAATATCATTAGATTTAAGATCTCCAAGGTACTTTATTTGCTGAACATTGTATTTTGATTCCAATCTCCGGAGCTCGATCGAGGGCTGCCTATGAGATGGATATTGAGTACATTGTGAGGTAAATGAAAGTAGTTGAGAGGGTCAATAAAGGATTCACCACTCCTAATAGTAGGGGCGAATATCTCACGGCCACTTGTAGGAATTACTACTCGAGAAGTCCTTGGCCAAGGTGATTGTGTATTGAAAACAGTTCCAATTAATACACATCTAGAGTAGTGGGTTCCTGGTACAAGTACTATTGTATTCGGGCCAGAATTAATTTTGTGGGGAGTTGACACTAATTCCGTACTCCAAACCGAATGAGGTATTGTATGGTGAAAGGAGTTAATTGCACTGAAGTTTGTTATTGAAGGGTTCATGTCAAGCCACTTAACTTCTTGGACTCTTGGGTGGTCATGATGTATTGCTACATACCGCTCATGATCTGGGAATATGAGTTTATTAATTGATGAATTAATGAACCAATCCTGATTAGAATTAATAGGATTAATTCTAATTAATTATGAATTATTAATCTCAAAGACGTTTGGATTAATTCATGTTCTCTACCAATTGACTGGGAAACCTAATAGGTCACACACAATAGAGGATTATATACTCAAGATGTTATTTGATAACATAGTGGGGTTAATTGAGAGGAAGAGAATGAGTTGTGGCCAAATTATAATTTGTTATAATTTATGGTTCAAATTATAATTGTGAGAATTTGATATTTCTAATTACAATTTGGGGATTCTAATTGTTTTAGAATTCCAGATTTTCAGTGAATTTTATGACATATAATAGGATATGCACGAAACCCTAAGGAGTTAGGGTAATTCACATGAAAAATAACAACCACGATCTTCTTTCTCTCACTCGTTACTCTTGAAACAAACAACCCTGCTCATGTTTGGATTGGAGTATATTAGATAGGAAGGCCAATATGTAACAACGAGCCATCTCATCGGCCTTCTTCCATGCCTTCTCAGCCTCACGCTCTTCGGCGGTGGAACCCTCCCCGATAACAGGACAGGTTTTGTAAAGGACATACTTATACTCTTCCGTTGTGAGTATTATATCCATGTTCCTTTTCTAGTCCACATAGTTTGGTCCTGTTAGCTTTTTCTCTCGGAGAATAACGACCAATGGACTAAAAGAACCTCCCACCATATCTGAAAAATCGAAAAATAAAAGAAAAAGATTTAGTTTGTGAAAACAAAACAAATATGTGCACTTTATCCTTATTATCAAAACTGATAATAATCAATTTGGCTCTTAGGAAAGCTGACATAGCTTCTTGGAAAGATTAACAGTTTCCTAAGCTAAGTGTGTTAACTACCACAAAACAATTTTCCTTCTAGGTAATGATCTAAAAGATAACTCCATCGAGGGGATGGCCGTTTCCTCTCATTTCCTATGGACATTCCTTGCACTATGACCTCCAATGAGGGGCTGGCCGATCATAGTACGTGCCTTGGGTTATTAATTACATCCTTCCATTAGATCTAGATCCTTGTGGTATCCCCATCATATACGGGTTCATTCTCAGGGTGACGCGAGAAGACCCACGATCTCTAATGAGAATCGTGATGGAAGTCGTGGGGCCGTTGAAACCCCTCTCCCATTTAATCTTTTAAAATAATGGTTTTCTAAAAATATATTTTTGAAAATTTCCATTAAGTTTTCCCTTAACTCAAAAATAAAATGTCTAAGTCCATAAAAATCTCTATGTCAAGGTTTATATCCTTTGAGAGTTTTTCCCATGGACTAATTTTATTTAAGTTAAAAACTTAATGATTTCAAAAATTTTCCAATTAAAACTTTTTAGAGACTTTTGTCTCAAGTTTATTTGACAAAACAATTTTTCTTGTGCCAAAATTAAAACAAAATGGTTTTCTATTTTAACCTTACAAAAATATCTAAATCCAATATATTTTCTATATCAAGGATTAAATCTTTTGAGAAAATATCTAAGAATTAATTTTTGTTCAAACTAAAATAACCATTTAATTTGTAGAAAAATATTTTCCTTGTCAAAAACATTCCCAAAGACTTTGGTCTTTGAGAAAACGTGCATATAGGTACAAAAAATAAATAGCATGCTAGAAAATAGTATACGTTTTCATGCTCTTTTATTTTTAAACCTAAGTGTCCAGATAATAGAATTAAACACATTAATTAATTAATTAATGGTCTTATTTAATCTTAAAATCCCTTACTAATATTTTTCATGCAAAAATATTCCTTGAATATTAACTATCGCAAAATATTAATTTCGCCTGGTATGGACCCTAAAACAAAAATAAAATGCAAGAAAAATTACAAGGAAAAAAAAAATCTTCTTGATCTACTACACCCACCACACTAGATTATGCACCCATCTACACTGTGGTCTATTGCACCCATCGCATAAAACCAGGCCCCACAAGAACCAGCACGCGGATTGGCCTTCCAGACCCTAGCTGGCGTCGGTTCCAACACCCTAAGTCGGCGAATCGTACGGTCTTGTGGGAAATATGCCATCTCAGACTAGGTTTCTGATGTAAAAATTGAATGTTTTAATAAAAGAATTTATTTTCAAAAATTGTTTATGAATTTACAATTTTATTTGTGCACACCCATTGTGTTTAAGTAAGTGGTCCATGTGAATTGAGGTCTTTCACAGTGAGGTTTGGATCATGGGTTACTTAACACATAAACATTCGTTCTTAATCGATTGATGAGAATGGAAATCTCATCATATCTAGGTTATTATGTTGTGAATTCTAAATGGGGAATGGTTTACTTTTAGCCAATGAGTAGTCCACTCACTTCATGAAATAAGCGTATTTCGAATACGTAGAACATGACCTATAGTAGTGAATTGTAAAAGTACTATATGGTAGAAACCTAGATTACTACCGCTACAATGTGGACTAGTATTCTACGATTTAAGTATGAGTTGGTGGTCTGACAAATCTAGAAGCATATACTTTGATATGCTATAGTTGAGATTTTATCGTATGGCCAATATACTTGCATGTTGGGTATGTATGACTAGTTAGTTAAGACAAACTTTTACAAGATAGTTTCTATATTATATCGCCCCTTGTGGTTGTCTAAATGATCTAAATATCCAGGGCCCTGGGAAACATGACTTGGATGTTTGCTTTAGGGTATCTCCCTTGGAAAACGGAAACAATCCAGGAAGTCGTGAATCATTGGACTAGAGGCTTAAGGATGGTAGATGTCATTTATAGAGGTATTAGTACACTTTTTCCTCTCTGAATGTACGGCGATGTATAGAGGGGTATTTTAATTATTACACCTGTAGGTTGGAGACTTTGCTAACGCAGCACTGTCCTTGGAAGTAATATTTTCTTATGGTGATATTAGAAAATATTTAAAATGTAAAATACAACTATTTATGTGGCAAGGATATTTTGGTCATTTTAGTAATCAAGGGAGTGTGTCTTTTGGTCTTCGGTATAGACCGTGAGTTCTAATTAAATACGGGCTAAGGAATTCATCTTAAATTAAATAAAATTTATTTTATTTAAGTAGCCTAATTTAATTGTTAGGCTAGAATGAGAGAATTAATTAAATTATTTTGGTGGGTTAATTAATTATTTAGAGGTTTGGTCCAGTTTGAATAATTAAATATTAACCTGTGACTAAACTAATATAGGCTTATTTATTGGACTAGTTTATTTTGACG
The DNA here is from genome assembly GCA_026120185.1 of Voacanga thouarsii. Classification (NCBI taxonomy): domain Eukaryota; kingdom Viridiplantae; phylum Streptophyta; class Magnoliopsida; order Gentianales; family Apocynaceae; genus Voacanga; species Voacanga thouarsii. Next base: position 5,363,410 of record JANUWF010001255.1, on the reverse strand, counting down.
GGAATTTAATTATTAATTAGACCATTTATGTGGTTCTAATTAGAATAATTAATTAAGCCCAAAATATTAAACTAAGAGTCCAATGGTCCAGTCCAATTTAACTTAGGGTTTTATTTAGGTTAAACAGGAGGATTGGAAACTAGGTTGTTGTCAGAACATACACTCTCTGAGACGGCTTCTTCTCTATGAAAAAAGCCAGATCTCTCTCTCTCTCTCTCTCTAGAAAAAAGGTTCCTTAGTCTGTAGTTGTTTATCAAACGGATTTAGGCAGGCCATATATAGGAAGATCAAATGATTCGCGTTCACCTACATGCAAAGATGGAGTAGGAGACTTGCAGGAATAGCACCAGAGGCTACCACCAGCACACCTACCCTAGTTGTGCACATTTTGGTCCAACTAACTCTTAGAACAAGGAAAAGAGGTAAAACCTCGGAGTCCCGTCAGAGCACAACCGGCGCCGGCTCTAATCGGGATTTCCTTGTTCTTGGTTTTATCCTGTTTTTTATCTTTGCTTCCACTGCGTGGCCTGTGTTTTTCGCTTCCTATGCCTTCAATTAGTATCAGAGCATGAAAGTTTTGTGAAAATATAGGGAGCATGTATCTTGATGAATAAAACTGGACACATATGTATGATTAAAATTGTGATCCTTCGCTATTTTTGGTATGGATAATTCTCTGTTAAACCTCACGGGTAGAGGTATAGGGATGTATAATTTACTGTTTTTCTTAGCAAATCGTGTAAGCTCAATGTTTATAGGTATAGGCGATTGTTGGTTTTGGTTGATTTCATTGTATTTGGTTTGAAATCGGAGAGCCATTGAAGCCAGAAGCTGTATAGAAAAACAGGAGAAATTCGCAGAAAAAAAAACTACAGGATTAGGCGTCTAGACTGGAACAGGCGCCGGCTAGGGTCTGGAAAGTCGGTCCGCGCGCTAGTTTCTTTTGGGTCCTAATTCTGTGCAACGGGTGCAGTGGACCACAGTGCAGAATTTATTTTTAGAAATTATTTGTGAATTTACATTTTATTTGTACACAATTACGTTTGGAAAAGACCCTTTATGTGTTAAGTAACTTGTGATCCATACCTCACTGTGAAAGACCTCTATTCACATGGATCACTTACGTAAATACAATAGGTCTTTTTCAAACGTAATTATGCACAAATAAAATGTAAATTCACGATCGATATTTACATCAGAAACCTAGTCTAAGAGGGCATATTTTCCAAAAAATTGAAGATTAAATTGCAAGCGAAACACAGCAAAAAAATTAGCCAAATAACAGGAAAAATTGCAGCTTTCCTGTGTGAAGAAGAGAAGAAAAAAAAAATTCTTCATTACCTCTTCTTGTTCTTAAAATTGGTTGGACTGGAATATACAGAACTGGGGTAGGCACGCTTGTGGAAACCTCTGGTGCGATTCCTGCAAGTCTCCTACTCCGTCTTTGCATGTAGGTGAACGCGAATCCCTCGATCTTCCAGTATATGACCTGCCTAAATCCGTTTGGTGAACAACTACAGACTAAAGAACCTTTTTTCTAGAGAGAGAGACATCTGGCTTTTCACAGAGAAGAAGTCGTCTCTCAGAGAGTGTGTGTATCTAACAACAATGTTGTTTCCAATCTTCCTGTTTAACCTAAATAAAATCCTATATTAAACTGGACTGTGCCATTAGACTCTTAGTTTAACATTTTGGGCTTAATTAGTTATTCTAATTAGAATCACATAAATGACCCAATTAATAATTAATTTCTCAGCCCAAATAAACTAGTCCAACAAATAAGTGTATATTAGTTTAGTCTCAAGTTAATCTTTAATTATTCAAATTGGGTTAAAGCCCGGAATAATTAATTAACTCACTAAACTAATTTAATTAATTCTCTCTCCATAGACTTTTATTTTATTCTAACCCAATAATTAAATTAAGCTACTTAAATAAAATAAATTCTATTTAATTTAATTTAATTCCTTAGCCCGTATTTAATTAAGACTCATGGTCTATATTGGGGACCAAAAGAGACACTGCCTTGGCTACTAAAATGACCAAAATACCCTTACCATATAAATAACTGTATTTTTACATTTAAAATATTTTCTAATATCACCATAAGAAAATATTGACCTCAAGGACAATGTTGCGTTAGCAAAGTCTCCAACCTATAGGTGTAGTGACTAAAATACCTCTCTATACATCGCCATACATTCAGAGAGGAAGAAGTATACTAACACCTCTCTAAATGATATCTACCATCCTTAGGCCTCTAGTTCAATGATCCACGATTTCTTGGATTGTTTTCGCTTTCCAAAGGAGCTACCCTAAAACAAGCATCCAAGTCATGTTTCACAAGGCCCTGAATATTTAGATCATTCAGACAATCATAAGGGACGATATAGTATAGAAACTATCTTGTATAAGTTTATCTTAACTAACTAGTCACACATACCCAACATGAAAGTATATTGGCCCTACGATAGAATCTCAACTATAGTATATCAAAGTATATACTTCTAGCTTCGTCAGACCACCGACTCATACTCAAGTTGTTGAGTACTAGTCCACGCTATAGCGGTAGTAGTCTAGGTTTCTACCATATAGTACTTTTAGAAACCACTACTACAGGTCTTATTCTACATATTCGAAATACGCTTATATCATGAAGTGAGTGGACTACTCACTGGCTAAAGGTAAGCCATTCTCCATTTGGAATTCATAACATAATAACCTATACATGATGAGATTCTCATTTTCATCAATCGGTTAAGAACGAACGTTTATGTATTAAGTAACCTGTGATCCATACCTTACTGTGAAAGACCTCCATTCACATGGACCGCTTACTTAAACACAATGGATCTTTTCCAAACGTAATTGTACACAAATAAAATTGTAAATTCACAAATAATTTCTGAAAATAAATTCTTTTATTAAAATATTCTATATTTACATTAGAAACCTAGTATAAGAGGGCATATTTCCCAACAATCTCCCACTTGCACTCTAAGACTATGTAAGTCCGTAGGTGCCCACCCATATGGCGTCTAAGTGTCTCTTGAAGACTCTATTAACCAAATGCTTGGTGAATGGATCTGCTAGATTATTTTCTGAGGTATTTTGTTTCACCACGACTTCCCATCTCTGGATGAAATCTCAGATCAGGTGGTACTTCCTCTCGATGTGCTTCCCCTCTTGTGGTTCCTGGGTTCTTTGCATTGTGATACTGCTCCAGTGTTGTCGCAGTACATCACAATTGGCCTATCCATGTGTGGCATGACTCCAAGTTCTGAAAGGAACTTTCGGAGCCAGACTGCTTCCTTGGATGCCTCCGAAGCTGCCATATACTCAGCTTTCATGGTTGAGTCAGCAATGTAAGATTGCTTGATACTCCTCTATGAAATAGCTCCTCCAGACAAGGTAAAGATATATCCACTAATGGATTTTCTCTCATCCTTATCTGCCTGGAAGTCTGAGTCTGTGTATCCTGTAAGAACCAAGTCATCAGCCAAGAAAAATAGATTCCTATACATGTGCCCAGTACATAAAATTTCTTTATCTCTACTGATAGAAATACCTAACTGGAAAGATACAGAATATCATTTTTTTATTAGTTTTGCAACCGAAATCAAATTCTATCGAAATCCAAGTACATATAAAATATATTTCAAAACCACTATTATATTACAATAAAAAACAAGATACAGCTCTCCCACTGTAAGGGCCCAAACTTGTGCTTCATTTCCTACACGTAGTTCATGTTCACCCTTCTGAGTCTTCTAATTTTTCTAAACCTCTACAAGGAGTTACAGATGTGATCAGTGGCCCATGAATCAACAATCCAAGTGGAAGTTGATCCAACCATTGATATAGACTCTAGATAGAGAACATTACCTGTGGAATTTTTCTTAGCATGAAGATCCAAACACTCCTTTTTTCAGTGTCCCTTTAGTCTATATTTGAAGCACTAGCCCTTAAGTTTGTCTTTGGGCTGGGTCTTGGGCTAACTCGCTGCGTTCCCCTTCTTCTTTTTGAACTTCTTAGGCTTGGGCCCAATTCTAGAAAATGAAGCCTTAGCAATCATAGCCTTAGATTTTGGTTTCATGACCTTCTCCACCATCTGGAGCTCCTTCATCAACTCAGTCAAACTCATGTTCGACTTGTTCATGTTATAGTTCAATTTGAACTGAGTAAAAGAACCCGGTAGAGATTCTAGAACTATGTTCACTTGGCTCTCGGGATCAATGACAGCCCCTAAGATTTCTACATCCTTGAAAGCAGCAATAATCTTGAGCATATACTCTCTGACTGATGCTCCCTCAGCCATCTTAGTGTTAATGATGGTTCGAAGAGCCTCCTGCCTTGCGGTCTAGCACTTATTCACGAACATCATAGCTAATGATTGAGTTATATCATACGCAGTAGTCATGTACTTATGTTTGGACTAGAGCACATTAGACATGGAGGCCAACATGTAACAACGAGTCATCTTGTCGGCCTTTTTCCATGCCTTCTTAGCCTCACGCTCTTCGGCGGTAGAACCCTCCCCGATAACAGGGCAAGTTTCAAAAAGGACATACTCATACTCTTCCGCTGTGAGTATTATGTCCAAGTTTCTCTTCCAGTCCACATAGGTTGGTCCCGTTAGCTTATTCTCCCGGAGAATAACGGCCAATGGACTAAAAGAACCTCCCACCATTTCTAAAAAATCAAAAAATAAAAGAAAAAGATTCAATTTGTGAAAACAAAACAAATATGTGCACTTTATCCTTATTATCAAAACTGATAATAATCAATTTGACTCTTAGGAAAACTGACATTGCTTCTTGGGAAGATTAACAGTTTCTTAAGCTAAGTGTGTTAACCACCACAAATTAATTTCCCTTCTAGGTAATAATCTAAAAGATAACTCTATCGAGGGGATGGCTATTTCCTCTCATTTTTTATGGTCATACCTCACACTATGACCTCCAACGAGGGGCTGGCCGATCATAGTACGTGTCCTGAGTTATTAATTACATCCTCTCATTAGATCTAAATTCTTGTGGTATCCCCATCATATACGGGTTCATTCTCAGGGTGACGCAAGAGGACTCACGATCTCTAATGAGAATCGTGATGGAAGTCGTGGGGCCGTTGAAACCCCTCTCCCATTTAATCTTTTAAAATAAGGGTTTTCTAAAAATATATTTTTGAAAATTTCCATTAAGTTTTCCCTTAACTCAAAAATAAAATGTCTAAGTCCATAAAAATCTCTATGTCAAGGTTTATATCCTTTGAGAGTTTTTCCCATGGACTAATTTTATTTAAGTTAAAAACTTAATGATTTCAAAAATTTTCCAATTAAAACTTTTTAGAGACTTTTGTCTCAAGTTTATTTGACAAAACAATTTTTCTTGTGCCAAAATTAAAACAAAATGGTTTTCTATTTTAACCTTACAAAAATATCTAAATCCAATATATTTTCTATATCAAGGATTAAATCTTTTGAGAAAATATCTAAGGATTAATTTTTGTTCAAACTAAAATAACCATTTAATTTGTAGAAAAATATTTTCCTTGCCAAAAACATTCCCAAAGACTTTGGTCTTTGAGAAAACGTGCACATAGATACCAAAAATAAATAGCATGCTAGGAAACAGTAGATATTTTCATGCTCTTCTATTTTTAAACCTAAGTGCCTAGATAATAGAATTAAACACATTAATTAATTAATTAATTGTCTTGTTTAATCCTAAAATCCCTTACTAATATTTTTCATGCAAAAATATTCCGTGAATATTAACTATTGCAAAATATTAACTTCGCTTGGTATGGACTTCAAAACAAAAAGAAAACGCAAGGAAAAATTACAAGGAAAAAATAAAAAATTTCTCTTTGGTCCACTGCACCCGCCACATTGGATCATGCACCCCATCTTCACTGTAGTCCACTGCACCCGCCATACAAAACCAGGACCCATAAGAAACCAGCGTGAGGACCGGCCTTCCAGACCCTAGCCGACACCGATTCTCTCAGCCCAAGCTGGCACCGATTCCGGTCTGGACGCCTGATTCTGCAGTTTTTTTTTCTGCGAATTTCCTTTTTTTTCTGAACAGCTTTCGGCTTCGATGGCTCTCCGATTTCAAACCAAATACAATGAAATCAACCAAAATCAACAATCGCCTATACCCATAAACATTGGGCTTACACTATTTGCTACGAAAAATAGTAAATTACAAATCTCCTATACATCCACCCGCGAGATTTAACAGAGAATCTATCCATACCATAAACATCGAAGGATCACAATTTTAATCACACATATATGTCCAGTTTTATTCATCTAGATGCATGCTCCCTATATTTTCACAAAACTTTCATGTTCTGATACCAATTGAAGGCATAGAAAACAAAAAACACAGGGCATGCAGCGGAAGCGAAGATAAAAAATTGGAAAAAAACCAAGAACAGGGGAATCCTGATCAGAGTCGGCGCCGGTTGTGCTCTGGCGTGACTCCGAGATTAAAAAAAAATTTACCTACTTTCCTCGTTCTAAGAGTTGGCTGGACCAGAACGTGCGCAACCGGGATAGATGTGCTGGTGGTAGCCTCTGGTGCGATTTCTGCAAGTCTACTACTCCGTCTTTACTTGTAAGTGAACGCCAATCCCCCGATCTTCTGGTATATGGCCTGCTTAAACCTGTTTGGAGAAAACTACAGACTAAGGAACCTTTTTTCTGGAGAGAAAGAAAGAGAGACGTCTGGCTTTTCACAGAGAAGAAGCTGTCTCTCAGAGAGTGTGTGTATCTAACAACAATGTTGTTTCCAATCTTCCTATTTAACCTAAATAAAACCCTAGGTTAAATTGCATTGGGCCATTGACTCTTAGTTTAACCTTTTGGGCTTAATTAGTTATTCTAATTAGAACCACATAAATGGCCCAATTAATAATTAATTTCTCAGCCCAAATAAACTAGTCCAACAAATAAGCGTATATTAGTTTAGTCCCAAGTTAATCTTTAATTATTCAAATTGGGCCAAAGCCCTAACCCACTAAACTAATTTAATTAATTTTCTCTCCATGGACCTTTATTTTATTCTAGCCTAATAATTAAATTAGGCTACTTAAATAAAATAAATTCTATTTAATTTAATTTAATTCCTTAACCCGTATTTAATTAAGACTCATGGTCTATACTGGGGACTAAAAGAGACACCGTCTTGGCTACTAAAATGACGAAAATACCCTTACCATATAAATAGTTGTATTTTTGCATTTTAAATATTTTCTAATATCACCATAAGGAAATATTGACCCCAAGGACAGTGTTGCATTAGCAAAGTCTCCAACCTACAGGTGTAGTGACTAAAATACCCCTCTATACATCGCCATACATTCAGAGAGGAAGAAGTGTACTAACATCTCTCTAAATGACATCTACCATCCTTAGGCCTCTAGTCCAATAATCTACGACTTCCTGGATTGTTTCCGCTTTCCAAGAGAGCTACCCTAAAGCAAACATCCAAGTCATATTTCCCAGGGCCCTGGATATTTAGATCATTTAAACAACCACAAGGGGCGATATAGTATAGAAACTATCTTGTACAAGTTTGTCTTAACTAATTAGTCATACATACCCAACATGTAAGTATATTGCTCCTACGATAGAATCTCAACTATAGCATATCAAAGTATATACTTCCAGCTTCATCAGACCACCAAGTCATACTCAAGTCGTAGAGTACTAGTCCACGCTGTAGCGGTAGTAGTCTAGGTTTCTACCGTATAGTACTTTTTGAAACCACTACTGTAGGTCCTGTTCTATGTATTCGAAATACGCATATGTCATGAAGTGAGTGTACTACTCGCCGGCTAAAGGTAAGCCATTCCCAATTTAGAATTTACAACATAATAACCTAGACATGATGAGATTCCCATTCTCATCAATTGGTTAAGAACAAATGTTTATGTGTTAAGTAACCCGTGATCCTTACCTTACTGTGAAAGACCTCCATTCACATGAACTACTTACTTAAACACAATGGGTCTTTTCCAAATGTAATTGTGCATAAATAAAATTATAAATTCACAAATAATTTCTGAAAATAAATTCTTTTATTAAAACATTCGATTTTTACATCAAAAACCTAGTCTAAGAAGGCATATTTCCCAACAATCATCAGGTAAACATAACCAAACCTTATACAATCATCTGTGAAAGTGATGAAGTAATTAAGACATCATCTAGCTGGTGTAGACAAGGGACCACACACATCAGTGTGAACAAGACTCAATACCTTCTTGGCTCTATCCGCCTTAGGGGTAAATGACCTTTTGGTCATCTTTCCCATCAGGCAGGACTCACACTGAGACTAATTTTCCAATCTCAATGAGCCCAAGGGTCCATCATGGATTAACTTCTAAATCCTGGTTGAGTTGATATGACCTAACCTTAGATGCCAAAGATAAGAGTCATTGACATTGGTCTTTCTCTTCTTTGTTAAAGGTTCAGATTGAGCGTTATTTAATTGATTTTTTATAGGGTTTAAGAAAAATAGATTCACATACATGTGCCCAGTACATAAAATTTCTCCATTTCTATTGAAAGAAATACCAGAATGGAAAGATACAAAATATCATTGATTTATTAGTTTTGCAATTGAAATTAAATTCTGTCTAAATCCAGGTACATATAAAATATCTTTCAAAACCATTATTCCATTACAATAAAAAATAAGATCCAGCACTCCCATTGCAAGGGCCAAAACTTGTGCTTCATTTCCCACACGTAGTCCATGTTCGCCCTTCTGGAGTTTTCTAATCTTTCTAAACCCCTGTAAGGAGTTACAAATGTGATCAGTGGCTCCTGAATCAACAATCCAAGTGGAAGTTGATCCAACCATTGATATAGATTCTAGATAAAAAAATATTACCTATGGGGTTTTTCTTGACTTGAAGATCCGGACACTCTTTTTTTCAGTATCCCTTCAGTCCACATTTGAAGCACTTGCCATTGGGTTTGTCTTTGGGCTGGGTCTTGTGCTGGCCCGTTGCGTTCCCCTTCTTCTTCTTCTTGAATTTCCTGGGCTTGGGCCCAGTTTTAGAAGATGAAGCCTTAGCAATCATAGCCTTAGATTTTGGCTCCATGACCTTCTCCGCCATCTGGAGCTCCTTCATCAACTCAGTCAAACCCATGTTTAACTTGTTCATGTTATAGTTCAACTTAAACTGAGTAAAAGAACCCGGTAGAGATTCTAGAACTATGTTCACTTGGCTTTTGGGATCAATGACAGCCCCTAAGATTTCTACCTCCTCGAAAGCAGCAATAATCTTGAGCATATGCTCTCTGACTGATGCTCCCTCAGCCATCTTAGTGTTAATGATGGTTCGAAGAGCCTCTTGCCTTGCGGGCCAGCTTTTATCCGCGAATATCGTGCCTAATGATTGAGTTATGTCATACGCAGTGGTCATGTACTCATGTTTGAACTAAAGCACATTAGATATGAAGGCCAACATGTAATAATGAGCCATCTCGTTGGCCTTCTTCCGTGCCTTCTCAAAGTCCAAAGCAGGTTTCGTAACATTAGAAAACGTGGAACTCTCACTGATAACAGGGCAGGTTTTGTAAAAGACATACTTATACTCTTCCGCTGTGAGTATTATGTCCAAATTCCTTTTTTTGTCCACATAGTTTGGTCCCGTTAGCTTATTCTCTTGGAGAATAACGGCTAATGGACTAAAAGAATCTCCCATCATTTCTGAAAAACGAAAAATAAAGGAAAAAAGATTCAGTTTGTGAAAAAATAAATAAATATGTGCACTTTATCCTTATTATCAAAACTGATAATAATCAACTTGACTCTTAGGAAAACTGACATAGCTTCTTGGGAAGATTAACAATTTCTTAAGCTAAGTTTGTTAACCACCACAAATTAATTTCCCTTCTAGGTAATGATCTAAAAGATAACTCTGTTAGGATTCATGGACTCCTAAACGCGGAAAATATCCACGAATCCCTTCCAAGGACCCAAATAAACGATTAAGAAGACTTAAGGTTTACAGAATTACCTTTGTTCGGCGTAATCGAAATCATTCGATTCTGATTGTGTTGTCGTACGTGCAACCCGAATGATCATCAGACGCTGTAGTGTACGAACGCCTCTATCGGATACACACGGCGAACTGACTCGTTACCCCAAGAGTGCTAGCGCCTAGGGTTTGAGAGAGATCTTTTTTTCTGATGAATGAAGGCACTAATATTTTTAATAGAGTTAGCTCTTGAGAAGACAGGTAGGGTTTTTTTTTAAAAAAAAAATCCCAAACCTCTTAGAGTCCAACCATAATAATATCTTATCATATTTTAATTTAAATTCAAATTAAATTAAAACTGATATGATAAGATTCTGCCATTATCTCGGTAATTTAATTAATTAATTTGTCGAATCAGATTCTTATAATCTGGACATCCTCCAGATACATCAAATGTGGCCATATTTCCAAATTCATTGTGTCTGGTAAATTTTATAAGTTCAATTAACTTAGACATATTTTCATATTCAGTAAATCTGGTTACCAGAAAAATAACCTAACAAGTTCACTTATTGTGTGACCTTATAGGTTCATTTAACACTGACAGTGTGCCTAAATCATATTTAAATGGCCCACAAGTTATAAGCGATTTCTAGCAAAACATTATAACTATCCAGGTTAAATGAATATCAGTGATCTCTTTGAACCAAACCACAATTTTATATTTAGTCATTTTGTCACACGATATCTAGATTAAGAATAAGGCACGGAACATGTCATCCTTATTAAGCTTAATCAATTATTTCTTGATTTCATAGTAGACTGTTCAAACAAATGATATCAATATCTTAGATTGATATATTTGAGCACGGTCATGCATTTTAACAGTCTAACTTATCAAGAGGCCCATGGATATCTCTCCCATAATTGAGAGGGACAAATTCTTTCACAATCAATCATATTCCTCTCTTTGATTTATTCTATATCCAACAGTAGTCTAATTTATTATCTAGTTAAAGACAACTTTAGACAATGTCAAAATATAGAATTTATCAAGTAGGAAACTGTGATAAATTTAGGTCGAAGGACTTTTAATATCATTATGGCTAGAAAGTACTTATGACATGTTCCATGAAGTACTCTCACAGTGGGTCATGTCCAATACAATATTCTCTAATATTTATTTATGTTTTGACTTGATATCACAAATATCCATAACCAGTAAAACATAGTCATCAAGTCACAAATATACTAATCTTAATTTATTATTATTCCAATAATAATAAACAATCAGGGACAATTTTAGAATAGTCATTGTATTCATTGTTGGGTTTTACTATCAAGTCACGTACTTGATGACCACAAAACAAAATGCACTATTCATGTAAAGGAAAACCTCATATTATTATATAAAATATAACGATAATAGTATAAGTACAAATTAACTCTAGGGCATATCCCTAACAAACTCTATAAAGGGGATGGTCGTTTCTTCTCATTTCTCATGGACATACCTCGCACTATAACCTCCAACGAGGGGCTGGCCGATCATAATGCGTGCCCTGGGTTTTTAATTACATCACTCCAATAGATCTAGATTCTTGTGGTATGCCTATCCTATACGGGTTCACTACCAGGGTGACGCGAGGAGACCCACGATCTCTAATGAGGAGCGTAATGGAAGCTGCGGGGTTGTTGGAACCCCTCTCCCATTTAATCTTTTAAAACAAGGGTTTTCTAAAAAAAATCCATTGGAAAGTTTCCATTAAGTTTTTCTCTCAACTCAAAAATAAAATGTCTAAGTGTATAAAATTCTCTATATCAAAGCTTATATCCTTTGAGAGTTTTTTTTCCCATGGACTAATTTTATTTAAGTTAAAAACTTAATAATTTCAAAAATTTTCCAATTAAAACTTTCTAGAAACTTTGGTTTCAAGTTTATTTGACTAAATAATTTTTCTTGTGCCAAACTAAAACAAAATGGATTTCTATTTTAACCTTACAAAAATATCTTAATCCAATATATTTTCTATGTCAAGGATTAAATCTTTTGAAAAAATATCTAAGGATTAATTTTTGTTCAAGTTAAAATAACCATTTAATTTGTAGAAAAAATATTTTCCTTGTCAAAAATATTCCCAAAGACTTTGGTCTTTGAGAAAACGTGCACATAGGTACCAAAAATAAATAGCATGCTAGAAAACAGTAGACGTTTTCATACTCTTCTATTTTTAAACCTAAGTGCCCAGATAATAGAATTAAACACATTAATTAATTAATTAATGGTCTTGTTTAATCCTAAAATCCCTTAATAATATTTTCCATGCAAAAATATTCCTTGAATATTAACTATTGCAAAATATTAATTTCGCCTGGTATGGACCCCAAAACCAAAAGAAATTGCAAAAAAAATTACAAGGAAAAATAAAAAAAATTCCTTGGTCCACTACACCCACCGCACAGAACTAGGACCCACAAGAACCCAGTGCGTGGACCAGCCTTCTAGACCTTAGTCGGTGCCAATTCCAACACCCCAAGCCGGTGTCGGTTCCAGTTTGGACGTCTGATCCTGAAGTTTTTTTTTTCTTGAATTTCTCCTATTTTTCTGCACAGCTTCCGGCTTCGATAGCTCTCCGATTTCAAACCAAATACAATGAAATCAACCAAAATCAACAATCATCTATACCCATAAACATTGAGCTTACACGATTTGTTAAGAAAAACAGTAAATTACAAATCTCCTATACCTCCACCTGCGAGGTTTAACAGATAATCTATCCATACCAAAAATAGCGAAGGATCACAATTTTAATCACACATATATGTCTAGTTTTATTTATCTAGATGCGTGCTCCTTATATTTTCACAAAACCTTCATGCTCTATTACCAATTAAAGGCATAAAAAGCGGAAAACACAGGGCACGCAGCGGAAGTGAAGATAAAAAACTGGAAAAACTGAAGAACAGGGGATTCCCGACCAAAGCCGGCGCCGACTCCGGCAGTGCTAGCTAGCATCGGTCGTGCTCTGGCGGGACTCCGGGGTTAAAATTTTTTTTACCTTTTTTCCTTGTTCTAAAAATTGGCTGGACCGGAATGTATTCTACCAGGGTAGGTACGCTGGTGGAAACCTCTGGTGCGATTCCTTCAAGCCTCCTACTCCGTTTTTGCATGTAGTTTAACGCCTAACTCTCGATCTTTCAGTATATGGCCTGCCTAATTCCGTTTGGTGAACAACTACAGACTAAGGAACCCTTTTCTGGAGAAAACGAAAGAAAGTGAGACGTCTGGCTATTTTCACAAAGAAAAAGCCGTCTCAGAGAGTGTGTGTTCCAACAACAACGTTGTTTTCAATCCTCCTGTTTAACCTAAATAAAAACTCTAGGTTAAACTGGATTAAACCATTGGACTATTAGTTTAACCTTTTGGGCTTAATTAATCATTCTAATTAAAACCAACCTAATGGCCCAATTAATAATTAATTTTTCAGCCCAAATAAACTAGTCCAATTAATAAGCCTATATTAGTTTAGTCTCAAGTTAATCTTTAATTATTCAAACAGGGCCAAAGCCCTGAATAAATAATTAACACACTAAACTAACTTTATTAATTCTCTCTCCATGGACCTTTATTTTATTCTAACCCAATAATTAAATCAGGCTACTTAAATAAAATAAATTTAATTTACTTTAATTTAATTCTTGTACCTGTATTTAATTAGGACTTACGGTCTATACTGGGAACCAAAAGACACACCGCCTTGGCTACTAAAATGACGAAAATACCATTGCCTTATAAATAGCTGTATTTTACATTTTAAATATTTCCTAATATAACCACAAGGAAATATTGACCCCAAGGACAGTGTTACGTTACCAAAGTCTCCGACCTATAGGTGTAATGACTAAAATACCTTTCTATCTATCGTCGTACATTCAGAGAGGAAGAAGTGTACTAACACTTCTCTAAATGACATCTATCATCCTTAGGTTTCTAGTCCAATGATCCACGACTTCCTGAATTATTTTTGCTTTCCAAGGGAGCTACCCTAAAGCAAACATCCAAGTCATGTTTCCCAGGGCCCTGGATATTTAGATAATTCAAACAACCACAATGGGCGATATAGTATAGAAACTATCTTGTACAAGTTTGTCTTAACTAACTAGTCATGCATACCCAACATGCAAGTATATTGGCCCTACGATAGAATTTCAACTATAGCATATCAAAGTATATGCTTCCAGCTTCGTCAGACCACCAACTTATACTCAAGTCGTAGAGTACTAGTCCACGCTGTAGTAGTAGTAGTCTAAGTTTCTACCGTATAGTACTTTTTAAAACCACTACTACAAGTCTTGTTCTATGTATTCGAAATACGCTTATATCATGAAGTGGGTGGACTACTCACTGGCTAAAGGTAAGCCATTCCCCATTTAGAATTCACAACATAATTACCTAGACATGATGAGATTTCCATTTTCATCAATCGGTTAAGAATGAATGTTTATGTGTTAAGTAACTCGTGATCCTTACCTTACTGTGAAAGACCTCCATTCACATGGACCACTTACTTAAACACAATGGGTCTTTTCCAAACGTAATTGAGCACAAATAAAATTATAAATTCACAAATAATTTCTGAAAATAAATTCTTTTATTAAAATATTTAATTTTTACATCAGAAATCTAGTCTAAGAGGGCATACATCCCAACAATCTTCTACTTGCACTCTAAAACTAAGTAAGTCCGTAAGTGCCCACCCTTATGGCATCTAAGTATCTCTTGAAGACTCTCTCAACCAAAGGCTTGGTGAATGGATTTGCTAGATTATTCTCGGAGGTAATCTGTTTCACCACGACTTCCCGTCTCTAGATGAAATCCCGGATCAGGTGGTACTTCCTCTCAATGTGCTTCCCCTTCTTGTGGTTCCGAGGTTCTTTGGATTGCGATACTGCTCCAGTGTTGTCGCAATACAACACAATCGGCCTGTCTATGTGTGGCATGACTCCGAGTTTTGAAAGGAACTTCCGGAGCCAAATTGCTTCATTGGATGCCTTCGAAGCTACAACATACTCAACTTTCATAGTTGAGTCAGCAATGCAAGATTGCTTGATACTCCTCCATGAAATAGCTCCTCCAGACAAGGTGAAGATATATCCACTTGTGGATTTTCTCTCATCCTTATCCGCTTGGAAGTCTAAGTTTGTGTTTCTTGTAGGAACCAAGTCATCAACCCTGTAAACCAGCATATAATCTCTCATTCCCTTGAGATACTTGAGAATATACTTTACAGCTTGCCAATGAACCTCCCCAGGGTTTGACTGATATCTGCTAACTAAGCTTACGGCAAAACAGATATCTGGCCTAGTACACAGCATGTCATACATGAGACTTTTCACAGCCAAAGCGTAGGGAATCCTACTCATTCTGTCCTTTTCTTCTTGAGATTTAGGACAGTCCCTTGAAGAAAATGACAACCCATGTCTGCAAGGAATTAGAGCTCCCTTACATTAGTCCATGCTATACTTGGCCAACATCTTGTCAATGTATGCCGTTTGGGATAATCCTAACATTCTCTACTTCATATTTCTAAGAAGTCTAATCCCGAGAATATAGCTGGCTTCTCCTAGGTCCTTCATACTGAATTGACTAGACAGTCAAACCTTTGTAGATTACAATGACCCTACATCATTTCCAATAAGTAGAATGTCATCCACATACAAGACAAGAAAAATCACATTAATGCCTTCAAGTTTTCTGTACACGCATGGTTCATCCACGTTTTGAATAAAATCATAAGACTTTATAGTTTCGTCAAAACGAATGTTCCATACTCTCGATGTCTGCTTAAGTCCATAAATGGACTTTTTAAGCTTGCAAATTATATGCTTTTGGCCTTTAGCAACAAAGCCTTCCGGTTGGGACATATAGATGTCTAAGGAGCCTCGGAACCATAAGAAGGGGAAACACATCGAGAGGAAGTACCACCTGATCCGGGATTTCATCCAGAGACGGGAAGTCGTGGTGGAACATATTGCCTTAGAAAATAATCTAGTAGATCCATTCACTAAGCCTTTGGCTGAAAGAGTCTTCAAGAGATACTTAGACGCCATAGGGGTGGGCACCTATAGACTTACCTAATGTTAGAGTGCAAGTGGGAGATTGTCGGATTGTATGCCCTCTTAGACTAGGTTTCTGATGTAAAATCGAATGTTTTAATAAAAGAATTTATTTTCAAAAATTGTTTGTGAATATATTTTTTGTTTGTGCACAATTTTCGTTTGGAACAGACCCATTGTGTTTAAATAAGTGATCCATATGAATGGTGGTCTTTCACAGTGAGGTATGGATCATGGGTTATTTAACACATAAACATTTGTCCTTAACTTATTGATGAGAATGGGAATCTCATCATGTTTAGGTTATTATGTTATGAATTCCAAATGGGGAATGGCTTACCTTTAGCCAGTGAGTAGTCCACTTACTTCATGACATAAGCGTATTATGAATACGTAGGACAGGACCTATAGTAGTGGTTTCTAAAAGTACTATATGATAGAAACCTAGACTACTACCGCTACATCGTGGACTAATACTCTACGACTTGAGTATGAGTTGGTGGTCTGACGAAGCTGGAAGCATATATTTTGATATGCTATAGTTGAGGTTCTATAATAGAACCAATATACTTGTGTATTGAGTATATATGACTAGTTAGTTAAGACAGATTTGTACAAGATAATTTCTAAACTATATCGCCCCTTGTGGTTGTCCGAATGGTCTAAAATGTCCAGGGCCTTGGGAAACATGACTCGAATGTTTGCTTTAGGGTAGCTCCCTTGGAAAGCGGAAACACTCCAGGAAGTCGTGAATCATTGGACTAGAAGCCTAAGGATGGTAGATGTCATTTAGAGGGATGTTAGTACACTTCTTCCTCTCTAAATGTACGGCGATGTGTAGAGGGATATTTTAGTCATTTCACTTGTAGGTCAGAGACTTTGTTAATGCAGCATTGTCCTTGGGGTCAATATTTCCTTATGGTGATATTAGGAAATATTTAAAATGAAAAATACAGCTATTTATATAGCATGGGTATTTTGGTCATTTTAGCAGTCAAGGCGAAGTGTCTTTTTGGTCCTCGGAATAGCCCGTAAGTCCTGATTAATTTTGGGTTGATGAATTGATCTCAGTTCAAGAGGATTTTATTTTATTTTATTTTATTCAGGATGTCTAATTTATTATTAGACTGGAATAAAATAAATAAATAAAATAAAATAAAATTAGGAGTTGAGATAAATTAATTTTCTGGTTTATTTGGTTAATTAATTATTCAGGGCCTATGTCCAGTTTGAATAATTAGGAAATTAACCTGGGCTTAAACTAAGGGGAAATAATTAATGATTAATTATTTATTGGGTTATTTATATAACCCCAGTAAATAAATAATTAAAGATTAATTATTTTGGTTCATTTGGGCTCATTAATTATTTATTAGGTTATTTCTATAAGTCTAGAAAATAAATAATTAATGTTTATTATTTTGGACCTTTTGGGTCCAAGAAAAATAATAAATATTATTTCAGCCCAATAACTTGGACCGTTGGGTTTTTTTCAGATACGGTTCAGATGAGTTTAGAGTTAACCCAAACTTATTCTTAGGATAACATTCGGGTGTTTGAAATATGATATCCCGGTGATATGTTTATCAGATATTGGAGACCTAGTTTTGGCTAACAATAAAACAAGATTCCGGTAGATAGAAAACCCTAATTTTCCCTAGCTTTTCTCTCTAGCCTCACGTAGGACTCCCAGAGGTCTCTCTATTGACAAAAGCTCTCTCTTTCGTGAGTTTTGTGCAGCCTCTTGTTCTTGTTTCTTTGCTAACCAAGAGAACCAAGGAGATTTAAGACCATTCTTCTTCACTGTTGTGTTCACCAACTAGAAGTTGGGCAGTGGCATATTCTGAGAGCTGAAAAGCTTGGCGTTCATACAAACAAGGCGATGTAGAAGGCTAGCGGGATATCAACCGGAAGCTTCTTCAAGTGGGTAAGGCGAAGTTATTCCTGTCGTTCAATCCACTCCTACTCAACCTAGTAGGTTTAAAGCGCGCAAATGTATGATCTTAACGCTTCCGTGCAGCCATTAAGGCTTGTATTTTTTTTCTCTCTGTTTTTTTTCCCGTGAAGCATGCTCCTCTGTTTTTCCTTGCCTTCAAAGTGGTATCAGAGCCAGGTTCTTTGATCAACTTAGGGAGCATGGTAGTTAATAAAAATGGAGAAGATGATTGTTTGGTGATTATACTTGTGATCTTTCGCTGTTTTGGTATGGGATAGGATGACTGTGAGCTTCACCGTTGAAGCATAGGACTCACTGTAAAATTTTTTGGTTTTGATGTTTGATCGTGTAAACCCAATTTAAATGGGTATAGGCGGTTGTGTTTTTGTTTTGGATGAGTTTTTGTAAGTAAAAATGTCCAAAGAAGCCAAAAAAATAAGCAAAAGATGAACCAGAAGAAGTTCTGCAACTTCCGTGCGAAAGAGAAAAAAAAAACGAAGAAGGAGAACTGTTCCTAAGCCGCCGGTCGCGCTGAGCCGAGCTGAGCCGAGATTTCTGTGAGAGGAACTGCTGTCCGCGAGCTGCATAAGCCGAGCCAATTCCGTGAAATCCCAGCCGTTTTCAATTGCAAATTTGCAATTGGATTGCGCGAGTCGAGCGGCGGGTTATCGTGTGGAAGCGCGGGTCAATGCGCAGGTCGGCAGCAGAGGGCAAGCGGGTCGCAAGCGTGGGCAAATCCAAGGGCTGCGGCTGGAAGGAGATCCAATGCGGCACGGTTCACCGCGGCCGTGGTGGACCGCAGGCCAAATGGGCCCAGATCGGGTGTATCGGGTGCACGTGGACTGCCAGCTATTTTTTTTTGCAATTTTTTTTCTTTTTCGTTTTGGGTCTCATACCATGCGAAGTTAATATTTTTGTAATAGTTTATATTCTTGGAATATATTTGCATGAAAAATATTAGTAAGGGATTTTAGGATTAAACAAGACCATTAATTTATTAATTAATGTGTTTAATTCTATTATTTGGGTACTTAGGTTTAAAAATAGAAAAGTATGAAAACGTTTACTGTTTTCAAGCATGTTTTTTTTGTGTACCAATGTGCGCCTTTTCTCAAAGACCAAAGTCTTTGGGAACTTTTTTGACAAGAAAAACATATTTCTTCAAAAATTAAATGGTTATTTTAATTTGTACAAAAATTAATCCTTGAATATTTTTTCAAATGATTTAATCCTTAACATAGAAAATATATTGGATTTAGATATTTTTGTAAATTAAAATGGAGAACCATTTTGTTTTATTTTGCACTAGGAAAAATTGTTTTGTCAAATAAACTTGAGACCAAAGTCTCTAGAAAGTTTTAATTGAAAATTTTTTGAAATCATTAAGTTTTAACTTAGATAAAATTAGTTCATGGAAAAATCTCTCAAAGGATATAAGCCTTGACATAGAGATTTTAGTGTATTTAGAAATTTTATTTTGAGTTAAGGAAAAACTTAATGGAGATTTCAAAATGATATTTTTCCAAAAAAATTTATTTTAAAAGACTAAGTGGGAGAGGGGTTCCAACGGCCCCACGGCTTTCATCATGATCCTCATTAGAGATCATGGGTCCCCTCGCGTCACTCTGGGAATGAACCCATATAGGATGGAGATACCACAAGGATCTAGACCTAATAGAATGATGTAATTAATAACCCGCGGCACGTACTATGATCGGCCAGCCCACGTTGGAGGTTATAGTGCGAGGTATGTCCATAGGAAATGAGAGGAAACGGCCATCTCATGATGAAGTTATCCTCTAGATCATTACCTAGAAGGGAAATTAATTTGTGATGGTTAATACACTTAGCTTAGGGAACTGTTAATCTTTCTAAGAAGCTATATCAGTTTTCCTAAGAGCCAAATTATTTTTAGTGCACAAATTTTATTTTATTTTCACAAACTAAATTCTTTCTTTTATTTTTCGATTTTCAGAAATGGTGGGAGGTTCTTTTAGTCCATTGGCCGTTATTCACAGGGAGAATAAGTTAAAGGGTCTAAACTATGTGGACTGGAAGAGGAACCTGGACATAATACTCACAGCCGAAGAGTATAAGTATGTCCTTTATGAGACCAGCCCTGCTATCGGGGAAGGTTCAACCGTCAAAGAGCGAGAGGCTGAGAAGGCGTGGAAAAAGGCTGACGAAATGGCACATTGCTATATGTTAGCCTCCATGTCTAATGTGCTCCAGTCAAAACATGAGCATATGGTTTCTGCATATGACATTAGTCAATCATTGGCTATTATGTTCACAGACAAGAGCCGGCCTGCAAAGCAGGAGGCTCTTCGAACAATAATAAACACTAAGATGGCTGAGGGAACATCAGTCCGAGAGTATATACTCAAGATGATTGTTGCTTTCGAGGAGGCAAAAATCTTAGGGGCTGTCATTGACCCCGAGAGCCAAGTGGACATGGTTCTCGAACTAAGAAAACCAAAGGGTAAGTGCTTCAAATGTGGGAATAAGGGACACTGAAAAAATGAGTGTCCAGATCTTCAAGCTAAGAAAAACCCCACAGGTAATGTTTTCTATCTAGAGTCTATATTAATGGTAGGATCAACTTCCACTTGGATTGTTGATTCAGGAGCCATTGATCATATCTGTAATTCCTTGCAGGGGTTTAGAAAGATTAGAAAACTCAAAAAGGGTGAACATGGGTTACGCGTGGGTAATAGAGCACAAGTCTGAGCCCTTGCAGTGGGAGAGCTGAATCTTATTTTTGAATGTAATAAGATAGTGGTTTTAAAAGATATTTTATATGTACCTGGTTTTCATCAGAATAAGATTTCAGTTGCAAAACTAATAAATCAAGGGTATTCTATATCTTTCCATTCTGATATTTCTATCAGTAGAGATGGAGAAATTTTATGTACTAGGCACATGTATGGAAATCTATTCTTTTTAAACCCTATTAACAACCAATCAAATAACGCTCAGTCTGAACCTTTAACTAAGAAGAGAAATACCAATATCAATGATTCATACCTTTGGCATCTAAGTTTGGGTCATATTAACTCAACCAGGATTCAGAGGCTAATCCATGATAGGCCTTTGGGCTCATTGAGATTGGAAAGTTAGCCTCAGTGTGAATCCTGCCTGATGGGAAAAATGACCAAAAGGTCATTTACACCAAAGGCGGATAGAGCCAAGGAGGTGTTGAATCTTATTCACACTGATGTGTGTGGTCCATTGTCTACACCAGTTAGAGGAGGTTTTGAGTACTTCATCACTTTCGTGGATGATTGTACAAGGTATGGTTACATTTATCGAATGAGACGCAAGTCTGACTCTTTTCACAAGTTCAAGGAGTTTAAGGCTGAAGTGAAGCATCGGACAGGTAAATTAATCAAAACCTTACGATCGGATCGTGGTGGAGAGTACCTCCTAGGTAAATTCAAGGACTACATGGTACATCATGGGATACTATCCCAGCTTTCTGCGCCGGGAATACCCTAGCAGAACGGAGTAGCTGAGAAAAGGAACAGGACATTGATGGAAATGGTCCGAAGTATGATGTCTCATGCTACTTTTCCAGTGTCCTTTTGGGGATATGCATTGGAGACAACGGCATATATTCTGAACTTGGTGCATTCCAAGTTAGTACCTAGGACTCCCTATGAGATGTGGACTGAGCGTAAGCCAAGTCTGAATCATCTCAGGATTTGGGATTGTCTAGCTTATATACTGGTCAAGGGAGACAAGTTGGAACCAAGATCAGAATTATACTATTTTGTTGGGTATCCAAAAGGGACAAAAGGAAGTTACTTTTATCATCCTAAGGAGCAAAAGGTACTAGTCAGTATCAATGCTAGATACTTGGAAGATGATCAAAGTACTTTCACTAAAGGTTTAAAAGGTTAGAACTTGAGGAGAAGTTATCTTCGGAATCAACTTCTTCTGACCCGATTGTGGAACAAGAAGAGGCATAGCCTCAAAAGCCTGTACAAATGGAGTCTCATCGTAGTGGGAGAGTGTCTAGGGTTTCGGATAAATAGACTGGAGAAGCCTTTAAGCTGGTCTCCGACCATCAGGAACAAGACCCCACTAGATATGAGGAGGCTATTGCTGATGCTGATGCAAATCTATAACATGAAGCAATGAAAGCCGAGATTGAGTCTATGTACCTCAATCAGGTTTGGGATCTTGTAGCTTCACCTGAAGGGATAAAACCCATTAGGTGCAAGTGGGTATACAAGAGAAAGAGGGGAGCGGATGGGAAGGTGAAAACCTTCAAAGTTAAGCTGTGGCGAAAGGGTATACTCAGAAAGAGGGAATCGACTATGAAGAAACTTTTTCCCCGGTAGCCATGCTTAAATCCATCCGTATCCTCCTTGCCATCGCATGTCACTATGACTACGAGATATGGCAAATGGATGTCAATACGGCATTCTTAAATGGCCATCTTAGCGAAGAAATCTATATGTCCCAGCCGGAAGGCTTCATTGCTGAAGGCCAGGAACATATGGTTTGCAGGCTTAAGGAGTCCATTTATGGACTTAAGCAGGTATCGAGAGTATGGAACATTCATTTTGATGAGACTGTAAAGTCTTATGATTTTATTCAAAACGAAGATGAACCATGTGTGTATAGGAAACTTGAAGGCATTAATGTGATTTTTCTTATCTTGTATGTGGATGACATTCTACTCATTGGAAATGATGTAGGGACATTATCGTCTACAAAGGTTTGGCTGTCTAGTCAATTCAGTATGAAGGACTTGGGAGAAGGCAGCTACATTCTTGGGATTAGGCTTCTTAGAAATAGGAACCAGAGAATGTTAGGATTATCCTAAGCAACATACACTGACAAGATGCTGGCCAAGTACAGCATGGACTCATGCAAGGGAGCTCTAATCCCTTGCAGACATGGGTTGTCATTTTTTTCAAAGGACTGTCCTAAGTCTCAAGAAGAAAAGGATAAAATGAGTAGGATTCCCTACGCTTCGGCTGTGGGAAGTCTCATGTACGCCATGTTGTGTACTAGGCCGGATATTTACTTTGTCGTGGGCTTAGTTAGCAGATATCAGTCAAATCCTGGGGAGGTTCATTGGCAAGCTGTAAAGCATATTCTCAAGTACCTCAAGGGAATGAGAGATTATATGCTGGTTTACAGGGCTGATGATTTGGTTCTTACAGGATACACAGACTCAGACTTCCAGACGGATAAGGATAAGAGAAATCCACTAGTGGATTTGTCTTCACCTTGTCTGAAGGAGCAATTTCATGGAGGAGTATCAAGCAATCTTGTATTACTGACTCAACCATGGAAGCTGAGTATGTGGCAGCTTCGGAGGCATCCAAGGAAGTAGTCTGACTCCGGAAGTTCCTTACAAAACTTGGAGTCGTACCACATATGGACAAACCGATTGTGATGTATTGAGACAACACTGGAGTAGTATCGCAATCTAAGGAGCCTAGAAACCACAAGAAGGGGAAACACATCAAGAGGAAGTACCACCTAATCCGGGATTTCATCCAAAGACGGGAAGTCGTGGTGGAACATATTACTTTAGAAAATAATCTAGCAGATCCATTCACCAAGCCTTTGGCTGAAAAAGTCTTTAAGAGACACTTAGACGCCATAGGGGTAGGCACCTATGGACTTACCTAGTCTTAGAGTAAAAGTGGGAGATTGTTGTATTGTATGTCCTCTTAGACTAGGTTTCTGATGTAAAATCGAATATTTTAATAAAAGAATTTATTTTCAGAAATTATTTGTGAATATATTTTTTGTTTGTGCACAATTTTCGTTTGGAACAGAGCCATTGTATTTAAATAAGTGATCCATGTGAATGGTGGTCTTTCACAATGAGGTATAGATCATGGGTTATTTAACACATAAACATTTGTCCTTAACCTATTGATGAGAATGGGAATCTCATCATGTTTAAGTTATTATGTTATGAATTCCAAATGGGGAATGGCTTACCTTTAGTCAGTGAGTAGTTTACTCACTTCATGACATAAGCGTATTACAAATATGTAGGACAGGATCTGTAGTAGTGGTTTCTAAAAGTACTATATGATAGAAACCTAGACTACTACTGCTACAGCGTGGACTAATACTCTACGACTTGAGTATGAGTTGGTGGTCTGACGAAACTGGAAGCATATGCTTTGATATGCTATAGTTGAGGTTCTATAGTAGAACCAATATACTTGTGTATTGGGTATATATGGCTAGTTAGTTAAGACAAACTTGTATAAGATAGTTTCTACACTATATCGCCCCTTGTGGTTGTCCGAATGGTCTAAAATGTCCAGGGCCCTGGGAAACATGACTCGAATGTTTGCTTTAGGGTAGCTCCCTTGGAAAGCGGAAACACTCCAGGAAGTCGTGGATCATTGGACTAGAAGCCTAAGGATGGTAGATGTCATTTAGAGGGGTGTTAGTACACTTCTTCCTCTCTAAATGTACGGCGATGTGTAGAGGGATATTTTAGTCATTTCACCTGTAGGTCAGAGACTTTGCTAATGTAGCATTCTCATTGGGGTCAATATTTCCTTATGATGAGATTAGAAAATATTTAAAATGAAAAATACAGCTATTTATATAGCATGGGTATTTTGGTCATTTTAGCAGTCAAGGCGAAGTGTCTTTTTGGTCCTCGGAATAGCCCGTAAGTCCTGATTAATTTTGGGTTGATGAATTGATCTCAGTTCAAGAGGATTTTATTTTATTTTATTTTATTCAGGATGTCTAATTTATTATTAGATTGGAATAAAATAAATAAATAAAATAAAATAAAATTAAGAGTTGAGAGAAATTAATTTTCTGGTTTATTTGGTTAATTAATTATTCAGGGCCTAGGTCCAGTTTGAATAATTAGGAAATTAACCTGGGCTTAAACTAAGGGAAAATAATTAATGATTAATTATTTATTGGGTTATTTATATAAGCCCAGGAAATAAATAATTAAAGATTAATTATTTTGGTTCATTTGGGCTCATTAATTATTTATTGGGTTATTTCTATAAGTCCAGAAAATAAATAATTAATGTTTATTATTTTGGACCTTTTGGGTCCAAGAAAAATAATAAATATTATTTCGGTCTAATAGCTTGGACCGTTGGGTTTTTTTCAGATACGGTTCAGATGAGTTTAGAGTTAACCCAAACTTATTCTTAGGATAACATTCGGGTGTTTGAAATATGATATCCCGTGGATATGTTTATCAGATATTGGAGACCTAGTTTTGGCTAACAATAAAACAAGACTCTGGTAGATAGAAAACCCTAATTTTCCCTAGCTTTTCTCTCTAGCCTCACGTAGGACTCCCAGAGGTTTCTCTGTTGACAAAAGCTCTCTCTTTCGTGAGTTTTGTGCGGCCTCTTGTTCTTGTTTCTTTGCTAACTAATAGCAAGAGAACCAAGGAGATTTAAGACCATTCTTCTTCACTGTTGTGTTCATCGACTAGAAGTTGGGCAGTGGCATATTCTGAGAGCTGAAAAGCTTGGCGTTCATGCAAACAAGGCGAAGTAGGAGGCTAGCGGGTTATCAACTGGAAGCTTCTTCAAGTGGGCAAGGCGAAGCTATTCCCGTCGTTCAATCCACTCCTACTCAACCTAGTAGGTTTAAAGTGCGCAAAGGTATGATCTTAACGCTTTCGTGCGGCCATTAAGGCTTGTGTTTTTTTTTCTCTATTTTTTTTCCTGTGACGCATGCTCCCCTATTTTTCCTTGCCTTCATGGCTACCGGGGAAAAGGTTTCCTCATAATCAATTTCCTCCTTCTGAGTATACCCTTTCGCTACAAGTCTAGCTTTGAAGGTTTCCACCTTCCCATCTACTCCCCTCTTTCTCTTGTATACCCACTTACACCCTATAGGTTTTATCCCTTTAAGTGAAACTATAAATCCTAAACCTGATTGAGATACATAGAATCAATCTCGATTTTCATTGCTTAATGCCACAGATTTGCATTGCCATCAGTAATAGCCTCCTCGTATCTACTAGGGTCTTGTTCCTGATGGTCGGAGACTAGCTCGAAAGCTTCTCCAGTCCATCTCTCCGAAACTCTAGACTCTCCCCCACTACAACGAGGCTATATGTATAGGCTCTTGAGGCTGTGCCTCTTCTTGTTCCACAATCGGGTCAGAAGAAGTTGCTTCCAAAGATAACTTCTCCTCAAGTTCTAGCCTAATTGAACCTTTCGTAGAAGTACTTTTACCATCCTCTAAGTATCTAGCATTGGTATTAACTAGTACTTTATGCTCCTTAGGATGATAAAAGTAACCACCCTTTGTCCCTTTTGGATACCCAACAAAATAGCATAATTCTGATCTTAGTTCCAACTTATCTCTCTTGACTAGTACATAAGCTGGACAACCCCATTTCCTGAAATGATTCAGACTTGGCTTACGCCCAGTCCACATCTCATAGGGAGTCCTAGGTATTGACTTGGAAGGCACCAAGTTCAGAATATATGCCACTGTTTCCAAGGCATATCCTCAAAAAGACACTGGAAGAGTACCATAAAACATCATGCTTCGGACCATTTCCATCAATGTCCTGTTCCTTCTCTCAGTTACTCCGTTCTGCTGGGGCGTCCTCATCGCAGAGAGTTGGGATACTATCCCATGATGTACCATGTAGTCCTTGAATTCACCAAGGAGGTACTCTCCACCATGATCCAATCATAAGGTCTTGATCAATTTACCTCTTACTTATGGCATTGTCGTTTGGGCCATGTAAACGAAAATCGTGTTTCTAAGTTACACAAGCTTGATGACTTAGGGTCATTTGATTATTAATCATATGGCACATGTGAGTCTTGTTTACTAGACAAAATGATTAAAATTCCTTTTCCAGGAAAAGGAGAATGGGCCAAGAAGTTATTAGAACTTATACATTCTGATGTATGTGGCCCAATGTCAATACAAGCAAGAGGAGGTTATAACTATTTCATAACATTTATCGATGATTTCTCACGATAAGGATATTTATATTTAATGAAATACAAATCTGAGGCCTTTGAAAGGTTCAAAGACTTCAAGAATGATATAGAGAAACAACTTGGCAAAAGTATTAAGATTCTAAAATCTTATCGAAGAGGAGAATACTTGAGCCAAGAGTTTTTGAGTTATCTTAGAGATAATGGAATATTATCTCAATGGACTCCACCACATACACCTCAATATAACGGTGTATCTACGAAAAGGAATCGAACCCTTCTAGATATGGTACAGACCATGATGGTTTCTACAGACTTACCAAAATCGTTTTGGGGTATGCACTAGAGACTTCTGTTTATATACTAAACAGTGTTCCGGCAAAATCAGTTGATACTACCCCATTTGAAATGTTCTTTGGTAAGAAACTAAAATTATCCCATTTGCGAGTATGGGGTTGTCCTACCTTTGTTAAAAGGCCACAGTCAGACAAACTTGATAGTAAGTCTGACAAATATTTATTTATTGGATATTCGAAAGAATCTTTCAGATATTATTTCTTCCTATCCTGTGAAAACAAATTGTTTGTTTCAAAGCATGCCGTTTTCTTAGAGAATGAGCACATGCTCAAAGGGGACAGTGGGAGTAAGATTGAACTTAGTGAAGTTTATGAAGATCAAACAAACGAGGATTAACCGTCTAACCCCACATCTATTGAGAGAATAGATGAACCTTCTAATACACAAGAACCTCGTAGATCTAGTAGGATACGTGTGGCACCTAAGAGATATGGATTTCTCATTAGTAACCATAATGACGTATTGCTTATAGATGAAGATGAGCCTACTATCTACAAGGATGTTCTAAACAGTTCAGAATCTGGAAAATGGCTTGAGGCCATGAAGTCAAACATGGATTTTATGTACGAAAACCAAGTATGGACTTTGGTTGATCTACCCAAAGGAATTAAACATATTGGGTGCAAGTGGATTTTCAAGAAGAAAACGGACATGGATGGTAACTTTGTTACCTATAAAGCACGTCTAGTGGCAAAGGGTTATTGTCAACAACATAGTATTGATTATGATGAAACCTTCTCGCCAGTAGCCATATTAAAATCCATCAGTATGCTTTTAGCCATTGCTGCTC
This sequence comes from Voacanga thouarsii, assembly GCA_026120185.1. Lineage (NCBI taxonomy): Eukaryota > Viridiplantae > Streptophyta > Magnoliopsida > Gentianales > Apocynaceae > Voacanga > Voacanga thouarsii. The sequence continues at coordinate 5,335,275 of JANUWF010001255.1, read as the reverse complement.
ATCATGATTATGAGATTTGGCAAATGGATATGAAAATGGCTTTCCTAAATGGAAATCTGACTGAGGAAGTGTATATAACACAACCTGAGCGTTTCACATCCAATGATAGCACAAAGATGTGCAAGCTGCAAAGGTCTATTTATGGACTTAAGCAAGCTTTTAGGAGTTGGAACATCCGTTTTGATGAAACAATCAAAGAGTTTGGTTTCATTCAAAACTTGGATGAGCCTTGTATATACAAGAAGGTTAGTAGGAGTGTAATCGTTTTCTTATTACTTTATGTAGATGACATATTGCTAACGGGAAATGATATACCTGTCTTGCAAACGGTTAAAGTTTGGTTGTCCAAACAATTCTACATGAAAGACCTTGGAGAAACAACCTATATTCTCAGAATAAGAATCTATAGAGATAGATCCAAAAGGTTGCTAGGTCTTTCACAGTCTACATACATAGATAAAGTGCTAAAGAGGTTTAGCATGGATCAATTTAAAAAGGGATTCTTACCCATGTCACATGGTGTAAGCCCTTCAAAGTCGATGTCTCCCAAGACACAAGTTGAAAAGGATCACATGAGTAAGATTCCAAATGCCTCGGCAATTGGATTTATCAAGCACGCTATGATATGTACTAGGCCCGATGTATCTTGTACTCTCAGTTTGACGAGTAGATACCAATCTGACCCTGATGAGGGTCATTGGGCAGTTGTAAAGAACATTCTTAAGTATTTAAGAAGGACTAAGGATATGTTCTTAGTATATGGAGAAGGTGATTTGAAAATAAACGGGTATACTGATGCCAGTTTTCACTCTGACAAAGATGATTTCAAATCACAATCTGGCTACGTGTTTACGTTGTGCGAAGGGGCAATAAGTTGGAAAAGTTCCAAATAAGAGACTATTGCCAACTCTACAACAGAAGCAGAGTATATAGCCGCTTCTGAAGCAGCTAAGGAAATAAAGATAGAGAGAATTCCCACGGATGAGAATATTGCTGACCCGCTAACAAAAGCACTATCTCAAAAGAAATATGATTGTCATGTTGAGTCATTCAGTATTAGATACATGAATGATTAACTCTAGTGCAAGTGGGAGTTTGTCAGTGTTGTGCCCTAGAGGCAATCACTTGTACATTGTATATGATACATTTTATTTTAATAAAAGGCATTATTTATCTTACAGTATCTTTGTTTACTTTTAAGTAATATAATTGTTCAATAAAGTCCCTAGTACAACACTGTGTTAAGAAAATCATGATAGAGATCATGATATGAGATTTCTACTACACTGTAAAGTGTTAGTACTTAAATAGTCCCTAGTTGTAGTATTAATGAGACAAGACATCATTAATACGTTAAGACTAGCATGTGTTAGACTTCCTGATTTAATCAGGCGGTGGTTCTCATATCCGTGAGTATTGAGATACTCAAAGTTAATACATGGATGCTTGTTAATGGAACAAGTTCATTGGATGACCTAACTTTGAGATAATCACATGGAAAACTATTTAGTGCCAATGATATAATCTCAATATAGTAAACGTGTAAGTATCCTTAGACTTGAGATCTCTAAGGTACTTTGTTTGCTAAGCATTGTACTTTGATTCTAATCTTTGAAGCTCGATCGAGGGCCGCCTATGGAATGGATATTGGGTACATTGTGAGGTAAACGAAAGTAGTTGAGAGGGTCAATAAAGAATTCACCACTCCTAATAGTAGGGGCGAATATCTCACAACCACTTATATGAATTACTACTCAAGAAGCCCTTAGCCAAGGCGATTGTGTATTGAAAATAGTTCCAATTGATACACATCTAAAAAAGTGGGTTCCTGGTACAAGTACTATTGCATTCGGGCCAAAATTGATTCTGGAGGGAGTTGGCACTAATTCTGTATTTCAAATCTAATGAGATATTGTATGGTGAAAGGAGTTAATTGCACTGAAGTTTATTATTAAAGGGTTCATGTCAAGCCACTTAACTTCCTAAACTCTTGGGTGGTCATGATGTGTTGCTAGATATCACTCATGATTTGGGAATATGGGTTTATTAATTGATAAATTAATAAACCAATCCTTATTAGAATTAATATGATTAATTCTAATTAATTATGGATTATTAATCTCAAAGACGTTTAGATTAATTCATGTTCTCTACCAATTGAGTGGGAAACCTAATAGGTCACACACAATAGAGGATTATATACTCAAGATGTTATTGGATAACATGGTGGGGTTAATTGAGAGAAAGAGAAGTTATCGTGGACAAATTATAATTAGTTATAATTTGTGGTCTAAATTGTAATTGTGAGAACTTGTTGTTTCTAATTACAATTAGGAAATTCTAACTGTTTTAGAATTCAGGGATAGAGGATTTTTCAGCAAGTATTTCGAGTAATATATAGAAGGGACACGAAACCCTAGCGACACACAACATATGAAATCTCCAACCTTAGACACACAACCAACGTTCTTCTCTCTCTCTCTCTCTCTCATTGCTCTTGAAGCAAACAACCTTAGCTGCCATCTTTTTCTACTAGTACAGGAAATTTTAGTGCTTGAGTATTCCTCTGTGGGGATTATTGTTAAAGATAGTCACACACTGTGATTATAGTGATTAGACGTTCCACTATCGTGAAATTGGATCTAGAAGATTGCTTGATCGCGCCTTAACTTGAAGAGGAAATTTTTTGGTCTTCGAACGATCAAACAAAGGTAAAAAGATGCTACATTTATTATCTTTATGTCTTGTTTTCCACACATAGGCCGGTCTTGGGATGGTATCTCGTTTTATTCTTCCACTGCGCCGTATAGGATACGAGCCTGAGATCTCCAACAATATATATGTATGCATGTATGTATATGTATATAGATACATGTATGTATATATACATGTACATACACACACACACACACACACATATATATATATATGTATATGTATATATATATATATATATACATATATATATATATATATATATATACATGTGTATATATGTATATGTATATACATATATATGTCATATATACATATACATATATACACATGTATATATATATATATATATATATATATATATATATATATATATATCATATGTATATTCATTTCTTGGTCAGTCTTTTAATGAGGCAATTTCCTCTAGAATGGAACATGTTTTTTTTTTTTTTCCTTCACTAGATTTTTGTCCCATTGAGTTTTTCCTAAAAAAGATTTTTAACGAGACATTTTGAGAGTTTGAAAATGAACATTCAAGGGGAAGTGTTATGAAATCGATAAATAGCTATTTATTTTTTGAAACTATCTATTTATCTTGAAGATAGATGTGACTGTTCAATTTTTGATATTATCTTTTTATCCAAAAGATAAATGCGGTTATTCATAGTTATCAATGGATAAGATAATTTTGTATTTATTAGATTCATTGTTTATAATTTAGAACGATGTATCTAAATCTCTATAAATAGGGGCTTTCTATAAATGAAAAGAATAATCAATTTGAATCTAAGCAATTCTTTATTTCTTTTTCTTATAATTTCTTTACTTTACAATTTTTTATATTTTATTTTCTAATTCTATTTTGAATCAAATCACAATAGATGGATAGTTCTCCTCGTTTTCATAAAGCAATTGCTTATGTTTTAGATAAGGATACAAAAAGGATTAATACTCCCAAACCCCTTCCCAAAAAAAAAAAAAAAGAAAAGTTTATCGCCTATATTCATTCAAATGATATTAATCATCCCAATCAAAATTATTGCCTAAATATGACTTATGCTTGTGGTTCATTTTATAGTTTTTTTTTTAATTACATTAAGGGATGGGGATTTGAAATGAACTTATAAATTAACGTCCAATAAAAAGTATTTTTGATTAAATTACCACATTATCACTTGATTGGTATATTATGTGTAAAGTGGGGAGAAAAGGAAAAATGAATGTTACGTGAACAATATGTACTTAATTTTGAACTAGATTTAGAATTTAAATGGGGATCAACAAAATGTGAATATATGGATCTTGAATGCATTCAATTATTGCCCAATTAAGTGTTTAAATTATTTGAGAAAATTGCAATATATTTACTCCAACACTCATGGAAAAGGAAATAAACATTTAGCTCTATATAGTGGGGAATTTAATTGAATATGTATTATTTCATACACATTTATATACCTTAAAGCATTTGAAAAAGAAATGAATATTATGCACTATCAATATGAATGAAAGCATTCTTGTGGTGATGCTTAAATGGTAAATTTGCCATTAGATGATTTTCTTCGAGACCTTGCATTTGTTTTGGCCTTTTGTTGTTTTCTTTGTTCATTGGTCCTGGAAAACAATATAATATTTGTTTATTTCTTACTTCTTTATCAATAAGATTTGTAGATCTCTAGTAATTTTGATATAGGTAGTTCTTCTACTACTTCCTTTTTCTTCGGTTGCAAACTTTATATCCTTTTAGGCTAAACTCCAAGGTCAACACTGCCTTTTTGGTAAGCTCTTTGCTGCAAGCAATTTATGAAATGTTTGGAAGCTCTACAATGCTATATGATATGATGGTTTTTCTCCTTTATCCTGGTGGTTGAAGGCAGCAAGACGTTCTTACTTTAAGTTAGGTCGTCACCTCTTTCCATACGTACCCAAATGTTTCTGCATTTTTCTCCCTTTCTCACTCTTGCATGAGTAGGAAAGGGATAGTCATGCACAATTTAAGTAAGTTCGTCTTAAAAGTGTACTTAAATTATAATATTGTGGGAATAATTTGTTTGCATTAAAAAAAATAAAAATAAGTGGGGACAAAAAGATATAATATAATGTTTTGTGAGTAGATAATATTTTTTAAAAAATAAAATTATTTAAATTGAAATTTTAGTTTAGATTAGGTGCCAATCTACCTATACCTTATACACAAGATTTTGTACTTAGGTACCCGACAAACATCTATAGAGAAGATTCTGTTATTTACTTTTTTTAAGAGAAAAATTATAAATAATTTTGCTAATTGGGATTCGAATTTTGTTTTTTCTTTCTTCCTTTTGCTTTGAATTTATTGTTCTTGTTTTTCTATAGGTGAAATAATACAAAATAAATAATCACAATTTGACAATACTAAAAAGGGGGGGGGGGAGGAGAAAAGCTATTGTAAGTTTTACAAATATAGTTGTTTTTTAAGAAGGAATACCAACCAAATGAAATATAAAATTAAAGTTTTTTATGTTGTGCTTGCATTTAACTAAACCATAGAGCGAATTTGGTGTACCCCTCAAATTGAAGCTACATTTCCCTCCATTCTCAAATTTCATTTCTGCGCGAGAATGCTTAATTTCTCTTTTACATTTATCGCTCCTTCTAAACCCTCATTTGCAGTATATAAACCTCCTAGATGTCAACATACTGACGTTGTTCTTGTTCCTATACTCTCTGCATATATTGAAGCCCATCGCTTCACCATGAAGTTATACGCATCTTCTTCAGAATCAAATAATTGCCTAACAATAGGTACTAAGTAAATTCTCGTTCTTGCATTATTTTCCATTAAAAGGAACTCACACACTTCAACCAAAAAAGAAAAATAAAAAAAATTAAAATACCTAAGTACTACCACAACCAAATTTTGTAATAGGGGACATGTACAATTTAATAATTCCAACCAAGAAGTGCTTATGTAACCCAAAAAAAAAAAATACTATTTTGGTCCAATTTAAAGAATTACAAAGACAAGAAAAATTAAAATATTGAATATATTGTAGAGTAGTACATGTAAAAATCTTCGCAAAAGAAAGCATCAGTCATATATACCATAATAGGTTAATATTACACATGACCTATGGACACATATTTTAATTATGGTGAAACATCTTTATTGAGGGAGCAATGTATGAATAGATTAACATATCTTAATTCAATATCACAAATATCAAAAGGAAAGTAATAAAAAATTAAATGGGGATGGATACCGTGTCAAATATTATGATTCGTATACAATCAGTGAGGCATGTATTGACATGGAAAGCAATCATATGAACATGACCGTGTACATTGTGTAATTCGTTCTCACAAGGATATGAACATAAATATTAACTTAAAACCCAAATTACATTGGAAGCATTTATTTAAAATAATATATTTAATTGCTACTGGAAGAGAACGAGAGTGATAGGAAAATTTTAAAGAAGAAAATCTTAATTGCAATTCTTTAAGGAGAAAAATACTATTAGCATTGAATATCAATAATCTTGTATGCAAGAAAGCTTCAATTTTTTAGTGCATAGGATGTTTTGTCCTACTCCCTCTTTCTCAGATTTTTTTACTCATTTTGTAGCAACAACACTATATTCCTTCAAATTTCAAAGCATTTTCAATTAGACTACCATTTATGGCACCGTGAGAAAATCTTTCATTTTTTAAAGACACAAGAGAGAAAGAGAGTGAAAACATTCCCATCACATATCAAGAAAGCTTCCATTTTTGTTTGTACTGCTTGGATTAATTTTGTAGGGGAAGTTTGGGCGAGATCTTCATAGTTGCAGAATTAGAAAAGTGGAGCTAAAGTATAAGTCATTGGGGGTCATGCTGCAACTAACTATACTGAAGCCATATTTTTAGCTCGGTTTTAGACAAAACGACGTCGTTTTGTTCTTTTTTTTTTTACGTGCAATGGAAACTGCCTTGTGCCTAGTGTCACGGTCTGTATCATGACGACCTAAGAACGAGCCAATACCCCAAGGGGTGACTAGTTCCAACAAGAGCCAACAGATGGCTAAGTGTGAAAACGGGCCCCAGTGTATGTAACCGAGGTGCTAGAGAGGTTAACCAGTGTCGAAACGAGCTATTAGGACTAAATGTGTCCAATAGATGAACGAATTGTTAGTGTTATGCCCTAGAGGCAATCACATATATTTTGTATATTGCATATTTATTCAATACTACAAGATATTCTTTATCTTTCAGTTTATTTTATTTATATTTTCGTGTGAATAAAACTGTTAAATAAAGTCCCAAGTGCAACACTGTATTAAAGAGATCATGATAGAGATTGTGATGTGAAGTTCCTACTACACTAGATAGTGTTTATACTTAAATTATCCTTAGTCATAGTATTAATGAGATATGATATCATTAATGTGTTAAGACTAGCACGTGTTATACTTCCTGATTTGATCAAACAGTGGTTCTCACATCCATGAGTATTATGATACCTAAAGTTAATACGTGGATGCTTGTTACTTGAACAAGTATATTGGATGACCTAGTTTTGAGATAATCACATGGATAACTATTTAGTGTCAGTGATAGAATCTCATTATAGCAAATGTGCAAGTATATTTAGACTTGAAATCTCCAAGGTACTTTGTTTGCTAAGCATTGTACTTTGATTCCGATCTCTAGAGTCACAACAAGATCGCTTATGGGATGAATATTGGGTACAACGTGAAGTAAATGAAAGTAATTGAGAGAATTAATAAAGGATTCACCAGTAGGAACGAATATCTTAAGGTCACTTGTAGGAATTATTACTCAATAAGTCATTGGCCAAGGCGACTATGTGTTGGTAATAGTTCCAATTGATACATATAATGAGTAATAAATTTTGGGAACAAGCACTAAAATATTCGGACTAGAATTAATTAATATTCTGGAGGGAGTTGGTACTAATTTCATACTCAAAATCGAATGAGATATTGTATGGTGAAATGAGTTTATTGCATTGAGGTTTGCTATTGAAAGGTTTATGTCAAACCGCTTGATTTTCTAAACTTTTGAGTGGTCATGATATACTGCTAGGTGCCACTCATGATATGCTAAATATGGATTTATTAATTAAAAATTTAAAAATTAATCATAATTAGAATTAATAAGTTGATTCTAACTATTAAGGATTATTAATTCTAAAGATATTTGGATTAATTCATATTTTGCTACCAATAGACTAGAAAACTTAATAGATCATACACAAAAGAGGATCAAGAACTCAAGATGTTCTTTGATAACATTACATGGTTAATTGTAAGAAGAAAAAGTTATTGTGATCAAATAATAATTAGTTATAATTTATGGGCTAAATTATAATTATGAAAACTTATGAGTTCTAATTATAATTAAGGAATTCCTATTTCTTTAGGAATTTGGAAACCATATGTATATGTATATAGACATACACATGCCACAGGTGTCTGGTGTGTGGTTTTTCAAAACACTTAGCACAAACACGATAAACATAGAAAGAAATAGTTTCTTCTGTGATCGTCCTCTTCTCTAATACTCTAGCTGCCACACCTTATCTTGCTAGGACCAGATTAAGGTAGCTCTTGAGATTCAGTCCTTGTGTGGATACTATTAGAGACAAACCAAAACTTGGTTTGTAGTGGCTGTGACCAACAGCCTTTATTGGAATTGCTGGATCACGCCGTGCCATCAAATTGCGAGAAAATTTTAATTTACAGAGGCAACACCAAAGGTATATTCTCTTATCTTTTCTCTAGTCCATACTCTGCATATGAGTTGATTCTTAGGTAGTTTTTGCAGGAACAAAAAATAGAGACGCTATGCATGCATGAAACAAAACCTAGAAAAACAAGAACACGGCACAGTGGAAGGTTAAAATTAATACCTTTACGTGTCCTTCTTTGGTTTGGCTGAGAAGATGAGGCACCGACCACGGGAGCAGCTACCTATCTCGACGACGATTCCAGTGAGAAACCAGCGATCCGTCGGCTTCTTCTTGGCATGTACGTGAAGTTTTTTACTTCTCAAAATATTCCTCCGCCTATCTATGTTGGTGAAACAACCTAGGCAAGGACTAGTCCTTTTTTATCCTTTGTTATTAGTTAGCAAATACAAGAAGATGAAAAAGAGAAAAAGAGCAAAACGAGAGAGAGAGAGACATAACAGAGACCAACTCTGGGTTTTTTTTCCTCTTCAACATCGTGAGTTGTCTTCTCTTTTTTCCTACTGTTCGACTCCTATTCACATCCCAGATAACACAACCCCGATGTTTTGATATTTCAAACATCCAGAGGTTATCAACAGAAGAGGTTTGGGTAATTTCCAACTCTTCTGTATCGTAAATAATAAAAATCCTTTAGTCCAAGTTATTGGGCCAAAATAATTTATTATTTTTCCTTGAGCCCAATGAACCTAAAAATAATAACCATTAATTATTTATTTTCTGGGCATATTAAAATAACACAATAAATAATTAATGAGTCCAAATAAATTAAAATAATTATTAAATCTTTTATTAACTAGTTTAAGCCCAGGTTAATTTTTTTAATTATTCAATCTGGGTTTAGGCCCTGAATAATTAATTAACCAATCAAACTAGATGATAAATTTAATTTCTCTCATTCCTTTTATTTTATTCCAATCAAAAAATAAATCAAACTTCCTGAATAAAATAAAATCATTTTCCATTGTGACCATTTCCTCGACCTAAAATAAATAGAACTTACGGACTATTTTGAGGACCAAAAAGACACATCGTCTTGGCTACTGAAATGACCAAAATACCATTACTATATAAATAGCTGTATTTTATATTTTAAATATTTCTTAATATCACTATAAGAAAATATTGACCCCAAGGACAATGTTGCGTTAGCTATGTCTCCAACCCACAGGTGAAATGATTAAAATATCCCTCTACATATCGTCGTTCATTTAGAAAGGAAAGAGTGTATTAACACCTCTCTAAACGACATCTACCATCCTTAGGCTTCTAGTCCAATGATCCACGACTTTTTGGAATATTCCAACTTTCCAAGGGAGCTACTCTAAATCCAATATCCAAGTCATGTTCCCCAGTGCCCTGAATAATTAGATCATTCGGACAACTACAAGGGGTGATATAGTGTAGACACTATCTTGTACAAGTCTATCTTGACTAACTAGTCACATATACCCAACATACAAGCATATTGGTCATTTTAAAGAACCTCAACTATAGTATATCAAAGCATACATTTCCAGCTTCGTCAGACCACCAACTTATACTCAAACTGTAGAGTATAAGTCCACGTTGTTGCAGTAGTAGTTTGGGTTTCTATCACTTAATACTTTTAGAAACTATTACTATAGGTTATGTTCTACGTATTCGAAATACGCTTGTATTATGAAATGAGTAGACTACTCATTGGTTAAAGGTAAGTCATTCCCTATTTGAAATTCATAACACAATAACCTTACCATGATGAGATTCTCATTCTCATCATCCGCGTAAAAACAGTAGTTTATACGTTAAGTATTCCATAGTCCATACATTATTGTGAAAGACCTCCATTTACATGAATCATTTACAAAACACAATAGGTCTTTTCTAATAAAAACGTGCACAAATATAAAGAAAATTTCACAAATAAATTCTGAGAAAAATACTTTTATTAATACAAGTAAAAAATACATCAGAAACCTAGTCTAAGAGGATATACATTCCAACAATCTCCCACTTCACTCTAAGAATAAGTAAGTCCATAGGCACCTACCCTTATGGTGTTTAAATGTCTTCTAAAGACCCTCTCTACTAAAGGCTTGGTGAAAAGATCTGCTAGATTATTCTCCAAGACAATCTGTTCTACCACGACTTCCCGTCTCTGGATGAAATCCTGGATCATGTGGTACTTCCTCTTTATGTACTTTCCCTTTTTGTGATTCCTTAGTTCTTTAGATTGTGAGACTGCATCAGTGTTGTCACAATACATCACAACCAGTTTATCCATGTGTGGCACCTCCAAATTTCAAAAGGAACTTCTCGAACCAAACTACTTCCTTAAATGCCTCCGAAACTGCCACATACTCAGCTTCCATGGTTGAGTTAGCAATGTAAGATTGCTTGATACTCCTCCATGAAATGGATCCTCCAGACAAGGTGAAGACATATCCACTAGTGAATTTTCTCTCATCCTTATCTGTCTGGAAGTCTGAGTCCGTATATCCTGTAGGAACCAAGTAGTGGCATACATGAGACTTCATATAGCCAAAGCATAGGGAATCATACTCATCCTATCTTTTTCTTTTTAAGACTTTGAACAGTCATTTGAAGAAAAAGATAACTCATGTCTGTAAAAGAGCAATGCCCCCTTGAATGAGTTCATGATGTACTTGGCCAACATCTTGTCAATGTATGTAGTTTAAGATAAACTTAACATTTTTTACTTTCTATTTCTAAGAAGCTTTATTCCGAGAATGTAACGAGCTTCACCCAAGTCTTTCATACTAAATTGACTAGATGGCCAAACCTTAGTAGATTACAGTGTTCCTACATCATTTCCAATTAGTAGAATATCATTCACATACAGGATAAGAAAAATCACATTTATGCCTTCTAATTTCCTATACACATATAGTTTATTCTCATTTTGAATGAAATTGTAATACTTTACCGTTTTATCAAAATGAATGTTCCATACTCTGGATGCCTGCTTAAGTCCATAAATGGATTTCTTAAGTTTACAAATCATATGTTCTCGGCCTTTAGCAATAAAGTCTTCTGATTGGGACATATAGATGTCTTTACTAAGATGGCCATTTAAAAATGCCGTCTTAACATCCATTTGTCAATCTCATAGTCATAATGACATGCGATGGCAAAGAGGATGGAGATGGACTTAAGCATAGCTACTGAGGAAACCTTTTCCTAATAGTTGATCCCTTCTTTCTGAGTATACCCTTTCGCCACAAACCCAACTTTGAAGGTTTCCACCTTCCCATCTGCTCCCTTTTTCCTCTTATAAACCCACTTACACCTAATAGGTTTTATCCCTTCAAGTGAAGTTATAAGATCCCAAACCAGATTGAAGTATATAGACTCAATCTTAGCTTTCATTGCTTCATGTTATAGGTCTGCATCGGCATCAGCAATAGCCTCCTCATATCAAGTGGGATCTTGTTCCTAATGGTCAGAGACTAGGCCAAAAGCCTCTCCAGTCCATCTTTCTGGAACTCTAGATATCTTTCCACTATGATGAGGCTCCAATTGTATAGGTTCCTGAGGCTGTACCTCTTCTTGTTCTATAATCGGGTTAGGAGAAGTTAATTCAGAAGATAACTTCTCTTCGAGTTCCAACCTTGTTGAACCTTTAGTAGATGTACTATGTTCATCCTCCAAGTATCTAACATTAGTACTCACGTGTACTTTCTACTTCTTGGGATGATAAAAGTAACCATCATTTGTACCTTTTGGATACCCTACAAAATAACATAATTCTGATATTGGTTCTAACTTATCTCCCTTGATTAATACATAAGTTGGACAATCCCATATTTTGAGATGATTTAGACTTGGCTTACGCCCAATCCATATCTCATAGGGAGTCCTAGGTACTGACTTAGAAGGCACCAAGTTCAGAATATATGCCGCTATTTCTAGGGCATATCCCTAAAAAGATACTGGAAGAGTAGCATGAGACATCATGCTTCGGACCATTTCCATCAATGTCCTATTCCTTCTCTCAGCTACGCTATTCTACTGGGGTGTACACGACACAGAGAATTGGTATACTATCACATGATGTACCATGTAGTCCTTGAATTCACCAAGGAGATATTCTCCACCACGATTTGATCGTAAGATCTTGATTAACTTACTTTTTCGACGCTTTACTTCAGCCTTAAACTCTTTGAACTTATCAAAAGAGTCAGACTTACGCCTCATCAGGTAAACGTAATCATACCTTATACAATTATCTGTGAAAGTGATGAAATACTCAAACCCCCCCTTTTGCTAGCATAGATAAAGAACTACACACATCAGTGTGAACAAGACTCAATGCTTCTTTGACTCTATTCCCCTTTTGGGTGAAAAGCCTTTTGGTCATTTTCTTCATAAGATAGGATTCACATTGAGGCCACCTTTTCAATCTCAATGAGCCTAAAGGCTCATCATGGATTAACTTCTGAATCCTGGTTAAGTTAATGTGACCCAACCTTATATGCCAAAGATATGAGTCATTGATATTGGTCTTTCTCTTCCTATTTAAAGGTTTTGATTAAGTGTTATTCAATTGATTGTTAATAGGATTAATGAAGAATAGATTTTCATACATACACCTAGTATATATAACTTCTCCATTTATACTAATAGTAATACCAGAATAGAAAGAAACAGAATATCCTTGATTGATTAACTGAAACCAAATTTTGTCTAAAACCAGGAACAAATAAAATATCCTTCAAAATAACTATTCTATTACAATTAAAAATAAGTTCTAATTCTCCCGCAATAAGGGCCCAAACTTGTGCTCTATTTTTTACACGTAGTCGCCCTTCTGGAGTCTTCTAATCTTCCTAAACCCCTGCAAAGAGTTACAGATATGATAAGTGGCTCCTGAATCAACAATTCAAGTAAAAGTTGATCTAACCATTGATATAGACTCTAGATAGAGAATATTACCTGTGAAGTTTTTCTTGGCCTGAAAATCTGGACACTCCTTTTTCCAGTATCCCTTCTTCCCACACTTGAAGCATTTGCCCTTGGGTTTATCTTTGGACTGGGACTTGGGCTGATGCACTGTATTACCCTTCTTCTTCTTGAACTTTCTAGACTTGGACCCAATTCTCTATGAAAAAGCCATCATAGCTCTAGCCTGTGGCTTCATGACATTCTCTGTCATCTAGAGCTCCTTCATCAACTTAGTTAAACCTATGTTTAACTTGTTCATGCTGTAATTTAACTTAAATTGAGTGAATGAGCCCGACAAAGATTCGAGAACCATGACTACTTAGCTCTCAGGGTCAATAACAGCCTCCAAGACTTCTGCTTCCTCTAAAGTAGCAACCATCTTGAGCATATACTCTCTGACTGATACTCCTTTAGCCATCTTAGTGTTTATGATCATTCTAAGAGCCTCTTGTCTTGCGGGTCGGCTTTTATTCGCGAACATTGTGACTAGAGATGTACTAATATCATATGCAGTAGCCATGTGTTCGTGTTTGGACTATAGCACATTTGACATAGAGACTAACATATAGCATCGGGTAATTTTATCAGCCTTCTTTCATACTTTTTCAGCCTCACGCTCCTCAGTGGTGGAACCTTCCCCGATTACTGGGCAGGTCTCATATATAACATACTTATACTCTTCGGCTGTGAGTATTATGTTCAGGTTCATTTTCCAATCCACATAATTTGGACTCGTTAGCTTATTCTCACAGAGAATAATGACCAAGGGATTAAAGGAATCTTCACCAACCATTTCAGAAATTTTAAAAAATAAATAAAAGAAATTCTCAGTATTTGTCAAATAAAAAAAAATTTGTGCACTTTATCCTCATATTAAACTTGATAATAGCTAACTCCATTACTACTATCTTTAACATGATTAATTTAGCTCTTAAAAAAACTGACATAGCTTCTTGGGAAGATTAACAGTTTCCTAAGCTAAGTGTGTTAACGACCACAAATTAATTTTCCTTCTAGGCAATAATCTAGAAGATAACTCCATCGAGGGGACGGTATTTTTTTTCTCATTTTCTATAGATATACCTCGCACTATATCCTCCAATGTGAACCGACCGATCATAGTACGTGTCCCGGGTTATTAATTGCATACTTCCACCAGTTCTAGATCCTTGTGGTATCTCTATTCTATACGGGTTCACCCCCAGGGTGACGCGAGAAGACCTACGATCTCTAATGAGGATCATGATGAAAACCGTGAAGCTATTGGAACCCCTCTCCCACTTAGTTTTTTAAATAAAGAATTTCTTGAAAAAATATTATTTGAAAATTTTCCAATTAAGTTCTCCTTTAATTTAAAATAAAATGTTAAAATTCATTAAAAAAAATTATGTCAAGATTTATACCCTTTGAGAAATGTTTCCTCTTGGATTAATTTTATTTAAGTAAAAAACTTAATAATTTCAAAACTTTTCCATTTAAAAATTTCTAAAGATTTTGATCTCAAGGCTTTATTTGACATAAATAATTTTTTCTTTGCTAAAATAAATTAACATGACTTTTCATTTTAACTTACAAAAATTTTTAAATCCATAATATCGTTTATGTTAAGAATAAAAAACCTTTAGGAAAGTAACCAAGGATTAGTTTTTATTTAAGTTAAAATAACCATTTAATTTAAAAAATATTTTTCCTTATCAAATAAAATTTTACAAAGACTTTGGTCTTTGAGAAAAGTGCACACAAGACTCAAAATAATTAGTATGCTAGAAAACTGTAAACCTTTTCATACTTTTCTATTTTTTAATCTTAAGTGCCCAAATAAAAGAATTAAACACATTAATTAAATTAATTAATGATCTTGTTTAATCTTAATATCTTTTACTATTATTTTTCATTCAAAATATTCAATGAATATTAACTATTGCAATAAAAATAACTTTGTCTGGTATAAGACAAAAAACTAAAAAAATAAAAATTCTAGTCCAATGCACCCACTATACTGGATCATGGCCCATGGAAAGACCCATGGACCACGGTCGGCGGGCAGGTGCCCGCGACCTAGGCGCTTGATGCAGTAGCTTCCGTGAGGAAGCTTCCTCGCACGTGCCTAGTGATGGACAAAACGCAGCACAGGAAGCATGGACGGGAAAACAGAGATAAAAAAAAAAAATTAAACGCGGGCCATAAAGGCCATGCGGAAGCGTGAAGATCATACCTTTGTGCTCCTTAACCCTTCTAGGTTGAGTAAGAGCGGATTGAACGACTGGAATCGCCTCGCTTTGCACAGTTGAAGGAGTTTCCGGTTGAACACCCGCTAGCCTTCGACTGCGTCTTGTTTGCATTAACGCTTAGCTCTCCAGCTCTCGGGATATTCCTCAACCTACCCTCTAGTCGGTGAACACTATGGTGAAGAGGAAGGGTCTCAATTCTCCTTGGTTCGTTCGCTATTGATTAGCAAAGAACAAGAGAAAAACAAGAAGAATGAGAGAGTTTTGTGAGAGAGAGAGAGAGAGACTCACGTGAGTCTTGCTTGGGAAGGGAAAAATTCGAGTTTTTTTTCCTTTCAAAGAGTTGTTTATGTTTTTAGCCAAAATTAGGTCTCTCAATCTCTGATAAACATATCCCCGGGATTTCAAAATATCCGGATGTTATCCTGAGAAACAATTTGGCCTAACATTAAACTCCTCTTAACCGTATCTGGAAAAACCCTAAGGTCCAAGCTATTGGGCCAGATAAATATTTATTATTTTTCTTGGACCCAAAAGGCCCAAAATAATAAATATTAATTATTTATTTTCTGGGCTTACATAAGTAACCCAATAAATAATTAATGAGCCCAAATGAACTATAATAATTAATCTCTAATTATTTATTTCTTGGGCCTACATAAATAACCCAATAAATAATTAAACATTAATTATTTCCCCTAGTTTAAGCCCAGGTTAATTTCTTAATTATTCATACTGGACCTAGGCCCTGAATAATTAATTAACCAAATAAACTAGATAATTAATTTCTCTCAACTCCTATTTTATTTATTTATTTATTTATTTTATTCCAGTCCAATAATAAATTAGACTTCCTGAATAAAATAAAATAAAACAAAATAAAATAAAATCCTCTTCAACTGAGACCAATTCCTCATCCCAAAAATAGTTAGGACTTACGGGCTATCCCGAGGACCAAAAAGACACATCGCCTTGGTCGCTAAAATGACCAAAATACCCCTGCTATAAAAATAGCTGTATTTTGCATTTTAAATATTTCCTAATATCACCATAAGGAAATATTGACCCCAAGGACAATGCTGCGTTAGCAAAGTCTCCGACCTACAGGTGAAATGACTAAAATATCCCTCTACACATCGCCGTACATTTAGAGAGGAAGAAGTGTACTAACACCCTCTAAATGACATCTACCATCCTTAGGCTTCTAGTCCAATGATCCACGACTTCTCGGAGTGTTTCCGCTTTCCAAGGGAGCTACCCTAAAGCAAACATCCAAGTCATGTTTCCCAGGGTCCTGGATAATTTAGACCATTCGGACAACCACAAGGGGCGATATAGTGCGAAACTATCTTGTATAAGTCTGTCTTAACTAACTAGTCACACATACCCAACATGCAAGTATATTGGCCCTACTATAGAACCTCAACTATAGCAAATCAAAGTATATGCTTCCAGCTTCGCTGGACCACCAACTCATACTCAAGTCGTAGAGTACCGGTCCACGCCGTAGCGGTAGTAGTCTAGGTTTCTACCATATAGTACTTTGAGAAACCACTACTACAGTCTCGTTCTACGTATTCGAAATACGCTTATGTCATGAAGTGAGTGAACTACCCACTGGCTAAAGGTAAGCCATTCCCCATTTGGAATTCATAACATAATAACCTAAACATGATGAGGTTCCCAGTCTCATCAATAGGTTAAGAACAAATGTTTATGTGTTAAATAACCCGTGATCCATACCTTACTGTGAAAGACCACCATTCACATGGATCACTTATTTAAACACAATGGGTCTGTTCCAAACGAAAATCGTGCACAAACAAAAAGTAAATTCACAAACAATTTCTGAAAATAAATTCTTTTATTAAACAATTCGATTTTACATCAGAAACATAGTCTAAGAGGGCATACAATCCAACACCTAGAGCCGAGGAAATGCTCGGACCCGGCTGCAGCTTCAAGCCACAGCTGGCCTGGGCGTCCTCAACTCCCCTCACATTGAGGGTCCGGCTCGGCTTGGCTTGCGGTTCGGTCCTGTTGGAATGTATACCTTCTAGACTAAGTTTCTGATGTAATTATTGAATTTATCAATAAAAGAATTTATTTTCAAAATTTATTTGTGAATTTATATTTTATTCATGCATGATTTGTATTTGAAAAAAACCCATTGTATTTAAGTAAGTAATCCATGTAAATGATGATCTTTCACAGTAAGGTATGGATCATGAGTTACTTAACACATAAATATTTATTCTTAACCGATTGATAAGAATAGAAATCTCATCATATTTAGGTTATTGTGTTATGAATTCCAATTGAAGAATGGCTTATCTTTAGTTAATAAGTAGTCCACTCATTTCATAGTATGAGCATATTTCGAATACGTAGAATAGGACATGTAATAGTGGTTTCTAAAAGTACTATTTAGAAGAAACCCGACTATTATTGCTATAGCATGAACTAATACTCTACCGCTTGAGTATGAGTTGGTGGTCTGACGAAGATGGAAGCATGTACTTTAACATACTGTAGTTGAGGTTCTTTTGTAGAGACGATATGCTTGTATGTTGGGTATATGTGACTAGTTAGTTAAGACAAATTTATACAAGATAGCTTCTACTCTATATCGTCCATTGTGGCTATTCAAATAATCTAAATATCTAAGGCCCTATGGAACATGATTTGGATGTTTACTTTAGGATAACTCCCATAGAAAGTGGAAATATTGCAGGAGTTGTGGTTCATTGGACTAGAGGTCTAAAGATGTTAGATGTCTTTTAGAGATGTGTTAATATACTCCTCCTCTCTAAATGTACAGCGATGCGTATAAGGATATTTTAGTCATTACACTTGTAGGTCGGAGACTTTGCTAACGCAGCATTATCCTTGAAGTCAATATTTTCTTTTGGTGATATTAGGAAATATTTAAAATGTAAAATACGGCTATTTATATAGTATGGGTATTTTGGTCATTTTAGTAGCCAAGACGATGTATCTTTTGATCCCTGAACTAGCCCTTAAGTCTTGATAGATTTAGATTAAGGAATTGATTTTGATAATTATGGGTTTTATTTTATTTTATTTTATTTAAGTAGTCTAATTTATTATTGAATTAGAATAAAATAAAAGGCCCAAGGAAAAGTATATATTTTATCTAGTTTAATTGGTTAATTAATTATTCAGGACTCAAGGCTCAAATTGAATAATTAGAAAATTAACCTAGGTATAAACTAGATAAAATGCATAATATTTTATATTAGTCTATTTGGGCTTGCTAATTATTTATTGGGTTATTTTATAAAATCTATAAAATAAATAATTGAGGCTTATTATTTATGGGTGTTCAAACCCCCAAGAGTAAATAATTTTATCTGGCCCAATGAATGAAACCAAAGGTAAAATAAAAGATAAAAAAATAACACGGGATGGATCCCATATTGTTTGGCATGAGAGGATAACAAAAAGCATAATGTTTTTGTTTCACTCTCTTGGTCTCTCTTTGGGATTGAATGAAATAGAACCAAGACCATTTTTCTTGAAACTGATCAAAGCTTTCACCGGCTAAAAAAGGGACATATTTCGGAAGCTCAAAAGCTTCGCGTGAATGAGACGAAGCCGACTTTTACAAGGACGTGATCCAGAACCAAGCATACCAGGAACAACCAGGAGTGTTGCAGAAATTACTGGAACAAATTTTTCATAGCTAAACAACTCAAAAGTATAGTTTTGTTACTTCCGCTACTACATGTTGCATGCTGCTATGATTCATTTTTGCCATATTAACCTTCAAGTGGTATCAAAGCCATAGTTTGACAAATATAGGAAGCATGCTAGGCTTAACTAAAATAAAAAAAAATATTTGTTTTGGATGTGTTCTATGAACTTTCGCTGTTTATGGTATAGGATAGATAGCTTTGTAAGTTTCATCGTTGAGACATAAGCTTCTGTAATTTACTGCTTTCTTAGATGAAACGTGTAAGTCTACTGTTTTTAAGGGCATAGACACTTGTTAAGTGCTTTTATATATTGTCTGGATGAAAGAATTAGAAGAGTTAATGCAAAAACGTAAAAGAAAAATCGCAGAAAATGTTAGAAAAGATGACACTATTCATCGTCGCGCCGAGCCGAGCCGCTGCTTGATTGTGAGTGGAGCCGACCGAGCCACTGCTTGGAGCAGCAGTTGGGCTGACACGCGAGGAAAGCTTCCTCGCGGAAGCTTCTGGTTTCCTCGCGGCGCGCGAGGAAGCCTTTCTTGCGGAAGAGCCTCTTCCGCGAGGTTTGCAAATTGGTTCTATGCCAATTTCGGTCATCAATTTTAACAGGGCTTGGTGGGTCATGGGGCAGCTCCTCGGGCGGGTTGCGGGCACCCGCCCGGATCGCGGTCCATGGGTTTTTCCTATGGGCCATGATCCAATGTAGTAGGTGCACTGAACCATCAATAAAAAAATAAAAATAATTTTTTATTTTTGATTTCATACCATGTGAAATTATTTTTATTACAATAGTTAATATTCTTTGAATATTTTGCATGAAAAATAATAGTAAAGAAAATTTAGGATTAAACAAGATTATTAATTAATTAATGTGTTTAATTCTTTTATTTGGACACTTAGGTTAAAAGAATAGAAAAGCATGAAAACGTTTACAGTTTTTTAGCAAGTTTATTTCTTTTTGTACCCTATGTGCGCGTTTTCTCAAAGACCAAAATCTTTGAGAATTTTTGACAAAGAAAAATATTTTTCTTAAATTAAATAGTTAATTTTAATTCGAATAAAAATTAATTCTTGGTTATTTTCTCAAAAGATTTTATCCTTGACATAAAAATATTTTGGATATAGATATTTTTGTGAATTAAAATAGAAAATTATTTTGATTTATTTTTAACAAGAAAAACTATTTTTATCAAATTAAACTTGAGATCAAAATCTCTCGAAAGTTTTATTAAAAATTTTTGGAATTATTAAGTTAATTAACTTAAATAAAATTAATCCATAAAAATTTTCTCAAAGGGTATAAACATTGACATAGAAATTTTTATGAGTTTAGATATTTTATTTTTGAGTTAAAAGAAAACTTTATTGAAATATTCAAATGATATTTTCCAAGAAAACCCTTATTTTAAAATATTAAGTGTGAGAGGAGTTTCAACAGCCCCACGGCTTCCATTATGATCCTTATTAGAGATCGTAAGTCCCCTCGCGTCACCCTGGAAGTGAATCCGTATAGAATAGGGATACCATAAGGAGTTAGAACTAATGGATGGATATAATTAATAACCTGGGATACATGCTATGATCGGCCAGCCCATGTTAGACGTTATAATGCGAGGAATGTCCATAGGAAATAAGAAGAAACGGTCATCCAACGATGGAGTTATCTTCTAGATCATTTCCTAAAAGGGAAATTAATTTGTTTTGGTTAATACACTTAGCTCAGAAAACTGTTAATCTTCCCAAGAAGTTATGTCAGTTTTCTTAAGAGTCAAATTAATCATATTAAAGATAATAGTGATAGGGTTAACTATTATCAGATTTAATAAGAGGAAAAAGTCACAAATTATTTTGTTTTTCACAAATTGAGTCTTCTTTTATTTTTTATTTTTCAGAAATGGTTAGTGAAGGTTCTTTTAGTCCTTTGTCCATTGTTCTCCGTGAGAATAAGCTAACGGGTCCAAATTATATGGATTGAAAAAGGAATTTGGACATAATACTCATAGCTGAGGAGTATAAGTATGTCCTCTACAACACCTGCCCTGTTATCAAGGAGGGTTCCACCACTGAAAAGCGAGAAGCTGAGAAAGCATGGAAGAAGGCCAATGAGATGGCTCGTTACTACATGTTGGCCTCTATATCTAATGTGTTTCAATCTAAACACGAGCACATGGCCACTGCGTACAACATTAGCCAATCTCTAGCAATAGAGGTGGGCACCAACGGACTTTCTTAGTCTTAGAGTGCTAGTGGGAGATTGTTGGAATGTATGCCCTCTAAATTATGTTTCTGATGTAATTATCGAATTTATTAACAAAATACTTTATTCTCAAAATTTGTTTGTGAATTTACATTTTATTTGTGCATAATTTGTGTTTGGAAAGGACCTATTGTGTTTGAGTAAGTAATCAATGTGAATGACAGTCTTTCACAGTAAGGTATGAATCACGAGTTACTTAACATATAAATGTTTGTTCTTAACCAATTGATGAGAATGAAAATTTCATCATATTTAGGTTATTGTATTATGAATTTCAAATTGGGAATGGCTTACCTTTAGCCAATGAGTAGTCAACTCACTTCATAGTACGAGCGTATTTCAAATACGTAGAACATGACCTGTAATAGTAGTTTTTAAAAGTACTATTTAGAAGAAATCCAAACTATTACTACTGCAATATGGACTAATACTTTACCGCTTGAAGTTGGTGGTCTGACAAAGCTGAAAGTATGTATTTTGATATGTTGTAGTCGAGGTTCTTTCATAGAACCGATATACTTGTATGTTGGGTATATGTGACTAGTTAGTTAATATAGACTTGTACAAGATAATTTCTACGTTATATTGCCCTTTGTGACTGTTCAAATGATCTAAATATTTAGGGCCCTGGGAAACTTGACTTGGATGTTTATTTTGGGGTAACTCCCTTAGAATGTGGAAATATTACAAGAGTCGTGGTTCATTAAACTAGAGGTCTAAGGATGTTAGATGTCTTTTAGAGATATGTTAGTACACTCCTTCTCTCTAAATGTACAGCGATGCATAGAGGGATATTTTAGTCACTACACCTATAGGTTGAAGACCTTACTAATGCAGCATTGTCCTTAGAGTCAATATTTTCTTATAGCGATATTAAGAAATATTTAAAATGTAAAATACAACTATTTATATAGCAAGGGTATTTTGATTATTTTAGTAGTCAAGGCGATGTGTCTTTTGGTCCCCGGAATAGCCCTTAGGTCTTAACAAATTTGGGCTAAGGAATTGGTTTTAATAATTATGAGTTTTATTTTGTTTTATTTAAGTAGTCTAATTTATTATTGAATTAGAATAAAATAAAAGACATAAGAAAGAGTATATATTTTATCTAATTTAATTGATTAATTAATTATTTAGGGCCAAGGCCTAGATTGAATAATTAAAAAATTAACCTAGGTATAAACTAGATAAAAGGCATGATACTTTATATTGGTCTATTTGGGCTTATTAATTATTTATTAGGTTATTTTATGAAGCCCAGAAAATAATAATTGAAGCTTATTATTTATAGGTATTTGGGTGTTAAAGCCCAAGAGTAAATAATTTTATCTGGCCCAATGAATAAGACCAAGGGTAAAATAAAAAATAAAAAAAATAACACGAAACGGATCCCGTATTGTTTGGCATGAGAGGATAACAAAAAAGCATGGTATTTTTGTTTCACTCTCTTGGTCTCTCTCTGGGATTGAATGAAATAGAACCAAGACCATTTTTCTTGAAACTGATTGAAGATTTCACTGGCTAAAAAAGGACCATATTCCAAAAACTCAAAAGCTTCACGTGAATTAGACGAAGTTGGCGTTTATAAGAACGTGATCCAGAACCAAGCATACCAGGAACAACCAGAAGCATTGCAAAAATCATTGGAACACGTTTTTCAAGTCTAAACAACTCAAAGGTATATTTTTGTTGCTTTCGTTACTGCGTGTTACATGCTTCTGTGATTCATTTTTGCCATATTAACCTTCAGGTCTATCTTCTTCCTCAAGAAAAAAATTCCTCCACTGCAATTTCTCTGCAAATTTTTCGCTGGTCTCCTCTGTAATGCTTCGCAATCGTCTAAGGCCATTTCTTGTTACATTTTTTCACCAAAAAACATAACAATCATCTATATCCTTTCAAATTGGGTTTACATGAAACTAAACAAAGTAGTAAAGAAAATTTTACAGAGGCTCCTATACCTCAATGGTGAGGTGTACAGATAATCTACCTTTATCAAAACAGTAAAGGATCTCATTATAGATAGTCTTGCCAAGGTTTTATTAACTAGCATGCATCATCTTAAGCCTTTTAAAGCAAACTCTCTGATACCACTTGCAGGAATGAAAAATAGAGACGCCATGCACGCATGAAACAAGACCTAGAAAAGCAAGAACACGAAACAATGGAAGGTTAAAATTAATATCTTTACATGTCCTTCTCTAGTTTGACTGAGAAGATGAGGCACCAACCATAGAAGCAGCTACCTGTCTCAATGACGATTCTGGCGAAAAATCAGCGATCTGTCGGCTTCTTCTTGGCATGTACGCGAAGCTTTTCGCTTCTCAGAATATTTCTCCGCCTATCTATATTGGTGAAACAACTTAGGCGAGGATTGGTCCTTCTTCATCCTTTGCTATTAGTTAGCAAAAACAAGAAGATGAAAAAGAGAAAAAGAGCAAAACGAGAGAGAGAGGGAATAGAGACCAACTCTGGGTTTTTTTTCCTCTTCAATGTCGTGAGTTGTCTTCTCTTTTTTCCTATTACACGACTCCTATTCACATCCCAGATGACCCAATCCCGGTGTTTTGATATTTCAAACATCCGGAAGTTATTAATAGAAGAGGTTTGAGTAATCCACAACTCTTTAGTCTAGGCTATTCTGTACCCTAGCTTTTCCCTAACAGAAGAGGTTTGGGTAATCCCCAACTTATTAATCCCTAGCTTTTCTGTACCGTGAATAATAAAAACCCTTTAGTCTAGGGCATTAGGCCAAAATAATTTATTATTTTTTCTTGGACCTAATAAGCCCAAAAATAATAACTATTAATTATTTATTTTCTAAGCATATTAAAATAATTCAATAAATAATTAATGAGTCCAAATGAACTAAAATAATTATTAAACCTTTTATTAACTAGTTTAAACCCAGGTTAATTTTTCTAATTATTCAATCTAAGCTTAGGCCCTAAATAATTAATTAACCAATCAAACTAGATAATAAATTTAATTTCTCTCATTCTTTTTATTTTATTTCAGTTCAAAAATAAATTAGACTTCTTGAATAAAATAAAATCATTTTCCATTGTAACCATTTCCTCGACCTAAAATAATTAGGACTTATGGGCTATTCCGGGGACTAAAAAGACACATCGCTTTGGTTACCAAAATGACCAAAATACCCTTACTATATAATAGCTATATTTTGTGTTAGCCCTAAGAGCTTTCTTCTATGTTTTGACTTATGACAAATATTGATATGGACTAACTTGTTAATCTATTGTGATAGGACATGTTTGACCACTATTCTTCAAAAGCATTCAGATAATATTATTCTGCAACTCTTTCATGATTAAATTTAAGAATGGAAGATCAAAAGAGAAAGAATGAAGTATATAGAGTTGCATATCAAGAAGTCCTTTATGAAGAACTTTAGACTAGGAAGTGTTATTAAGGTATATTCATTAATTCCTATGTCTCTTTATCTTTTGATTCATTTGATTTTACCTTGAAGCACCAAATGAGAAGATTCCAAAGTTTTTGAAAAATCTCAGAATTTTGGATTGAACAATTTGAATCCAAAAGATTCATCCAAAATCTTGAAAACTATGTTGAAATATTCTGATTGATTAAGTGCCATTTTGGATTTACCTTTTGGATGCATCGTCGACCAAAACCCGAGTCCAAAATATGGATGAGTTTAAATAGAAAATTTATAATTGTTTCTTTATGACCATTTGTACTCTACTTTTTGGCTCTATAAATAGCCCTTAGAGCAAGATTAATCATAATAATTTTTGAAACATTCATCTTAGAAACACTATTGCTCAATATTTTCAAAAATCTCCTTTTATCAAAGCATCAAAGTGAATTCATTTTGTATCAAAGGTAAAAGTGCTTATGCTTTGTATCCGAGTGAATATCTGCTCAAGTAAGTGAACTATTTACTGTTCTATTGATATTCAAATTTCTATTTTACCAAGGTTGTGGTGTAAAACCCATTGGGGTGAGCCTTGTGTTGGTTAATGTTTAAGGTTGTGTTGTAAAATCTAGTTGGGGTGATCCTTGATGTATTTGCGTGACTGAGAGGTTTTGGAAAACTTAGTGAGGTGATCCTCTCTTGTATGTGGTACTGTTTCATTAAGTGAAGTTAATGAAATCGAGTTGAAAATCTTTAAGTATGAGCTTAAGGTAGTGGGCGTAGATCTTTGTAGATCGAACCACTATACATTCCTTATCTCACTCCTGTTCATTTTTCATTTACTGCTGCGAGTTTTTTTCTTTGTCTAAATCTGGATACACATCTATGAGTACTTGGATAACTTTCTATGTTTCCATAAAGTCCGTTCAAGTATCTTGGTGATCATCATTATTCAGCTTTTTAGACAAATAAAAAAAAATTATTTTTGCTTGTCAAAAACCTTATTCACCCACCTCTATGGCTTTTCATTTTGTATTTTAAATATTTCCTAATATCACCATAAAGAAATATTGACCCCAATGACAATGTTGTGTTAGCTATGTCTCCGACCTATAAGTGAAATGATTAAAATACCCCTCTACACATCGCCATTCATTTAGAAAAGAAAGAGTGTACTAACACCTCTCTAAATAATATCTACCATCTTTAGGCTTCTAATCTAATGATCTACAATTTCTTGGAATATTTTAGCTTTCCAAGGGAGTTATCCTAAAGCTGATATATAAGTCATGTTCCCTAGGACCCTGAATAATTAGATCATTCGGACAATCACAAGGAGCGATATAGTGTAGATATTATCTTATATAAATCTGTCTTGACTAACTAGTCACATATACCAAATATACAAGTATATTGGTCCTTCTAATGAACCTCATCTATAGTATATCAAAGCATACATTTCCAACTTTATAAGACCACCAACTTATACTCAAGCTGTAGAGTATAAGTCCACGCTGTAGCAGTAGTAGTCTGGGTTTCTATCACATAATACTTTTAGAAACCACTACTACAGATCATGTTCTACGTATTTGAAATATACTTGTATTATAAAATAAGTAGACTACTCATTGGCTAAAGGTAAGCAATTCCCTATTTGGAATTCATAATATAATAATCTTACCAAGATGAGATTCTCATTCTCATCATCCGGTTAAAAAAAGTAGCTTATGTATTAAGTATTATATGGTCCATACTTTATTGTGAAAGACCTCTATTCACATGAACCATTTACTAAACACAATAGGTCTTTTCCAATAAAATTGTACACAAATATAAAGAAAATTTCACGAACAAATTATGAAAAAAATACTTTTATTCATACAGGTAAAAAATACATCGAAAATCTAGTCTAAGAGGGCATACATTCCAACAGTTTCTCGATTTTAATTCCGCCACATGATTTTAATTGCATGATTGAGATACTAACAGTGGTATCAAAGCCCCTTTATATGCGGTTTATGGATCTTTGTTTCCTAATGAAATCGTTTTATTGTACTATTTGTTTTTCGTAGAATCGTTTCTGAGAAAAGCAAAAAAACGTTCCGTCATGTTTGAAGTTGTTTGAGCATGTTTTTGGTGTTGTTTATCGCTACTGAAATTGTTTCATGTGGCATCTGGGTTTTGGTTTATAGCTTCTGGGTTGCAGAAATCGTTTCAACTTGTGGATTTTCTAGGTTTGTATACATGATGCAGAATGGTTCTGTGAATGGCTTTCTTAACTTTGTTCTATCAATCACTTTAATTAACAATCAGATTGTTGTGTTACATTATGATGATGATCATAGTCGTTGGTTGATAGTGATTGACGAAGTTTTTCAATCGAAATATGTTTTGAGTGATCTATGAAACGGCTAAGAATTGTCTTCTAGAATCTTTGAAGAAGACGATGAAATTTGGAAAAAAAAAAAAAAGGATTTTTGAGCAAAAACTGCAGTCGGATTCGCCTAAACCGGCTATAGCTTAGGCAAATTGTGTGCCCAAGCCGTGGCGGGCTTAGGTAAGGCCGCAGCTGGCCTATACCAATCCTGCCGAGCTTAGCTTTTAAAAATAATAATAATAATAATAATAATAATAATAATAATAATAATAATAATAATAATAATAATAATAATAATATGTTTTTTTAAAATTATTTCTCCTTTTGAGAATTAAAACTAATTATTGTTGGTTTTTAAATAGAATCCATGATTTTGGATAAAATTATATTTTTTGACTCACAAGTTTCTAAAATTTGATTTTGGACCCAAATTTTTCCTAAAATCTAATTTTGGGACTAGTGTATTAATTTCCAAAATATATGATTTTGGAAATTGATATATATATTTCTTTAGAAAATTCCAAAATTTGATTTTGGAAACTTCTGTTAATTTCTAAAATTTGATTTTGGAAATTAATATATTTTCTAAAATTTTGATTTTAGATTTTATTTCCAAAATAGTGATTTTGGAATTGTATGTTATGTTTTATTTTGCTTAATATGTTTTGAGCATGATATTAACATGATGGATGGTTATGGACTAAGAGACCAAATATATCTATTTATGCATTATTTACAATTTTGGTTTTAATAAAATAAGGTCTCTAAAATTCTTATGTAATCCTCTTCTCATCTAATTCCCCTCAAATGTAACTCAAGATTTCTATATTTAGGAAATTTATGTAACTAGATTACATAGGTTAGATAGTGTAAAACCCCACCTAAACCTACCCTAGAGTAAGAGGAATGGGGTGCATATCATATCATCTTGTATAAAATATATTCCTTGAATGCTTTCGTGTGCCATAAAATTGTAGTATATGGGTTATATGGTTTATTTATACTTGTTGAGTAGTAAGGTAAAAAGGAAATTTTGCTCGAGGATGAAATAGGAAAAAGGCTTGAGGCTTAGATAGGAGGAGAATTTGGTGGGGAAAATAAGAACAAGAGTTAGTGGGATTAAGCAGTTAGAACTTTGTGATTTAATCTCTAAGGTCTTGAGTTCAAATTCCATCATCTAAGTTTTATTGTTAATTATCCTAACCAATATTTAAATTTTTTATTTTCTTACATTCCTTAAAACTAGGAATGTTGTCTTAGGAAAGACACAATGGTAATGTCCTAACCATATGATCTTGTCTTAAAAGAAAATCTAAAAGAGTTTTGGTCTCCATTGCTTTAGCAAGCCTTGTCCTAACCTATTTAAATTTAAACTACTTCTATTTCTTTAATTCTTTTTAATTTCTATAAAGTGTCTTGGATAATTATTTGCTTGAATTTTCAACATTTTCAGCCTTTGGGATAGGAGGATGACTAAATTTGAGGAAGGAAAATAGGAATGAGATTTTCAATTAAATCACCATTACTTTTCTTCCAAGAACTCCATTTTCTTCTTGTTCTTATTTTGGTTAAAATCTGAAAATTTTTCAACAATTCTTCTTGGCTGATTTCGAAAATTGTAGCAACCTTTGCCTATATAATTCTTGCTAGCAATCAATCATTTTCTGTAAAGATAAAAGCTAAAAATGTCTTGGAACTTCATAGCTTGTACAGCTTTACCAAACCAGAAATTTTCTAGCAAACTGCCAAGAGTTAGACATGAATGTTGAGCTATCCATTTATGCATAAGAATACCTGAAACTTTCCTCCTTCTTCTCCAAGATGGTGGCTGGAAAACCACCATTAATGGACCTTCAAACACTCCTAAAATTCAGCTGCAAATCCATTTCAAAGTGGTTTAAAAATTCTCCTCAAAATCCTAAGAATTCTTGTAGTTAAAATTCTAGAATTTTTCCAGCTAGCCTAACTAAGACAAGAACCGACTTCTTCATCAATCTTCTTCATATTTTCGGCCACCTTGAAGCCATAGATAGAACACCTTGTCTTCTTCATCTACCATGGCCATTAGAGCTCCATTAATACACCTCAAAACACTCCTAACTTTACTCCATTCAAAACTTTTCAAACTTTAAAATTAAATTCTAAATTTTCCCCATTAAACTCTCACCTAGCTAGATGAATAAACTAAAAATTTTACCTTTTTTGTATAGCCATTTTTGGCCAGCTATAAGGTTGAAACAATCCTCCATTTCATAATCTATACATAGCTAGATTAGCCACCCACCATTGAAGGATAAAAAACCTTCAAGAAGAAAACACCATTATTAAATCATCTACCTCAAACATCTTCACATTTTCCTCATTTTAAAATTAAAAATAGCTTAACTCTCTCTCTTTTCCTAGGATAACCAAACATTTTCCTCCTTAACTAGGCCATTCAGCCATCATTCACTAGACACCCACAAATCATTTTCTCTCAATTTCCTCTTGAGTTCTCAAGAACACCAAGAATATACACTAAACTTCTTCAACCTTCAATCACCTCTATTCATCCCAAATCACTCAAAAAACTCTTAAACCAACTAAGATTCATAGTACACTCCATAACACTAAAAACACCAAAGTTGATCTTCCATTCGGATCAAATATGCTTTTTGTTCAAGAACAAGAAGAACATCAAGAAGGTAAATTCAATCACCTTAATCCTTCTTCGCTTCTTCATCACCATTTCGTTATTATCTTAACCACTCTCTTTCCCTCTTTCTTTCTCTCTTGGCCGAACCATTGGTAGCCATTCTTGAACAAACTTCAATCAAGGAAGGACTCCTCAAATACTCAAGGACCTTTACTGGTCAAGGCGACATCTTCAACTAACGATCATCAAACAAGTATTTCTTTCATGACCTTCTCCTTAGATTTTTGAACTCAAGGCTTTTAGATGATGAAATTAATAGGTTGATCGAATAATGTTGGGTTGGAGATATATATGTAGGTGAAGGGAATAAACATAAGACTAGAAGATTGAAATGAATATTGAGGCTTAAGAATTATTGTTGGATTATGTTTTAGAATTATTGTATGTTCATTAGTACAGTATGATTAAAGGCTTTATGTCTCTAGTATGGATATTTTGATGAATGATGGATATTATACCACCATTGTTTGATTATGCACCCATGATGTTATTTTTTGTGATGAAATCCCTTGATAAAATTATGGCTAGTAGAGTGTTACTCTTGTTGTGATAATTATTATTGCAAGTCTATTTTTGAGCAAATCAACATGTTATTTATTAAATATATGTGTGTATGAATATATATATATATATATATATATATATAAATTTTGTACTAATAAATTCACTATGGTCATTAAAAATTATTATTAGAGCTACTTTTACTACTAATATTATTATTATCATCATTATTATTATTATCAAAATTATTAGTACCATTATTTAATTTAATTTACTAATTTTGGTAAACATTGAATATTTTTAGAATTAATAATTACTTAAAATATTATTATTATATTAGATAAATAAGTGGTAATATTTTTATTAAGCGTTATTAAATATAAATAATAATATATAGGAATTAATTAATATAATATCAATATCTTTTAAATTATATTATTTATAAAAATAAATACTATTGGTAATTATTATCAAAATAATTTATTTATTATATATTATTAGAAATTATTTATAATTTATTATTAATATTACTTATTATTTATTATTATTTGCTAATAAATAGTTAATACTATAATTTATTATTTATTTATTATTTATAACACCTATTTATTTTGACTTATCAAATTCATCTTATTCTATAAAATACTTTATCAATTAATGTTAAAGCTTAAGACATTGTTATCATAACTGGAT
Organism: Voacanga thouarsii; assembly: GCA_026120185.1. NCBI lineage: Eukaryota > Viridiplantae > Streptophyta > Magnoliopsida > Gentianales > Apocynaceae > Voacanga > Voacanga thouarsii. The sequence goes on along the minus strand of JANUWF010001255.1, from coordinate 5,304,009 downwards.
ATTGTTATACCTAATCGAGCTTAAGCATGTTAGGCTGAGAGTTTTTATTTAAGTAAGTTTGTTTGGATGTTTGGACTTATACCCTATATCTACCCTAGGCGGGGCTAGTTTGCCTTAAACTATCTTGGAAGGCTATTGTATCAAGGAAAAGCAAGAGATCGGATAAGTCCTTGCATAAAACTGTTTGAAGATCAAAATCTCTTCAGCAAGTCAAAACATGATGTTTTCGTGAAAATATACTTTGGATGCAATTGTGGACAATTTTCCTTTTCTTTTCCAGTAAATCAAACAATTTCCAGTTGAACAAGCAATTTTATACAAAACGTTAAACTTTTTCTAAAAATCAACTTTGACAAGAATTTTGTAAACCCTAATTGCTATTTCAAAGAAAACACATTGGATGATTCTTCTTTTTCCAAAAAGGACAAATGCAATGTTAAGTACTCAATAAGAATAGACTACTAGGACTAGTCTTTGAAGGGTTAGGGTAAGTCTCTCAGTAGATAGCCACCTCTGAGGGGTGAGTCCTTTTCGGATAGGATGTCACTCCTGTAGATCATACCTGTCCGAGTTAGCAAGTACAGTCAAGTGGATTATGTATTTTCAGAATGGACAATCGATAAGTTTGGGTATAGAAATAGAGGAGTATCTCACCCGATAAATCGTACACCTACCTTATGTCAGTATGCACAAAGTATGGCATCCTAAACATTTCTCGTTATGGTACACAAAGTGTGGTGCCATGGCTACTTCTTTAGAGTGGTTGCTTTTATTTTATACAATGTATGGCATTTGAAAGGAAAACACCACTCCTCACTTGTGAAATTTATTTGAGGCTTGTCAACACTTTACTTTTATGAAATTTTTCAACTTGCATACATGAATTGTTTTACCTGAAGCACCTAAAGTACACACAGGCTTATTGAGGTTTATGCCTCACCACCTTTTTATACCATACTTTTAGATCGATCCTACTATAAAGGTTATTGATCAAAGATTACCTTTTTTTGAAGATTTATTTTGATTGTATTTCATTTTTTGAGAGATTAGTAGACATTTATTTATTTTGGGACTTGTTCATATATTATTTTGAGTTGTAATAAGTTTAAATTTTAGATCGCTTCTTTCATTTTTTTTTGTGAATCCTAGTTATAAAGACCCCTTGTCCTAAGGACGGGGCGATATCCCCTGCCTAATCGGGTACGAGATAGTGCGGTGTTACAGATAGAGTTAAAAAAATTATTTACTAGATAATGGAGATGTCGATCAAAATAAGGTGAGAAGGTAAGACCTCTACTTATATCATGTATGAACATATAGGGTTGACCATATTAATTTCCTTCGTGGTTTGAGAAAATTAATTTAAAAAAAGTTCATAACCATATTACGTAATTATGTTTTATGTCATGCATATATGTGTTGGAATATATGTCCTTTTAGACTAGGTTTCTGATGTAATTTGACTTGTATTAATAAAAGTATTTTTCTCATAATTTATTTGTGAAATCTTCTTTAGATTTGTGTACGATTTTATTAGAAAAGACTCATTGTGTTTAAGTAAATGGTTCATGTGAATGGAGGTTTTTCACAGTAAGGTATGGACCAAAGAATACTTAAAATATAAACTATTGTTCTTAACAGGATGATGAGAATGGGAATCTCATCATGGAAAGGTTATTATGTTATAAATCTAAATAGGGAATGGCTTACCTTTAACCAATGAGTAGTCTTCTCATTTTATAACACAAGCGTATTTCGAATACGTAGAACATGACCTGTAGTAGTGGTTTCTAAAAGTACTATATGATAGAAACCTAGACTACTACTGCTACAGCGTAGACTTGTATTCTACAGCTTGAATATAAGTTGGTGGTCTGACAAAGCTAGAAACGTATGCTTTGATATACTACAGTTGAGGTTCTTTAGAATGACCAATATACTTGTGTGTTGGGTATATGTAACCAGTTAGTCAAGACATATTTGTACAAAATAGTGTCTATACTATATCGCCCCTTATGGTTGTTCGAATGATCTAATTATCTAGGGCCCTGGGGAATATAACTTAGATATTAGCTTTAGGGTAGCTCCCTTAAAAAGTGAAAATATTTCAAAAAGTTGTAGATCATTGGATTAGGAGTCTAAGGATGGTAGATGTCTTTTTGAGAAGTGTTAGTATACTCTTTCCCCTCTAAATGAACGGCGATGTATAGAGGGGTATTTTAATCATTTCACCTATAGGTCGAAGACATAGCTAACGTAGCATTATCCTTGGGATCAATATTTCTATATGGTGATATTAAGAAATATTTAAAATTCAAAATATAACTATTTATATAGCAAAGGTATTTTGGTCATTTTAGTAGCTAAGGCGATGCATCTTTTTGGTCCTCGGAATAGCCCGTAAGTCCTAATTAATTTTAAGTCGAGCAAATAGTCTCAATTTAAAAGGATTTTATTTTATTTAGGAAGTCTAATTTATTTTTAGACTGGAATAAAATAAAGGAACGAGAGAAATTAATTTTATTATTCAGTTTAAATGGTTAATTAATTATTCAGAACCTAAGCCTAGATTGAATAATTAAAAACTTAACCTGGACTTAAACTAGTTAATAAAAGACTTAAATAATTAAAAACCCTGGTTATTTTTCTTTCTTCTCTCTGCTCTCTCTCGTTTGATTTCTTCCTTTTTTGTTCTTCTTGATTTTGCTAATCAATAACAAAGAATCAAGAGGTGCCATTCCTTGCCTAAGTTGTTTCACCAACTAGATTGGGCAGTGAAATATTCTGAGAAGCGAAAAGTTTCGCCTTCATGCCAAGGAGAAGTCGAAGGATTGCCGGTTTTTCACCAGAATCATCATCGAGACAAGTAGTTGCTCCAATGGTTAGCACCTCTTCTTCTCAGCCAAAAAGACCAAGGACACGTAAAGGTATATGTTTTTGGCTTTCCGTTGCGCCGTGTCTGGTACCTTTTCTGGTTTTATTCTCTGCATGCATGGCTTCTGTGTATTTTCGAAGCTTCAACATGATAATATTATGCATGCTGTATATGAGACCACTAATACAACAAATTTTTCAATTAATATTAAACCTAATGTCTTCTATTAATATATTTAAAATGAGAGCTCCTTTTCGATACTAGGTTGTTAGGCTAACCCAAGCCTACTTGACATCGAGTATGTTCGAGTCATGAAAATTTTAAATTCCTGATTAATGAGTTAGGTTTAACTAATTTCTTTATTCCGGTTGGGCTAACTCAAGTATAAAGAAAATTAGAGACAAGATTAGCTTAGCTTAAAAACTTTAAGATTAAAAGATGTTAATCATCCAATGATCCGGTAATTACATACGATGTAATTAGTATTGAATACCTACCATTAAACTTAATGATGGTTTGTTAGACAAACCCAAGGTCATTCTTAAAGAAATTGGATACTGGTCTACTAGAAAAGCTTCCAACCGGCTTTCCTAGATCAATAGTGAGGCTATTTGAGTAAAATAATGGAATAATAACGCCTTAATTAAAGACCTAATTATTTGCATTACATGTGCATATACATTCCGCTAATTTCTCTATATTTAAATCTAGGTCATTTGCATCATGTCAACCGACTTGAATTTACTTAGTATCTTGGAAACCAATAAACTTATCGTGTCAAATTTTCTAAATTGGTATAGAAACTTGAGAATCGTTCTCAAGTAGAAAAAATTGCTCTACATGCTGGATGCTCCTATTCCGCCACCACTAGTCCAAAATACTCCTGCTGATGAGTATGATGTCTACAAGAAGTCCCAAGAGGACAATAACATATAGCATTGGCCAGTGGGTCGGTTCGGCCCGCCGGGCCGACATGTTGAGCTGGGCCTGATGGCTGAACCAGCCACAGTTCACCAAGCTGGCCCGCACAAGAGAGTCGTTGGTTCAACGGCTCTCTAATTTTTTTTTTACATTTCAGCCCCTAAAAACAGCTGAAATTATTTTTTTTTTCAATTTAGTCCCTAACGGCTATATTCTCCATCCTAACCCCCAAAATTCTATAAATACCCCCTCAATTCACCCCAAAATCCATCAAACACTCTCCAATTATTTCAAAGTCTCTCCAATTCTCTCAAACTCTCATATTTTCATTTATCTTCCTCTCATAATCCTCAAATCTCTTCATTTTCTCTACAAAAAGTATTAGAATAGAATTTATTTTTATGTTATACTTTTTTAATTTTTTTAAGAAAGTCTTCATATTTTGGAAGATTGTCGTGTAGTGGAATAGTGGATACAAGAAGTAAAGCTCCACAAAGTATTGTTGTTTTTTATCATCAACTAGTTAGTATTTCTTAATTTTACATTCTTATTTTTTAGCTTTATTAATTATTTATTTGTTTTAGTTATTTGTTTAATTTTTAAGTTAATTTGTTATTTATATTTTTCAATTCTCTTATTTCATTATTTATTAATACTTTATTTTTTTAGAACTTTTATTTGAATTTTGATTGCTTGTTTTTTTAGAAATAATGGATCCAAATCAATATCATCATTTTTCTTCATCACAATCATCTGCACATTTTGATTTCAATATAGATCCAGCATTGAATTTAATAAATAATGAAATAAGTAATGAAGATGAAGGCCCTAGTAGGCCTAGCATTAGTCTTTCGCAATCACAACCAATTCTAACTATTAATCCTAACGAATCTAATATAGGTGAGGATGATGTTGAAATAGTGAATATTATAGTTAAAGCAAAAACATCTATGGTTTGAAATCTTTTTGAAAAGGATAATAATAGGGTAGCATGTAAAATTTGTAGGGTGGTATATGCACATAAGAAGGGAGAAGGAACGGGAACGTTAGTTAGACATATGAAAAGGTCACATAATGATTGGTTAGAAAACTTACTTAAACAAAAACAAATACATACTACAGAAGGTCAAATTATTGGTAATTTTCAATATGATCATAGAAAAAATAGAAGTAGACTTGCTAAAATGATTGTTCAAACTAAATTACCTTTCAATTTTGCAAAAAAAATCACATTATGAATAATATATGCAAAATAATTGTCAACCACCATGGAAAAGGATTCCTAGAATAACGTTAAAAAATGATAAAATAAAGATATATAAAGAAATGAAAGAGTATCTAATTGTTATGTTTGATTCTTGTAATTGAAAATTTGGTCTTACTTGTGATGGTTGGACTGTAATTACTAATGAGTCTTATTTGTGCATTACATGTCATTAAATAGATCATGATTGGTTAATACAAAAAAATTATTTATTTTAAATTATTTGAATATCCTCATGTAGGTAGTAGTATAGTTATAATGATTACTCAAACATATCGTGAATATAGGATTTTAAATAAAATTATTTCTATTTGTTTAGATAATGCTTCAAATAATGATTCTGCCATAGCAATTTTGAAAAATATTATGAATCCTATGTTAGATGGTATTTTATTTCATACTAGGTGTGCTTGTCATATACTTAATTTGTGTGTTAAGGAAGAATATAAATATGTTGATGATATTGTTAATATAATTAGAAATATTATTTTATTTATTAAAATCTCCCCAATTAGGCAACAAAATTTTAAGGCATTATGCCAAGAATAAGGTGTATCTTTTAAAAATTTTAAATTAGATTGTAAAACTAGATGGAACTCAACTTTAGATATATTTGAAAGTGTTATACCTTTTCAAAACCAACTTATTGAATTTTGTAATATTAACAATTTTCAACCTCAACTAACTGAAATTCATTTTGAAAATTGTATTGCACTTTCAACATTTTTATTTACTTTTAAAGAAGCAACTGAACTTTTATCTGGATCTTATTATCCCACTACTTATCACATTCTTCCAACACTTGTTAAGGTAGCACATATTTTTTGTGAGTGTATGAACCATCCCCAATATGGTTATTTTATGAGAAGTATATTTGAAAAATATAAAAAATATTATGAAGATATTCCTATTTTATATTGTATGGTATTGTGTATGGATCCTCAAGTAAAAATGGTTAGATTTTATAGTATTATTATTTATATGAAACATTAGATTTTGATGAATCTCAAACACTTATGCAATGTATGATAAAAGATATAAAAGATAAAACGGCTAAAACTCTATTTGACATGTATAATTTGTATGAGTTTGAGACTTCTTGTTATGGTTCTCTTAGTTTAAATAGGCAAACTTCATCATCATATAGCAGTCACTTTCAACCACCACGAAAATCTATCTCTTCAATTTCATCAGTATTTAATCCATGGGGTATTCTGAAGCGTAAAAAAAGATCATTTGTCACCTACAACAAGATTGCAATTTACAAGATGCAGTCTTTGGTAAAAAATGAAGATCAATATTTTGATATTTGTGGTTGGTGAAAGGCTCATGTAAGTCAATATCCCATTTTATCTAAAATGGCACATGATCTTTTGACACCAGCAGTCTATATAGTGCCATTGAAAAGCGTCTTCAATGAGAGCGCTCAAACAATCGATGAAAGAAGATCTCAATTGGCTCCTCACATTTGGAGATGTTAATGTGTTGTAGTAGTTGATTCGCATCCGAAGATAGGACGGCTAATTAGTGAATTATTGATAATGACTCAAATGATGAATGGGGTGAGTCAAGTAGTTAGTTTAATATTCTTATAATTAGGAATTTAGGATAAGTAATATTATGTATTTAATTTTATTTTTAAAATATGTATTCTATTTTTAAATTTTTATCATTGTAATATTTTTAAGAGGTTTAGGCATCAGGTCCCTCTCTTATGCAATCTTTATTTTATTAATTAATAAAAGAGGTAGGGGTCCAAGTCAAAGCCCTCACCACTTCAAGGTGACTTTTTTGTAATTTTAAAAAATTATGTTATTTAAGTAATAATAAAAAATTACAAAATAATTGAATATCAAAATTTTTAATCTAATTAAGTGAGAAAAAAAATAAAAAAGAAGAGAATAAGCCCTCGGGCCGGCCTGCCCGGCCCGCGGGCCTCACGAGCCAAGGGCTCAGGCCGTGCCGGGCCCAGGGACTGGCATGGACTGACCCGCTTTGCTTTGGGACTGACCGGAAACTGTGCAGGCTGACCCATGTGTCATTACTAGTAACATATCATCTTGTATTATGCTAGTGTCAATGACACCTGAACTATAAAAGGAGCATGAACATATAGATGCTTACTTTATAACCTTCCATCTTAGGAAGCTGCTTGATCAACAAGCGAGAACAAAGAGATACGAGATCTTTAAATAGTTGTTCCGATCCAAGATGGCTGAGGGTGCTTCTATGGCCACTCATAAGCTGAAAATGTTGGGTTTGATTGAGAAGTTTGGGTCATTTAGGTTTGTGATAGATCATAAATTAAGTGTTAACTTAATTCTATAATATTTGCCCTCTAATTTTTCATGCAGAATCCTCCATGAAAAAGGAATCCAATACAGTTATATTGGTAAAATATTCCTCTTCTAAGAAAAAAGTTTCCAAGAAGAAGAAGAAGGCTCTTATGAAGCCCAAAGGTGGCATAAAGAAGGAGGTAGCTTCCAAAGGCCTATGTCATTATTATGGCAAGATGGGTCATTAGAGGCGCAACTGCAAAGCTTACCTAGAGACTGTAAAGGAAAAGCAGGGGAATGAGAAGTTTGCTGGCACTTCTACTTCTACTCCTGGTATGTTTATAATTGAGATTAATACTACCTTTAGAATGAGATATAGGTATTGGATACCGAATATGTATCTTATTTATGTAATAATTTGTATAGACTAAAGGACAGTAGAAGGCTTGAGAAGGGTAACGTGGACTTATGTGCTGCATGTGGAGCAAATATTGCTGCATTTACTATGGGGACTTATGAGCTATCCTTGCCTTCTAAATTAGTCTTAGAATTTACAAAATATTTTTATGTACCAGTTTTACTTAAGAACATTATCTCAATCGCTTGTTTGGACATGAATGGTTTTCATTTAATATTCAAGGATAAAAGTTGTTATTTTTTATTAGATGGTGTCCAATATAAAACTGTGACTTTGATAGATAGTTTGTATGTTCTAGACATGAATGATCCAATTCTCAATATAAACAACAAGAAACAAAAAAAAAAAAAAGATAACACAATATCATCTTACTTATGGCATTGTCGATTAGGTCATGTAAATGAGAATCGCGTTTCTAAATGACACAAACTTAGTGACTTAGGCGTCATTTGATTACGAATAATATAGCACATGCGAATCTTGTTTACTTGAAAAAATGGCTAAAACTCCCTTCTCTGGAAAAGAGGAAGGGGCCAAAGAGTATTAGAATTTATATATACTAATGTATATAGTCCAATGTCTATAAAGCAAGAGGAGGTTATTACTCTTTCATAATCTTTATTGATAATTATTTATAGTATGATTATTTGTATTTAATGAACTACAAATTTGAGGCCTTTAACAAGTTCAAATACTTCATGAATAAAATGGAGAAACAACCTGGCAAAAGTATTAAAACTCTAAAATCCAATCGAAGAGGTGAATACTTAAGTCAAGAGTTTCAAGATTATCTTAAAAATAATGGGATATTACTTCAATGGTCTCCACTATATATACCTCAATATAACGGTGTATTTGAGAGAATGAATCGAACCCTTCTAGACATGGTACGGACTATGATGGTTTTTGCAGACTTACTAAAATTTTTTTGGGGGTATGCACTAGAGATTGCTATTTACATTTTAAACACAGTTCCATAAAAAATAATTGACACTACCGCATTTGAGTTATTCTTTAGTAAGAGACCAAAGTTATCTCACTTGAGAATATGGAGTTGCCTTGCCTTTGTCAAAAGGCCACAGCCAGACAAACTTTAGAGTAAGTTTGACAAGTATTTATTTGTGTGATATCCGAAAGAATCATTCGGGTATTACTTTTATCTGTCTTTTGAAAATAAAGTGTTTGTTTCGAAATATACCGTCTTCTTAGAGAAGGAGTACATGATCAAAGGGGACAGTGGGAGTAAAATTGAACTTAGTGAAGTTTACGAAGAATAAACAAATCAGGATTAACCGTCTAATCCCACGTCTATTGAGAGAATAGATGAACATTCGACTATACAAGAACCTCGTAGGTCGAATAGGATACGTGCGGCATTTAAGAGATATAGATTTCTCATAAGTGATCATAATGACATATTACTCATAAATGAAGATGAGCTTATTACTTACAAAGATGTTCTGAATAATTCAGAATCTGACAAATGACTCGAAGCCATGAAGTGAGAGATGGATTCTATGTATGACAATTAAGTATGGATTTTGGTTGATCCACCTAAAGAAATTAAACCTATTAGGTACAAATGGGGTTTAAAAAACAAAACCAACATGCATGATAAAGTAATTACATATAAAGCACGATTGGTCGCTAAAGGTTATCGTTCATAACATAATATTGATTATGACGAAACCTTCTCGCCAGTTGCTATACTGAAATCTATAAGAATACGCCTAACAATTATCGCCCATTATGACTATAAAGTCTGGCAAATAGATGTGAATGTAGCTTTCCTAAATGGAAACCTGACTAAAAAAGTGTATATGACACAACCTGAGGGTTTCACATATAATGATAGCATAAAAGTGTAACATCACCTATTTTTGGTACTTTGACTGATGACTACTTTTTATAAAGTAAGTATTTGTATGTAAACTCAGAACAAAAAATGATTAGTTTAATAAAATGAACGATTTGGTACGATAAAAATATTCATGGACACAATTAGAAATTTGTGATTGTTTTACCTATACTTTTATACTTCAATGAATAACTACTTCGTATAGAACAAGAATTCGGGTATGAGTCCAGAACAAAAGTCGATCAGTGCAATAAAACAAATGTTTTGGTGTAATAAAACCCATCAGGGGTATTGATGGAATTTTGAATGCAAATTTGCGAAAAACTAATCTAGTATTTGAGAATTCTAAGAGGGATGAAAAGCAATCAATTTTGTTGCAATTCTAGTGATAAAATAAGTTTTTTTCTAATTGGGATTCATAACACGTTGAATTAAGTATATTTCTGAGGATTGACATCATTTAGATATGTGGATTAAAAGTTATGAATAAAACAAGTTCATGTGTCAAAGCTGAAAATTTTGCATAAATTGTTGAGCTATTATATTATGTTTGTTTTATTGAATTCAATGAAGTAATGAGATCATAAAGCTAAGTGAATATCTCTTATGATTCCATAGAATGCAGGAATGAAGAAGGATTATGTATAGGAAATATTATTCCTTTAATTACTTTAGGTAAGTACGTGCTTTTATGTCAGGATGCGAATATAAGAAATGGATGATACCCTTGTTAATGCATTTGTTGGTGATGCATTAATTTGAAAGATTGAAATACTAAGAAAAAATGAATCACTCTTGTGATGTAGACGTGAATACTGCAAGGACTTTGTGAAGTCACGAGAGCAACAAATTGCAAAGAAATAGTGCTAGTCGTGATGAGTCCCCTTTAAAGTGTTTTATGTGTAAATGATAGTGAACTTTTATTCCATTAAAGAATGACATGACAATCCATTTGGTTTCTCTGAGGAAAATAAGATTTTTTGATATGGAAATGATTTTATTCCATACTAAGGTTTATGATAAATGGATTTTTCCTATTTGCAAGTATTTAACCTTAATGGTTAGATTTATAAGTATAGAAGAAAAGGTCGTGAACCTTAATGCTTTTCAGAACGAATTTTGGTTTTCCTGACCAACCTTGTGGTTTTCCTGAACAAGCGAAACCTTATTTCATGTTATGATTTAACTGGGAAAATGAACTCTTATGATGTCAAATATCATTCAATAATAGTTATTTTCCCTAAACCATGAAAAGGTGAATAGTGAACCTTTTGGGTTTTCTGACCAAAATTTGGGTTTTCTAAGTCATAAGTGACTGAATTTCAGAAAATGGAATATTTTCACAAAGGACATTCAATTCTTTGTACGACAACTATCTTGTGAACAAGTAAACGTGGAAATGACTTGTTTTATGAGTCATGTGCAGTATATGAATAGTTTACTCGCCCAAGTATGATTTATTTCATATTTTATGATAAAAAGTACAGAATTGTGAATTCTTACTTTCTTAAACCATGCTTTATTATGTTTTCAGACACAATGAGTTATGAAATCCTTGAATTTATTCCCACTTTTGGATTTAGAATTCTGGATTAGGCAAAATATTCCTTTTGGAAATTGGGTGTTTTTAAAATGACAAAAATAACCTTGAAATTTTATTTTATCATACAAAAAGGACTTTTTATCCTTTTTCGCTACGATTTGGAAAGCAATCTCTTAGTACGAGATTAATTTTTGAAAAATGATATTTTGACGCCGGAAAATATTTTACTCAAATTTCTTCGAGAACGGATCATTTAATTAGCTTGTGAGCTAGTGGAATTGGACTGGTCTTGTGTACCAGAACAAACATTGAGTACTCAATAAGAGTTATAACCATTGGACTAGCTCACATTAGAGGTAAATAACCCCAAGTAACTCAGATTCCAGTTCTGGGGATTATCTTACTCCAAATGGAGCGATAGGCCATTGGAAGTAACTGGTTCCCCAGCTAGCACCGTCCTAATATGTAAGCGTCCATGCGTAAGCAACCATTACATAGTTGATCCTGGGCGGGACACTCAATCTGTGATTCAATACTTATCAACCTCTAGGTGAGGGGAGTACAGAATGGGGAACCTGTACTACTACAAGTAAAAAGAACTGACAATAAATTGAGGTAGATTGTAACAACAATCTTACCGCTTCGACAATACACAGTTAAGTACTATAGGCATGTTCCTTAGTACAATAAGATTGTGATGTTAAAGATGAAGTCTTGTGCGCTTTGCATGTACGTTGACCTTATATTGACAAGAAAGCCTTCATTTCTAAAAATATGGGCCAATGATGTCGTTAAAATATGATTTTCCAAATATGCCCAAGGTGTGGGGCATTGATTTGGCATAAAAGTCGAGTTTTCCAATTGTGCCTAGACCGCCGGGCAGTGTTTTCAATAAATATCGTTTTTTCCAAATGTGCTTGAAAATTCTGAAATAACTCTACAGCAAATCTTTCTACTAAGTTGTAGAGTTGTTTTCAATAGAAAATAAGATCAAATTCCTGTGATCCATTGTTATCAAGGAAATGCCTGAAAAACCTCTTTTACCCTTTTCTGAGTAAATCACTAGCATTCACGGGACTCACTCAGTGTAAATCACTTGCTCGTATTTATATCCTTTTTTTTTTTCTAGGAATCGGATCCAAAAGACAACGGCTCTATAGACGGTAGCTACAACTGAGGTATGCTACGACTTAAGTTGGTAAACTCTAATGTTTGTTATCTATTTATATTATTATTATCATTATTGTTTTGTATGTTATAAAGACCCCTAATATGGAAGAACAAATGGGGTGACACCTAACTTTCTTATGTGCTTCTTGTATGATATTTATAAGGGGTGTTACAAAAAATATGCTAACTGCAAAGATCCATTTATGGACTTAAGAAAGCTTCTAGGAGTTAGAACATCCATTTTGATAAAAATAATTAAAGAATTTGGTTTCATACAAAATATGAATGAACCTTGTATATACAAGAAGGTTAGTGGGAGTGCAGTCATTTTCCTATTGCTTTATGTAGATGATACATTACTAATAGGAAGAAATGTACCTATTCTTCAATCAGTAAAAGTTTGGTTATCTAAGAAATTCTCTATGAAAGATTTTGGAGAAGCAGCCTATATTATTGGAATAAGGATCTATAGAGATAGATAAAAAAGATTGTTAGGTCTTTCGCAGTCTACATACATAAACATTAGCATTGATCAATTCAAAAGGGGATTCTTACCCTTGTCTCATGGGGTAAGTATTTCAAAGTCGATATTTTTCAAGACACAAGTTGAAATGGATTACATGAGTAGAATTCCATATATTTTGACAATTGGATCTATCATGTATGTTATGATATGTACTAAACCCAATGTATCTTGTGCTCTAAGTTTTATGAGCAGATACTAGTCTAACTCTAGAGAGGGTCACTAGGTGGCTATAAAGAGTATCTTAAGTACTTATGAAAAACTAATGATGTATTCATTGTATATGGAGAAAGTGATTTGAAAGTAAACGAATATACTGATACCAATTTTCAATATGATAAAGATGATTTTAAATCACAGTTTGGCTACGTATTTACGTTGTGTTGAGGGATAGTAAGTTGAAAAAGTTTCGAACAAGATATTATTGCTGACTCTCAACGACTGAAACTAATTACATAGCTACTTCTAAAGTGGCTAAGGAAGCCGATTGGATTAGGAAGTTCATCACGGAACTTATAGTGGTTTCTAGTATTGTTGATCCTATATCTCTATATTGTGACAATAATGGAGCCATTGCACAAGCAAATGAGCCATGGTCTCACAAACAATCCAAACATGTATTTAGGCATTTTTATTTGATTAGAGAGATCATTGATAGAAGCGACGTAAAGATAAAGAAAGTTTCCACAGATGAAAACATTGCTGACCCCCACTCACTAAAGCACTACCAAAAAAAAAAAACATGATAGACATGTTAAGTCATTTGGTATTCGAAATATGAATGATTGGTTCTAGACTTCTAGTGTAAGTGGAAGTTTTGTTAGTGTTATGCCGTAGAGGCAATCCCATGTACTTTGTATATTACACATTTATTCAATAATACAAGGCATTTTTTATCTTTCAATTTGTTTTATTTATACTTTCGTGTGATATAACTATTAGATAAAGTCCAAAGTGCAATACTATATTAAGGAGATCATGATAGAGATCGTGATGTAAAGTTCCTACTACATTGGATATTATTTGTACTTAAATTATCCTTAGTCATAGTGTTAATAAGATAGGACATCATTAATATATTAAGACTAGCACGTGTTATATTTCCTAATTTGATCAAGTAATGGTTCTCACATCCGTGAGTATTGTGATACTCAAAGTTAACACGTGGATATTTATTACTTCAACAAGTACATTGGATGACTTAGCTATGAGATAATCACATGGATAATTATTTAGTATCAGTGATAGAATCTCATTATAGCAAATATGCAAGTATCTTTAAACTTGAGTCTCCAAGGTACTTTATTTGTTAAGCGTTGTATTTTGATTATGATCTCTAGAGTCCCAACAAGACCACCTATAGGATGGATATTAGGTTCAACGTGAAGTAAATGAAAGTAGTTGAGATGATCAATAAATGATTCACTACTCATAATAGCAGGAACGAATATCTCAAGGTCACTTATAGGAATAATTACTCAAGAAATTCTTGGCCAAGACGATTGTGTGTTGGAAATAGTTCCAATTGATACACATGATGAGTAATGAATTTCGGGAACAAGTACTAAAATATTCGAGCCATAATTAATTAATATTCTGGTGATACTAATTCCATACTCTAAACTGATTGAGATATTGTATTGTGAATGAGTTTATTGCACTGATGTTTGCTATTGAAGGGTTCATGTCAAGCCACTTGACTTTCTGGACTTTTGAGTGGTCTTGATATACTGCTATGTGCCACTCATGATCTGCTAAATATGGATTTATTAATTAAAAAATTAATAAATTAATCATAATTAGAATTAATAAGTTGATTCTAATTATTAAGGATTATTAATCCTAAAAATGTTTGGATTAATTCATATTTTGCTACTAATAGACCAGAAAACCTAATATGTCACACACAATAAATGATCAAGAACTCGAGATGTTCTTTGATAACATTACAGGGTTAATTCTGATAAGAAAAAATTATTGTGGTCAAATTGTAATTAGTTATAATTCATAGGCTAAATTATAATTATGAGAATGATGAGTTCTAATTATAATTAAGAAATTCCTATTTCTTTAGGAATTTGGAAACCATATGTATATGTATATAGAGATACACATGCCGCAGGTTTCTGGTATATGGTTTTTCAAAACGCTTAGCACACATACGATAAGCATAGAAAGAAATAGTTTCTTCTGTGATCGTCTTCTTCTCTAATACTTTAGCCGCCACATCTTATTTTGCTAGCACCAAATTAAGGCAGCTCTTGAGATTCAGTCCTTGCGTGGATACTACTGGAGACAAACCTAAACTTGGTTTATAGTGATTGTGACCAAACAAACTTCATTGGGATTGCTGGATTGCGCTGTGCCGATCAAACCGCAAGAAAATTTTAATTTACAGAGGCAAGACCAAAGGTATATTCTCTTAACTTTTCTCTGATCCATACTCTACATATGAGTTGATCCTTGGGTTGTTTCTCAGTTTTAATTTTGCTACATGATTTTAATTGCATGACCGAGATACTAACACGAACGAACACTCGAAAAAATAGAAGAAGCTCGACAGATGAAAACGGATCAAGGCAGCACGATCTAGGAGGTTTCAGAAGCTTCCAAAACATTTAGGACGGAACAAGCAGAAACGAGCACGAATGCCCATAGTCGACTCTAGAAGGTCCTAAAACCAATTGAGACGACCCAAAGCTAGAACGAGAATAACAGGCATAGGTGCCCATAAGAGTTTGGAAGGTTCTAGACAAGTGCCCAGTGACATGTAGGATGCAACACGGTCACCATAGGCAGGTGCCTGAGCGATAGGGGCCAAAACGGCCAAGAATGACCTAGAGCAGGCTAGAAGGTTCTAGATGAGATTGGAGGAGCCTAGAATAGCTTGAAACGACCTTGATGATCAGCCGATCAAAATGGTGGAATATGGTAGAACATTCTAAAACCTTGGTGAAGCTTCAAAGGTCCTTCTTGTAGATTCTTCTAGAATATTTCAAAAGTATCTAGGCTACTCTTGTAAATTGTAGAAGGGTCTATAACATGTATATATGAGGCTTAGAGTAGGTTAGAAAGTGGTAGAATCTTGTGGAACCATGTTGAAAGTTCTAAAGTCTTGAAGTTCTAGAGCTAAGAGCTTGAGAGAATTCTCTAGAACTCCTAAAGGGTCATAGCTTGCCTCTAAATAGGCCAAGCCCTTTGTCATTTGGAGCCAAGCACTTGAGAGGTAAGCAAGTGTGAGAGCATTGTAAAGGTTTAGAGTGTAATAAAGAAGCTCAAGGGGTTGAGCACTTTGGAATGTCATAATGAAACTCAATGGGTTGAGTATTTTTGTGAAGAATTCTTTAAACTTTCCTTATTAACCAACGTTTTTTCCTCGATACTTAGTGAGTTTTCATTCACTTTATCGTTTTCACTATTTTGGAGCAAGACTGATGTAGTAAATCTTCTTTGTTAGTCATTGAATTTGTTAGAGCCACATGGTTAGTTGGTATCAAACTAGTCAACTCGTGATCCTAAAATCTAGAACCGTGCAAATTCTAGTCATGAACTTGCAACGCAATATCCTTACCCAACTTGCACAGCCCCAATCTACCATTTATAGAGAAGATTCCACTATGTACTTTTTTTTAAAATAGAAAAATTATAAGTAATTTTACTAATTGGAAGTCCAATTGTGTTTTTTCTTTCTTCTTTTCGCTTTGAATTTATTTTTCTTGTTTTTCTATATGTAAAATAATACAAAATCAATAATCACATTTAGATAATACCCAGAAAGGTGGGGGGCCAGGGAGGGGAAAGAAGGGGGAAGCTATTGTAAGTTTTACAAATGTAATTGTTTTTTTTTTTTTAAGGAGTACCAATTAAATGAAATTGAAGTTTTTTATTTGGTGCTTGCATTTAACTAAACCATGTAGCAATTTGGTGTACCCCTCAATTGAAGCTGCATCTCCCCTATTCTCAAATTCACATTTTTCATTTTTTAAAATAAAAATTAACGTTATACAAGATAAGTAATATTAGTCAAATATAAATAAAAAACTAACTTTTCAATAAATGCATGTATTTAAAATACAAAAATCCCATATCATAATAGCAAATATATAGTATATGTTATAAAATTAGGGTAGTGTTAGAATAAAATCTTCACACTACACACTAATAAAATTCTAACTATTCTTTGCACAATCTTTCTTTTCTCTCACAATTTTCTCTTAATCTTTCTTTCACTAATCTTTCTTTCACAAAATGATGGTGTATTACAAGCTTAGAGAATAGCTCTATTTATAGAGCTCTAATTAATGGAATACATCATGGCATACATCATCTTCCACTAATCTCAATTAGTGGTGTCTCCACTAAATGGTGGACATCCATAAAAATCTTTTATAATAATTCACATAAATCCATAATTAGTGGAACCTCCACTAATTAATAAAGATTCCAATAATTCATAACACTCCCCTTGGATGTCCATCCATTACATAAAGAATATGCCTCATTAAAACCTTACTAGATAAAAACCCAGTGGGAAAAAAATCTAGTGAAGGAAAAAGAGTACACTATTCTATATGTCTGTTTATTACTCCCCCTGATAAGATGATTCCTTTAAATCTTTAAACCGACGCATACCGATTTTATATCTCAACTTCTCAAATGTTGCAGTCGGTAAAGTCTTCGTGAAAATATCTGCGAGATTATCACATGACCGAATTTGTAGCACATCAATTTCACCTTTCTTCTAGAGTTCATGAGTAAAGAAGAATTTTGGTGAAATATGTTTTGTCCGATCTCCTTTAATATATCCTCCTCGTAATTGAGCTATGCAAGCTGCATTGTCTTCATAAAGAGGAGTTGGAATATCTTTGATTGATGATAATCCACAACTTTCTCGGATATAATGAATCATGGATCTTAGCCATACACATTCTCGACTTGCTTCATGAATGGCTATAATTTCAGCATGATTTGAAGAAGTAGTTTCTATAGATTGTTTCGTAGAACGCCATGATATAACAGTATTTCCACATGTAAATAGATAGCCCGTTTGAGAACGTGCTTTATGTGGATCAGATAAATAATCAGCATCTGTATAACCAATCAATGTTGGGCTGATTTTATTTGAATAAAATAATCCGAGATTAATTGTACCTTGGAGATATCGAAGGACTTGTTTAATTCCATTCCAATGTCGTCGTGTTGGTGAAGAACTAAATCTTGCTAATAAATTGGCAGCAAAAGCAATATCAGGTCGTGTATTATTAGCAAGATACATCAATGCACCAATTGCACTGAGATATGGTACTTCAGGACCAAGGAGTTCTTCATCATTTTCTTGAGGTCGGAAAGGATCTTTATCCACATTTAATGATCGAACGATTATTGGAATACTCAATGGATGTGCTTTGTCCATGTAAAATCTTTTTAGCACTTTTGCTGTATATGTTGATTGATGAATAAATGTTCCACTCTCCAAATGTTCAATTTGTAAACCAAGGCAAAATTTGGTTTTACCAAAATCCTTGATTTCGAATTCTCTTTTTAAATAATCAATTGTTTCTTGGAGCTCTTCAGGAGTTCCAATAAGATTAATATCACAAATTTAGAACCAAATTTCTTAATAAAAACACATGGACATACCTGGTCATTTTTAAATCCCGCTTTCAATAAATATTCACTAAGACGTGTGAACCACATGCGCCCAGATTGCTTCAGGCCATATAATGATTTTTGCAATTTGATGGAGTAATTTTTACGAGGATAATGTTTATATGCTTCAGGCATATGAAATCCTTTGGGGATTTTCATGTAAACATCATTTTCTAAATTTCCATACAAGTAAGCAGTGACAACATCTAATAGGCGCATATCTATCTTTTTATGTACTGCCAAACTGATAAGATATCGGAGTGTAATAGTATCAACAACATGAGAATAAGTTTCATCATAATCAATACCTGGTCTTTGTGAAAAACCTTGGGCTACTAACCGTACTTTATATCGTACGATTTCATTCTTTTCATTGCGCTTTCGTACAAATATCCATTTGTAACCAACAGGTTTTACACCTTTTGGTGTTCGAACTGCAGGTCCGAAGACTTCACGTTGTGTCAGTGCATTTAACTCCGATTGAATCGCATCTTTCTATTGCAGCCAATCTTTTCTATGCCGACATTCATCAACTGATATTGGTTCAGAATCATCATTATCCTGTATAACATCAAGAGATATTATATGCAAACATATGATCAATAATTGTTTCTATCCGATTCCAACTTCTACCGGAAGTGGTATAATAGATAGAAATTTCAGTGTTACTTTCATCTATGTCTGGTTCTTTGTCATCAGTTTTCTCTTGGTCTTTATCATTCTTTACTTTAATATGATCATCTGGATCATTAATCCTCTCTTCTTTCGAGGATTTTTATCTTTAGAACCAAGAGGTCGGCCATGCTTCTGGCATGCTTTTGGCTTAGCAACTATATGTAAAATCTTTTGTTCTGCTGGAACTTCAATTAGAATGGGAGCACTTATAGTTGACATATGCGATTTTGTTACTCTTCTAGAGTCAACAAAAGCGTCTGGCATTTGATTTGCAATGCTTTACAAATGAATTATCTTTTGAACTTCAAGTTCACACGCGCTTGTATGCGGATCAAGATAATTTAATGATGTTGTCCAATCACAATCTTTCTTGTATTGTTTCTGTTCTCCCCCTAATTTAGGGAATAATGATTTCACAAGAGAATAAGAAAAGAAATATAAGAAAATGATGACAAGCAGGAAATGCCAAGAAAAATATCTTCTTTTTTTTTCACTCTTCCCGGTACCAACTTTTCCTCTTCCTTTCTTGTCTTTTCTTCTCCTCCGACCCTCTACCTACCATCTACCTCTTCTTCTTCCTCATACAGATATATATATATATATATGTGTGTGTATGTATCGATATATATCTCAGTCATCAGTCATTAGTAAACATAAAAAACAAAAACCACAAAGCAGATATGGAGACTCGTAATTCATTTGAGACATGGTCAAATTTTGACTCGGTTTCTGCAGCAGATTTTGATGTATTTTCCTTTCCAAACCAACCGCTTCTGCCTAATTCGAACATAGAAGATTTTGATATATTTTCCTTTCTAAACCAACCGCTTCTGCCTAATTCGAACGCAGAAGATTTTGATATGTTTTCCTTTCCAAACCAACCGCTTCCTCCTAATTTCAGGTGAGATACCTTTGAGGGCTTCCATTTGTTTTTAGTGTGCTTGATAATGAAATTAAACTCTCTTTTGGTTTGTTTTTTATGTAAATCAGTGAAAGTTTTGAACATATCGCTTTTGACCAAGTTGATCTCCCCCTACAAGAGACTGCTTTTGATACTGTTCCTCTTGATGCTATTCCTTTGAATGAGGATATGCTTGTGCATGATCCTTTCTACTCTCTAATGGATTTTAAACAAAGCCATAATATGATTCCAGGTTATTATACATTTAAACATGGATTTTGAATGGTATTATCTTTACGATATTATTTTCTTTTTCTAGGAGAAATAATGAGTGGTCTTAGCAACGAAGTCGCAGTAAGTACTCATGAAATGCATAATATCGAAGTTCAAGATATTATTGCAGACAAAATTCATATAGAGAACAAGAAGATTAAGAGGCAGAGAGAGAATAAGGGCAATAACTCCCAAACACTATCAAGAGAAATCATTTCGCAGTACTTTTACCTACCAATCAAGAGCGCGGCCAAAGAATTGAATATTGGCATAACCCGTCTTAAGAAAAGATGTAGGGAGTTAGGAATTCGTCGATAGCCTCACAGGAAGTTGATAAGTTTGGAGACCCTAATCTAGAATGTTCAGGTTCTCTCTCACACACACTTATACTTTGCAAGTATGAAACTATGAAATATTTATAAGTAAATAACCGATGATATCACTTCGATTTACAGGAGATGCAAAATAAAGAAGAAGGAGGACATATGGCTGAGAAGAAGTTGAAAGAAGCCATTGAGATACTGGAATGTAAAAAGCAGTTGGTGGAAGAAAATCCTAATACGCAGTTGGAGGACCAAACACAGAAATGGAGACAAGCATACTTCAAGGCCAAATATAATGAGAAACTTAAGGCGATCATAAAATCCCAAGACTCATTTCACAGTAACTTTACGGCTAATTCTGCTGTTAGTCTAAATGTTGGCTCAAAAGGGAAAGAAAAGGAGGAGGATGCCGAAAAGGAGGAGCTGAAGTCCATAATTGCTAATTGTTTGTCTTCCTCTAATGTAAATATTGAAAAAGAACAATTACAAACATTCATCTTAAATTTGTCAGCTCAATTACAAAAGAGCAATTATAAGCATGTATCCTCAAGTTCATATGAACACTAATGATATGAATAAAAGATGTGATGCTTATTATTAATGGAAATATCTTCTTCTCTTATTATCTTTTCTGTTCCACTTCAGGTAGCCAGTATTTCTCTGTGATAAGGGAAATATCGAGTGTGTCCATGACCATAACCACGGCCACTGCCACAACTACGACTATAACGATGGCTTCTACTGGAGCCAACAACATTCACTTCTGGGAGTGCTGTTGAGCCAGTTCATCTGGCTTCATGATTTCTCAATAATAACTCATGTTAAATCTGTCAATTTTGGATACCCTTTTTCTCGATATTGTTACTGTAGGATAATATTCGAGGTATGAAAAGTGGAGAATGTCTTCTCCAACATATCTTCATCAGTCACTTTTTCTTCGCAAAATTTTAATTGAAATGTAATTTTATACATTGCGGAGCTATATTCATTCACGGTTTTAAAATCTTGCAACCTCAGGTGCAACCATTTATACCGTGCAGTGGGTAGTACGACCATCTTCAGGTTGTCAAATCTTTCTTTTAAATTTACCCACAGGACATATGGATCTTTTTCGGTAAGATATTCCATTTTCAAATTTTCATCGAGATGACGACGAATAAAAATCAAAGCTTTAGCCTTGTGTTGTGCAGATGCACTATTATTTGCTTGAATAGTTTCACTAAGGCCTTTAGCATTTAGATGCATTTCGCATCGAGAACCCATGACATATAATTTTTTCCAGAAATATCAAGGGCTACAAATTCGAGTTTAGCGAGATTAGCCATAGAGATCAATAAATGCGTACCTGTCTTCTGATTTTGTTAACGGCAGAAACTCGTGCTTAGTCTTCTGGCTTTTGTACCGGTAGAGACTTGTGCTGATAACGTGTTATAAAATTAGGGTAGTGTTAGAATAAAATCTTCACACTACACACTAATAAAATTCTAACTATTCTTTGTACAATCTTTCTTTTCTCTCACAATTTTCTTTTAATCTTTCTTTCACTAATCTTTCTTTCACAAAATGATGGTGTATTACAAGCTTAGAGAATAACTCTATTTATAGAGTTCTAATTAGTGGAATACATCATGGCATACATCATCTTCCACTAATCTCAATTAGTGGGGTCTCCACTAAATGGTGGACATTCATAAAAATATTCTATAATAATTCACATAAATCCATAATTAGTATAGCATTCACTAATTAATAAAGATTCCAATAATTCATAACAGTATAATATATTTAATCAAATCTTTAATAAGTATAATATTTCGATCATATATAGCAAATTACTAAATTGCCTTTATCATAAAATTCTTATTTTATACATTAAACTTTTTTTACTATTTATGATATTAATCATACCAAGAGACTAATTAAAATAATTAAATATATCGAAACAATCTCATTAATGAGAGCTATTTGAATAAGTTGAAATTCAAAAAAAAAGACTGCAAAGCTTTGGAAAATGATTCAAATAGAACTCAAAACGAAAATCCAACGGTTGTTCAAAGTTGTCCCATTGAAAAAAAACAACAACAACAACAACCTCACTCCCAGCACCAAACAATTCCAATATTTTAATTTTGTGCTGTGCCCATTAGATGTGCAATTGATTATGGGCCTTTGTAAGTTATGCGCCCCCAAAATGATATAGAAAAATGTGTTTTATGTCGGTGGAAATTATTAAAAAATCATAGAAAAAACCAATTGGGTACACACTTGTAACTCAATGAGATCTACACAGCACAACACTTTGAATATCCGAACAAAACCACCCCCTCTACACACTCCAGATACATGAAATTCATTTCCCATTTCTATCTATTTCTGTTCTTGAAATTCACCATGATGGTCTAGGCATGCGTGTTTGGATGAATGTTGTGTGTGTGGAGACGGGATTGTATATGCAGCTGGAGGGATTGGGAAGCTAGAGAATCGAAGAGTCGTTTGGGTTTTTAGTATCTTGACCGATTGGAGCTGGGCTCTAGAAGCTTTGCTTTTCAGGTTTTGCTTGTAAGTTTGTTTTTTTATGAATCTTTTCAGCGTTCTTGAGCTGGGTTTTTCTGGGTTTTTTATTTTGACTTTGCGGAATTTGTATCTGGGTCAGGTGGTGAGTTTGAATTTCGTTTGTTGACTCCGTTGGAGTAAAGGGTTCCCTTTTCTTCGTTCTTTCAACCTTTTAGAACTGTTTGGTTGCAGAGGGAGCAGAAAAGTGAGCTTTGGGATCCAAATGAGGATCTTTCAGTGTCCCTGAGTTGACTCAGATTTGAATCGCGGATAAAAGGCACTTCTTTCTCTTAAAGTATTAACTCCAGTGGATTGCTTTTTGGTTGCTGTTTGACTATGTTATACCATTCGACTGAAGACTGCTATTTCTTTGTTTTCGTGTCTGTGTACATCATTACATTTTCTGCTTTACATGATTCTATTAAGAGTATATGCTTGCTATTGGTTATGCTTTTTTCCCACCTTCCCCCTTCCGAAATTATCTGGGAAATTCAGGGAGAAGTTGCATTGAGTGTACTGTAACCATGTGCGCCAATGTTTGCTTATTGGATGTGGTTAACTTGGAGAATGCATATCTGTTTTCCTAGTATAAGAAGTTTGTCTTCTAGTAAGTGTAACCTGTTCCCAATTGGTTGAGTGAAGACAGATGGGTAGTTTGTGAGCTGCAGAAGTTGCGATTAACGGTTTTCAACAAGGACTTGAAGTTCGTTGTGTTTGCTTCCAAGAAATTGGAATTGAGATGGGCTGTGAGTGTTCTAAACTCTCTAGTTGTTGGACTTCGGACCAAAATGGACCGGTTCATGAGGCTTATAAAGCTGGTAAATT
The DNA here is from genome assembly GCA_026120185.1 of Voacanga thouarsii. NCBI lineage: Eukaryota > Viridiplantae > Streptophyta > Magnoliopsida > Gentianales > Apocynaceae > Voacanga > Voacanga thouarsii. The sequence continues at coordinate 5,279,962 of JANUWF010001255.1, read as the reverse complement.
GACACTCTTGATTTTCTATTGGGTGCTACCTTTAGAAATTAATGAGGTGGAAACTTATTTCTTTTTCCACTTTTTGTTTGTGTTTGAGCAGAAAATGAGGATACGAGTGAAGTCAGTGATTTGCCTGCATTTCGAGAATATACCATTGAACAACTTAGGATAGCTACATCAGGCTTTGCAGTAGAGAATATAGTCTCAGAACATGGGGAGAAAGCCCCAAATGTTGTTTATAAAGGGAAGCTAGAGAATCAGAGGCGCGTCGCTGTCAAACGCTTTAACAGATCTGCGTGGCCTGATTCCCGACAGTTCTTAGTAAGTCGCAGCTTTCAGGCTGCCTTTTTTGGTTATCTCTTTCTTTCTTTGCATAGGTATAATGCCGAGGTTCTTCAATTCATTGTCCCCAATGCAAATGCACTTTTCTCCAGATTTCCGTATTCTTTACGCAGTTTTACGTGTTGTATATAGTTAATAGTGTTACCTCATCTAATTATTTTTTTTAGCAAATTGTCATATTTGATTCCTAATAAAAATCCTATAATCTTTTGTTTCAATGGAAAATTTCCTAATGGAATAGCTGATGAAAAGAATCATAGGGGCATTACTTCCTAGAATTCTCCAATGCTCATTCGGCTTCTCTCCTCACCTGCAGTTTCCCCTTTATCCTTATATCTATGGCTGATACTTTTTAGTTCATTTATTATGAAAAATTTGGACATTTCTTTTGGCAATGATTATGGCAGGAAGAAGCAAGAGCTGTTGGTCAACTCAGGAATCACAGACTTGCAAATCTACTAGGTTGCTGCTATGAAGGTGATGAGAGACTACTCATTGCAGAATTTATGCCCAATGAGACACTTGCAAAACATCTCTTCCATTGTAAGAAATTCTTACATCTAAGCATTTTACCATCTTTACATGCCTTGGACTTATATTGTAGTGTTTCTACAATTTCGTACTTGACTTATATCATATTTCCTTATTAGGTAATAATTTTGGTTTCACGGTATCCTTCTAATACGATTTAATTTTCTGTTTTCTTTAACAATTCTTTTGTTTGTAGTTCTAAAAGCCCTTGTAAGTTCTGTAAATTTGATATGCTTCCTTGTTGTATGACTGAGTTTCATTTGCATATTGACTCAGGGGAAACACAGCCGATGAAATGGGCAATGCGGTTAAGAGTAGCTTTATATGTTGCACAAGCTCTAGAATATTGTACAAGCAAAGGACGGGCTCTCTATCATGATCTTAATGCTTACAGAATCGTCTTTGATGATGTAATAATTACTTTAAGTTGTACTATCCTTTGGTTTTGTTGCAATGTGCATTAGAGCTGGCAGGATTCACATTTTTAGATAGGTAAGAAATGCAGTTAACTTTCACATCTTAATGTCTTTTCTGCATTGTAGGAGGGAAATCCCAGGCTATCATGCTTCGGTTTAATGAAGAACAGTAGAGATGGGAAAAGTTACAGTACAAACTTGGCATTTACTCCTCCAGAGTACCTTCGAACTGGTATGGGACTCCTGATGATAATTACTTTGCACCAAAAATGGAAGTTCCTACAGATTGTTTTTTGATCTCTGTGGATCTGCTTTCTCTTGGTATACGGACCATGCATGATTTCCCTGACTTTTGTCATCATTGGCGATAACTTCATAAGTACTTATGCCATAAAATGCTTTATGAGTACAGACTAAAATAGTTACTGTCACCAGAGGGTTGAAATTTTGCATGTAAAGAACAATACTTTGTGGTGTTTTTCTTGTTGATGCTTGATCCAACTCTACCTGTTCGTGAGTCACCTAAAGTAGTGAGTTTATACTTCTACCTGTTTGTTATGGATATACTTCTGAAAATTGTGTCTCACAAGTGAGAATGCAGGAAACTGTAGTGAGTTTTGTGATTTGCTTTGAAGTTCCTTATCTTCTACATGTACTGATGGTTAGAAACATGGATAAGAAACACAACTTTGGAAAATGGACTTTAATATTCCTCCCAAAATAAGACTTCTTTTATCAATTTGAGTTGAAATTGTGAAGATCAACTTTAGATGCAATAGGAATTCACATTCCTTTGCCACATGCTTTGTTCAGAATGCACAGGTGTTTAAAGTAGGAGTATTGACCTCGGAGAGTGATGCGGCAATGCTGGTGTTTTCTTTGATCTGCCTCTTCTTATGGCTTGTGTGTTTATTTCTTGTTAGAATTTAGCTTTTCCAAGTCTTCAATCCCTTAAAAAGCATATTCAACTTTTTGTAGGACGAATTACTGCAGAAAGTGTGATGTATAGCTTTGGCACACTTTTGCTTGACCTTCTCAGTGGGAAACACATTCCGCCGAGCCATGTAAGAATTACCTGTTAATTATTCTCTGATATGACCTGTTGATGTTTTGTCATTTTGCTTCAATTACTATTATCTTTACCTCTCACTAAAGGGCTGGTGGCTGTAGTAGTTATGCAGTGGGCTTTCTTTTAAGTTTCTCTCAACAATGTATTAGGGTTCTTAGATGGTGACATGGTTCTCAATTGCTTCTCTTACAAACAAAATGACCAGAGAACTTCCAATTGTTTTCAACATTTACACTCATCTGCAATAAAAATCTATTGCTCCTGTATTTCAAAAGAAGGGGGGGGGAGCGCTTGGAAGACCCATCTAAAATGAAATTTGTCCTTCCAAACATGCTGTACCCTGAGATAAATCTTTAGGACTAGATCCAATGCTTAGTCTTATCTCAAGGGAAGTGGGATTGGGGGCCCCTGCCACATTGCCAGCCCTAAAAAGCCAATTCCAGAGCCTTTCATTTTAGAACATGTAAGTAGTTGCCTTTGCCTTTTTCCTGTAAGGTAGAATTGATTTATCAATCATCTTGTTTGTAAATCATTTCAACTGATATTGACTTCCAATTGAATATACTGAGCTCCCTAACTGATGTTAGTCTTCGTCTTCGTCAGGCACTTGATCTGATAAGGGACAGAAATCTTCAGATGCTAACCGATTCTTGCTTAGAGGGTCAATTTTCCAGTGATGATGGAACTGAGTTAGTGCGTTTAGCCTCGCGCTGTCTACAGTATGAGCCACGTGAGCGGCCAAATCCAAAGTCTTTAGTTTCTTCCTTGATTCCTCTTCAGAAGGAGACTGAGGTTGGTCCTTTTCAAAAAGTGATGCATGTCAGTGTTTTAAAACTTTCTATACCTGATTTTTATGTACAGCTGTGTATCTTCTGTTAGAAAAATTGTTCTATGGCTTAAAATTGACAAATCTTTAAGACTTCTTTTCGGTCTTATTGTTATTTATGTTGTTACTTTTTCTTTCTGATTACTGCTAATATATAATGAGAAATTATCACTTATAGAGGATAAATTTTGCATGATCTTGTTAGACAACTATATCTAAATGGTGGCCTTAGGTTTGAGAATGAAGTTGTGAAGAAAGGAGAATGCAAGATCTCTTTACTTGATTTTGTTGGTCCTATTTACAAGAGGACAATTTTATGCTTGTCCTTCTTGTTTGACAAATATAACAGCAATATATGGTATAGCAACAAGGTAAATAAATTGTAATCTTTCTGATCCAGGCGTGAAATGTGGAGTCTGCATTGAATTTGCAATGGCCATTTGTGGACTTAACTGGTTGAACTTGTATGTTCGAAAAATTGCAGATATTTTGGGGGAGCCATTTCCTCTGGCAATATTTGTCCTTTTCTCTTGGTTGCGATTTTCTGGATATCTTCTCTGCATATTTCTATGTGAAAGTGTTTTGTGTACACATGTTGATTGGTTAAAAGTCGTTCAAGATCATGCATGCCTTCTTCTTGTGTGCTTGGTTTCTGTAAGTGTGGTTGTTCGTGATCATTTATGTTGGTGATGCACCTTGTATATGTTGCTTCAGTCATGTTCTGATAGAATTTCCTCTGTAGGTTCCTTCTCACGTACTGATGGGCATACCACAAGGTGGCGAAGCAATGTTTTTATCTCCTCTTGGTGAAGCTTGCCAGAGAATGGATTTGACTGCCATGCAAGAGATCTTGGAAAAACTTGGATACAAAGATGATGAGGGAGCAGCAACTGAGGTTTGTCTTTGATTATGACATTATTTTAAATTTCACATCTAGTTTGCTATTGGCATTACTCACCACTGCCTGGACACCTGCTCCATAATGCAGGAGGCTAGGGTCTCTACCGTGACTCTCCTGTTTCCCAAGAGATTAACAAACATTGCCATTTTCTTCTAAGATTGGCGGGCATACTTTGTATATGCAGAAAGCCCTGTTACTTGCTTTGGCTAGTGATAGGATTGTCATTTCATTTCTGCCTTCATTTTTTTGATAAATTTTGGTGGGTGTTAATGGATGCCTTTTTATTTTTCCAAATTTTTGGGCTGTTGGGAATTAAACTGCAATTGTTGGGGTGTTAATGGATGCCTTATCACTGAGTTTATATTGGATGCAGCTTTCGTTCCAGATGTGGACAAATCAGATGCAGGAAACATTGAACTCTAAGAAGAAGGGTGATGTTGCTTTCCGCCACAAGGAATTTAAGGCTGCAATTGAGTGCTATACACAGGTTAGATCTCTGTAATCCTGCTTAAACTTCTACCAAATCAGCAGTTCTGATGAACTTAAAAGGAAGTTGTCTCAGGGGAGCATTTCCTCTGGTGAACATCTCAGTCTTCTAGTAGCAGACATGAGATGATCTTGACTCTATATTTTTGGTCTTCTAGAAGAGAACTTGAATCTGTAGTTAATATTTTGTAATTGAATTGCAGTTTATTGATGTTGGAACTATGGTCTCTCCAACTGTTTTTGCTCGCCGTAGCCTTTCATATCTAATGAATGACATGCCCCAAGAAGCCCTCAATGATGCGGTACAAGCCCAGGTGATTTCACCAGTTTGGCATATTGCATCATACTTGCAAGCTGCTGCTCTTTTTATTCTGGAGAGGGAGAATGAAGCCCAAATTGCACTAAGAGAGGGTTCGGTTCTCGAAGAGAAAAGGAATACAACTTCGTCCAAATAGAGCTAATGAGGCTTTATCTCCTTTCTCCTTGAATGGCTCATTTCAGGGCTAAGACAGAGATCTCAAGGATCTTGGTTTCCAGTGCAGGAAGATTAAGGGTTCTTGAACATCAAAAGATATACAAAGCTAAACATGGCAAATTGTGTCAACCTATGCAGCATGACTAGGTAGTTTGGTTTTCTTGAAGCATTCTTTTTGCAACATTGCTAGAAAATTTGGGTTTGGTTAGGTTGGTGGTGTGTAGATGCTTCCCTTAGTTCTTACAAGTCTGGCCCTGTTGATAGTAGACTGAAACTTTCCCGCACAATCTGGTAATAATTTAACGCCATTGCAAGAGATAACAAGTTTATAAAAAGAGTGATGATTTTGAAGTTATATGTGCAGGGTAGATGAAGAAGCTTGCCGTGCTGTAATTTATGTACAGTGCTACATGGCTTGTTGGAACTTGAGATTGACTATTCCTTGTATTGAATTCTCCATCGTTTCTTGCTCGTGGGTTTTGAGGGATTACTTTTATCTTCAACATGATTCTTTGTATACCATCTGAATTTATTTATTGAGCTAATTTCTGAGTCTTCAATGTGTGCCCAAGTTCTCAAAAACACTGATGTTGAAATGACCTCAATATTGAGGCGTCTTTTGTCTGACCTCAGTTAGCTTTGGAAAGCATCAGGAGTATATGCTTCTGCTGCTTGCATCTGGGGGAATCTGTAAGGGAGAATAAAAGATGTTTGCCTTTTTGTTCATTTCTTCCTCTCAAGCTTGGTCTTGCCTGGAAAAGCCTGGTCGGGTTCAGGGAGGTTCCTTCCCATGCTTGGGAGCATGGATTGTGATTGTAAAAGCTTTAGAGGATTCAAACTCCCTCCAAATGGTTGATTAGAAGTCGCATAACTTCAGATAATTGAATTATGGGCTGCAAAAGTTACTTATCCAACCATGATAGAGGAAAGGTTGTTTCAGGTTAAGGTTCAAACGACTGGATAGCTTAATGGGGGTAGGTGGGGTCTGGTATTTCTACGTGGGGGTGTATTTAGATACATTTAGAGGGGGGAAAAAAGACCCAAAAAAAGTACGGAGGTAGGTGGAAATAAAATATTAGAACCGACTTTATTTTTATTCAACAGTTATACTATTTTTAACTGGTGAGATTTTAAATCCTTCTTCTCACTGAAAATACAATGATATATATATACACAATGGACATTCAAGATAAATGTCCAACTAGGTTTTTAATGACCCCTCCGCATGGGAATGGAAAATTTCCACTGCAAAATTACTAAGACATTGTTTTCTCCTTTTTTGGCTTTAGATTTTGAAAGTTAACATAATGCCGATCGGTTTAAATATATTAAGTAAGATTACAGTGTGGTAAAGTTTTAATGAACAAAAATTTGCAGTCAGTAACTTGAAGATTTATCAGTGGTATAACCAAAACCAATCTATAAAATTGCAATTATACTTACAATACTTACAATCCAATCATACAAATGCCTCAGTATATGAAGAAAACACTCAAGATCTTGCAATTCCTTATTAGACATCAAACATGTAAAAGCCAAAAATACCATGATTTCAAGAATAATTATTAACCAAGCTAAGCTTTGTTCTTAGCCATCTGCCTCCAACTCATCATCATCCAATGCTTCTTCATCATCAGCCACTGCATCCTGATACTGTTGATACTCAGAAACCAAATCATTCATATTGCTTTCAGCCTCAGTGAACTCCATTTCATCCATTCCTTCTCCGGTGTACCAATGCAAGAAGGCCTTCCTCCTAAACATGACTGTAAATTGCTCGGAAACACGCCTAAACATTTCTTGAATGGAGGTTGAATTTCCCATGAATGTCGAAGACATTGGCAACCCAACTGGTGGGATGTCACAAACACTTGATTTCACATTGTTTGGTATCCATTCAACGAAGTATGATGAGTTCTTGTTTTGCACGTTGATCATTTGCTCATCAACCTCCTTTGTGCTCATTTTGCCACGGAACATTGCTGACGCAGTTAGGTATCGGCCGTGGCGAGGATCGGCGGCACACATCATGTTCTTGGCATCCCACATTTGCTGAGTGAGCTCTGGGATCGTGAGGGCTCGATATTGCTGTGATCCACGGGAAGTTAAGGGAGCAAAACCAACCATGAAGAAGTGCAAACGAGGAAAAGGGATTAGGTTCACAGCTAGTTTTCTCAGATCAGAGTTGAGTTGGCCAGGAAAACGAAGGCAACATGTTACACCGCTCATGGTTGTTGAAATCAAGTGGTTCAAATCACCGACTGCACCAAACATAAAGGAAGAATCGATCATTGCAGATGCACAAAACATCAAAAAATCAATTTCAAGTTGATTCTGTACTCAATCAAGTGCTTTTTCCTTAGACAAGTAAGATTTGGCAACTTACAGCTTGGATTTGTGAGCTTAAGTGTTCTGAAGCAAATGTCATAGAGAGCTTCATTGTCCAGGACCATGCATTCATCAGCATTTTCAACTAGCTGGTGAACAGAGAGTGTGGCATTGTAGGGCTCAACAACAGTGTCAGAAACCTTAGGAGAAGGGAACACTGAGAAAGTCAGCATCATCCTGTCAGGGTATTCTTCCCGGATCTTGGAGATCAGCAGAGTCCCCATTCCCGATCCTGTGCCTCCTCCAAGGGAATGGCAGATTTGAAATCCTAGAAATTGATTCATAACACTTTTACATAGATTGCTCGCATAAAAGTTAAAAATTCTACTAATATGTTGTCCCCAAAAGGAGTAACCTTTGTACCTTGGAGGCAATCACAATTCTCTGCTTCTTTACGAACAACATCAAGAACAGAATCAATCAACTCAGCTCCTTCGGTGTAATGTCCCTTAGCCCAATTGTTTCCAGCGCCATTTTGCCCGAAAACAAAGTTATCAGGTTTGAAAATCCTTCCATACGGACCAGTCCTCAAGCTATCCATGGTTCCAGGTTCAAGATCCATCAAAACAGCTCTAGGAACATACCTCCCACCACTGGCCTCATTGTAATAAACATTGACCCTCTCAAGTTGAACTCTGGAAGTGCCACTGTAACTTCCGGCAGCATCAATGCCATGTTCAGCACAAACAACTTCCCAGAACTTGCCACCAATTTGATTGCCACATTGGCCTGCTTGGATGTGAAGAATTTCTCTCATTCTTGAACAATTTTTTTTCCTAAGAAAAACAATAATAGGAAAAACTCAAGAAGCAAGAATGAGGAATGAAACAAGAAGAGAGGGCAAGGAAACATGAAGGGAGCAAGGCTTTTGTAGTGTGGGTTGATTTGAAGTTGATTGAGACATTGATATTTTTCTTTCAAATGCAATAATGTAGAGATACAATTAATAGTTTCATGTGGGCTTGTATTTTGGAGGCAAAATGTCAACTTCAACAGGCGTTGTGAGCTGGACAAGGAAGTAGACAACCACTAGCTCATCTGTATAATTATTCTCCATGCTTGTTATGGATATCCCTCCTTCCATATTTACCTTGCTAGGCCCTCATAATTCTCTTCATTACTTAATTTTCCATGTATTTTGCAGTCAAATTTTGGTTCCTACCTACCTAGCCTAGCTCCTATTTTTTCAAAAAAACCTCACGAGGCGTCACGTTTTTTTTAAAAATATAACGTCTTTATTACATATAATTTTATATAATATATTTAATCTTTTAAAATATAATATCCCATATCTAATCAATCATATTTCATATAAATATCTCCTCATATTGAGTAGAAAAGAAGAAATGTATGCAGTATGTAGTGCATTAGTACCAAAATTTAGGTGTCAATATGAAATTAGAGAGGTAGCAAGCTACAATTATTGAAAGCCTAAGTGTCTCCATCAGGAGTCTTTTCTCATAGGTGCCCTGCCCTCTCATTCCAGCTCCTTGAGAACCAAATTGCTTGTTGTATGGTAGGGGATCCTATGCAAAAACTATAAATGATAATAGACACCAAGATTAAAGTTATCTTGTTAGTTGAATAGCATATTCTCTTTGAAATTAGTTGGAGGAAAGCCCCATGTGGTGCCTCATTCCTCATCTATTATTGAATTTTGCTGTTACAAATTAATTAAGAAAGATTGATTAATGAAATCAAAGACATGATTCTATTAACTATTGATATTATCATAGCTTTTCTTATCTGCTTTGAACAATGATTGCAATGTAGAGTTGGGAATTTGTGACTGTTGAGCTGATTGACTCTGTGATTAGTCATTTACCTTGTATATCACCATACAATACTGAAATTCCAACTAATTGCTACCAATCATTTATTTTGTCATATCAATTTTGTATGCAATTGGCTGTAGTTCCTTTTCACTTTTTGGTGTAAAGATTCATCCATTATGATCTTTATGCTTTTTGAAAACTGAAAATGGAATGAGCATAGATCAATTCACATTTTCACCCACAAATTTTCAAAAAAAATGACAAGACACCAAATCATTAAAGTTTCTCTTGCTACGAAATGCCAAATTTGAGGTACCTCTTTGAAGAACACACTTGTTACTTGAGTTCGCTCATTTACTCCGTCCAACCTATGCTTAATACAAAGATTGCCCCAGCCATCACCTGGGCTATGAAGTTTGGGCAGCCAAGATTTTGTTTTCACCTGCTTCAACTTTTGGCTTTCCGACCAAGTTTCTAAATTGGATGTACGAGGTGCAAACCACAATGAAGAGTGGCAAAGATCACACAAGCATTATACGAAAAGCGTGAAAAGATTCAGACAAGTCACTTGTACAGTAAGTTAATATCACATGTAAGCAGAATAAAAGCATTTGATATACTTTAGATTCGAACAAAATACTTTAATACTGCTCATCATATATATCCAATTCATCATTTTGACTATACAAGTAACAAATTACAAAACAAATGATTTGTACAACTTCGAATCCACCAAGCACACACTCCACCACTGTAAAGCAAACACCCTCATGGAAGGAGATTGTATGGCCAGTTTTGATTTCGGGTAACATTAAGGATATCAAGAATAAGTTTTGATCTACAGTCAAATTGTTAAGGAAGTTTTTTTACTGCAGAAATTTGTCTCACATCTGAGTAGGTAAAGCTATTTGATTGATGAAATGAACAGAGTTTGCAAAGGTCTGTGTGTTATTGAATTTAATGGTTTCAATCCCAAGAAGCTGTTGGAACGGTGCTAACACTGTCGGCCATTTACTGATCTCAGACAAATACGATAAAATTCCGGCAGAAAACAAACTCGGGGAACACAGCATAATCCACAGCTTCAATAATTTCAGTATCCGGACAAGCACCAAACAGCCCAGAGGAGCTGTCTACCTCGCTTCAGTGACAGATTAGGACATAAGTGAGGAAACTTTATCCAATAATCTTCTTGGGCAAATTGGTTTTCTTTGGTAATTGTTTTGGTTTCAAGAATCAGTTCCAGTCAACCAAGACCCGATTTTTATTCAGGGTGTATGTTGGTGGCGGGTTCCAATGGGAGCAGCGAGGAAATTTGCTTGGCAAGATTGATGGGAAGAGAAGATTTGCAGAATAGTGAATAAGGAATTGAATAATAATCTACCGTAACCATGAATGAATTCTAAGAAGACATTATTTCATCAATAGCCATCTGCTATGCAAAAGCATGCGGGTTTTTTGTGGTTTACAACACCAAGAAAGAAAATTCTTGAGAAAAGATTCAATTATTGGAAACCATCTCTAAGAAAAGAAGTGCACAACTCCTAAGTTCTGCAAATTCAAGTTAAATGCTGATAGGATCAATTTTGTACACCGACGAGCAAACGATATCACAGAGTTTTCCTTCGTTCAGCATCAGTTGTCTGAGAAACAATCGGAAGCGCAGAAAAGATGAAAGCAAAATAGTTATCAGTATAGTAGCTCCTCAAACACAGGATCAACACTCTGTCCCCACTTCCCATGATACAACTCCAGGAGCTTCTCGGCAGGCGTCACACCTACCAGGAAAGGGGAAAGACTAATTATTTTAAAAAAAAATCAAAAGAACACCTCACTAAAATGAATTAGAACACCATTGAATTGAGGCCAAACTCAGGGTTTTGGAGGCAGCAGGGTTCCTAGAACAGAATGCCTAAGAATTATTGGCAAAGCTTTATATGCTTTCAAAATCTGCATTTATACATATGAAAATGAATACCACTTCAAATTGGAAACCGACACTGAGAGGATATGATCATACAAGACAAGTATGCTGCTACTAGATGGGGCATAGAACAACAAGCTGTCAATTCAGTTTTATGTACGGTGGCACTTTTATCCCTCCAATTTCTTAGAGCTGGAGAAATTACAAGATGCATGCTTTAGATCCCTTAAGTTGCGATGTCAGCAAAGAGAAATGCAAACTATTCTGGATTCCCTCCCTTGAGGTTTACCTATCGCGAAGTTCAACTCAACAGTGGAATCCTAAAAAAGGAGAAATGTCAATCCTGCACTTATGGCAGATGAGGAAGGCAAATAGTCACAAAAGTCAAAGCTGGAAAGACAAGTACCAGTGATGCACTCGACTTAGTTAGGAGTGAAAACGGAAGTAGCAAGCAGTCTGCTCATTTATGAAAGAGGGATTCTAGCTTGATACAAGAAGGAAATTGCAGCAAAATAGGTAGAGCAAAGAAACCATTTTTTACAATGTCCAGTAGGGTAGAATGTAGATCCATTAGTAACATCTGATTAAGTTTATCACCTGTTTTGACAACCTCAGCAACTTCATTCAAGAATCCAGTTTCTTTATAGCCCCTCCTTTCTAAGCCATCCTGTGAATAAGAAATTATCCACATTTGATAAAATGAAAAGAAAGAATGGAGCAAACGACATACACTCGTGCTTTACATAAAAGGAATACAGATGAGTTATAACTCACCTTCGCCAACTGCAAGACATCTTGTGCAACATGCTTTAACAATCCATCCCGAAATGGTGTTTTCAAACCACTCTTTGGTACCTGCTAAAAGGTTTTGTGGTTAAATGGCTAATCATGCTAAGGGCAGAGTCTATCTTCTTGTTAATATTGCATGGTCTGAAACATTGATGATATTTGCGTAGAACTACAAATACTAACTTTAGTATTATTTTAACAGAAGATGGACAGATACATGGAATACACAGAAAATGCACATTATACTCCTGATATTTGGATACAACAACTAATACATTTCACAAGCAGCAAATACTGAACACTATATTTCGAAAGGGTAACTCAAGAGAGTGAGTCATATGAAACGGAACCACTAGACTGGGAAAATAGACTGGCTCACTGGCATAGTACATATTTCCCCACCCCCAATTTAGATGTGCTAATTTTGTAACAGTAATCTCTAAATTTGAAAGAATGGTCTTGATGCATGTTTGCTGAAGTTAGATACTGGGAATAATTGGCCACTCCATGGAAATGGAAAGCACAATAATGAGCACTATGTCAAGTTGCCAGTAGCATATAGGGTATATGGAGGAAATATTTGTCAACTAAAGCACAAAAAGTAGGAATCAAACAGTGCAAGACAAGAATAGGAATCAGCGGCCAAAAAGTAGATTACCTTATTCCTAAGCATCTCCTTTTCTTCTCGTGTCCAATCAGCTGTCATGTCCAGGACACTTTGAAGAGAAACCTCATCATATAATAAGCCAACCTGAAATCGAGAACAGCACTTTATGTTCTAATACAACATTAAAGAAGGCCAATAACAGCTTCTTCATTAAGGCAGGGACGCTAGCAAAATAGGTCTTTGAAAACATGCTAAAACCCATATTCAAGTGCATTGTATGCTACTATCCTCTTCATATACCTAACGGAAATTAAAACAATCCCCCACACAAGGACATGAAAGTCTAGAAGTATCTAGATTCCAGAATAGCAACAAGATATTCTCACATTTGGTAACACCTACCAAATTTTTTTCTCTCCTACATATGACTACATAAGCATGTCGCATATATTGATATATCCAAGTTAACTGCTGTTTTTCAGAAAAAATGCCCCCAAGTACTTCAAAATTCTTCTGCTTTACATCTTCCAAGAAACATTTGTCTTCCCATATAGGAGAGCAATATTGTACAGAAGCAAATTGATGAAAGAAGCTCCATACCCAAAAAGCAGGCAATGCACATAGTCGCCTCCAGGGCCCTCCATCAGCACCCCTCATCTCCAAATATCTTTTAAGCCTAACCTGAAATGAAACATAGCTCAATGCTAACTAAAGAGAAGAATCCAAGTAAACTATATATTCATATCATGTAACTGTGGCCTGCATGATGCATGGAAAGGAAATAAACTGGAAAGAAAGAATATTGTAAATCAATTCACCTCAGGAAATATTGTTGTGAGATGATTTTCCCAATCATTCATGGTTGGAAATTCACCAGGAATCGTGGGAAGTTTTCCTGCCATAAAATCCTGCAAAGGGTTCACATTGGAAGAAATCTTTGAGTAAGAGCTGATCAAAAGAGTGACTATTTGGTTTGGGAAATACTTGCATAGACCTCTTTGTGGACCACATGCAAAAAAAAAGCTTGTACCCTTTCAGAAAATACAACAGCAAATTCATGTGGTACAAGTTTTCATTGCCGTGGTCTATGAAGACTAGGTCTATGTAACTATTTTCCATTTGGTTTAACAATTACAAATTGTTAGGTTTAGGTAGTAACCCGGAACGACAATCCGGCACAATCGATATATTTCTTTTTCCGATAGACGAAATACATCGGGACATCAAGAGCATATTCCACATATTGCTCAAAGCTGTGCAATGGAAATGAAAAACATTACCATTAAGTATGAATTAATCCATGAAGAGTAATTGTAGAAAAACTGCAAATATTCGACTCTCTTCTTTTTCCTGGGTTAATAACTTTCCTTTAACCCTAACAAAAACAAGAACACATGGACACAAGATACAGACACAACATGGCGCACCACTTCAACAATGTATTTCTAAAAGAAAAAAAGACATGACACATTAAGCATTAATAGTATGAAAAAAACATATGACAAAATAAAAAAGATTACTTTCCAATAACTCTAGATTCAAGTGCTAAAGTGGAGGTTTCAGAACCTGAAGAGCATATATAACATCACATTTAATGAAAAGAAAATAGAAAAAACTGGGTTAGTTTATGCTTCCAAATTATAACATGACAAAATAGGTCAGGCCGCACAAAGATGTAGATGACAGTTGAAAGAGAACATGGAGAAAGAACAAGGTGCCCAAATCATCATTTAAAGTTATTTGTGGATCAGAAAAAATTTAAGAAGTATAGTGACATTATTTGAAATATCGAAAAGTTTGTTAGAACCTATTGAATTGTAAGAACGGAAACTTGCTTTCAACAAGAAGACCTATTTGATTTTATATTGTATTTGTTTGACAATTAATGACTAAGGTATCCCTCAGCCTTTTTTGCAAGTCATATTTTAGGGAACCCATATTTTTTAAAATTGTTTTAGATTCTTTTTCCTTGGGCAAAAAGAGAAGGCCCCATATGTGTCCTAGACGTATCCCCAGTATGTCCTTAGTCCTCTCAAAGTTATGAAAACAATATGAAAAACAAAATTAAAACATCTTTCTTGGGTGTCCTTGAAAGTCAGTCTTCAACATGTGTTGGACATTGGAATGCGACCAATGTGTGTCCGCTTCTTATATTTTTTAACTATAGTGGGAGAGAGTAGATGAACCATTGAACCTATAGTTGAGGCTAGATGTCGTTAATTGCCAATCAACTTAAGAGTAAAAGGATTATTATCAAATGTTTCATCATCTACGTAATGAAGAATACAGTTTCCATCCATAAATAGTCTTCCAATTAGGTTCTCTTCCATACTGACAAATCTGTGAAAAACTAAAAAGAAACTGGGAGATTGGAAATGGAAAGCACTTGTGCTGTATCTCCCAACCACTTGTTGATTCGTCTCCAAAATCATCTTGTAAGATTGTACGGAGAAATAAATAACACATTCTATGTTGATCGATTTCATCCCAAAACTAGGCTAACTTACCTAAAAGAGTCATCAAAAACAAAGGGAAGCATGCCTGCGCGATTGTTATCTGTGTCAGTCCAAATGTGGCTGGAAAACAACAGAAAAACTTACATAAGATCCTAATATATAGGTGAAACTAATCCAAAGAAACAATTGTAAATTATTTTATACCTTCTCATGCTCAAAAAACCATTTGGTTTTCCATCTGTAAAAGGTGAATTTGCAAACAACGCTGTAGCAATCTGTTTCAGTAGCTAGTTAGACTTTCACATAAAAAACTATATTTTTCCTAACAGATATGAGGAGGATTTCTCACAGGCTGCAATGCAAGACCAGCACGGAATTTCCTGATCATGTCAGTCTCGGAACTAAAATCCAGATTCACCTGTCAACAGAGAATTGAAGGTAGAGCCTATTCAGGCCCTATCATGAATTTACAACACACTAAGGCACGTGACCATTATGAGATTTCATCGATCATTTTAGATGAAGAGTCACAGTGTTTTGAAAAAACATAATAATAAAACATTTGTTCACACCTGTACAGTACACGTTCGGAACATCATATCAAGACCAAGGGAACCAACTTTAGGCATGTAATTTCTCATAATCTCATATCTTCCCTGAGCCATAGTATTCAGTCAGCATATACAGAAGTAGATAATAACTTATAGAAGTACATTATAATTAAAGAGACAAAATGAATGATGCAATTTAAGAGGCCAAGGACAAAAAAAGAAAAGGTTACCTTAGGCATTATCGGTATATCTTTTATTCCCCATTTAGGCTGGAAACCAATTCCTAAGAAGCCAATGCCCATCTCCTCAGCAACAGCTTTAACCTTTTGCAACCAATTCAAGAAAGCTTCAAATTACACAGTTTTTATAGTCTTGTTCTGTATCTGCCTAACATGCGAGTATTTGTATTTGCATGAGAGAGAGAGAGAGAGCGCGCGTGTTTAAAATTTGAAATACTAATCAATCGATGCGATTTGCAAGGCATCAACCAGATATTTGCATCAAATTGACAGAAAAAGGAACCAAAGATATTTGTTTTTGACTCAAAAGCCCCTTTCCCCAGTTTTAGACAAGTAGACTTTGGGTTACCTACAATATTCTAGCAGACAAGTGCAACACAGAAAGAGAATAAACAAAAAAACGCCAGGCAACTGCAAACATGGTGATTGACGTCTCAGTTGCTGCAAGTGGTCATGATTCCTTCAGTGGCCAACAATGAAATGCTAGACAGCTAAAAGATAACCTATGAAACATATACTATAACAGATCAACCAAAAATCATCTACATCTGAAATTTGGGTTATGCAGTTCAAGTTAGCTCATGCCAGGAACTATATTGCCCAGAAGTTTTGACCAATCATTTGTATATGCTTCATGGATGAAGTGAAGCCAACTGAAACTGAAATTGAAAATTGTGGGAAATATCCTTCCAAGGATTACAAAGAGTCAAATGTACAGAAAAGTCATCTACATAATTTCAGCACCCTGGAACACTGATTTGCACTTTTTGCTTGTAATCTTTCAAAAGCCAATATGTTATCTTTTGAAAAATGGAAAAACTTGATAAATTTCTTCCACCGAAAGAGAGGGAAAAAAATAAATCTGCCTAAAATTTTCCGTCTTAGAACAGCTCTTCAATTGCTTACAACTCCTCGTAGAAAAAGAAAATCATCTTATATGGCAAGCGACAATCCAGAGTCAGAACTTCATTGTGCAGTTAGACCCATAAGCACAATAACTGACATTATAATTTCTGTTCTTCGCATAGAAAACCACAAAGAAGGCGGTATCCATTTTGTTGTCTTTTTGCAGGATGACACAGAGAGGATGCTCATGGTTTTAATTGATAGAAGATCTTATGACATACCCACATAAATATGTATCATAGAAGTTTTATCACAGACCTGGTACAGGTGTGAATTAACCTCTGCACAAGTTTGATGCAGCGTTTCAAGGGGAGCTCCACTTAGTTCAAATTGACCCCCAGGTTCCAGTGATATGCTTTGCTTTCCCTAGACAAATATCAAAGTAAAACTCCTTATTAATATGAGAGAGACCCCCCCCCCCCCACCAAAAAAAAAAAAAAAGGAGTACATTTTACAAGAAATCTACCATCAAGAAAACAGATAAAGTATTACCTGTTTCAGACCAATAATATTCTTGTCCTCCATTATTTTATCCCAATCAAATCTCTCAGAAATGCCATTAAGCAACTCTGCTATTTGTTCATACTTCATAGGTCGAAGGGTCCCAAACTCAAAGCCAAACTTTTCATGTTCAGTGCCAATTCTGGTAAAGCCAAGATCCATAAGAACAACAATATTTTAATACTCCAAGGCAAAATATATATGCAGGAACATAAGCACAGAATATGACATAACCAAATTCAAGGAGAACCATTTATGCAAGGAATTCGTGCATGGAAAAAGCAGATAAAGTTCATTCAAAGATAGTTCTGTTCAGGATGCTAAATGTCGATAAATATATCACTAAACACTAGAAACATTAGGAAAAGCATGAAGAAGTATCTGAATCTAAAAGAATAGAAAATGCACCAGAATTAGCAATCAATTCATAACTACATTCACAGAAAGTCCAATGGGAAACATGTGGATTCTGTATGGCTAAGTAGTTC
Organism: Voacanga thouarsii; assembly: GCA_026120185.1. NCBI lineage: Eukaryota > Viridiplantae > Streptophyta > Magnoliopsida > Gentianales > Apocynaceae > Voacanga > Voacanga thouarsii. The sequence goes on along the minus strand of JANUWF010001255.1, from coordinate 5,262,301 downwards.
AAAAATTAATGAATAAATTGACATGCAACTAATTGATCAATCCATTTTACAGTTAAAAGTTGTGACAAATTGTATATCACTTCGTCAAAAAATTCCATGTAACAATCAAATGATCTGCATTTGTTCAGACAAAAACAGTGCAACTGAAAATTTAAGTACCGATAAGAGCTAGAAGTTGAACCTCCAGTTTTCCTTAGATTTGCACCCTGAAGCCAGGTATCTAACAAGATCTTCCTTTGTTAAGGGCTCTGCAGCAATGACAGCATCCTCTGTAGGAGGACTTGCGGCAACTATCATCTGAAACCCCCGTTTAGGCTTTTTTCCAGTGCCATCAAAATGCAAACTTTGTCTTGCCTTTGAGGAACTTGATGAAGAGGAATACAAACCAGAAAAAACCTCTTTCATTCTGGATCCTTCCATATTATTGCTAAAGCTATAAACTGCACCATGCCCAGTTTTACATCGTACTAACTCAGATTGAATGCAGTACGAACCCCCTTGGGACATTAGTGCCATCCCTTATGCCTAAGAGGTAGACAGAACCCGTCAGTGAAAGCTCCCCATGCCAAATTAGCAGTCAGAACAAAGATAAATTTGAACAGCATAAGACTAAATTTGAGAAAACAATGTGGCCGTTGATTATTTAGGGAGCGCAACAAAAAATTTTGTTGCTGCTTGAAGCCCACCACACAGAAAGATGCAGGATAAGCTAAGTAAACAGATGTACATCGGCGCCAAACAAAAACTATTGCGTAATTCAATTCAATACACCTTCCGTCTTTCCATAGGACTGCCATCACCCAGACTATCTATTTATTGATACAACTCAAGACAAACTCTCCATTAAAAACTCGTTTTTTCTTTCTGAGAGCATTTATACTTAAAATTATGATACTAATCAACTGTAGCAAAAACATTGAGAATTGAGACAATAAAAACACAAAAATTGTTTATTCAATCTTAAAGATAACAGCTTTCCACCATCATGAAGTCGAAATAATAACAGGAAATCTTGAAACGAGCAGCATTTGAAATCTATCCCGGTGTAACTCGCACACCTCACAGTCAAAACAACTTAGAATCAGTTTCCTTCTAAATGTGCAAAGGACCATACCCGTAACAACAAATTTAGGCCAAATACAGAACCATGCAACAAAAAAAATTGCTTCTTGAAATCCAAATCAAGTAAGACAATTCTGGTTTACACCAGGAAACCAATCAAAATTCATAACGAGAAAAAAAAAATGAGCACAAAACACCGAAAAACAAACATGGGTTTGCATGAAACCAGATGAAAATTCATTCTTGATTCACACAAGTCAACGGAAAAGCATGACCCAGAACAAAAATGGACATGGGATGCCTCATACCTTGGGACTCTCAGTAATCAGCAAAACCAAAAAATAAATTTCAGAATCAAAATTCGATTCAAGAAAAGGAGAAACGTTGTAAGAATGCCGCAAAGGAAGAGATGAGCTGGGGTGGACAATGGTGGTGGAGTGCGAAGGGCTCTATATAAATTTGTTTCCGCTAATTTTTGCTGTTGGATTGCTGCCTTTAGAAAAGAATGGTGATATGAAGGGCACGGGGAACTAAACAGTGCGGCACTGTCTATGCTTTTCCTATGGTCGCATTGTCTAAAGAACTGACACGTCAGAAACTCTGAAAAGAACATTAAAGGGACGTTTTTGGAAATACCCTTTTACTGCTTCACTATTTAATAGTATTATATTCTTTTTATTCTTTAATAATTGTCCGGATACATTTTTTTATAATTATATGTTTGCCCCCTTTTTTAATCAATAAAATATTTATTATTTTTTAATTAATAAAAATATAATAAATTCATTACAATATTATCTTCCTCATTATTTACAATAATAAATAAACAAGAAAAAGATCTACCAAATAGTTATATACATATATATATATATATATATATATATTCAATATCTAAGGAAATTGGCACAATTTTGTGATGAAAATGATTAAATTATGTGCATTTTGTGTATTAATAATCGAAGTTTTGGGGGGGGGGGGGAATCTTGTGGAATTGCTTTGTAATCTCTTAAAAATAGAAAATAAATAAATCTCTCCTTTTTCGTTTCTTCTTGCACAAATGATCTCATGTCATCTACCTTAGGGGGAAAAAACAAGAAGGAAAATGATTTAGAATTAGGAATACTATACACAATGAATTGATGGCGAATGCGATTACCCAAAACCCCACTCCAGAAGATCATGCAGATACATACAACAGAATAGATAAGAGGCTGCGCAGTCCCAAATTGACTATCGAATGTATTCGGATAATAATTGAATTTAAATGAATTTGTTAAAATTTAATTAAATATAGAATAAATATATAATTTAATTATTAATTAGAAAGATAAAATATAATATAATAATATGTTATGAATATATAATATTTTTTTAAAATAAAAATTATTTAAATTAATATTATTTTAATTTGAATTGAGAAAGAGTTTCTTCTCAAGTACAATTTTATTTATAAAGGTTGTAAATAAAATATATAAAATTATAAAATTGCATAAAAAAATTAGCCAATGAAATTATTAGAATTAACCAATTTTGTACAAAAAATAATCTCACAAGAAAAATATTACAACTATAAATTTTTTTCAAAACAAATATAAATCGGAAAGTTATTATTTAATTGTAAGGTTTGTTGTAATTTACTCTCATTAAACTAGAAAATAATGACCATTTAGTACAACAAATTATAGAAAAATGCGTTAGAGATTTATTAACTATTAGTGAACAACGGAATTGACTAACGGAAATTATTTTTGTAATAAAATGTCTATTTTACCCATGCTAATTATAAGATGCTCAAAATAACCATTTGTATTTATTGTAATTTACCCTCATTAAGTAGTGAGTTATAACACTTTAATATCACAAGTTATAAAAAATGCGTTAAAAGGTCCATTGACCGTTAGTCAATAACAGTATTAATTAACAAAAATTATTTTTATAATAAAATATCTATTCTACCTATACTAATTACAATATGTAAAAAAATATATTTTAATAGTGAACATATAGTACTTTTTATAATCTTTTGTATTAAAATATCATTATCAATTTAATAGGATAAAATATAATAAGCACATAAACTAAAGTTTAACTTTCTGAAATTAAACATATCACATATGACTTTGTCAAGATGTAAGTATGATATACATTTAAATATAACAAGTCTAAAATAATATTATGAAATTATACAATTTTTTTTTACCAAATAAAAAAATAATGTTTCCCTAATATAATCAATAGTAAACAAAACAATGATGACTTATGATAATTTTTTTTTTGGTAGCTTTACTTTTTTTTTTTAATGAGAAAAATATTAATATAATTTCGTAATTTTATTTTAAGCATATTATGTTTAAATTTACATCGTGTTTATGTCTTGATAAAGTTGTATATGATATTTCTAATTTTAGAAAGTTAATTGAAATTTTAATCTATGTATTTGTTGTATTTGATCATATTAAGTTAGAATAATGACACTTTAATACAAAAAATAATAAAAGTAATATAATATCACAAATACTTTATGTACCAAATCTCATCTACTAAAGGATTTTTTAGACATATTATAATTAGTATATATAAAATAAATATTTTATTATAAAAATAACTTCCGTTAATCAATACTATTATTGAACCGGTTAATGAATCGTTAACCTATTTTTTACAACTTATAGTACTATTGTGTCACAATCCACAATTTAATGGAGATAAATTGTAATAAACCTAAATAATTATTTTAAGTATATTATAATTAATATAGATAAAATAGATATTTTATTACAAAAATAATTTTCGATAGTCAATATTGTATTGACTAACCGTTTTTAATATTTTTTTGGACACATGTGCCCAAAAATATATATATATATATATATATATATGTATCATTATATTAAAGTATCATTAACTTAATGATATATATATATATATATATATATTATGTGATTTAGATGATTATCAAAATAGTAATAAATATGTAAATTAAAAAATAATAATAATAGAAATGGACTATGAACGTTTGGGCACATGTGCGTGTGGAATCGTCGTCATTTGGACAAAAGTCTAAAACGATTTCGCCTACTTGCACCTAAGCAAACGTCTTTCATTTTATTTTTTCTTACTTTGCGGATTCTAATGATTGCGTAGGTTTCACCCATCTTTGACGCCTACCAACTCAAAGCAACAACAGAGAGCCCAGAAAGGAATTATTATCGAATCAAATTATAAATCAACAGGACAGATAAAATTAAACACGTATACTTAAGCTGTAATGAAAAGAAATTTTACCCAATCCAAAACTTCTATTTCATTTTAAAACAATAATAGTAATTTTAATTTTTTAAATATTCATAATACATTATATTTTTTCTTATTAATATCACATGAAACTCCACCTATATCACATATTTAATAATTTTTTATTACATTCATTTAAATTCATCGATTTAAAATTATATTTAATACCGTCATTAACTAATGATCATACACTTCTAACACTTTTTTTTACAATTTGAAGTATTAATATGTCACAATCCACAATTTAATAAGAGTAAACTATAGTAAACTCAAATGATTATTTTAAGTATTTTATAATTAGTATGGATAAAATAGATATTTTATTACAAAAATAACTCTTATTGGTCAATATCATCATTAACTAACGATTTCTAACGACTTTTTTATAACTTGTGGTATAAAGTGCCATTAGCCCTAATTTAATAGAAGTAAATTATAATAAATCATTAATTGTGTAACCTTTCACCACAACAATATATTTTTACTCTTTTTCATATATATATTATATGTGACTAGGTTGATATCTTGTGCGTTATATGGGATAATTTGTGTTGAATACATTAAAAATATCAATTTAAGATGAGAAAATACTGTCAAAATTTGTCCATCGAAATCGAATGATGACCTAAAAGTTTATTAATCTGACCAAACAAAATACATACATGCATTTGCTCATGTACAGAATGCACATTCCTCAATCTTTTTGCATCATCAAAAACCTTCTAACTTGATTGTTGGAAATAGATTTCTTGAATCTCCAAGCATAGAAGATCACAGTATTTGATCAAAATTCAGAAACTATCTCTACTCCATAAATATCAAGAGCACCAAAAATCCGGCAAGAGGCATACATGAAAAACCATCCATTATTCAAACTTAAATTTCTTTCATTCAGGACAACATAAATCATCACATGACTTTAGTAATGCAATTAGATACCTTGAAAAGAGCAAAGCAATTTCAAATCCAATGTGATGGCCCTTTCTGCTTCTTGATCATTTTCTTGAAATTGACAATTAAAAGCTCATGATCCTCTGAAAAGCATGGATATTTAGTATATGGAGAAACACAAAAAGCCCAGAAGCCTTTTCGGGAATCAAAGGAGACCTCTGCTCATAATCAAATTTAATGAACAAAATTTGTGTTGGCTTTTTATAATAAAAAGGAGAATGAATTATAGTAAAAGGTATAAATACTAAACAATACTTTTAAAATTCCCAAAAAGATGATAAGTCAAAAATTAAAAAGTACAAAAATATAAGAGGTTTATAAAAGTTGCATAATGTTGTTCGTATTCAGATAACGGGAGCCTTGAATCCAAATTCAGATAAATTTATCATCAGGTAAGAATCTTATAGAATTTACTAATATTGCATATATATTTTAATTCATTAAATTTAGATCATCTTTATATTTTTGTTTTAAAAAAATCTCTCACATATCATTCTTTTAAATTTTACAATGCCAAGTGTCAATATGTAATAATGTCATATATCGCATCATTAGACAGTTATATATATATATATATATATATATATATATATATAGTTATCAAAATAATAATAAATATAAAAAATAACAAAAATAAATTTGCCTAATAAAAAATAATAGATATTTTATTATAAAAGTAACTCCTATTAGTTAATATCATCATTGACTAACGGTTTCTAATGACTTTTTTATAACTTGTGATATAAAGTGCCATTACCCCTAATTTAATAGAGGTAAATTGCAATAAATCATTAATTGTATAACCTTTCACCACAACAATATATTTTTACTCTTTTTCCATATGTGTGTGTGTGAGAGAGAGAGAGAGAGAGACTAGGTTGATATTCTGTACGTTGCACCGGATAATTCATGTAAAGTAATTAAAAATATCAATTTAAGGTGAGAAAATACCATCAAAATTTGTTCATCAAAATAAATGATGACCTAAAGCTAAAATTTTATTAATCTGATCAAACAAAATACATACATGCATTTCCTTGATGTACATAATGCATATTCCTTAGTCTTTTCTCATCCTCAAAAACCTTCTCAATTGGTTGCTGGAAATAGATTTCTTGAATCTAAGCATAGAAGATCACGACATCTGATCATAATTTAGAAACAATTTATCTACTCTATCAATATCAAGAGCACCAAAAATCCGGCAAGAGGAATACATGAAAACACCATCCATTATTTTAACTTTGAATTTCTTTCATTTAGGATAACATAAATCATCACATGACTTTAGTAATACAATTCGATACCTTGAAAAGAGCAAAGCAGTTTCAGATCTAATGCGATGGCACTTTTTGCTTCTTGATCATTTTCTTGAAATTGACAATTAAAAGCTCATGATCCTCTGAAAAGCATGGATATTTAGTATATGGAGAAACACAGAAAGCCAAGAAGCCTTTTGGGAATGAAAGGAGACCTCTACTAATAATCAAATTTAATGAACAAAATATGCGTTGGTTTTTTATAACAGAAAGGAGAATAAATTATAATAAAAGGTATAAATACTAAATAATACTTTTAGAATTCCTCAAAAGATGATAAGTGAAAAATTAAAAAGTACAAGAACGTAAGAGGTTTATAAAAGTTGCATAATGTTGTTTGTATTTAGATAACGGGAGCCTTAAATCCAAATTCAAATAAATTTATCTTCAGGTAATAGTCTTATAGAATTTACAAATACTACGTATATATATCAATGTATTAAATTTAGATAATCTTTATATTTTTATTTTTAAAAAATCATTTAAATTTTATAATGTCTAAGTGTCAATATGTAATAATGCCACATATCGCATCATTAGATAGTTTTATATATATATATATATATAAATATATATATATATATATATTTATCAAAATAATAATAAATATAAAAAATAACAAAAATGAAAAGAGACTATTATATTTGGGCTCATGTGCATATGGAATCGTCATCATTATCAAAATAATAATAATAAATATAAAAAATAACAAAAATGAAAAGGGGCTATTATGTTTGGGCTCATGTGCATATGGAATCGTCTATCATTTGGGCAAAAGTCTTAAATTTGCCTACTTGCACCTAATCAAACGTCTTTCTTTTTATTTTCTCTTACTTTGCGGATTCCTATGACTGCGTACGTTTCACCCACCTTTGATGGCTACCAACTCAAAGCAACAAAGAGCCAAGAAAGGAATTATTATCTAATCAAATTATAAATCAACACGACAAATAAAATCAAACAAGTATACTTAAGCTATAATGGAAAGAAATTCTTCACAATTCAAAACTTTTATTTCATTTAAAATAATAATTTTAATTTTTTAAAAATTCATAACACATTATATTTCTTCTTATTAATATCACATAAAGCCTCACTTAATATTATTATTTAATAATTTTTTTATTACATTCATCTAAACTCATCTCGATCCAATCACTATTCACACTATAGCATAAATAAAAAGACTCTCTTTCTAATATAAAGTCAAACTTTAATTTAAAATAATATTAATTTAAATAATTTTTACTTCTAAAAAACTGTCATATATAATATTACATTATATTATATTTTTCCTTTAACCCTATTTAAATCCCATCTTAATATCATATATTTAATATTTTTTATTACATTCAAACATATTCATTTTAATCTAATTACTCTCCCATTAATAATATAGTCATCATTAATTAGCTGCTTAAGAGTTGAGGCAAATTATATAATGAAGTGTGAATTTGCTACCATCATCTAAAAGAAAATCTTTTTTTAAGAGTAATGAGTGAATCAATGAAGGTAGAGTCAAGATGAACGAGATTATAGTAACTCGAAAGCTATTCTAAATGTATATACTAAATATGAAGTGGGGATAAAAGTGTCTTAATATATTTTTAAAGTAATTTTTTCTTTTTTCTTTTTTCTTAATGTTTTTAATCCAAGTGTTCAGATTTAGTTGAGATTTTAAAATTCAAAATGAACAAAAAAGATTCTATCAATAGTACCATATTACTCTCTTGTAAGGCTTAGATTCATTTCGTCGTTATTGGTAATTTGGTAATTATATATATATATATATATATATATATATATATATATTTGGTGTCTTTCTCTTGGTGTCTTTCTCTATATTTGTATGTTTCTTCGTGTGTTTTGAGGATGATCGTGTCGGTTCTTATTCGAATGCCCACACTAACCCCTTCTGCCTTTCTGGTCTGCTCTACTCTCACTTTCTTCTGGAAAATTCTACCCTCCTTCCTACGGGAATATTATGTTTTATTGTATTCTCCCCACCTTTCTACTCTACTCTTCTGAAATTTATTCCAACGGTGATGGACATGAGGATGATTCGAGAAGGTGGGAAAGAAGACGATGACTACGACCATGAGGATGAAAAAGATAGAGAGAAAGATGATGAAGAGAAGGAAGATGGTGAGGAGGATGAAGAAAAACATGAAGAAATCAAAGGAACAAAAGGCGCTAGTAAGAAAAAAAGTAGTAATTCTGATTTCCTTTGGCTGCTATATTTGTAGCTGTTGTTTTGATTTTGTGAATGATAGGATTTTCAATTACAGGTAGAATTAGGCCATTGTTTTTTGTTGGAACTCATTCTCGTGAGATGTCAGATATTGCAGGTAGCGGCAACATTATGCGTTCAAGGGGCAGTTTTGTAGATCCTTATAAGGCCCAGGGTCTGGCACATTTTCTAGGTTTGTTTTTCCCTTTTTCTTTTGGGAGCTCAGACTGATTTTGACTTTATGGGAATAGTTGGATTTGAATTTAAGATAATTCTAAGTGAAAAAATTATCGGAAATAGGCAGGAATTTCTAGCATAGACTTGGGATATTGTTGGTTTGAGTAACGTGACCTGACCTACTGCAAATTGCTCAAACTAAGGCAAGAATGAAGCTTTAATATAACTTATGAGTTAGGCATAAGAGTAAGGGCTCTTGATTCGTTAATTTTTTAATGATCTTGGGACTCTTGTTTAGTTAATTGTTGTATGATCTTGGACCAGGAATGCTTTAATCTAACCTTATTAGCTTTAGCATAAGTACTTGCTATATTTAGGGACAGCGGGCATCCTATCCATGCAGCATACATCATATTGGTGCCCACACCATAATATACCTATTTCTACCTCAAGAAGTCACTAAAGCTTAAGGGTGGGCTGTAAAGAATAGTTATGCTGTACTTATTTTGTAACTTCTCTTGCAGAACACATGCTTTTCATGGGAAGTATTGAATTTCCAGATGAAAATGAGGTGTGTTGTTCTATACCTCAACCTCTTTCATCTCCTTCAAACACAATAAAATGAAGTTCTAGCGAAGGCATGGGTTTTGTGGTTAGGGTGTTCATTTAATTTTCTTCAATTGCGGTTATTTACTTTGTCTTTCATGTTCAACCATCCAATTTAGCATGGTAGCTGCCAAGTATATGAACTTTTATGTTTTATTGTTTTAGTCCACTTTTTGTTATCATATTGTTAGATGGCTTTGACGTCCTCTTGGATTTTAGTTCCATCCAACTGATATTGAGATGTACACCATCTAAAATAGAAAATATTGGGAAAGAAGGTTCTTTTTTAAGTCATTTCGAAACTCAACATTTACAAATTGTCTCTATGGGATCTCCCAAGTACTCGATCTCTTGTCTGTATTTTTTTTTATATCATTTTGTTAAATATATTGATCTCTTTTTATTTTTTCCCCAATTGTTGGCTTTAATTGGAGAATATGGATATGCATATGTGGAGTTTTGCGATGAATCTCTTTGATAACATGAGTAAATCGGCATCAACTGTGTGTTTTTTTAAAGCAAAATTTTTTGCCCGTGAGAGGAAGTATTCAAGTGGTGAAAAAATGAAACGCATAACTGAATCTAGATATTGGAAAACCATAGGAAAGGATTTCTAGGTACAAAAGGAGACTGCCTAAGCAGATTTTGGTTTATCTTCAGTGCCGATGATGTTTGGTCTTCGGTGGATTATTATAGACTGAAGGCGTTTTAAAAGGTTTGACATTTTATTCTACTTGAAATTTTGCTTGTTATTTTGTTATAATTAAGAATAATTTTTATTTTGTTTCATGGGATGGACTTGATTTGTTGATTAATAAATACAAGAAACGTAAAAATATATGATAAAATAAGAAAATCCAGTCCTTTTGTTTGCCTTGTGCTATTTATTTTTTGCAGTGTTTAATTTGTTGTATTCGTGTGCATTAAAAATTCAAAGTTTTCCAAAATAGCAATGTGAGTATTAATGTTGTTTTTCTAAGGTTCTAGAATGGAAAGAAAGTTGAGATTTTGAATTTTTATTTGCATTTTGCTGGTTATGGTCCTCTTGTGTTTGGAATTCAAGGAAACATTGCTCATTTTATTGTTGTGAGGTGTGGTAGGGATATTGCAAATGTTAAGCATTTTGATTGGGTTATGTACTTTAGTTATATGGAATTTGATTGTTTCTTGGTTATACATTAGTATTAGTAATAATAAACAGTCTTAATTGGATTGAAGTGAATGTAAAAGAATTTAGTACATGAGCAATCTTTGGAATTCTTCATAGGCATAGGAAGCATTTGGGGAAGTTGAGGCCACCTTCAGTAACTAAGCTCCTCTTGTGTTGGAGTTTAAATCGACTTGATTGAGTGGTGGCTGATCAAATATATATACCACCACTATTAGACAAAGCAATTCAGATAACCAAGTTGAAAACAGTCATATCAATTCCATTCCTAACTTTTGCTTTGTAGCCATTCTATTTAGTTATGATTCGATTATTACATCTTTATGTGCTTTTTGTCTCAACTCTGTCCCCCCCCCCCCAAAAAAAAAAGCACTGAAAGGCATCAAGAAAATAAAAATAGTCTCGTACTCCTACATGCTTGTTCTTTTCTGTTATTAAGTAGGAACACATTGAAATGAATTTTTTAGAATCTTTTTGTTAGCGGTAATAACTATTGCAGGTGGACTCTTATGGAAATGTGAGGTCAGTTGATAAGTTCTTGTTTGATTAGAACTTGTCCTTTCTAAAGTGCAAGGTTCCCTCATGTATTCCTAGAGTCTACATGGAAGTCAAGCTGCATATTGGATTAAGAAATTATTACTATTATTTTCTAGGAGACTGCTCACGATGCCTGTGATTGCATGTGTAATGTGGATTGTGTTGAAGTTCTATATTTCTTCTTAAGCAGCTTTCATTTACACTTTGGTCGGAAAGGGCAAGACTTCTCTACAACAACTAAGTTATTAACTGATAAAACTAATGTGGGGGCCAAATGAAAAGGATGGACTAATGGGCTTAACATTGGATTGTATTAGAACATTGAAAATTAGGGATTTTTCTTGATATAATTGTCCTATAGCCTATGGTCTTCTTCAAGATATTTAAGCGTATGATCCTTTTTCAATTTAGTTTTACTTCGTGATTGACCAAGAAATATCAAAAAGAAATTTGCATCTCCAAAATTTGAACTAAGATTCTCCTTCATTATTGAAAATAGCAGTATCTACATTTGTAATCATCTTGTTGTGTTAACTATGCACAGTGTGCAAGAAATCTTTGTTTTATGTCACTGAATGTGTAAACTATGTCATTGTTGACAATTTGTAAAAAACTTTTCATTCTTTATGTATAGCTCCTAAATCTTTGATAATTTTTGCCTTGAATGCTTTTTTAGTTGCAGTAAATTTTTACCTTTTTATCAAGTATAAAGAGAGAGATGCTTACCGGTGCTAGATTTTTGCTCATTAGGTATGACTACAAGGAAATAATCTTATTACCACATAACTGCAAAATTATATCAAATACAATATATTTTTAATTAAAGAGAACAGAAAGGCAAAATTATATTATTTACCTTTTATTATGATATCTTACATTAAGTTTTGTTCTATTTGCAGGTTAGAGCATTGTTAGAGCATTGGGAAGAGAACAAAAAGGATTGTCTCAGGACACTACTTGCTTTGATTGAAGAGGCTGGAAAGGCTAATAAGCTAGTAGAAGATGCTCGAACTTCATATCTAAAGGATTAGCTAAGATCAAACCCACATTTCATGGGAAGGTTGCAAACCCAAATTATGAAAATGAGAGAATCAAGCCCCTTGCGTGCATGACACAAACTCATAGTATAGTTACTTAGACCATATTATAGAAAAATAAATCTAAAAGATGAGAAAAGCTCCTATTTCACGATGCTTTGATGGTTGTTATCAAAGTTAATACAATTTCTGAAGGCTTGTTGGTAGCCCTCTTCAAACTTGTATTCGCACTTAGGTTCGGATACTGCAGGTTGGCAGCATGGACTTCTTTGGTACAAAGACACCGGACAACACTTGACTGGTGAATTTTCAATGGCTGTTGTCCAGGCCAACAATTTGCTTGAGGATCAAAGCTAGCTTGAGTCAGGTTCTTTGAGCTTGTTTGATTCTGGTGCATATGGAGCATTTGTTGGTGTATATGATGGTCATGTGGGCTTGAGACATCACGCTATGTCAACGATCATTTGTTTAAGCATTTAAAGAGTAAGTGCGCTATACAAGACATGTGATGAACTGCTCAATGGCATTCTTTCATAAGGCTCTGATTTTTCTTTCAGCGTCATGTGTCATGGATTGAGAAATTTACTTCTTTTTGTTTTATGTAGTTGTCATCAACAAAATCTTCAAAGTAGGTTTTGATGATAAGTTTCAATTCTATTTGTTGTATTCAGGATTTGTCAGAGCAAAATTTCATATTATAGACTTCACATCAAATGAGGTAGCCGTAACTTAATTGCCATTTGGCGACATAATGTGCCTGATGATGTAAAGTTGTTCTAATTTCAATGGCTTATAAGCTGTAACACATGGTGAATATTCTACTAATTCTTCCACTTAAAGAAAGGGTTGCATCTTAATTAAGTATGTAACTGTAAACTCTAGGGATGATTAGTAGACTGAACCTTTGGTATGGACTTAACATCATTGATTGAATAGAATAGCAAAGTGGAGCAGACTCCAATAAGTTTTTATGATGTCTGACTGAGCAGGAATCAATAAATTATTCTTGGACTTTCTACTGAACCTATAGCAATTTCTTATTAGCAGAAAGCAATTTTAGAAGTGTATCTTGGAAGAGTACAGTCCTAATTTGGTCATGCCATGTGTTTGGTCTGCTATATGTTAATTTTTCATCCTCAAAGAATGTCTTTTTAATTAGATTTGTGGTTATTGGTTCTGGTGGTATTTTGTATGGTTGTAATGGCCTTGCATTAAGAATTAAGTATGAATAGACTATTTACTATTTACCATTCCGTGACATTGTGGAATGATCAATTATTGATAAGGTTACCCATCATATTGTTAAGGTTGCATTTCTCTATTGTAATACAAGTAGATGGTATGGATGTCCTTACTGTGAAACAAGCATGCAAATTTGCCAAGGAGCATATCCTGAAGAATGGACCAATTGTGAGTAAAAATGGTCATCTTGAATGCTCTTTTAATAAAGTTTTGTTTGTCCTCTATCCCATTTAAATGTTTGTTTGTGTAATTTAATATTCTTTTTGGCAACGATGGATAATAATTCATGGGTTATGTTGTTCTTTTTGGCAGAAGAATTGAGAAGTTAACAGACTCCTTAATAAATACACTGCACTAAGAAAATGAGATTTCATTCCTACACAGCAAGTAGCCAATTTGAAAAATGAGCCTTTTGTCTCCTTAGTGAAACGGGTAATTTGGAAAATGAAACAAATTACCTTTATATAATTCCCAATATAATCACAAAAGGCCATCAGAAGTATCACCTGCCTAACTAATTTGTCATGCCCACTTTAGAATTCAATCACCATAATCCACTTAATTACAGGAATAATTAGAATCAACTAAAACACTGAATTGAATGTCATTCTTAGGACATTTATATGGGACGTACGTAGAAGAGCAAAAACTTGTGATGGATTCCATCATTTCTGCTTTTCGGCACACTGAACGAAATATTGCTGAAACTAGACTTAACCTTTTATTAGAGATGCTCAGGAATTTTTAGGTTTGCATTTATTTTTTCCCTGAATTCACTTAGTTACTCTTATTGGATGTTTCTCATGTTGGTATTTGCTTGGCAGGCATTTGAGTTCTGTAACCAATTCTATAGGACATACTTTTTGGTGATTGAGCAAGAAATATTTGCTGTTTTGACAAACACATTTCACAAACCAAGGTTCAAGTTACATGTTTGCTGCTGCAACATTTGTTCTGCTTGGTAATATGCCTATTCTTAAAGGTCCTACGAATTTTTATTGGTTAGTTATGACCAAATTCTGTTGAGATATTTTCCATCTTTATGAAACTTGATGAATCTAAGTGATTCAAATTATGACTTTTTTCCACTTTTAAAATTATTTTATCATCTCAGCAATACTTATTTTATCATCTCATTGAGTTTTGCAAATTACAAGAGATGCATTGCTCACCGGAGTCCTAAAGTCTTACAAAGAAAAAAAGGTATTGCAATTTTATTTGATCACATTCAACAAAAGTAGCAAGTAGGTGATTGCTTACAATACTTGCCTTTTGATATTACTATTTAATATGTGGAGAATCAAGTCTGTGCTAAGTTGCAATTTCAGCGATTCTTTTTATATCTTGCTATATTTTGCTATATTTTGTAATTGAGGCACTTTGACCTAGAATTGTGTTGCATATGGCATCCCATTATCCAATGGAAACATGGGTGAGGGGGCTGCTATTGCTTATTCAGTTGAAAGTTTCTGCCAAGATTGAGAACAAAAATGTGAAATTCATATGGTTTGCTACATTTTCATATACTTTGCTGCATTTTCCCACCATTCATTCGTCCTCTTTCTTCCTTGCTTTCCGGTAGCCTTTGTATTTCAATTTTGCTTTGGCTTTTCACCTTTCATGCCTATTTTTCCCCCTTTTATCTATTTGTTCATCATTCTAACCTTGCAATTTGTGATTCTGCTGCAGCTTAGAGCATCAAAGGTTCAAGGCTTTCTTTTGCTCTTTAAAATTCTGTATCAATGAGCAGTAGCTTAATTCAAGCTCCACTAACCAAAGCGTTAAAGCTTCAAATAGTCATGTATACAAAAATTGCTGTCGTATTGTGGTCAAAATAACATATTATTATGAAGAAAATCAGGCAATCAATGCTAGCAGCTAGGATGGTGAGCCCACCTATTGTGTATCTTCTTTTGAAAAAGTTACTTAGAATATTTGTTTTATTTTGATCGACATAGTTGAATAGGAGCGTGTTTTTTTTTTTTAAACACGATACGGGTAGAATTTCCCCATATAGCGTGGAGACGTCAATTAATCTTTACTAATAAACAAATATAAGGATACTGATTAGGACCACAATGACTGCGAATGCTTTAAGCTTTTAATTAAAAAAAGATTCTATCATAAAATGATTATGCATTGAAATTGGTCACCGCTCACCACATGGTCCCAATAAAATGGTCATTGCTTACTATATATATAGGGCGTTGTTAGTTGATGGATGCAAATAGGAGTGATAGTAACCGTTTATAGATAATTAGATGAATAATCAATCGATAATCAATCGCAATTAATAAAAAAATTAATTTATAAGTTATACCATTTAACTTGGACATATAACAAAACTATTTTTTTTTCGTTTAATAATTATAAGAGAGTTAGTTTGTAGCACCTATGCTTTAGTGGAATTTAATTCTATTAAATAAAAAGATTTACATTTATTTTTAGACAATTTAAAACAAAAAAGTAAATATTCAATTTCGATTGATATTATATTTTATTCTAAGATTGGCCCAAGCTCGAGGAGCTCATGACTCAGAATACGTAGCAAAGTTTATTCTATATCCGGAATGGATGCAATACATGCCTTTCAAGCAATGTTTTTACAATCGGACTAGAGATCAAATTGAAAAATTTATTAGTTCATAATTTAATAATTTAATAGTAATTGAACAATAATTGAACGGTACTTGAATTGATAATATTATAATTTAAAATTTAAAATTTAAATTATTTTAAAAAATAAAATTAATTAATAATATAATATAATTCAAATTCATAAAAATATAAATAACGAAATTTGAAAAAAATTGTAATATTTTTCCTATTTCTATAAACTATTTAGTTCTACTGTGTAATTTATTTTTTTCTTATAAATATATTATTTTATCTAACAAAAAAACAAAGAGAACAGTTTAATTTGGTCTGACCGACCGGTTTAACATTTTTCTAATCGGACTAGCCGATTCCATTCGATTTAAATAAAATAAAACGATTTTAATATAAAACAATTTAATATAAAAGACCGAACTGGTTTAAAAATAGATTCACGATCTGATTGGCTGGTTTGATCCGGCCCGAAAAACATTTCTTTCAAGTATTCAAATCTTGCTCCAAATTACTCACGTTCTCACTAAAGGCTCATTTGATAAAATGAAATCTGCAAATTAAAATTTTAAATATTGTGTTTTTAAAATTGAAATTTGAAGGATAAATTCTGAATTATGAATTAATTATAATTTATTTTTATATTATAATTTAAATTCAATATAAAAATATTAATAATTAAATAAATATTTATTATATTCAAATTTTAAACTTAAAAAACTTTTAATTTTCATAAAATTTATAACAGAATTTTAACATAAATAATAACAAAAATATGTTATCAAACTCACATAATTAATTAAACACTTAATATCATCTATTATCAAACATACTTAATAAAATAAATACTTAATTAATTAATTACTTTTAAATATTTAATTAAGTTGCCAAAACATTGTCATGCCTCCCCAGAACATGAAAAAGAACCAGAAAAGGGTTGAACGACTAGAATATCGTGAAACAGAACAACCATCCTGTGCACACTAATCTTCAGTCCTGGCTTGGTAAATCAAAGAAGACTGAACTACCATAGGATACCCTAGTGAAATTTGCACATTTATTTCAAATCCAGGTTTCGTCTTACTTTCAGGGGAGTTTAACAGGGACGAGGCACGAACATACCAACAAGAAGTTGGATCATACTTGCACAAACATCACCACAGTTGTAGTAGCCTAGTAGGCCTTCCTCCATTGGATGCATACACAGAAGGCCAACTTCATTTCCTAAATTTTGTTTGAAGATCAGCACAAAAGCAAATGGGTAGTAGAGATGGCAGAAAGGCAAGGGTCAGTGATCTATAAAAGCCAACTAGAAAGCACTTTGAATGGTATGGGTCCAATAAACATGTTACTGAATGGAAATTGATATTTGCAGGACCAGTACTTTCATCTATTTCCAGGAAGAGAACCACTGCAAAGGGAGAACATATAAACAAGTGAAACAATATGTTGTAAGGTCTGTGGTTTTGGCTTTGCACCACTGAATACTGAAGCAACTAGCAATAAGTTACTACTACTATGGGGGGTTAGTTATTTAGACTACATTTTTTTAATGTAATTTCTTAGCTCTCAACAAGGAGAAGATAAGAAACAGCGTAATAACTCGGTAAGGTTGTAACTAAAAAGAAAAAAAGAAAAGCCCTTGCTAAGCAAAGATTCTCAATTCTCCCCCCCCCCGCCCCTAATTTATCAGAAGTAGAAAAGGGGAAGAAAATCATGGTTTCTAAAGCTGAGCCTGCTGAGTTGAACCGTCAGATTACTGAACAGCAAGTTAGAGGTCACAACGCAGAAATCCTTGGTATCTTTCTATTTTAAGCAAGATAAAACCTAAATCCCTCATCAAGAAGAGAAGAAGAAGAAGAAGAAGAAGTGAAGAATAAAGAACAAAGTTGGCTGGCTATTAAATCTACTTCTACGGTTTTACCTTGCTGTTACTCTCATTGTTCGCCACAATATACACTAGAGGCAATGGTTCAAATATTTAATTGGTCGTATGCCTTTTTTAGTCGTTCACCACAACTCTAGGCGATAGAATTTCGAATAAAAGAACTACCAAGAACTCACTAATCTTCAATTTCAGCTCAGTAAATAAACCAGTCTGGATTCTCTTACATTTCCTCTGTGAAATTCTCACGTTTCGAATTCAGGTTTCATAATACTTTAGGCAGAATTTGACAAGGAAGATGTACAAATATGACTCCATTTCAGATCACACTTGGCGTTGTGTAAAATACACTGGAATGCCAGGGTATACGAGTCTGCTTTTATCATTATTGTAGTAGGTTTTCTAACGTATACACTGATATCAGACTGTATTTCCTAAATCCTGTTCAAAGATTGGCATGAAGGTAAATGGGTGGAAGAGATGGTGGAAAGACAAGAACTGTCATAGAGGCCAGTGATTCACAGAAGGCAACTAGAAATAACTTTGAATGGCCTGGATCAAATGAAAATGTTAGTCAGTTGAGATTGGCATCTGCAATAGCAGCATTTTCATCTATTTTCAAGTAGAGAACCAGTGGGAATGGAAAACGCATACACAAATGAAACAACTAGTAGCAGCTTTGTGGCTATGGCTCACATCTGCACTACTACCAATTCATAGCCAGCGCGTTAAGAGAATATGCACATGAAATGGAAATCTTAACACAAAACAATTAATTACCTCAGAAATCCTTCAAGGTGACAATGCAAAAGTATAACAGCATGAAAAGCTTAATGCAGCATATTCATGACAATGCAAAAAATGTAACATGAAAAGCTTAATGCAGCACATTCATCATCATATTAAAGAAAACGCCACATTCTGGAAATTATCCTTCCGCAAGGAAATTCTTTTTCTGATTTCCATAGATACGTATAGGCCCCCCAAAGAACAATTCTGAACAACATCAAATCTTAAAAAAGGAAGAGAGTGAGAAACCAGGCAGAAATGAAGAAAAATCAGAAAATGATGGAGAATCCAAGAAAATATTGCAAGTCTAAGGCATCTAACTCACATATATATATATACGGGATCATTTTAATGGCAATCCAATGTGGACTGCTTTTTGTTTTCTTTAGCACTACAAATCTGGCTTTTCTGTTCATTTTAATTTTTTCTTTCCCCCTTTCCTACTTATACACAGGATTTTTCATTAGATTTATTACTACATACTATACATATGTAGATGTTACCAGAAATTGTCATCAAGAGCTATGGATGAAGATGGGTGAGGGTCCTCTTCTTCCTCTAGCTCCATCTCTAACTCTGGTTCTCCAGCCCCAAACTCAGCTGACTCGATATCCGCCAGGTTCTTTAAGTCAACCACAGAAAGCTCATCAAGGCGCTTAACAACCAAGTCAGCAGCCCCAAGCTCATACATTGGATGCTTGCTAGCAACAGCTACACATTTCATTCGTGCATCATGAGCAGCCTCCACTGTATGATTTGAGTTACCAAACACTATACACCGTTCAGGTAAGTATTGCAAAAGCTGTGCTGCGTAGGCAAACATCTCCGGATCTGGTTTGCCCCTATAGACATCCTCTGCTGCAACAACGACATTAAAGACCTCCTCGATGCCAATAGCAACGATTGCAGGTTCCAGAATTTTTCTTGGTCGAGTTGACACCAATGCCATCGGTATCTTGTAATGCATCAGGATATCAAGGAACTCCTTGGAACCAGATCGAAAACTATAAATTCCACCCTGCAAAGCCTGGTAAATTTCCTCCTTCCTAGCAGCCAATCTTTTCAATTGAACAGGATCTCTTGACCAACAGAGAACCTCTGATATAGCTTGCTCATTCTTCATCCCTTCGATTCTTCGAAGAATGAAAGCAGGAGGAGGAGATTTTCCTTCTTCTTGGCAAAGAGCCAGCCAGGCCTGCTTTTCAAGGTCCGGATTGTCATCAATAAGCACACCCTCCCACTCAAATATAGCAGCTAACCATCCACAACCCATCCTTTCTTGCCGAAGCAATGGATTATGCAGTGCGGGATTATCAGCCTTATTCTCTGGTGGCCATAACCCTGCTATCCGATCTACTCCGGTATCAACCTGATACCTAAAATCTTGAGGTATTCGCTCTTTTTCCTTATATGAATATGCCTCCTTAGTCAATTCCATAGCTTGACACTTTATTAGCCGATCAGCCTGCAATCTTGATGGAGATGAACCAAAGGTCAACCTTCTGCTAAAGAATTCCTTGGAGGGAAGCTTACAGACATCAACAACCCTCCGTCTGCTTGAAACCTCCTTGCAACAATAGCCTCCATACACGGGTAGGCGCCCCAAAAAGAATGTTGTAGCAACTGATTCTACCATCTTTAATAACAAGCAAGGTCACAATTGAGAATTCAGACCTGTCTTATATTTCAAACTCCCCAACCTTTTGCCTTATGCTGCAAGTCCTCAATTAAGATCCTGCCCAGATGAACTAGAAAGGAAACACCTCCAGACCAACCAAACTGGTGCCAACTTCTAGCAAACAACAAGGTACAAAACAAGTATTCTCCTTTTCCGCAAGTGGATTGAACACGGAATCAACCGGCCAAGAACCAATTACATACACCGTAACTTGGGATTCCCAAAAGGTCAGTTCAACTTTTCTTGAACAGGTTCCTAATTTACACAACAATATATTCCCGACTGACAAATATCTAAGTAAAACCACCCTTCTTTTCAAAGAGAAACAAACAAATTATTCTCGAACAACACAAGAAAAGGCAAAAGAATAACTAAAAGCTCAAACATCCCGACTTTACTCAAAGCCCATCAAAGAACTTCCGTTACAAACACAATCCAAACCCAAACCCAACTATAGCCCCAGTCAAGAATTACCACATTAAGCAACACCAAAAGGTAAAAACACCTCTAAACAATTAAACAGTCAACCCCAGAAACAGAAACTTAATAACCTGTAACATATGTATAAAACCACACCACAAACCAACAAATCTTGGACAAATTAAAGCAAATAACAACTCGAACCAAATCCAAGAGCTATCTGAAATCTGGAGGTGTTCACACTGGAGTCTTGATATATTATTATGCGTATAACACAGCCTATATATATTTACAAAGAAAAAGGAAGAACGGAACCTGTAAGCTCAAAGAAAATGTGGATTAAAGAGAGATACTAACAGATTGCGATTGTGAGAGAGGTGTCTTTTATGTGGTTTATAAAAAGAAAGGAACACCGCTTTTTGATTTTGGGAAGTGTATGGTGGTACCGGCAATGGTAGTTTGCGTCCAGAAGAATCCGTGTCTTGGCTGTCAATCTTTCATTGTCATGTGGAAAACAAAATGGGAAAAGAAATTAAACTACATGAACATTCTTTATTGAGGTCGATAATCTTTCTGCTAAATAATCTAATATTGTGAAGAAAAACGATCTCATGAATTTAATGACGTAATAATTAAAAAATTAAGATTAGATTTGGATATTTTAATTAAGAAAGTTATTAAAAATTATAATATTTTTATTATTTGTAATATATATATATATATATATATATATAATATTTTGGGTTTTTCTTTAAAAAACCTCTTCCAATAGCACTAAAGAGGAATTATAATTTATTATGTGAATATTAGTCAATAGATTTATATTCCTTGCAATATAAATTCATTGCAAAATTCTCATTGATTATAGCATTTATATAAGATATCTTAAAGTTATACATAATATTATTATGGATAAATAAAAAATATTATTGTATGATAAGTTTCTTTCTGATTGAAATTACTACATTCATTTTGAAATAACAATCGTCTTGAAAATAAATATATTTTTAAACATTTATTGCTTTAAAATTTCTAAACATATTTATTATAATTTTCTACTTATATTCTTATCTTATTTATTATTACATTTCGCTAAATTATCATATTAATTAATTTCCTAATATTCAAAACTAGATAATATACTCCTTTTTTATGAATAAGCCTTTTTTTAGATTAAGTTTTTTTAATAACTTGCTTAATTCTTATACAAAATCCTTAAAATTTTATTATTTTAATATTTATTTATTTATTTAAAATGAAACTTTATTTAAATCCTAATTATGCATTCCAAAAGAATTGGTCGATTTTTCCTTTGGAAAAAAAAAAAGGAAAAAGGATGGCAAAGTATTTATCTTTCTAAAAACTCCATGATTAATATGCTACTCAGAGTTGTGGTCCATTAAATGACACAAAAAATGAAAATCATATTTATCACGAGTCAACCAGCTAGGTAGCAACTACAAGTCCACCTCGAATGAACATCTATTTATTATTTGCAAAATACTCCAATTACAAGGATAAATTTTGAAGTATTGTTTTTTTTATTTTTTAAGAAAATCGTATATTATTCTCTCCAATTTAATTTATTTGTTACATTTGAAAAAAAACACACACAGAGAAGGGTTAAAAGAACTCTAAGTATATATATATATATTTAAAAAATGAATAAATTTATCTTCTTGATTCTCTAAAATAATATAAAAAACATTTAATGTTAAGTTTTTATATTATAATAATGATAACAGAAAATTTGAGAAAAATACAATAAATATCTCTTTAAATCTTTAATATGATATGTAATTTGAAGCGGATGTAATGTTACAAAAGGAGAACGGGAAGGGAGGGATATGTGAACAATAAATATTAAAATATTTTTTTTAAAAAATAAAATAACACGTGCTATGTTTAATAAATTTTGAATTTTTTAAGTGATTTAAATATTATTATTATTATTATACACATTTTGGTTCCTTTCGAATACACCAAACTCGAGTTCCATCAAGATGCTTAAAGAAGAGGTTAAACACTTGGTCAATTCCTTTCTCGAATCAAATCCTATTAAACTGTATTTATTTGAAGCAAATCTTATCCATTTATTTGACAATTCCAATTCATTTCATTTGTTTTTGTATTTGGGAAATAGTCCCAATAGAATGTAAATACATTAGATTATCTACAATGCAATGAGATCCTTACCATGCTTCTTTAGTAGATAATATTGTTATATACATCGTTCTCCTCCCAAAATAGAAACAATGTGTCTCTTGGATCCAAAGTTGCACAAGTTGGAGTGTGGAACTTGTGCGATAATTTGAATAAATTCACATAATTTCATAAAATATTTTATACGATTACATAAATATTAAAACGACGTCGTTTTAATCATTCAAAACGATTTCGTTATATTCAAAAAAATTTTTACACGCGCTCACTTTATTACATATAAAATTTTCACATTCTTTTTATTTAAACAATAAAATTACTACGTCAAATTACCGTATACAACTTGCACTGTCCATATCCGTGTCTCTTAACTCTATCCCTTCTTCTTTCTTCTTCTTTAGTATGTATTCAAAATTTCCAAGAACCATACAAAATTGAAATTTCTTGAATCTTCAAGTAAAGAATGTTTCTTGGTTCTATCACTACTTGAAGGATCTATAATTTATGAAAACATGGAAATGTATTTATGCTTATTTTTCTATTCATCATTTGTTTCGTTTGTTTTCTTTATTGAGGATAAAGGGTACAAATATAACTTAAAATTTGACTGTTCAATAAAAAAATATTTTAGTTATTATAATACCAATATCACTATATTCATATCTAATAAAGGAAATAATTATTCAAAAATTTAGAAATTACAATCCCCTAAAGAAATCTTTGAAATGATAAATTTGACGATTAAAATATTATATATATATTTTAAATATTTTCGATAAAGAAATAGATTATAATGCACTATAAGATGTTGCAAACAAAATATAATTTGTAACACTAATTAACTTCTTAATTAGTCGAAAGATATATCCACAAACTACTCTTCATTTTTTTCATCATCGATTATACTTTTATATATATATATATATATATATATATATATATATATATATATATATATATATACTATTTGATACTTAATAATCAACCTTGTCTTAGTTCTCTTCTCATTCAGTATTGTAATTTTCTTTTAAGAGAGGATGGAAGACTCAAAGACTTGAATATTTGTCAATTGAACCTCATGAGCCAAACATTGGCTAAAAAATTATAATTTTTTTAAATAAATACAATAAATTCGTTGCCAGAAAATCTTTACACAAAACTACTTTTTTGAAGATATATTATTTTATGATTAAAACAAGAAAAAAAATAAGAAAGGAAATGTCAAACTTACACCATTGTGGAAAATTGTATGCAATATTAGATGATTCATGATGCTCACTGGTAACAAAATATTGAAATTTCCTCTTAATTAACAACAAGAGAGAGAGAGAAGTGGTCCTGCCAATTTGGTGCGACTATTGTATAAAGTCCCAAGCAAAACTGAGCCCACCGAAGAATCGTGTACGCTGCTGCGTTTTCTTTTTTGTCTGCGCCACTACAGACAAGGATTCATCTCCAGACGGCCAATATTGAAAATTCACGAGATCGATTTGGTGCCACTTCAACTGATCCACGTGTCAACATTGGAGCTCTTGAGTAGTACGAAATATCAGCTGATTATTCTCCATCTTTTCTCGGAGTTAAATTTAAAACATTTTTCATACTCTTACTCGATTGACAATTGAGTATGTGAATCTTCATTTTTAATAATTAAGTAACTAATAATAGAATATTTAATAATTTCTATAAAAACATTTACAAAAATATCTCATACGATTTTATGAAAATTACACACGATTATATTAAATATCACACAATATGAATAATTCTATTACCAATTATTTGACAGGAACTTAATTAAGGTACTTAATTGTCAAAATAGAAAGTTCATGTACTCAATTGACAACCATACAAGAATACAGGGATTTTCTTTGAGTCTAACCCTCTTTTTTCGTGGGACTTGTAATATGTATATTTTGAATGTTATTAAATATGTGAAATAATTTATAAATTACGAGCATAATAATTTTAGGCTCAAGTGTGAAAAAAATTCAAAGAAGAGTGATGTATTGTGAATTTAATTTAAAATAATATTATAAAATAAATTATAGAAATTATAAAGTAAATGGACTATAAAAAGTAGAAAATTGTACGTTTACATAAAACTTTTATTTATAAAAGATAAAAGTTTAGATACATTATTTTAAAGAATAAGAAATTAATCTAGTAAATTTTATCTAATTTATCTATAACATTAATAACTTTATAACTTTATAAAAATGAATAGTTATGTTTATCTTTTAGATAAATAAATAATATTAAAAATCGAATAGTCACATTTATTTACAAGATAAATAGATAGTTTTAAAAAAATGAATGGTTACTTTGTCAACACCCTACCTACCTGCGTAACCTCAAAACGGGTCGGGAATATAGCCCTATCCCTTAGATCTTTATAACAAAAAAATTCAAATATTAAAGAAAGTCTAAATAAAAATTATTATAAGGCTTTAGTACTTATACAAAAGTCATCAAATAAAGACAACATTCAAAACAAAAGTCCAACAAATACACATGAAAATTCCAAAACAAAAACTCCAAACTACTAGTCCTCTAACCTGATCAAGACTCGAGGCTCCTTAAAAATATGAGTTCAAAATAATGTGAGATTGGTTATCTCAGTAAGCCCTGTGTATGAGTTGGGCTAAGGAAAAAGCTTGTTTCATGATGCATGCATTATAGATATATCAATATTTATCATGCTTTCTTTGCAAATTTAATTCTCACTCCTTGTAGGATACCAATGAGATCATCATGAAGTAAAATATAAATAAAATCCTTTGTTTGGAAAGATATCAATAGCAAAAGAGTACTGAGCTTCAAATAAAATTCCAAGATTCCCTTGGAAAAACCTCTGTTGTAAACCTAATTCAGGAGTTTCATAGATATCAGTTTTTAAAACCATTATACATGTTTATAGTCAACCAATGTATCCAAATTTGTGTAGTGGGGCGCAGAGATGGCTCGTCACTCCTAGTTAAGCACATTCCCCTTTTACGTGGTGAAAAGGGCACAAAAGTGGCTCTCACTTCCGTGAAATACTTTGATAAACCTTAGGGCGCGGGGGGGTGAATAAGGTTTATAGCAAACAAATGCAATTTAAAAATAATTCTTTGATATCCTTTTGGTAAAGGCCGAATAAGGTAAGAGTTCAAAAATACAGACTTGTGTGCTGCTGAAGAACTTTCAAAACTCTTCTAAATGATGGAAAGAAGATTTATAGTTAAGATAGGTAGATGAAACAACAATAACAATTTTACCCAACTGCATAAAAGTCTTTGATCAAATCGATAAATGTAAGGAAGAGTGTAAAGCTCTCAAGTCGAATGAACAGTGAAATGTATAAAGAACAAATAAAGTGTAGAAGAAAAGACTCAATAATATATAGTGGTTCGATCTTTAAATGATGTACATCCACTATCTTAAGTACACACTTAAAGATTTCAACACAATTACTAAAACCTTTTTTCCAAATCAATGGTGGTAGGCTACACCAATCTTACACAAGAGGATCACCACACTTGGTTTTACACCCAACTTCTATAAACACACAATCAAAACTCACCTCAATTGGGTTTTACATCACAATCTTGATACATTTACAAACCAAGGCTCACTCCAATGGGTTTTACAGCACAACCTTGATACAAGATAGAATGAAAAAAAACTTATAGAAATAGCTCATAAGTTTGAGCAGATATGAACAGATGAGCACCAACACCTTTTTACCTTTGAACCAATTTAATTTCATTTTGAAGCACAATGAAAAGGAAAATTTTTGTATTCTAAAGTGTAAGGATGTTTCTTAGAAAGATAGCACAAAAATCTTACAGAAAATCAGGTTTAAATGACTTTTATAGAAGCAAAAAGTAGAGCTCTAACGGCTAGAAATGGCTAGTTTTACGCTGTCAGATTTTTCAGAGTTTTGAACTCAAGTATCGGACGAGGGTGCATCTAAAAGGTAAGTCCAAAATGACACTTTTTAGGCAGAAATGATTTGGCACTGTTTACAGAGTTTTGGACAAAGCTTTTGCATGCAGAGTCATCCAAACTACTCAATCTAAAAATCTAAAAACTTAATACTTTGAAATCTTTTTGCTTGTGTGCTTCAAAGTAGAAATAAATTGACTCATAAGGTAAAGAAGACATAGGAATTTACATAATATACATTAACAAACGATTCCTAATCTATAATTCTTATGAAGAACTTCTTGGTATGCAATCTCTTAAACTTGTCTTATACTTTGTCACCCATCCTTGGATTCTTTTGTTCAAGAGTTGCTTAGCAATCTCGGTTGTATGTCTTGGAATAATTGAGATTGAACATGCCCTATCATATATAGATCACACAAGTTAGTTCATATCAATATTTATCATAAGTCAAAATATAGGAGAATGTCCTTAGGGCTAACAATCTCCTCATTTTTGAGTGATGACAAACTTGATGGGATTGTGATATAAAAATAATGATATGTACAGTACGAACATGTTATACCGAGAGAAATAAGAATATTTTTAAACTGAAATGAATTCTCTCATTATAGGACTCAAAGAGTGGTTATAAGATTAAGATAACAAAATTTAAAGCATGTACTCATAAACATAGCTCAATGAGCCTATAACCCAACTTACCTCCATATCCTCCTTCCTTCTATCATACGACTATTCCTCAAAAGAATAGCTGCAATTAATTAAAAAAATATATATAGATATGTACACAGGGAGGTATAGAATATAAATCATAAGATGAAATGCTCCTCTTTAATGCGTGAATATATATGAACATAAGATGTAAGGCCATGAAGTGCATTTTGAGAATAAGACTGGATTCCAAGGTTTTGGACTTCCAAAACATGCGTCCAAAATGGGTAAAAATAAGGTAGAAGCTAGCCTTTAAAAAAAAAGTCAATTTTGGACTAGTCTTTTGGATTGAAGAAATTTGAGTCCAAAACTCTCTCTGTGTGTGTGTGCAGGGTAAAAATGAATTTTCTCAGAGATAGATCAGAGGTTTTCAACCCAACCCAGTTTTCTCAAAGTATTTCAACATAAGGAATTTTCTATACAACCAAAGAGAAGTTTTCATAAGTATAAATATCCCCATCATCCAAATATTTAAACAAAGTGCATATTACATCCATAGCCAAAACAAATCATCCAACTAGATCTCAATCAATCAGAATGCACAACAAACTCATACCCACATTTCAATCTTATTAGTCCATAATAATAAAAACGTTTCAACATAGTCTCCATCAATTTATCCAATTCTTCACAGTCCGCATTTTCAAACCACAGCCATAAACATATATAATCCATCTTAAGACATATGAATTTATAATCATCATAAGCAGTCACAATCATAATCAATAAATTTCAAATCATAATTCTCATAAACCATCATACAGCCACAATATATTCACAATTCTCCAAATTCACAATCCCCTAACAATATATTTTCTCTCCCTTTGTCATCAATTAAAAAAATAATAACAATAAGCAACAGAGAAGCAAGCAGTAGTAAATTGGTAGTAGTATTAGGAGAATGCCCAAAATAGGGATAGCAAAAAGCAGTAAGTAACATCAGCAAAAACATTAAGCAGTAGAAAACTAGCATAATATTAGTTAAAGACCAAAATAAAGGTGTTCATGAAAATATAGTGCAAAGAGCATGAAATTTGGCAAGAATAAAAGTGTGTCATCAGAATAAAAATTGGCGGAAAAGGGCATCATTCAGCTGCATGTGTCACATCTCATGGGATGAGGATAGTCGTAGGTTTAACACTGACACCCTTATTTAAATGTTGTCCGATAATTCTGCTGGACTTTTATTTTACCACGACATGCTTCTACTTTCGGCTAGATGGGCCGCCAAATGTAGCTGGTTTGTCTTCCTTGAGAACTTCCTTGTCAACAGTGGATGCAACAGTTGTGGGTTCTTTGGTGTGCAAAGATAAGCCATTAGCAATATCAGTCTCTTGCTAATTCTCTTTCTCAATCTCCTTCTCTAGCTGAATATTAGTTTCTTCCTATGTTTAAGGAATAAAAAGGTTCAGACTTTGGCACAGGTGGAGGAATTTGTTTAGTCGAATGGCCTTTAGCTTTATATTACTTTCCTTCCACATTTGTCAGTCTATTTCCTAAATTTTTTCAGTTCACCTTTAATTTCTGCACTAAGACTATCTAGCTTGGTGGATAGTAGATTTATAGCATCCAAAATACTCTGAGTTATTCTACTTTTCTGAGTTTTCTACTTCCCGCAGCTTGATGTGTCCTTTTGAATTTTAGTCTCAGCTTTTCTTTTTGTGCATCCTGATGTAGCAGATTTTCCTTGCCTTCCACCAAATTTTCTTCCTCTCCTTCAGTGGCCTTTCTAAGTGATATCCATTGATTATCCGCTTGAATGGATCCCATTTTTTTTCAAATGAATCTTTGCTATAGATGTTTACCTTGCAGTGCTCAGGGGTAACCGTGCTCAAATCAATATTGAAGTACTTGAATAACTTGGTAAGAAGGTTTCCAAAGAGTAATGCTTTGTTTGATGTGTTCTGGGATCGAATCATCAATTTTACAATAAAAAACCAAAGATAATTTACTTTCCTTCTAACAGAGCTGACATGAACACTATTTGCAGAAAACATACAGATGTCTTGTGGCCAAGACTCGGTATCACCATAGTTGAGATGTAGTAATCTTCCTATTCCATTTAACCATTTGACATTTCGATCACTTGAATTTCTAAAGCTCTTGGCACCAGTAAATTTCATCTCAAATCAACATAGTTCAAACAAAATTTAGAATTTTTTAGGCCGTTCTTTTTGAAAAATTGTACTCCACTGTCTTTGATATAAAAAATTATATTTAACATACGATGGTCAAACTCGAGGTTCATTTCTCTAATTTTAGACATATACCACTACACAATAAATCCTTTTACTATTTCCTCATGTCATCGCTTTCTTAGATTCACATAGAATTCTCAAACTAGTGGGGTGAACAAATTCTCATCAATTTGACAACAAAGCCCCTTATCCAAGATTCTCAACATATTCAGAGTGACAGAAAAGTTCAGAAATGCTTCAGCAATGAAAAACCTTAAAATTAACTCGATAGCCCGCAATAATAGTTATATTTCTAAATACCCAATCATTGTACTCAAATTCACTTTTTGATTTGAGAAATTGAGGTACTTGAGTGTCTGTATTTCCTCTTCTGGAGGTTGTTTTGATAATACACTTTGAGGAATTAGTTCAACAATGGCAGCTCATTTTTCCTTCTTCGTAGATATCAATCCGGTGGTGACTGATTTTTTTTTCATTATCTTGCATTTCTTGATCTCCTTCATTATTGGCTCGACTCCTTTGCAGGTTTCAGAGTTTTACCATGGCGAACCGAATTGAAAGGTTTGATTTTTTTGGTTTCTGGTGAGAGAACGAAGGCTAGAGGAAGAGAAAAATGCTAAGAAAAAATGACAGCTTATTTTTGTTTTTTAAAGGAGAAGAAGAATCAAATAGATTTGAATTCTTTTTGGGGTTTACGAGGTATTGAAGAGTATAAGTACAATTTAGTACATTTGAGAAATGTTATTTTTGAAAATAAGCAATAATATTCTAATAAGAAGAGAGAAAGTGTTGCGGCTGGGGAAAAAAAAGGCGGGATCATTTAGAATTTAAAAGATTTGAACATTTGGACACAGATTGTCCATCCGATTTTCTTGTCCAAAATACATTTCAAGTACTGCAGCCAATATCTCTATCCAAAATCAGAAGATTTTCAAGAATTCTGCAAAAATAAATAACCAATCTCTGGCAGTTAGTTACATAATTTGATAATTTCCAAACCTTTACTCAGATGATTGAATCGTTCTTTAGCTAGTAGTTTGTGAATATATCAATTTCTTTTGTTTCGTTCATTCCAAACCTTTTGAGTAATTCCTTGACATACTTAGCTTGATTTTAAAAATATATCATATATGGCTTGCTTGATTTGTAGATCGAAAACATTAAATTCTCCCACCATGCTTATCTTAAACTCTTGTTGCATTGTCTTGGCAAGTTTCTTGCATAGGGGATAATTAGTAACTCTAAAAAAATAATATCATCAACATATATTTGCACAATTAGGATATCATCATAATTTTTAAATTTTATAAATAATGTAATATCTCCTAAACAACCTTTTGATAAAAAAAAAAAACACTAAACCTTTCATACTATACTCTTGGAGCTTGCTTTAAACTATAAAGGGTTTTGTAGAGTTTAAATACATGGTTTAGAACACGTTCATGAATAAAACCAAGAGTTTGCTTAACATAAACTTCTTCCTCAATAAAAATATTTAAAAAGGCACTTTTGATATCCATTTAGTAAAGTATAAAACATTTGAATGATGCAAACACAAGTAACATTCTAATGGATTCTATTCGAGTAATGGGAGTAACAGTTTCATCATAATCAATGCCCTCTTCTTGACTAAATCCTTGGGCAACTAATCTGGCTTTACTTCTAATAACAATGACATGTTCATCTAGTTTATTTTTGAAAATCCACTTGGTATCAATTATGGGATGGTCAAGTGGTCTAGAGATAAACTTCTAAACTTGATTCTTTTCAAATTGGTTCAGCTTTCTTGCATGTCCATAATAAAAAAATTCATCATGTAAGGCTACATCAATTTAATTAGGTTCAATATTAGAAAGTAAAGCAAAATTATCAACAAAATATTGTCTGATTTTAACTTCGCAGCTAGGATCACTAATGATATGTTCTTTTGGATCAACATTTTTGGACTTCCAATATTTTAGCAGATTCAAATCAGTGTGCTCGACACTTTCTTACTCACTTTGTTCAACTTGTCGTTCTTCTAGTTCTTCTTCTTTGGCATGATTGTCAGGTGATGAAGCTTCATGATGTTCAATGCCATTTTTCTTTGAGCTACCTACGTTATCGTCATCTTTTCTAGAGAAATATATGTTAGATACATCAAAATTTATATGTATGGATTTTTCCGCACATACAGTTCTTTTATAGAATACTCTAAATACCTTACCATTTAGGCTAGTGGTCCTTACTAAAAGGTCCAAGTATATCTCGAAAAATTATCTACTAAAACATGAGCATACCTCTTATCATTTAGG
This sequence comes from Voacanga thouarsii, assembly GCA_026120185.1. Classification (NCBI taxonomy): domain Eukaryota; kingdom Viridiplantae; phylum Streptophyta; class Magnoliopsida; order Gentianales; family Apocynaceae; genus Voacanga; species Voacanga thouarsii. The sequence continues at coordinate 5,230,003 of JANUWF010001255.1, read as the reverse complement.
CTAGTGGTCCTCATCGATTTAAACAAATCCATATGTATTAGTTCAAGAGGTTTTAAGATTGAAATCATTTTATTGGGTTTTGAAAAAAATGTTTTGATTTGATTTCTAAATTGGCAAGTATCACACAATTAGTTTTTGTCAAGCATCATTTGGGGCAGTCCTCTTACAAATTCTCTTAAGAACAATCTATTTAGCGAATCAATAGAAATATGACCTAACCTTCTATGCTATGCCAAATGTAGCCATTATCATCATTTATCATAAACAATAGGATGATCAAGATATATAATATATAGACATTACTAATGTTGTTGGCAATAAAAGTGACTTCATCACAAGGATTATCAATGATAGTGTATGAATCATTAAAAAAAAAAAAAACTTTGTAGCCATTGTCACATAAATGATTAATACTAAGCAAGTTGTACTTTAATTCATCAATCAATGATACTTGCTTAATAATGATGGAGAATCTCTTACCAACATTACCTTTACCGAGTATTTCCCTTTTTCTTGACTCTAATTATGACAAATCCATCATTTGCAGCTAGAAAGTCATCCATTAGTGCATCATTTCCCATCATGTGGCTTGAGAATCTACTATCTAAGAATCATTTTGCGGAGCTCAATTTTTGCAGTTGATGTACCTATTCATGAGATAGTGCAATACCTTTTTGTACCCATATTTTCTTAGGTCCTCGGGGGTTAGTAATAGTTCCTCTAATTTTTCAAATTGTTTTTGCACCGGATTCCACTTCCTTCTTAACATAACACTAGATGCTTTGTGTCCAGATTTTTCACAATATGTGCAACAAATATGTGTCATATATGATGAAATTGCTTTTATAAAGTAAGATTTGTAATTTTCAACTTTGATTTCATGCCTATAGCCTAGACTATTTCGGTTTCCAACCATATGTTATGCATAAATCAAAATTTCCAAATTGTTTTTTCCATTTGTAAACTTTTTAATACATGTAGTGAGATCATCAACTCTATTTTTTATGTCATCAAAATTGCTGCCCATAATTTCAAGAGAATGAGCTTTGTCATACAAGCATTTGTTCTCAAGTGTCATACAATGCAAAGAAGTTATGATAACATCCTTTTCAACATTTGAGCACATAATGGAACTAAATAAGGCTTTGTTCTTATTCAACAGCTTAGTATTGTCATCTAACAAGAAATCAATTTTCATTTTCATTTTCTTGTTTCTTCTAAATAGCTTTTTGAGTTCATGAAACATGTCAAAAAATAGTTTATTAGGATCATCAAGATTTTCACAATCAGAATCATGTAATTCAGATATGGAATTAGAAGAAGTAGAATTTACTTTATCTTCCATGGCCATGAAGCAAATGTTTACTTTTTTATTTTCAGAATCACAACTTTCTTCTGTCTCGAATTCAGCTTAATCCCGAGCTCCAATCAATCCTTTTCTTATCTTCTTGTTGTGCTTGGCTTCTCTTTCTTTTACTATTGGACAATTAGACATAAAATATTCCATACTTTTGCATTCATAGCATTAACGTTTGAAGGACAAAGTTTGTCTTTTCTTTTTGATAAATTTTTTGCTTTTGCTGAAGTTGCCTTTTCTGAATATCTTCTTGAATTTTCTAGCAACCATGGCCATTTCTTCATTGTCCATATCAGTACCACCATCATAATCAATTTGATCACTGTTAGGCTCTTCAATAACTGCTTTCAAGGCGATTCTTTTTTTGCCTCCATCATATTCATCATGCTCTTGAAATTTCTTCAGTTTCATTTCATGAGTTAATAGGGAGCCAATTAGCTCTTCAGTGGGTAAGCTGTTCAGATTTTTTGATTCCTCTATAGCTAAGGTTTTTGGCTGCCAACTCTTTGGCAAAGCATCAAGCAGTTTTCTATTTTGTTCTCCAAGGGAATAAGTTTTCTCATATGCTTTTTGACCATTCATAATGTTTGTGATGAAGGTTTAAAATGAAAAAAATTATCAAACTGAAAGTATGCTTACAAAACGAAAAATTTACCTCTGTGATTGAATGACCCTTTCCGCACTGAAGAAGATGTTTGTACAAGGATGCTTGAAGCTATTGGATCACGTCCCTGTAAACGTAGACTACGTCTCATTTACGTAAAGCCTTTGATCTTCCGAAATGGTGCTCTGTCCACTACCGGTGAAAGCTTGAAGAGTTGGGTTTACAATACATTTGGCTTCTGTGAATGCTTCACAGACTTAGTCTTTATGTCTTTGCTTCTGTGTGCGAAACTCACTCCATAGACCACCAAAATCTTTTTCCCTTTGATCTCAATATGCAATCAACGAAAGAGTGAGACCAACAACGTGAAAACAGAAAGCAGCCATACTTTCTGTTATCCTTCACGCAAAACATCCCGTGTTGTTTTTATTATTTTTTATTTTATTTAATTAATTAATTTAATAATTATTTTTAAAATTTTTATTTTACCCTTGGTCTTATACATTGGGTTAGATAAAATTATTTACTCTTAAGTTTGAACATCCATAAATAATAAATCACAATTATTTATTTTCTAGACTTCATTAAATAACCTAATAAATAATTAACAAACTCAGATAGATCAATATAAAATATCAAGTCTTTTTTATCTAGTTTATATCTGGATTAATTTTTTAATTATTCAATCGGCCATGGGCCCTGAATAATTAATTAACCAATTAAGTTAGATAAAATATATACTATCTCTCAAGTATTTTATTTTATTATAGTCTAATAAATTAAACTATTTAAATAAAATAAAACCCGTAATTATCAAGACCAATTCCTTAACCTAAATCTGTCAGGACTTAAGAGTTATTTCGGGGACCAAAAGACACACCGCCTTGATTACTAAAATGATCAAAATATCCCTACTATATAAATAACTATATTTTACATTTTAAATATTTCTTAATATCGCCATAATAAAATATTCACCCCAAGGATAATGTTGCGTTAGCAAAGTCTTCGACCTACAGGTGTAATGACTAAAATACCCATCTATGCATCGCCGTGCATTTAGAGAGGAAGAGTGTACTAACACCTCTCTAATAGACATCTACTATCCTTAGACCTCTAGTCCAATGATCCACGACTCTTGAAATGTTTCCACTTTCCAAGAGAGCAGCCTTTAAGTAAACATCAAAGTCATGTTTCCTAGGGCCCTAGATAATTAGATCATTTGAACAGTCACAAGGGGCGATATAGTGCAAAAGCTATCTTGTACAAGTCTGTCTTAACTAACTAGTTACATATACCCAACATACAAGTATATCGGCTTTACGAAAGAACTTCAACTACAGTATATCAAAGTATATGCTTTTAGCTTCGTCAAACCACCAACTTATACTCAAGCGGTAAAGTATTTGTGAAACCCCAATCAAAACCAGTCTTGGAGTAAGGGGGGTTGGGATGCATATCATACTTTGTTGCATGTTTAAATATATTTTTATATGATTTTCTGTGTTCGGATTTGAGATTTATTATCTTGAAGGCTTGGTTGTGGGTATTTCTTGAGAAGGGCAAAATGGTAATTTTGCTTGAGGTGGAAAAAGGGAGATAACTTGAGGATTGAATAGAAAATATTTTTTTTAGAGGGGAAATAAGAACAAGAGTTGTTGTGATGTAGTAGTTAGAGCCTTAGAATTAGTTCTTGAGGTCTTGGGTTCAAATTCCATCATAAGAGCTTTAGTTTGGTTAAATTTTATTTTTGCTTGGGAAGTAATAATTTCGGCTTTATGTGCTTGGAGTAGGGTAGAGATGTTGTCCTAAAAGAGACATGTTAGGAGTATCCTCATTCTACTCATTTGCCCTACATGAATTCCTTAAGGGGAATTCATTTCCTCTTGATCTTTGATTTTCCTTATTTCTCAATTCATTAGTTTGATCAAGTTGTTTTAGCCATTTCCTTTCCAGAAATTTCAGTAAAGTACTGTGGTTTTATAGGATCAAAATGTCTTAGTGAAAGGCATCTTATGGTCTGAAAATGTGGAAGAGTTGTGGGAGATTCTAAGAGGATAAATCCCTCTAGTGAACTTGCTAAAAATTCACTCTAACTAGGTTCATTTCCCTTCATGCATAGAACTGAAATTTTTCAGCTTTGTGTGCCTTCAAGGTGTCGAAATTCTTAACCATTATTCCCTCCCAAATGCTGCCAGAAAAGGCCCTTTTGTTCAGCCTAGAATCTGAATTTTTTGGCTATTTTCGGACTGCACAAAAGTGGTGCAAAACCAGAAAAATTCCTGTGCAAATCGCAGCTTTGGAGATCCAAAACCAAGCTGTTTTCTTCCAGATTTTGTTCAGCACCTTAGCCATGTTTTTCCTCCATGAAGAAGGCTGGAAAACAGCCTTGAAAGCCCCTGAAATTCCCCTTCAAAATCTCTGCAAGCTGGCTGGAAAATGGCAGCCGAAAAATTGTCCAGGAATTCCAGCCTAGCGAAAATCCTGTGCAGTCTAACTGTCCAGCTTTGTTTCCTAATTCTCTCCCAACAGAAACCCCATCCTTTTTCTGCATAAACTTCCCTTAAACCTTCAGTAACTAAGCTCCATTATCTCCCTTAAGCTTCTGCACGAAATTCAGACATGGCTGCCCGAAAATCTTCCTAACAAATCCCTGCAATCATGCTTGATTAATTACCAAAATTTCAGCCACCTTAGTTTAGCAACCTTCCATAAAGTATCCCTCAAATAACCAGACTTTTTTTTCACCATTATACTCCTTGTTTTCGGCCACCATAAGCCTCCTTAAACCAGCTTCCAATCAACCGAAATACTGCTCAAAATAGTCGGCCATGGCAGACTTCCAAAGCTCTCCAATAATCAAGATATTCTTGAATATTTAGTTTCCAAATTTGCTTCCTAAAAATATTCTTCAAGGATTTTAACAACTAGTCTTTCCTTTTCCCTTCCAAACCAGAGATCCATCTTCCTAAACCCTACAGAAAATTCGGCAGCCCTAGTTCTCACAGAATTTCGGCAGCTACGAAACAAAATCTCTCAAATCCCTTCAACCTTCAAGAACACACACAACACACCAAGAACACCTACTCCTTCCTTTCACCTAATACCCCTCCAAACCACTTCAAACCTTCTCTAAAATTTCCAGATTTAACCTACTCACTACCGTGAGTCCATCAACACCATTCTTAACATCAAACTCCACAAACCAACTTGCTAGTTTGGATAAAAAACCAGAAAATTCTACGAAGGTTCAAGAACACCTTCAAGGTAGGTTTATTCTAACAACTTCATCTTTTCCAATCTTGATCTCTAGTGAAAACATATATGAATAAACATGCTAATGGTTTCTCTCTCTCTTTCTCCCTCTTCCTCTCATGGCCGAAACTCTCTTCTCTTGGCCGGATGGCTTCTTCTCCCATGGTCATGCTTTCTCCATCTTCCTTGGACGAAGCTAGGCATCTAGGAGTTGAGATACATTCTAAACTCCTTCAAGGTATTCCTCAACTAAGTAAGTCCCTTCAATCTCTCTTTTAAATTCTAGATTCATGTTTCTAGGATGATGTTGATAGTATGTGGATTGTGATAGGATTTGAGTATGTATTGTTGAGATTGAAACATGAATATATGTATGATTGTGAAGGAGATGGGATTTATGCATGGAAGGATTATCTTGGTTGATTGAATGATGAGTTAGGGTTTGATGCATGTTTCCATGTCATTGGTAGTATTTGTGATGAAGTATGCTAGAGATTATGCCACCTTTGGTGAATATGATTTATATTCATGTTCGATTATTGAAGCCATGATCATATTTATGCTAGTAGAGGTTAGATCATGTCTTGATAAATTTAGATCTATACTTATATGCATGATATGATTTGATGAATTGAAGGATTGTATATGTTCTTGATTGTGGTTAGCCATAGAAATTTGATCATGATCTAGTTGTCCCTAAACTAATTTTTATTTCATGAATAAAATATTTAATAATATAATTTTTTTAGTAATTTTGAAAAATCCTAGGAAGGGTAGATCTGGATTATTATATATAATAAGGATATTTTAGTCAAATAAATAATAGCTTTTGCTAGAAAAATAATATATATAATATTACTTAAAATAATGAAATCAAATAAAGCCTTTTATGGAAATAATTATAATTAGTAAAATATTTATTACTAAAAATTTAATTACTATCTTTTAATCAAAACCCATTAAAAATTTATTTATTATTGTTCAAGCAGGACTCATTAAATTTATTTTCAATTAATTTTGGCTATCAATTATTTTCTAACAACTAAATTATTAATAAATCATTATTTTATTTAATACTACCTAGGACTTTTGATCAAATAAGCTCTAAATTTTTCTTAACAAGATTTAAACTTTCAACTTATTAGAATTTATTTCCCAAACCATTAATTATTTTAAATATCAAATTAGGCTCAACTTATAAACCTTTTTATTTATTGTTTGGCCTTAGAGCTTGGGACACTAGGATTATGGTAGTAGTAAGTTGAGTTGATTTAAAATTAAGGAAGTGGATTGTGACTTGAAATTGATTGTGATTTGTATTTGTCCATGCGGGGTTAGGTCAGTTGTTGGAGACCTTTTATTGTGAGCAAGAATCAGGTAAGTTCCTGTATAAAACCTGATTGATATGAAATGTTTATTATGGCAAGCCAAATGTAGAGTGTATGGACACTCATTTATGTAAAGGCAATTGAGGGTTGAATTTTTTCTTATTTCAAATAATTGAATTATTTAAAGATCAATGAGCAGATTTAATCAAACTCAAAACTCTTTCTAAAACTGATTTTGACAAAGACTTTGGAAACCCTTAAATTGCCATTTTTGTGTGGAACAGTGTTTTGTTCATTTTATCCCAAGTGGGAAACGTCGTTGAGTACTCAATAAGAGTGGACTACTAGGGCTAGTCTTTGAGGGGTTAAGGTAAGTCTCTCAGTAGGTGGCCACCTCTGAGGAGTAAGTCCTTCCCGGATAAGACGTCAGTCCAGTAGGTCGTGCCGGTCCGAGCTAGCAGTGTTCTTTTCAGTCAAGTGACTGTGTTTTGCCGGAATGGACACCCGGTTGTTGTTTGGGTATAGAGAAGGAGGAGTATCTTACCCAATAGGCCGATCACCTACTTTTATCAGTCTGCACAAAGTGTGGCATTCTGACTGGCAGTATGCACAAAGTGTGGCATGCTGACCATGCGGTTATGGGGCCCAACGTGTGGTAACCCATGACCATTTCTTTTGAGTGGTTGATTTTATTGATTATTTATGGTTGGAAAAGCCAAAACACCACTCTTACTTTTGACTAATGTTTATTACTTGCCAGTGATCTCTTATAAAGAATTTTATATTTTGCATTTACAAACTGTTTTCTCCCGACACTTAAGCACACACGGACTTACTGAGATTTCTGTCTCACCACCATTTTTACCATGATTTCAGGTCGATCCTGCTGTGGGGATGAGTAGCTAGATATTGCTTACTTTGGGAGAATTTTCTGATGATTTATTTTGTGTAATGTTTGGGGGAGATGAGAGCGGATGAATTTTATTATGAATTTGTTTTGGGTATTCTTGGATTGATTTCTTGGATTTATTATTATTATTTTTTGATGTAATAAATTTTAAGTTCAAGTATCATTTTTATTCCGCTATTTTATTTGTGTAACCTAGTTATAAAGACCCCTTATCATTTGGACGGGGCGACATCCCCGGCCCTGGCGGGCCTAGGTAGCGGGGTGTTACAGTATAAATCCACGATGTAGCAGTAATAATCTGGTTTCTTCTAAATAGTACTTTTAGAAACTACTATTATAGGTCCTATTCTACGTATTCGAAATACGCTCATGTTATGAAGTGAGTGGACTACTCACTGGCTAAAGGTAAGCCATTCCCTATTTAGAATTCATAACACAATAACTTATACATGATGAGATTCTCATTCTCATGAATTGGTTAAGAACAAACATTTATGTGTTAAGTAACCCGTAATCCATACCTTACTGTGAAAGATCACTATTCACATGGATCACTTACTTAAACACAATGGGATATTTTTAAACAAAAATCGTGCACAAATAAAATATAAATTAATAAATAAATTTTGAGAAAAATTCTTTTATTAATAAATTACATCAGAAAATTAGTTTAGAGGGCATATATTTCAATAATCTTCCACTTGTACTCTAAGACTAAGAAAGCCCATAGGCACCCACCTCTATAGCGTCTAAGTATCTCTTGAAGACTCTCTCAGCTAAAGGCTTGGTGAAGGGATCTGTTAGATTGTTCTCCGAGGCTATCTGTTTCACCACAATTTTTCGTCTCTGGATGAAATTCCGGATTAGGTGGTACTTCCTCTGGATGTGCTTTCCCTTCTTGTGGTTCCTGGATTCTTTGGATTGCGAGACTGCTCCAGAGTTGTTGTAATATATCATAATCGGTCTGTCCATGTGTGACACAACTCTAAATTCTGAAAGGAACTTCCGGAGTCAGACTGCTTCCTTGGATGCTTCCGAAGCTGCTACATATTCAGCTTCTATGATTAAGTCAGCAATACAAAATTGCTTGATACTCCTCCATGAAACAGTCTCTTCCAGACAAGGTGAAGACATATCCACTAGTGAATTTTCTCTCATTATTATTTGCTTGAAAATCTGAGTTTATGTATCCATTAGAAACCAAGTCGTCAGCCCTGTAAATCAGCATATAATCTTTCGTACTATTGAGATACTTAGGAATATGCTTACAGCTTACTAATGAACCTCCCCAGGGTTTGACTGATATCTGCTGACTAAGCCTACGGTAAAGCAGATTTCTGGCCTAGTGCATAGCATGGCGTACATGAGACTTCCCACAACTGAAGCGTAGGGAATCCTACTCATTCTACCTTTTTTTTTCTCGAGACTTAGGACAATCCTTAGAATAAAAAGACAACCCATGTCTACAAGGGATTAGAGCTCCCTTGCATGAGTTCATGCTAAACTTGGCGAGTATTTTGCTAATGTATGTCATTTGGGATAATCTTAACATTCTCTACTTCCTATTTCTAAGAAGTTTAATCCCGTGAATGTAATTGGCTTTTCCCAAGTCTTTCGTACTAAATTGATTAGACAGTCAAATCTTAGTAAATGACAACGTCCTTACATCATTCCCAATGAGTAGAATGTCATCCATATATAGGACAAGAAAAATCACATTTATACCTTCCAATTTCCTGTATACACATGGTTCATCCTCATTTTTAATGAAACCGTAAGATTTTACGGTCTCATCAAAACGAATGTTCCATGTTCTAGATGCCTACTTAAATCCATAAATAGACTTCTTAAACTTGCAAACCATATGTTCCCGGCCTTTAGCAATAAAACCTTCTGGTTGGAACATATAAATGTCTTCGTGCCATCTTGACATCCATTTGTTATATCTCATAGTTGAAATGACATGCAATGACAAGGAGGATATGGATAGACTTAAGCATGGTTACCGGGAAAAATGTTTCATCATAATCGATTCTCTCTTTTTGAGTATACCCTTTCACCACAAGCCTAGTTTTGAAGGTTTTCACCTTCCCACCCACTCCTCTCTTTCTCTTATATAGCCACTTACACCCAATGAGTTTTATCCCTTCAGGTGAAACTATAAGATCCCAAACCTAATTGAAGTACATAGACTCAATATTAGCTTTTATTGCTTCATGCCATAGATCTGCATCGGCATCAGCAATAGCTTCTTCATATCTAGTGGGGTTTTGTTCTTGATGATCAGAGACCAGCACGAAAGCCTTTCTTGTCCATCTTTCTGAAACTTTAGATACCCTCCCACTACAACGAAGCTCCATTTATATAGGTTCTTAAGGCTGTGCCTTTTCTTGTTCCATAATTAGGTCTGAAGAAGTTTATTCCAAATATAACTTCTCTTCGAGTTCCAACCTTGTTGAACCTTTAGTGGAAGTACTTTGATCATCCTCCAAGTATCTAGCATTAGTACTTACCAATACTTTCTGCTCCTTGAGATGATAAAAGTAACATTTTTTTGTCCCTTTTGGATACCCAACAAAATAGCACAATTCTGATTTTGGTTCTAGCTTATCTTTCTTGATCAATACATAAGCTGGATAGCCCTATATCCTAAGATGATTTAGACTTGGCTTTCGCTCAATCCACATCTCATAGGGTGTCCTAGGTACTAACTTGAAAGGCACCAAGTTCAGACTATATACTGTTGTTTCTAAGGTATATCCCCAAAAAGAGACCAGAAGAGTAACATGAGACATTATGCTTCAAACCATTTCCATTAATGTCCTGTTCCTTCTCTTAGCTACTCCATTCTATTGGGGTGTACCCGACGCAAAGAGTTGGGATACTATCCCATGGTGTACTATGTAATCCTTGAACTCACCGATGGGGTACTCTCTACTATGATCCGATCGTAAGGTTTTGATCAACGCTTCACTTCAGCCTTAAACTCTTTGAATTTATCAAAAGAGTCAAAGTTGCACCTCATTAGGTAGACATAACCAAACCTTGCACAATTATCTGTAAAAGTGATGAAGTACTCAAAACCCCCTCTAGCTTGAGTAGACAAAAGACCACACACATTAGTATGAATAAGGCTCAATATCTCATTGACTCTATCAGCCTTTTAGGTGAATGACCTTTTGGTCATTTTTTCCATAAGGTAGGATTCATATTGAGGCCAACTTTCCAATTTTAATGAGCCCAATGGCCCATCAGGGATTAACCTTTAAATCCTGGTTGAGTTAATATAACCCAACCTTAGATGCCAAAGATATAAGTCATTGACATTGGTCTTTCTCTTCTTACTTAAAGGTTCAGATTGTGCGTTATTTATTTGATTGTTTGTAGGATTTAAAAAGAATAAGTTTCCATACATGTGCCCTGTACATAAAATTTCTCCATTTCTACTGATAGTAATGCTAAAATTGGAAAAAATAGAATATCCATGATTTATTAGCTTTGCAATTGAAATCAAATTCTATCTAAAATCGAGTACATATAAAATATCATTTAATATAACTACTTTATTAAAATAAAAAATAAGATCCAACTCTCCCACTGCAAGGGCCCATACTCGTGCTCCATTTTCTACTTATAGTCCATGCTCGCCCTTTTGGAGTTTTTTATCTTCCTAAATTCCTGCAAAGAGTTACAAATATGATCAGTGGCACCAAAATCAATGATCCAAGTGGAAGTTGATCCAACAATTGAAATTGACTTTAGATAGAGAATAATAACTGTAGGGTTTTTCTTGGCTTGAAGTTCTGGACACTCATTTTTTCAGTATCCCTTCTGCCCGCACTTGAAGTATTTGTCTTTGGGCTTGTTGGGCTGGTTCTTAAGTTGCGCTGGTGCGTTTCCCTTCTTCTTCTTAAACTTCCTGGGCTTGGGCTTAATTTTGGAAAAAAAGTCCTAACAATCATAGCGTTGGACTATGGCTTTATAACATTCTTTGCCACTTGGAGCTCTTTCATTAAATCAGTTAAACTCATATTTAACTTGTTCATGTTATAATTTAATTTGAATTGAGTAAAAGAGTCCGAAAGAGATTCTAGAACCACATCCACTTGGCTCTCGGGGTCAATTACAGCCCCTAAGACTTCTATTTCCTTGAAAGCAGCAATCATCTTGAGTATATGCTCTTTGACTGATACTCCCTCAACTATCTTAGTGTTAATGATCATCCTAAGAGCCTCATGCCTTACGGGTCAGCTCTTATCTGCAAACATTGTGGCTAGTAATTGGCTAATGTCGTACACAATGGCCATGTGCTCGTGTTTAGATTGGAGCACATTAGATATGGAAGCCAACATGTAGCATCGAGCCATCTCGTTGACCTTCTTCTATGCTTTCTCAGCCTCTCGCTCCCAGCGGTGGAACCCTCCTCAATAACAGGGCAGGTGTCACCAAGAACATATTTATACTCATCAGCAGTGAGTATTATATCCAAATTCCTTTTTCAGTCTACATAATTTGGACCCGTTAACTTATTCTCACGGAAAATAATGGCCAAATGACTAAAAAAACCTCCACTAACCATTTCTGAAAATTTGGAAAATAAAAGAAAACTCAATTTGTGAAAAATAAAATAATTTGTGAATTTATCCTCATATTAAATTCGACAATAGTTAACCCTATCATTATTATTTTTAATATGATTAAATTGGCTCTTAGAAAAACTGACATAGCTTTTTGAGAAGATTAACAGTTTTCTAAGCTAAGTGTATTAACCGCCACAAATTAATTTCCCTTCTAGGTAATGATCTAGAAGATAACTCCATCGTGGGATAACCGTTTCTTTTTATTTTCTATGGGCATTCCTCACACTATAACCTTCAACGTGGGTTGCCAATCATAGCACGTGTCCTGAGTTATTAATTTTATTCATCCATTGGTTCTAGATCCTTGTGGTATCCCCATCCTCGTATCACTCCCCTGAGTGATACGAGGGAACCACGATCTCTAATGAGGATCGTGATGGAAGTTGTGGGGCCGTTAGAACCCCTCTCTCACTTAATATTTTAAAATAAGGATTTTTTTTGGAAAATATCTTTTGAAAATTTCAATTAAGTTTTCTTTTAACTCAAAATAAAATATCTAAACCTATAAAAATTTTTATGTCAATGTTTATACCATTTGAGAAATTTTTAATTTTATTTAAATTAATAAACTTAATAATTTCAAAAATTTTCAATAAAACTTTCGAGAGATTTTGATCTCAAATTTAATTTGACCAAAACAATTTTTCTTGTTAAAATTCAATCAAAATGGTTTTCTATTTTAATTCACAAAAATATCTAAATTCAAAATATTTTCTATGTCAAGGATAAAATCTTAGAAGAAAATAACCAAGAATTAATTTTTGTTCGAATTAAAATTAGCTATTTGATTTAAAAAAAATGTTTTTCTTTGCCAAAAATTCCTAAAGACTTTGGTCTTTGAAAAAACGCTCACATAAGGTATAAAAAGAAATAAGCATGCTAGAAAACTGTAAACGTTTTCATGCTTTTCTATTCTTTTAACCTAAGTGTCCAAAAAATAGAATTAAATACATTAATTAATTAATGGTCTTGTTTAATCCTAAATTTCTTTTATTATTATTTTTTATGTAAAATATTCAAAGAATATTAACTATTGTAATAAAAATAACTTCGCCTGGTATGAGACTAAAAATTAATTTTTTTTAATATCGGGTCCAGTGCACCTGCCACACTAAATATGGCACATGGGAAAACCTATGGGCCATGATCTGGGCAGGTGCCCGCGACCCACCAGCTGCACAATCAAAATTGTTGACCGCGCAGTGCAAATTTGCAATTGCTCTTCCTCACACGGCGCGAGGAAGCTGCGGCTTCTGCGAGGAAGTTGTCCTCGCTGGAGGCATGGCTACAGCAGCTCCAAGCCGCGGCTTAATAGTTTTCCTCACAAACACAATTGTGGCTCGGAAATGGCTCGACTCAAGCTTGGCTGCTACAGTACTATCTCCTCCATTGTTTTCTCCTCTGTTTCAGACGCTATTGGGTTTCGTTTTTTTCACTATTTTCGATCAAAGCTCATCCAAACAATTGCCTATGCCCTTAAAAACATTGGGCTTATACGATATCTATGAAAGTAATCAAAATACAGTATTCTTATACTTTCACTCGTGAAGCTTACAATGAAACTACCCATACCAGAAAATACGAAGAATCACAGATTTCATTAAAAATAAATATTTTTTTATTTTAGTTAAGCCTAGCATGTTTCCTACATTTGTCAAATCATGGCTCTGATACTAATTGAAGGTTTAAAATAACAAAAAATCATCAACCGAAAGCATGTTTACAAAACGAAAAATTTACCACTGTGATTGAATGACCATTTTCGCACTGAAGAAGTTGTCTGTACAAGGATGCTTGAAGCTATTGAATCACGTCCTTGTAAACGTCGACTGTGTCTTATTCACGCAAAGTCTTTGATCTTCTGAAATGGTGCCTTGCCCATTGCCGAAGAAAGGTTGAAGAGTTGGGTTTGCAATACGTTTGGCTTCTGTGAATGCTTCACAAACTTAGTCTCTATGTCTTTGCTTCTATGTGCAAAACTCACTCCACAGACCACCAAAATCTTTTTCCTTTTGATCTCAATATGCAATCAACAAGAGAGTGAGACTAGCAGCGTGTTGTTTTTATTATTTTATTTTATTAATTAATTTAATAATTATTTTTTAAAATTTTATTTTACCATTGGTCTTATATATTGGACCAGATAAAATTATTTACTCTTAAACTTGAACACCCATAAATAATAAATCTCAATTATTTATTTTCTGGACTTCATTAAACAACCCAATAAATAATTAATAAGCTCAAATAAACTAATATAAAATATCAAGCCTTTTTATCTAGTTTATATCTAGATTAATTTTTTAATTATTCCAAGGTCCTGCATAATTAATTAACCAATTAAGTTAGATAAAATATATATTCTCTCTTAGGTCTTTTATTTTATTTTAGTCCAATAAATTAGACTATATAAATAAAATAAAACCATAATTATCAATACCAATTCTTTAACCAAAATATATCAGGACTTAAGGGCCATTTCGGGGACCAAAAGACATATTGCCTTGGCTACTAAAATGACCAAAATACCTCTACTATATAAATAGCTATATTTTGCATTTTAGATATTTTCTAATATCACCATATGGAAATATTGACCATAAAGATAATGCTGCGTTAACAAAGTCTTTGATCTACAGGTGTAATGACTAAAATCCCCTTCTACGCATCGCCGTGTATTTAGAGAGGAATAGTGTACTAACACCTTTCTAATAGACATCTACCATTCTTAGACCTCTAGTCACGACTCTTGGAATGTTTTCACTTTCCAAGAGAGCTATCCAAAAGTAAACATCCAAGTCATGTTTCCCAGAGCCTTGAATAATTAGATCATTTGAATAGTCACAAGGGACGATATAGCGCATAAGCTATCTTGTACAAGTCTATCTTAACTAACTAGTCACATATACCCAACATACAAATATATTGGCTCTACGAAAAAACCTCAACTATAGTATATCAAATTATATGCTTCTAGTTTCGTTAAACCACCAATTCACACTCAAGCAGTAGAGTATTAGTCTACGTTGTAGTAGTAATAGTTTGGGTTTCTTCTAAATAGTACTTTTAGAAACAATTATTACATGTCCTGCTTTACGTATTTGAAATACGCTCATACTATGAAGTGAGTGAACTACTCACTAGCTAAAGGTAAGCTATTCCCCATTTGGAATTCGTAACACAATAACCTATACATGATGAGATTCTCATTCTCATGGATCGGTTAAGAAAAAACATTTATGTGTTAAGTAACCCGTAATCCATACCTTACTATGAAAGACCACCATTCACATGGATCACTTACTTAAACACAATGGGTCATTTTCAAACGAAAATCGTGCACAAATAAAATATAAATTCGCAAACAAATTTTGAGAATAAATTCTTTTATTAATAAATTACATAAAAAAATTAGTCTAGAGGGCATATATTCCAACATGTGAACTGAGTAAACATATCTGTTATGTTCTCATCAGGTTTTATGGAAAACAATTCATAATTTCAGACAAGAAGTTCTAGCTTCGATTCTTTTACTTGATTGGTTCCCTTATGGGTAACCTCAAGTAGTCTCCATATTTCGTAAGCTAAAACACAACCACTCACTCTGTTATATTCAGTAGCATCAAGAGCACAACATAGAATATTCATAGCTTGAAAATTCAGTGTCATTTTAACATTGTCATCAGCATCATACACATTGCTCTGTTTAGGCACAGTTTTGCCTTCAACAATTTTCGATTGAACATATGGTCCTCTTTCAATCAATTTCCATAGCTCAAAATTAATTAAGTATGCATAAATCTTCATTCTGTTTTTCCAGAATTTATAATTGTTTCCACTGAAGAAAGATGGTCTATTTGTTGAGAATCCTTTAATGTATGGTAAGGACGATGTGTTTGCCATTCGAATATTTTCTTACAAGGTTGTTAAACCGATAATAGTGCATACCGATACTCTGATACCAATTGATAAACCTTAGAGAGGGTGAATAAGGTTTATGGCAAATAGATGCAATCTAAAAATAATTCTTTGATATCCTTTTAATAAAGGCCGAACAAAGTGAGAGTTCAAAATGCAGACTTGTGTGCTGCTAAAGAACTTTCAAAACTCTTCTAAATGATGGAAAGAAAATTTATAGTTAAGATGGGTAGACGAAGCAACAATAACAGTTTTAGCCAACTGTATAAAAATCTTTGATCAAATCGATAAATACAAGGAAGAATGTAAACCTCTCAAATCAAATGAATAGTGAAAGGTATAAAGAACAAATAAAATGTAGAAAAAAAAGACTCAATGATGTATAATTGTTCGATGCTCAAATTATCTACATTCACTATCTTAAGCATAAACTTAAGGATTTCAACATAATCACTAAAACTTTTTTCCCAAATCAATGGTAGTAGGTTACACCAATCTTATACAAGAGGATCACCACACTTGATTTTACACCCAATCTCTACAAACACACAATCAAGGTTCACCCCAACTAGGTTTTACACCACAACCTTGACAAACTAAGGCTCGCTCCAATAGATTTTACACCATAGCCTTGATATAAGATAGAATGAAGGAAAACTTACAAAAATAGCTCACAAGTTTGAGCAGATATGAACAGATGAGCACTAACACCTTTTTTACCTTTGAAGCAATTTGATTTCACTTTAAAGCACAATGAAAAGGAAAATTTTTGTATTATAAAGTGTAAAGATGTTTCTTAGAAATATAGCACAAAAATGTTGCAGAAAATCGGATTTAAATTACTTTTATAGAAGCAAAAAGTAGGGTTCCAATGGCTAGAAACGGCTAGTTTTACGCTGTCAGATTTTTCAGAGTTTTGGACTCAAGTATCGAATGAGGGTGCGTCCAAAATGGCACTTTTTAGGTAGAAACGTTTTGACACTGTTCACAGAGTTTTGGATGAAACTTTTGTATGCAGAGTCATCCAAACTACTCAATCCAAAAATATGAAGACCTTATACTTTGAAATCTTTTTACTTGTGTGCTTCAAGGTAGAAATAAATTGACTCATAAGGTAAAGAAGACATAGGAATTTACACAATATACCTTAACAAACGATTCCTAGTCTATGATTCTTCTCAAGAGCTTCTTGGTATACAATCTTTTAAGCTTGTCTTATACTTTGTCACCCATTCTTAGATTCTATTGTTCAAGAGTTGCTTAACAATCTTGTTTGTATATCTTGGAAGAAGAATTGAGATCGAATATGTCTTATCATACATAGATCACACAAGTTAGTTCTTATCAATGTTTGTCATAAGTCAAAACACAGGAGAATACCCTTTGGACTAACATACTTGACCCCCAACACCAAGTAGGTGTATATCATACCAAAAGATATTCTCCCCCTCTCTTACTTAATTCAATTCGAATATCCCACTCTCGGCTGTCGGTTTTACTAGAACCTCATTGCGAGTTGAGAATGACTCGGCCTTCTATATTGACGCTCTGATAAAAAAAGTCAACCTCCCGAAGATGGCCACCTACTGAGAGATATTCACAAACCAACTAAAGGTTAATATAGAGGTCTTACCTCTATTGAGTACTTAATGTTATCTAATTTTCACAGGTTGCGAGGCTCCCATACGGATATTACATGATCAACTCAATACATTTCCAAATAATTTATTCAAATCATACAAAGATTTTTGAAAGCATGATTTACAGATAACATTTTAATTCCTCACAATTGAAGAAGCCACATGTTCAAATGAGTCATGTTATGATTTTCAAAAAATATATGCATGAACACGGATTCATTACTTGCATACTTAGTATAAGCCATCAAGCTTGATGCTTCACTCCTAAGTCATACTTGACACATTTTAAAAGTTTTCAAATTTAGAAGTTTTCACAATTGGAAAATTTTCAAATGTAGATGGTTTCCAAAATTAGATAGTTCCAAAATGTAAGATTTTTCCAAAAGATAGTTCATGTACAATTACTTTATGGATGCAAGGAAATCTTACAAGTCTTTAATAAAAAATAACACAACAAAATTGAGTCTTGTACATAAAACTGATTTCATGAATGTAACGGGTATTTACCTTATCTTCAAGTTTAGGATATAAACTCTAGCAAATTGGTCCTTGCCCTTGTCAACTTCCCAAATCTAGGAAAAGGTTCACATAAATTAATCTCAAATACTCCCTAGTTGAACTCAAGTAACACAAATTCACATATCAAAACCTCAACACCATTCATTAGTTCAAATGTTATAAAAAAGGCAATAAGAATTCTTCACATAAACCCATCTCCTAATTAGACCTTCAAACATTGCTAAGCATGCGTAGAATTCGTTTCTCACCGTGTCTTAAGAAAATAAATTTAACTTAGAAATTATCATAATTTCCTTAAGGTATCTTTAATTCTAGCAAACATCACCTAAGTTTTTAAGAGCAAACCCCTTTTGAAAACACCTCTAAAAATGGGCTCAAATTTTGTAGACATATAGTTCAACATTCTAAGAACAAAATACAAATGGATAAAACTATAAATCATGCTCACAGAATTCGTAGAAAATTTTGCACACAAGTTGTGAAATCTGTTGTAAACTGGCAGCTTGGAATGATAATTTAAGAACTTCCAACCTAGACCCCATTTTAATCCCATCCCTTCCAATCTATTAGAGAACACAAAATTATGAATATTCACCCTTATTTCCCCTTAAAGTTGTGCTCAAACCAGGTTACAAATTAGTGCAAAAAAAGTACTAAAACCCTTCATTCTTAGTTTTTTTATTTTGTAAAAATTCTGCAATTAATAGCAGTAGTTTTTAGCATAATGTCACACATATAAATTATCTCTTATATCCCTAGAGTCAAGATCCAAGGTGGCGTTTTGAAGAAAACATAGATTGCATAAGCTTTTAAAGGTAAACATTAACATGCTTAAAATAGCAAATTCTAACAAGGTTCACATATTCACAATCACCAAGAGAAGAAATAAAAAGGCTTCCTAAAATTAAATTCCTCAAGAAAACTAAATCTAAACATACATAGGAAGGAGGCAAAGCATAGTATTCAAGACCAGCTAACATTATATCATGCAAATTTACCCATATTCTATATTATGCTTACTTGCACATAATATTATATTATGACCAACCAAACCACATGTAACACCCTGCTACCTAGGCCCACCAGGGCCAGGGATGTCGCCCCGTCCAAAAGACAAATGGTCTTTATAACTAGATCACACAATCAAAATAGCGGAATAAAAATGATATTTTAACTTAAATTTTATTACAACCCAAGAATAAATCCAAGAATAAACCCAAGAATACCAAAAACAAATCCATAATAAAATTTATCCACTCTCATCTCCCAAAGCATTAAAAAAATAAATTATCAGAAAATATTCCAAAGCATGCAATATCTAGCTACTCATCCCCACAGCAGGATGACCTGAAATCATGGTAAAAAAAATGGTGATGAGACAAAAATCTCAGTAAGTCCGTGTGTACTTTGAGTGTCGAGTGAAAATAGTTCATGAATGCAAAGTATAAAATCTTTATAAGATAAATACTGGCAAGCAATAAATATTAGTTAAAACCAAGAGTGGCGTTTTGACTTTTCCCGCCATACACAATAATTAAAATCAACTACTCAAAAGAAAGGGTCATGGGTTACCACACGTTGGGCCCTATAACTGGTCAGAATGCCGACACTTTGTGCAGACTGACAAGAGGTAGGTGATCGGCTTACCGGACAAGATACTCCTCATTCTCTATACCTAAACAACAATCGGGTTCCATTCCGGCAAAACACAGTCACTTGACTGAAATAAAAACTGCTAGCTCGGACCGGCATGACTAAGTAGTACTGACGTTTCTCTAAGTTGAGTTCATCTTCTGGAGGTGACCTCCTGCCAGAAGACTCACTCTTACTCTTCAAAACTAGTACTACTAGTCTACCCTTATTGAGTACTCAACATAACGTATCCCACTTGGGAGAAAATGAACAAAATATAGTTTCACATGAAAATGGCAATTAAGGGTTTCCAAAGTCCTTGTCAAAATCAATTTTAGAAAGAGTTTTGAGTTTGAGTAAATCTGCTTATTGATTTTCAAATAATTCATTTGACTGAAATAAGAAAGAAGTCACTCCTCAATTGCCTTTACAAAATGAGTGTCCATGCACTCTACATTTGGCTTGCCATAATAAACAGTTTTACATCAATGAGGTTTTATGTAGGAGTTTACCTGATCCTTACTCACAATAAAGGTCTCCAACAGCTGACCTAACCCCGCATGGGGTAAATACAAGCCACAATCAAACTCAAGCCAAAATTCACTTTCACAAATAAAACTAACTCAACTCACTACTACAACCATGATCCTAGTGTCCCAAGCTTTAAGGCCAAATAATAAATAAAAAGGTTTATAAGCCAAGGCTAATTTTGATATTTAAAATAATTAGTGTTTTGAAAAATAGGTACCAATAAGTTGAAGGTTTAAATCTTGCTAAATTAATTTAGAGTTTATTTGATGAAGGGTCCTAGGTGGTATTAGGTAAAATAATAATTTATTAATAATTAATTGCTGAAAAATAATTGATAGTTAAAATTAGTTGAAAATAAAGTTTAATAAGTCTTGATTGAAAGATAATAAATAAATTTTAATAGGTTTCAGTTAAAAGATAATAATTAAATTTTAATACTAAATATTTTACTTGATATGATTATTTTTATAAAAGGCTTTATCATTTTATATAATATTTATATATTTTATTTTTCTAGCAAAAGCTATTATTTATTTAACTAAAATATCCTTATTATATACATAATAGTCTAAATCTACCCTTCTAGGGTTTTTCCGAAATTACTAGCAAAAATCATAATATTAAATATTTTATTGAAGGAATAAAATTAGCTTAGGGACAACTAGATCATGATCATATTCCTATTGCTAACCACAATCATGAACATATACTCTCTCCAATTCATCAAATCATCCAAATCATGAATATAAGTATAGATCTAAATTTATCAAGGCATGATCCAACCTTTACTAGCATAAACATAATCATGGCTTCAACAATCATACTTGAATATAAATCCTATTCACCAACGGTGACATAATCTCTAACATGCTTGATCGCTTATATCACTCTCCACATGGAGATATGCATTAAACCCTAAAACATCATAATATCATCCAAGATAAATCATCACATGTATCAACCCCAACTCCATCATATACGAACATTCATTTATGCTTCAAACTCAACTCATCACAACAACACATGCTTAAACCACATTCACGGCCCATCT
This sequence comes from Voacanga thouarsii, assembly GCA_026120185.1. Classification (NCBI taxonomy): domain Eukaryota; kingdom Viridiplantae; phylum Streptophyta; class Magnoliopsida; order Gentianales; family Apocynaceae; genus Voacanga; species Voacanga thouarsii. The sequence continues at coordinate 5,208,618 of JANUWF010001255.1, read as the reverse complement.
CCTTCCAATATCATCCCAGAGACATGAATCTAGAGCCTAAAAAGAGGGTTGAAGGGATTTACTTGATTGATGAGTACCTTGAAGGAGTTTCGAATGGATCTCAACTCCTAGATGTCTAAATCCGTCCAAGAGAGATGAAGAAAGCATGACCATTGGTGAAGAAGTCATTCGGCCAAGAGAGAGAGAGAAAGAGAGAGAGAAAAGAGAAGAAGAAAGTCCATTAGAGATCAAAGATTAGTGAAGATGAAGTTGATTGAACAAATCTATCTTGAAGGTGTTCTTGAGCCTTCACAAAAATTCTGATTTTTTTTATCCAAAAGAGCAAATTGGATTTTGGAGTTTGATGTTAAAAATGGTATGGATGGACTCACGGAAGTGAGTAGATGAAATCTGAAATTTTTGAAAGAAGTTTGAAGTGGTTTGAAAAGGTATTAGGCGAAAGAAGAAGTAGGTGTTCTTGGTATTCTATGTGTGCTTGAAGATTGAAGAGAATGGAGAGAGTTTTAGTTGAAGCTGCCGAAATTCTTAGGGATTAGGGTTGACCGAACTCTTTGAGGAGTTTTGACAATTGAATTTTTTGGTTTGATAGGAAAAGGAAAGGCTAATTGTTGAAATCCTAAAAGAATAATTTAGTGAATCAAATTTGGAAACAAAATATGTTGAGAATATCTTGATCAATGGAGAGCTTTTGAAAGCTGTGATAGCCGGCTGTTTGATCAGTGTTTTTAGCTGGATGAAAGCTGAGTGAAGAAGGTTAATGGTGGCTGAAAGGAAGGAGTGCAATGGTGAAGGAAAGGTCTGGCTATTTGAGGGACATTTTATGAAAGGTTGCTAAATTAATATTGCTGAAATTTTGGTATTCAATTAAGGCATGATTGCAGTGATTTGTTGGAGATATTTTCGGGCAGCCATGTCTGATTTTTGTGCAGAAGCTTGGGGAAGATAATGGAGTTCAGTTCATGGCTGTTTAAGAAAGGTTTGTGCAGAAGAAAGATGAAGTTTCGGCTAGGGCTGGAATGGAAAACAAAGTTGGAAAATTCTGTCCAGTGATTTTCACAAATTGGAAAGAATTTCTGGGCAGATTTTCTGCCATTGATTAGTCGATTTTGCAGAAGATTTTAAGGGGATTTCAGAGGTCTTTCAAGGCTAGTTTCCAGCCTTCTTTATGGAGGAAAAAAATGGCTAATGAGCTAGGTGAATTTGGAAGAAAATAGCTTGGTTTAAGACCACCTAAGCTGCGATTTTGCCCAGAAATTTTTCTGGTTTTGCACAGCATTTGTGCAGTCCGAAAATGGCTAGAAAAAATCAGATTTCAAGCTGATCAAATGGCCATTTTCTGGCAGCATTTGGGAGGGATTAATGGCTGAAAATTTCGACACTTTGAAAGCACAAGAAGTTGAAAAATTTCAGTTCATTACATGAAGAAAAATGAACCTAGTTAGAGTGAAGTTTAGAAGGTTCACTATGAGAATTAATTATCTTGGAATCCTTCCCCATCTCTTCTACATTTTTGGTCCATAAGATGTCTTTCACTAAGAAATTTTGAACCTTCAAAGCCATAAACTTTACTGAAATTTCTGGAATGAAATTGGCTAGAATAAATGTGACCAATCTAACGAATTGAGAATTAAGGAAAATTAAGGATCAAAGAAGAATGAATTCCCTTAGGAATTTTGTGTAGGGCACAAGAATAGGATTAGGGTACTCTTATCATGTCTCCCCTAGGACAATACCTCTACTCTACTCCAAAGCACTTAAGACCGAAAATACAACATTCTAAAGCAAAAATAAAATTTAATCATGCTAAAATTCCAATGATGGAATTTGAACCCTAGATCTCAAGAATTAATTCCAAAACTCTAACCACTACACCATAACAACTCTTACTCTTATTTTCTCTCTTAAATATTTTTCCTATTTAATCCTCAAGCTATCTCCCTATTTTCACCTCAAGTAAAAATTACCATTTTGCCCTTCTTACTCAATACTCACAATTAAGCTTTCTAGGCCACAAATCCAAAGCACATAATTTCGTATAAAAAATATATTTAAGCATGCAATAAAATATGATATGCATCCCAACTCCCTTACTCTAAGGTTGGTTTCGACTGGGGTTTCATACCACATGACCTTAAATAGCGTTCCATATATTATATGTTACTTAATATTCTTCATGGTTAGCCCAGCCACCAACACATCATTCAAATTCCGACAAGAAGTCACTCATGCACTCGGAAGCTAAATAGAAACCAAAACACACACATCTTCATGTTGTTCAATCTCAAGAAAAGAATGAAATAAAATAGATTTTCGTTGACCTCCTTTTGAAGATACTATCTGAGCACAGCCTGAATACCTTGGAGAATAATTTCTAAAATCCTTGGAAGAAAATCAGGAACATACATGGACAATGAATGCTAAGTGAGTGACGACTAAAGGAATTCTCAACTGTATTTTATTTGGGAGCAAATATGGGTGTTGGTCGCAATACTTTGAGAGAGATTGAAAATGATAATGGCTAAGGAAATGAAAGAGATATGGGAGTATGACTCAATTCATAACTCTTTTTGCAACAACAAAAAAAGAAACCGAGAGACTTGGGGAATCCTAAAGCGGCCGGCCCTCCTAAAAGACCAAGAGCAAATTTTGCTCCAAACGCTTCTATTGATAAACCATTTTCAAAACTTCAGGAGTTTGAAATTTTAAATGGATAGCTGAATATGATTTTCAAAAAGATATTATAAAAATAAAATACTAAAGTGGTGGCTGATGTAGATGGAATATGGAACCTATTAGTTAAACCTTTTTTTTAGATGGCTAATAGAATACTAAAATTTGATAACCAAATCTCTAAAACTGTTGAATGTTCTAGGATGGTTATCAAGTAAGACGTAATTCAAATTGAAAAGAGAATAGGAGCAATTTCAAAGTCAAATTCTGATGGATGGAATTATGAAAATAGTGGCTAGAACGGAGGTGAATTTTATCCAAGGTTTCTATTGATATCTAGAGTACAAACACATGAAGCTTGAAAGTTTGAACATGACAAGATAAACTTCCAAGAGAATTTTACCTATGCCAAAGCTCCAAAACAAAAATGTGGTTTGTTTTTTTAGCAAATGGGTTTCAATTTTGATAATATGAGGTTTTGAAGTAAAAACTTACGATTACAAGGGGATTTTATCCAAAACCACCCTTACTTAGTAGCTTACAACTAAAAATTTAAGAATTTTTAAGTTAATAATTTTGGCAAATGGATGAAGAAAGATTATGGGAATAGGAAGTTTTTGAAAAAAAAAAAAAAATGACCCCTAGAGCTTTTCATGAAAATTTATAAGTATCCTAATTTTGGGATAATAGAGTTTATATACTAAAAAAAGTAAAGTGAAAAAGATTTTGGGATATCAAGGAAATTATAAAATGGCAATTGAAATAAGATGACCAAGAAAATAAATTGATCAAGTTATTATATATATGTGTGTGTGTGTGTGGTACTTGTAAAATTGGAAATGACAACTAGAGGTGAAACAATAGGAAGAGCTTTTTTTTTCTTTTTTTTTTCGAGACCTTTCTTACATATAAAGACCACATTTATAGGAGTTTGAACACTCCATGAGAATGGCACAATGGATAAATACTTAGGGGAAATTTTGAAAAGTCTCAAGTTCAAAACCTAACCAAAATCTTATTATCCTTTTTTTAAAAAAATAAAAATCTAACTCACAAGTTACCCTTATCACCTCCATGCAAAATATTTATAATATGGATGGCAATTCCTCGGCTTAAATAGAGGGCAAGGCCCAATTGGAGATTCCTTGATTTAAGCGGGAAGAGAGACGGGGACGGGAACTATACCTCGGCCCATTAGGAGTGTCCGAGCCAGGTCTGGGATCCCTAGCCTGTCCTCAAACAGCCAACATAGTATATATAGTATGTATATTTATTTATATATATAATATATTTATTAATTATTATAATATATGGTGTATATATACATACTATATATAGTGTATATGTTATATATATGATAATTAGTAATTAAGTAGATAAGTGTCTAAATATTAAAAATATTTATATTTTTAAATGTATTATACATTTATATGTATAAAATATTTTTACATATGTTATATTATATATATTAATTATAATATATATATATATACATACATATATATATATATGTATATCATATACATACATTAATTAGGTAACTTAATTTTATTTTTTCTTCTTTTATATTTTTATCCCAAAAAGTTAAGAAATTTTCAAAATAACAAAAGCCTATACACACACACACACACACACACACGCGCACACGCACACGACGCACGCGCACGCGCTTATATATATTATCACAAAATATGAGTACATATAATTAATATGTAAAAAATAATATGCATATATAATAAATGTATATGTATTTATAAAGTAATTGATTTAAAAAGTATTTATATTTATAATACGTGTATGTGTGTGTGTGTTTTATTTATTCTTATTTCTCTAACACTCTAAACATTATATTTTTTAATTTTTAAATAATTTGACTAAGAGTACTTTAGATAAGTTTATTCATGAAATTTATTGTTCTTAGATTTTTTTTTATTATTATGTGTGTGTGTATAAAGACATTTATGAAATAGTTCAAAAAAAATGCTTGGTTTATGAACTTGTATTAAGGTGGATAGTTTCTTTATTTCCTCCTATCTTAAATGAACACAATATTTTTTTTGAACTATAAAATAAGTACTAAAATATTGAGATTTATAACATACCAATTTAGTAATATTTTTGTCAAATTGAGAGTTTAAATTGATATTACGTAAATATGTAACATTTTATTTACTTGGGGATCATATTTATTTCTCTTATAATTGATAGAGTTTTTTTTTCTTTGCTAAATTTCTCTAAATTGTGGACGCTTAGAGCCATTACTTGTTTTATTGCAATTTTGAAATTTATCTGTTTAAATTTTAGATTTAAATTCAAACATAACCTAAATGTTGAAGGAAATGGTATAGGATTTGGACTATTTTGTTTTGCAAATTATTAGGTAAACATGAATAGAAGTAATTAATTATCCATATCTTGCAAATATCCAACCAAAAGGAAATAAAACCACAACATAAATACATTTTTATGCGGAAAAAGAATTTGTATTCATCAATTTAACAATAGAGGTGTTATTAAATTGATGAACACAAAAAATAAAACAAGTAATAGAATTTACTAATTTAATAATAGAGCTTATATTTTATTTATATTAATTCAAAACAAAAGCAAACAATATAATTAAAAACAGAGCTTTATATAAGCTAATATTATATTAGCTCATATAATAAAAAATGCTTTTAAAATATAAAATAAGATAAAATAAAATAACAAGAATCACCAGAATCACAAAACGCCCATTATTCAACCCTACCTATCTTCTTTTCTTATTCTCTTATGTTGTTCACCAGAATCACCACACCACTGCCGCCCTCTCTGAGTCGAGACTTAGCTGATATCGGTTGGCTTCTCTTTTGCGCAGCTTGTGCCTCCTCTGTCTCAAGTTCTCTCTTCTTTGTCTTAGGCATCTCCGTCACAGGTTCTCTCATCTTTGTTTTTCATTTTCATTTTCAAATGTTTTTGGAAGGGAGTATAAATATAGTTCATGTCTTGGTGTTGCAGTATTGGAAGTGTCTTCCTCTTGAGCATTGTCAAAAACGAAGAAGGCTTTGGCAACAAGACTAACTCATTTGAAGCTTGATGGAAACTTACTGTTCCTTCTTCATAACTTGAATACGGAGCATTTTCTAGGAGAATCCCATGGATCTTAGCACAATGTACCCAAGTTTATAATAATAGAACTTTTGGTAATATGCCATTAGTTTTCATATGGGATGATATATTTATCCTATCCTGATTAGGTGCTTATCACTGCTTGCTTCCATATCTGTTACTGTTTTAGATTTTCATTTTTGGCAAGCATGCTAGAACTTTTCGTAATGACATCCTACTACTTAATGATCTTTATATTTTTTCCTCTCCAAAGACAAAATTGATAGGAGAATAATTGAGAATTATTAACAGTTTCTTGAATGCATACACAAACAGTTTTAATTGTAAATTGTTATTCAAAATGTATAATTTGTTGCCCTCTCTTTATGCCAAATTATGTACTTAGTTGCAATCAATTTTAGTCTGTTGAACTTCTATGACAAAGGAAGTGATGAGATGGTATTTTGGTCACTAGAGAAGAATTGAATGGGTTCATATTATTTCTTCTTTATTACAAATTCTTTCTTTAGCTATAAATCTTTTTGTAAGATTTTGGAATCGCAACATTAATTCTAAAGGGTTTTCCTTCCCCCCTCCCCCCCCCCCTCCAACACGTAAAACAACACCAATTTGATATCACAAAATCTATATGCTGTATCTATTGGCTGGCTGCAATCAGTTCTTGAATAAAAACGTAGGAACCTGTACTTGTTACTAGTCAAATGATATGTGCTTGCTTGTGGTATTATTCTATTGCTCTTCTGGTAGTTTATGCATCCGCTCACATTCAAAAAACTTATTAAATGCTTTGGATTCTAAGGCTTGATCAGATTATTCTTCTCCCCTTCTAGCCTAAAGAAAATTTGTATGGGCGAATATTTACTCTTTTCTTTTGTTTCTTTTGTTTTCCCTAATACTTAAGAATACACTCGAAGCTTTAATATGTGTCCAGAATTAGTTGTGTACTGATATTTGTGCTAATAGTAAATGTATATATAATAAGTATAGTTTATGAATTATGTCATCATTATATTTATATTTTAATTAATTAATACTTTTACAGGTTCTTCTTTAAATGCTATAGAGTTTGGCTCTAGTTTAGAAAACATGAATGCCGATGATGAGAGTAGGGTAATTTTTTCAAAACTTATTATCATTTATATTTCTATTGCATTGTTGATATTTTGCTTTAATAGTATTTCAAATAATGTAGAAAAAATAAAACTTCTAATGTAGGTTCTTGACCTGAATATGGATTTGGGTGTTGGCATTGCTGCTGAAGAGTGAGGAGCATTTAGTTTATTAGATCACATGCATTAATCCTCTTTTTACTTTGCCCTATTCTTGAGGATGTAAAATTTTAGCAGGATTGTCTTTGTAAAAGTAGACATGAACTTGGTTATTTCATGCGTCCTTTGCCTATTCACGTTTTTAATGTCTTGGCTTGTGTTTCCATTTTGTGCGTTGATGTGTGTTGGGACAACTGGACTTGTAGCAGTTGAATTCCTTATTGTGTAAATAAAATGTCTTTGTCTTTTGTTTCTATGAAGTTAGGACTAGTCTATTTACATGATTCACTAAATTTGGCTTGAGATGTATTCAGCTTGTAGAATAAAGTGTTTAGCAGTTTTGTTGTTGGGCCGTTGGGCTCAAACCGGGACCCCGTATCCTGGTTCCAGTTGGGCCTAAATTGGGCCCCTGCATCACCAATTCCCTACTGGCCCGAGATTAGGGATTATTTTGTCTCCAGTGGGCTGAGAGCAGGGATTCCCCGTGTTGGGGTTGAGGGGAACTGGAGGTATATGGGGGCGGGACCGGGATTTTTAGTCCCTGACCCTATTGCCATCCCTGATTTATAATGCACCAAATAATATCTCTCACAAAGGAAGTCATACAATTTATACACATTTCATATTTAAGAAATTTTAGGTATGCATATATCACCAAAACATAAGTTTAACAGCTTCATAAGACAATCATATAACATTTTGCAATGCACACATTCATGCACAATGTATATTATTTTTCCATAAACCAGGTGTGACCAGAGTGGGATATTACACACTTTATCTTATTGATTTCATAACACTCCCCATCAAATGTTTATTTTTAAAATCTTAAAAATATATTGTTAATAACCTTTCTAGGAAAAATCTTGTATAACAAAAATATAATGAAGAAAAATAGAGTACACTTTCCATTCTAGATAGAATACTACCTCGTTAAGAACTTGACCAAGAAAAACTAGCAAGAAAAAATCTTGGCTTGGAAAAAAGAGTACAGTGTATATATATACACTCCCTATTTTGATAGCATCATTCAAGATGACTTCATATCTTTCAATTGACGTATCCCAATTTTATATACTAATTTTTCAAATGGAATAGTTAGCGATGTCTTAATGAATAAATTTGTCAAATTATCATATTTGTTACATATCTATTGCACATTTCTTTTAGAGTTTATGAGTAAAGAAAAATTTTGATAAAATATATTTTATCCTATCTCTTTTAATATATTCATCTCTTAATTGAGTTATACAAATTACATTATCTTCATAAAGAGGTGTTGAGATTTTATTTTCAGATAATAAATTACAAATTTTCAAATATAATGTATCATTGATCTCAATCACACACATTCTCAGCTTGCCTCAGAAAATGGCTATAATTTTAGTATAATTAGAGGAAATGACTACTATAAATTGTTTTATAATGCACCATGATATAGCGTTACTACCACAGGTAAATAAATAATGTGCATTATTTAGGTCGAATAGATAACTAACATTTGCATAATCAATCAATGTTAGGCTAGTTTTATTTGAATAAAACAATCTGAGATCAATTTTGTATTAAAGATATCTCAGATATGTTTAGTGCCATTCTAATGTCCTTGTGTTGGAGAAGAACTATTCTTGCTAATAAATTTACAAAAAATGTTATATCATGTCTAGTATTATTAGTAAGGTGCAGTAGTGCACCAATTATATTAAGATATAGTACTTTAGGACTAAAAAATTCTTCATCGTCTTTCAAAGGTCGAAAAGAATCTTTATTTATATTTAATGACCTAACAACCATCAAAATACTTAATGAATATGCTTTGTCAAAGTAAAATATTTTTAGAACTTTTGCTATACATGTCAATTGATGAATAAAACTTTCAGATGTTCAATTTGTAAACTAAGACAAAACTTTACTCTTTCAAAATCTTTAATTTCAAATTTTCGCTTCAAACTATCTCTTACCTCTTGAAGCTCTTATGGAGTTCCAATAAGGTTGATATCATCAACATAGATAGCAAACATAATAAAATCATATCTAAACTTCTTGATAAAGACACATGGACATTCTGGATCATTTTGATATCTTGAGTTCAATAAATATTCACTAAGACGATTATACCACATGCATCCCTACTACTTTAAGCCATATAATAACTTTTGTAATTTGCTAGAATAATTTTCACGAGGGTCAAAATAATATGCTTCAGGTATACTAAATCATTATGGGATTTCATGTAAATATCATTATTAAAGTTCACATATAAATAAATTATAATTACATCTATTAGACACATGCTAATTTTTTCATGTTCTACTAAACTCATAAGGTATCGGAGTATAATTATATTTACTAAGGAGGAATATGTCTAATTGTAATCAACATTCAATTTTTACGAAAAGTCTTATGTCATAAGTCGTGTCTTACATCTTACGATTTAATTATTTTCACTTAACTCTCGCAAAAATACTTATGTGTACTCAATTGGCTTTATGCCTTCTGCTGTTAGGACTTCAAGTAAAAAAAAACTCACACTTTGTAAATGAATTTAACTCCAATTGAATCGCATCTTTTCATTTTGACTAATCACTTCTATGACAACATTCTTCAATTATTGTTGATTTAAAATCCTCATTATCTTTTAACACATCAAGTGCTATATTGTATACAAAAACATAATCAACAATTGTTTCTACTCAATTCCAACTCTGTCAGAAGTAGTATAATTGATGGAAATCTCAATAATCTTTCCACTACTTTTAAAATTTTGGATATTTTTATTAGTTGTTACTTGGTCCTTATTTTCTAAATTTTCAACTGGATCACCCTATCATTTAATCATTTTTTCTTTTGAAGATTTTTATCTTTTGAACTAAGGGGTTATCCACTCTTTTGGCATAGCTTTTAATTTAGTAGTTATAGGAATTTTATTTTACCCTACTAGGACTTTTATCTGAATAGGAATATCTATAGTTAAAAAATGCGATTTGATTATCCTTGTAGAGTCAACAAAAGAATTTAGTAGTTGATTTGCAAGTCTTTGCAAATAAATTATTTTTTGAACTTTTAATTCACTCGAACTTATATACAGATCCAAATAATTTAATGATGTCATCTAGAAAAATTCCTTTTTATGTGGTTTATATTCTCCCCATAATTTAGGAAATAAAATTTCATAAAAATGACAATCAATAAATCTTGATGTGAATACGTCTCTAATTAATGGTTAAAGGTACCTTATTATAGAGGAAAAATTACATCCGATATATTTCCCCAACTTCTTTGAGGACCCATTTTGGCATGCCGATTTGACGCTATTTATACATATATAGCACACTTAAAAATTCTCAAATAAGCAATATTTGACTTTGAACCAAAAGCAAATTATAAGGGAGAAAATTTATGATAACTTGTTGGCCTTACAGGCACAAGTGCTGCAACATGCAAAATTGCATATCTCCAAGTAGATGTAAAGAGATTTGTTCTCATTAATAATGGTCTAGTAATTAATTGTATCACTTTAACGAATAATTTAGTTACATCATTATAGGTATAAACTTAAGTTAATGGATGTTTAATAGTAATGTTAATCGATATACAATAAGCATCAAAAGCATGTGAGGAATATTATTTTTGTATTGTCTAGACTGATTTGTTTAGTGGAAATTGTGCTCTTAAGCAAATTATTTAAATAAGTGATTTCACAAATGCTAGGTTGCAATTTAATAATAAAATAACACGCAACTATCGGGATGATGCATTAATTAAAAGTATAAAGTATCTAAATTACCCATATGGTAGATGAATTGATCCACATATATTACCTTGAATCCTTTCTAGAAATGCTAGATATTCAAACTTTACATTTGTTGGAGATGGTTTAATAATAAATTTCTTTTGAGAACATGCAACATATGAAAATTTATCTGAAGTAAAATTTTTTTGACTTTTCAAGTGATGACCATGAGTATTTTCAATTATTTTTCGTATCATTAGCTTCTAGATGACCTAAATGGTCATGTTAAATGATAAATATTGTAAAATCAGTAAACTTCTGATTTACTGAATGATGCATTTCAATTGCATGAATTTGTGTGCAATATAAACCAAATGAAAGAGATAATAGATTTTCTAATAAAGATTTCTTATCCAAGTTTATTTAAGTAATACAAAGATACTCAAAATTATTTTTCTCTATTATTTCAATATGATATCTATTTCGGTGGATATCTTTGAAACTTAATAATTTTCTTCAAAATTTTGGCGAAAATAATGTTTTATAAATAATAACAGTTATTCATTTAGGTAATAATATACTAACTCTTCTGAAATCTCCAATCAATTTTGCATTACCTCTTACAATATTAACATTTGTTTCTCCTATATTTAGGTAAGAGAAATATTTTTAATATTTTAATATGATGTGCATTGTACCACTATCAATTAAGTATATATCGTCAATGTCACTTTTGAATCTAGTAAATGCAACAATAGCAATCAGATAATGACAAAATATTTATAAACTTAAATACTTAAATTATAAAATAAAAATTTTAAATGTTAATTACTATTACAACACTGGAAATATAAAATATAAAATATAAATATTAAAAATAAAGTTCTAATTATTTTGGATACTACCTTCATCAACTAAATGATTAATACTTCCTTATGGATACTCAAAGAAATTAGCCACATCTAAATGGATTATATCAATATTAATATCTTCAAGATTTGTATCATTATCATCATATGAAGAAAATATTGTAAAGTAAAGTTTGCTTTCTCATTTTTATATTTCTTCTCAATAGAAGCCTGATGAAGATCAGCAAGATATTTTGTCGTACAACATGTATGAGACTAATAACCTTTTATATCATATCGGTAATATTTATCTTCATAATTTGTTGAGACAATATCCTATCCTTTCCTTTTTTTTTTATTAGTTCTTGTCTACTTCAAGTGGTTGTTATTATTTCTTGCAACTTCATTTTGACCATTGGGATCATAATGAATACTATTATTATGACCGCGTGCACGTCCATACCCACAGATCACGATCACGATTATAACCTCTTATGGAGTCAAAATTATGAGTTCTAATAGTATTCACTTCTAGAAGGGAGTAGAATCAGTTGGTCGAGCTTTATAATTTTTCATTAATGATTCGTTATTTTGTTCAACTATGAGGAGACAGGATACTAATTCTGCAAATATTTTGAATTTCTTCTCTCAATATTACAGTTGCAGGAGTATATTTGAGGCATAAAAAGTAAACAAAAATTTATATTTTCATTAGTACTATTTTCTTTATATAATTTTAACTGTGAGATGATTTTAAACATTATAAATTTATGCTCATTGATGAATTTAAAATATTGCAAGCGCAAGTACATCTAATTATACCGTACTTTTGAAAGGATGACCATTTTCTGATGGTCAAACAATTCTTTCAAATTATTCTATAAATAAGTGGTTCTTACACAGTAAGGTTATTCTACTTTTAAATCATCATAAATATGATAATGGAGAAAAATTATGACTATAGCACAAGATTGTGATAATAATGATTTTTTTTTCTACAACTGTATCTGCCGACCTATTGCAACTAAATGTATTTCAGTATCTAATGTCCATAATAAATAACTACTTTTAGTAATATCAAGAGTTGCAAATTCAAATTTGGTAAGATTTTCCATGTTAATACAAAATTAAATTTAAAAAGTACATGCCTTCTTCTTATTGAGAAATTTCAGGCTATTTGATTGAAAAGTTCAATAGGACAACTTCGATAGTGTCAGTTTGATTGTAAACTTTAGCAAAATAACTTCTGTAATGTCGACTTGATTATAAGCTTTAGTATAGCAACTTCGATAGAGTATTGTGCTAATAATATATTGTAAATTTGATTTAAAATAAAATCAAGAAATAAACACTAAAAACTGTAAAGTAAAGAGATAAGAGAATCACCTATATTCACAATTGATATTTTATTTGTTTACATAAAGCACATAGTTAAAGAGATTTAGATATATCATCCTAAAGTATAAGATATGAATTTAATAAATATGATATTTTCTTATCCATAACATTAATAACTTTAAAAAAAGAATAGTCGCATTTATCTTATTGATAAATGAATAGTCACATATATTTTCAAGATAAATAGATAATTTTGAAAATGAACAGTCAATTTTATCTTATTGATTTTATAACATGATGCAAATATATAAGATTAGATTTGGAGACGAGACTTGTCTGAAAAGTAATGGCTCAATTACTCATTATTGCATCTATTTCCAATGTAATTAATTATTTTTTAATAAAAAAATCAGGCTTTCAAAATTTTGAAAACGTAATAGGCCAAGGCCTAGGTTGGAGAGGCATTGAGCTAATTAGTTCTTAAAATCTTATCAGAGCGTGTAGAGCAGAATTTGTGTCGAGCAAAGTCCAATCATTAGCGCAAGAAGTCTCTGCTCCATCCAAGCTGTGAGTACTTTATTTTGTTTTTATTTTTAATGACATAGAACTTGAAGGGATTAATGACTGATTTAAGAATGATACACAACCATTCAACATCTTTTGGTAGTTAACTTTTAGTGGAATTGCAAATACATAGGCCTATAGCCTTGCAATATAACAAATAAAAATCAAAAACATTGGAAGTTACCTAACTGAATAGGAAGTAGGAACTTTAGATGACTACTAAAAGATACGCGTAAAACTTTTAAAATATTGCAGTTAAATTTCATTAGGATTCCATGACTTTGCAGCATAATCTTCTCAACGATCTTCTCCTAAACTTTCTAGAATCCCTCATTCTAATCTGATGGAAATATCTTCAACCTCAAATATTGCCAATATCAGTTTCTAAGTAATTTCTAAAAATAATTTATTGTCAAGGAAACAATTCTTCAATATTGCCAAAGATTCTTATCAATAGTATTATAACAAATTATTGTCAATTTCCTTAGGGGGTGGACATGTGGTTTGAGGGTGGGGTGTGGCATGAGGGTTGGGAGTTGGGAGATCTAGCCACTACTACAAAAGAGGTATTTTAGGGCACTTGAAAATGCCTTAGTATGGATCATAATAGGGCACTTATCTTAATGAGACACATAGATAAGCGTCGTCCATTCGAATGTCATAAAAACATGTTGAGGCATTTCCAAGGGCCCTAATAAGTACAAATATAATAGGACACTTGGAAGTGTCATTTAAAAGTATGTTAAGGGTAAGATGTTCAAATTTCAATCTGCACTTAGAAGTGATGCATTAGCCTTTATAGGGCACTTATATGTGTATTATCAACTTTGGACCCCAAAAAATTCTTTAGATTTGAGACATTTATAAGTGCCTTTTTTTTGTCACTTTTTAAGGCATTTCTAGATATGCCTTATTTTATCACTTTTTAAGGCACTTTTCTAAAAAGTATTATTTTCATACTTGAGACACTTGGTGCTGCTAGTTTTCTGCTCAATTTTTTTAGAGTTTGTGCCTGTTTTTTGTTTTCTTCTAGAATGCTAAATATGTAATAAATCTAGTAAAAATATATACATACTAATAAATAATCAAAATAAGAACTAATATCAATGTATTTTGAACCACCATTATCAAGTTGACTTTACATTCAAAAACAAAAATATATGTCTCCTATCCAATTTTGAACCATCACCATCAAATTGACTTTACATTAAAAAACAAAAATATGTCTCATATCCACTTGCTTCCAAAAGTAACAAAAATAGAAGTATAACATCTAGTTTTTCTTCCAAAATTGCTAATGATACACAAAAAGCACTATGTCTCCTATCCACTTGATTCCAATAGTAACAAATATAGAACAGAAGCATAACATCTAGTGTTTCTCCCAAAAATGCTAACAATATACAAAAAGTACATGAGACCTCCTTGTATTAGTGACCAAAACTTGCAAAAAGGGATCAGTTGCACCAAAATCATGCAGCTTCCTTAAAAACTTGAAGTAAAACAAAATAATCCATAAACCCAATTAATTTTTATTTGCAGTTAACATCTATCCCAAAATAATAATCCTACTATAACTACAAAGCCATGAAAATGACCCACAAAACCAACCTTTATTCTCAACTTACTTCTATCTAAACTTGTGTTGAATACCAAAAGGACTATGTATGCAAGTTAAAAAAACAAAAATTGCATACAGTAGTGCAACCGTGAGTTGGCAAACAAGGTAATATTTCAACTATTTTAAGAAACAATTTTCATCAAATGATCCTTGTAATTTATTCTTTAATTGCCTAAATAAAGAAAATTTTAATTATTAAGCTCCTGCAAAATCAAAAGTTAGTTATCAGCACAAGAGTTAGTTATCTACTTGGATTATTATTTTTTTTTCTGATATTGTCTACCCATATCTCCAAATCAACAAAGTAACAAGCAAATACAAAAATACAGGCCAGCTAACTTGGAGATAAGAAACATAAAAAATAATTGGCATATAGAAGCATAACATACCAAATGACAAGGATATACAATGTTTTGCCCAAATATATCTCCTATTGTCTTGAATGCCCCATATGGCCGAATCAATTCTTCTTCCCACTCAAATAGACATAGTAGCTTGACTTTGCACCAATGTTGTCCCAAGTGCATTCTTCCAATTTCTGTTGTTGAATCCAAACTTTGAATGATTCCTTTAGCTACCTTTTTGTATGCCAACAAGAAATGTTGTTGTTCCATTGATCTTCGACAACACGAGTTGGCCTATTTGCTACTTCATCATCAACTGACATATTGGATTTATAATATGCAGCCTTGACTCTTGATTTCCAATTTTTTTCCCTTTTTGCCTAAAGACTTCAAAATCTAAATTTCTACACCTGGAGGTATCTCGAATCTCTCCTATCCAAATTTAATTGGCATTAACCACTCCTAGATTGCTATGAAACAATATAAAGTATTTTACAAAGTAAAATACTTATGCTAGCTGTAAATGAGGTAAACACTCATTAGTTCATACCTTTACGAGTCTAAGCATCTTATCTTTCTTTGTTTGAGGTACCATACGCCAGTCATTAATATCAAGTGGGGCATACCTTCCAATTTTTAAAATAGTTCCCAAGAATTCTGTAAGTGTTTTTTTTATTAGCACCAAATGGTTGTCCCTCAGTTATTCCACTCAACTGTAATAAGTGGGCACCCTCTTTATGCACCTAAAGATCAGGCATATGTGTAGGTCCTCTCGTTTTCTTTATCATTTCAACACCACTATTTTCATTCCCTAAAAATAAAGTACATAAATTTAGTAGAACACAAAGGAAGAATCATGGTAAATTTAGAGTCCCTAAGCATTTTGATAATTCATGTCTAGAATCTAGATATTACCTTGAAGGTAGCTTGGTAAAAATAAAAATCTATAATATGTTAATGATGGACTTTTGTAACCCACCATGTTTCATTTCATGTTTTGCTAAAATTGTAATTTCAGATGAGAAAATAGGCACTGATTAGCAGAAAACATCTACAATACTGATTCTATAAAGATGGATAGAACTTTTCTTGGAGGGACTTGATTTATCTGCAAAATCATGCATGAATAACAACTCATCTGCATCATAAAATTAACACAACTGCATATTTTGCTAGATTTCAAATCGGAGAAATCTGTGCATAAGATGTTAATTTATCTAAAAATGATTGCCATGTCTACTTCTCTAGTAGCAATACTTTTGTTTAAGAAAAGAATGTTTTCATTCTTCATTGTATTTTATGATGTTTTTGCCAGTTAACCTACACTTCATACCTTTCCTCTAGATAAGCGTATGAAGAAAAGACATGGATAAAATAAAATAGACATAGAGCAACCTTTAATGCAACTAAAATAAAACATGCATATCAAGAAAGTTCATTTAGTGCATTCATATGTAATTAATATTTAAGAGGAGCAATTAATATTTTCCCTTACAAAGACTACAGTTAAATATGGTTCCCAACTACTTGAACCCCCCTCCTCTTCACCCTCTCCCCCTCTGAAGCCATCATCAAGAATCCAATTGTGAAGAACAATTAAGGAAAATTTTCTAATTTTCCATGAAGATGGCAAATAAGTTTTCAAGGAAGGAAGATGAGGACCTTAAATTGAACCTGAAACGACAAAATTAAACATGGAAAATTTAAAATTAGAAATAGGGGGAGGGAAGACAAGCACCAAATTTAACCTCCATGATTAATCTCCATAAAAAAGCATTTATCTTCTAACTGCCTTACCTCACTTTTGCCACCCTATCATAGGTCTTTAAAACATTTCTAGAAACTAGAGATGCTAATACCATCTAACTAATTTGTTTTAGCTTGGCTGCCATTTTCCATCAATTTCCAATAGATATTGCATTTTCACTTTAACGAATGTCTCTATAAATTTATCTATTAACAAGTCAATGTTGTTGATGCTTTATAAACTTGTTGTTCTTCAATTAAAAGAGAAGGTAGCTTGGTGAAAAGGTTAGAATAACACTAACTTTAACTTCAGTTCATAAGAAAACAACAAAGGTGCTAGAAGAAAAAACTAAAATATGAGAAAGACTTCATATAGCACAAACAAAGTTCAGTTTTTAACATCTCCAATTTTTATTTTTATAATACTTAAAATATAAAAACATATTTAGCATGACAAGAGAAATATAAAAAGATGACATAAGCAACCAAACAAAGAATAAAGGAATAAATGAGAAAGGGATAGAGAATACATAAGACTTTACCCATTGTTCCTATTTCCATAACCAATTCATCATTTCTAAGTTTAGTAGTAAGGGTTATTAGTTACACTATCTTTGAAAGCAATATTGAATAAGAATAAAGTTTAATAATGCACTAACTTAAGTTGTTAGAAACTAGAATTTTATTTTTCCTTGAGAAATCAGTAAAGCATAAACCGTGCATTGAAACAAAACTTTTACCTATGAATTGAAAACCAAAAAATAAAGAACCCTTGAGGACAACCAAAAAAAAAAATTGTAAAAAGAAATACCAAGCACTAAAAAAAAGAATACGGGCAAATATACCAAGTATTAAACAAAATATCAAGCATTAAAAATTGAGGCTAGACAGTCAACCTGAGATGAGAAGAGGAAGGGAATGCTATCAATACTCTATATTTTAAGCAAAACTTCCATCTTAAAAGGATACATTATCACTCAATAGTTATCTTATTACTGGTGTTTTGTATTCAATAGGATTATCTTAGCGATAGGCATGATTTGAATAGGTTGTATGATTTTATGGTCCTCAAGCAACTCTTGGCAATTAGTTAATTTGAGACATAATCTTTATTCATTTAGCACACTAGCTTGAGTTGTAATTTTTAAGGCCAAATCCTTCAAAGGTTCAATTTGTATATGCATAGAAGGAGGCTCATAGGCTTTGTTCAATTAAATTAGACACTTGAACAAGCAAACCAAGATTCAAAAGCAATGTACTTGATTAATGATGAAAGTGAAGCACAAAGATACAAATCCCAACTACCCATTATTCACGAGCTTGCAAATAAATGTTCACCTTAAAATAAATATATTTTGTTATAAATTATTACAATTAACCTTTTCTATGTAAGGAATATAAGCTCCATTAATCTATAGATGACATTACTAATATCTCTAATTAATAAGGATAATATGATAATTTACTATTTGTTAATTTAAAAAAAAATTTGTGTGTCAAATTAAGACAAGACATTGAAATCTGTAGGGAAAGAACTATTTTTTCCCCTTCATATTCTAGTAATATTTTTCTCAAAAAAGAATAGAAATTCACATGTATCAAAGCAAAGGGTAAATAGTGATTATATTTAATTCAGAGAATATCCACAAGAATTCTGAATGATCACCTACCACAAAGGATCCTAAAGAATGTGAAAATGATGAAATGTCACTTGAGATTCTTTAAAAATGGAAGAATTGGTGATCACCTACCACTTTATTGGATTCCCTTAATAATTTTTTGCTAAGGCCAGACACTAAAATACCCACAATCTGACACAATAAAAGTGGAATACTCTCAAACTAGCCTTTTTTAGAAACCTTTTTACTATTACAAACATTACAAACTAGAGGTTTCTGAAAAGGACATAACACTTCATTTTTCTCAATTAGTATAGTGCATAACTGTGAGATAGAGACTGTTATCTCTATCATAGTACCCCAAATAATCTTATGAGCTAAACTTTTAGGGTGCTACACAAAAATAGACCATTTTGATATTGCACAATTCCGTAAGACAAACATATGAACAAAACTTGAGGGAGACAATGGCTTGAGTGATTTCAAGTTGGTTAGAAGATTTGATCAAGTGACTAAAGCAAAATCTCATCCCATTACAACGGCTTTTTCTTCTTCTTCTTTTTTTTTGCCGAAAGTCCACAAAGATTTAATCTTTATGTGTTAGAAATGTCTAAAATGCCAAAATCATTAGAAAAACAACAAAAAAAATTTTAAAAATCTAAAGTGGCTAAAACCTATGAAAAAATAGTCATTTTGAGCTACAATTAAAGGGGAAAAAAAACACAAAATCAAAAGTTTTAGTTGCAATACAAGCCCGACGAAATATCTGATTCATTCAACAATCAACAGGAAGAAAAGCTTACAAATTTGTAGTGACCAAAACTCATATAAAACCAACTAATATGTGCAAAATCAAAACACAAAACAAAGTAAAATCCGAAGTCATACCTGAAACACAACTGTTGAAGGTGTTTTCCTAGCAAATATTGTGATTTTGGCAGCCCTTCAACTCTACCACAATGAATCATTCACACATTTGTCAGATTTTGCAGTCCATTTGATTTTTCTCTCGAACCCCAGAAGTGGAATGGAGTGGAGGAGATGGGTCTGTTCGAGCAACACTAAAGGCTCTTTATTTTTCTTTTTGTTTAGTTCTCTATTTTGTTTATTTCTTCTCTCACTTTTTCTCTCAACTTTTTCCCATATGGCGCGAAATGTTATTAGTAAAACATTGTTGTTTCATCACCCTTTTTTAAGTTTCTGTGCATTTAGTTCTAAAACTACATAGTTTTATCAGAACTAACGAGGCACTTGAGTTTTGTGCCTTATTAAAATCATAATATGGCACTTATTAACAAAGTGCCTCAAAAGAAGTGTTTTTTTAGTTTTGTGCCTTATTAAAATCATACTAGCCTTATTTTGTAGTATTGCTAGAGTTTAGTAAAAAAATCTACTCCATCCGTTTCAAAATACTTATTTATGAAATTTTTTTGTTTTGTTTCAAAGTATTTATTCATATACATATTTCTAGAATTAATTATTAGTTTCTTCCCATTTTATCCCTATTTATTCTAAATCTACTACAAAACTTTCAAAACTCTTTTTTCTTCTTACTTCTTAGGAATTTTCACTAACCAATAGCTATCATGTTTTTAATATAGGTAGAATAGAAACTTTATCTAAATTGTAGTATTATTTTCAACACCCTTAATCTGTGTGTACAGAGTTTAATGAACTAATATTTTGAAATGGAATGAATATTTCGTAATATTTTGGGTGTGCAAATTCTTAAGGACCTTGTACGACTAACTATACGTTGGATGTACAGTAGTATTAGCCTGATAGGGTTTCCCTTTGGGGTTCTTACATAGTGTGTGTGTGTGTGTGTGTGTGTGTGTGTGTGTGTGTGTGTGTGTGTGTGTGTTTTATATTGATATACACACTTACATATAGGAATGATTGATTGAGATGGACTAAATCCATACTCCTCTAACTTAATCTATAACTTTATCTATTAACGTCTATTAATTAGATAAAAATGCATTTCTCCTCTTTCAATTTTAAAATTTTATTTTACTTTTCCTTCATTTTATGGTATTAAATAAAGTCATATCTTCTTAAGTATGAAATGAATTTACAATTTCCAACTAAATACAAAACTAATAATATATGAAATTATGAATAAATTAAATTATTAACAAATAATGACTTGTATAATAATTGAAAAGTCATTTGATCTTTCTTTTTGTTCTAAATTTCGTTCATATAAAAAAAAGATAAAAATGTTAATTTGAAATTCACCTATAAAGACTTTTCTTTTGGCCCTTGCTTTTTATTTACAAAATAAATGAAACAAAGGTTTAATTGCAGTTGAAATATATATATATATATATATATATATATATATAAACAGCTGTGGAAGCCTCCTGTTATGATATGTGGTACCTTCTAAAGTTCGACACGTGTCCTCTTCAATCCTTCAGTGTTTCACCTCTACTTCTTGAACTCGAATTTCATGGAAATTGAATTCAATTCATCTAGACCCCTTCGTTCTTGTGTCTGTCTCGCTTCTTCTCCAAATGTTTTTGAACCCACAGACTTCTTCGAAGCTTTTATTCACGCAACTCAATATCGAACCTTTTGATATTCCCAGAACAAAAGAAACTCAAATGGTCGTTGAAAGCTCTTCTGCTAAGAGATGACTTCCTCTTGAAGCTAATCCCGATGGTATGAATACTTCAATTTGCTGATGTGAAGCTCACTGTGAAGACTCTCAAAGACAGCCATTTCAAGATTAGGGTTCAGGCTCGAAAATGTTTGATGCTTCTTGGGGCTTCTTTGGCGACCGTGAAATCACCGGATGAATTTCCAAGTAAATAGATCAAATCGGGGCACGGCTGTTGCTCCGCGGTGATACATACTCAACTCGCTCCTCGATTACCTCTTCTGCTACAATAAGAAGCTCCTGTTATGGTCCCCGCAAGAAAAGCCCAAAAGCCAGCGTGTTTCTGAATTTAGATGCCAAAAGCCCTTTGAAATTCTTGAATCAGATTGGTTCTCCTAGGAAGTTGAAGAGATTTGGGGGAAAAGAGAATAAATGGAGGGCTAATGGTTTTGCTAATGGCAGTAGCTGGTCTGACTGTAGCCCAAGCCCAAAAACGGTCTTGAAAGTGGTTAATTTGCCAGAAAGTTGTCGGAAAGTTTCTCCAAAGTTGAGGTTTTTAAGGAAAGATAGTCCAAATAGTGTCAAATATGACAGCTTCAGGGTCGATTCTGCGATTACTGATTCACTGAAGTGAAGTTTGCTGAATTCGTGGTTATTTGCTGGCGCACATGGCTTTCCAGAGTAAGAAAATCATCAATGACCCTAATGGTAACGATTGCTCCCCCCTCTATTTAATTTACCATTTATTTTTTTCCAAATATAATTTTTTGATTTCTTTGGTTGTTGTTGAATTGCTTCTGTTATCTGAGTTATTGAGTTGACTTTCGGGATTTGCTATGCATGAGTTTTACAACAAACGCTGCAGGAAAAAAATAGATGTAATTAAAATTTATAATTGCATTGGCTTTGTGTGTGTTTGGATTTTTTTTTTCTTCAATTTAATTGATGGCGCGATGCTTTTATTTTTGCAATTTTTTTGAACCAAAACAATGGAAGGTAAATAACTAGAAGATGCATTCATTACTGGTAATTTAAAGGGGAATTTAATGTGAAACATGTTGCTTGAACTAGGAAGAATTACCGGCCGACAGGTACAACAATAGTATTGTGTATCTTCTACTCCAAAGTTGTATCTTCCCTTTTTTTTTTTTAGATAGATTGTTGTAATTCTACCTACAATAGCATTTAGACTCCATTCTTCTTTTTAAATCTAAACTAGACTCCATTTAAACACACAATCAAACATGGGAAAAGAAGAAAGGGGGGGGGGTTGTGGCATCACCTCCATTTATCAGTTGCAGGAGAAACTAAAAAAATTCATGGTACCTTTTGTTTTCAACTCCAACTCTGGCCCCTTCTGCACACCATGCTCTCAAATAATCCATCTTACCTCTGAGTCAATCTTTTGGTCTACTTTTAGGGACTTGGAAGCTAAGGACGCCCTTTCTGTTCTTCCAGTAGGAACACATTCTCTTCAAAATAGCCTTCTTGCTCCATGTTAAATAAAAGCTTACGGGTCCATAGAATTTAAATAAAAGATGGATTACATTTTGTCTAACCTTCTACGTTCCCATAATGAAATACTACATTTTTTATACAATTCTCCATTTCATATGGCAGGATTCCTTAAAATGTCACGTGTTATGATGAGTTGATTGCATAGAAATAGGAAAAAAATTGATATGTGGCCTACCTATAATTCCACTAATCTGTGTGATCACTGGCCTGCACTCCCCTTCCAAGATATGCTCTCTCCTCTTCCTCAATACTACCACCAATATAACATGTATGGAATTGGATTAAGAACCATAAGGAACATCTGCACGCAAACCAACATTAATTTATTTCCCTTTCTTGCCACATAAGATTTTAATTGCATTTAAAGGTCTCTACAAGATTTGCCTCTCCTTTCCCTTGACGGTGGCATCACAAGAACATGTTTGTTGTTAGATTAAGCACCGATATGAACATCTGGGAGCCAATATTAATTGGTTTCCCTTTTTGGCTGCATAAGATTTTAATTGTACGCCAAAAGTCCTTAACAAGACTTGCTTCTCCTTTCCCTTTATAGTGGCATCACAAGAACATGTTTGCTATCGGATTAAGTGGCAATATGAACATTTGGGAACCAATGTTAAATGTTTCCCTGCACAGCTTTATAAGAATTTGATTACTTGACAAAGTGCATTTCACCTGAGCACATATATTTTGGATGTTAAATGTTAAATGTTTGGTTGATGTTTATTCTGGTTTTACCCAACCGATTTGATGTATTTGGCTGTGGTCACATTAAAATCCTCTAGGCATCTGCATATTTTGTATAGTGAACCCTTTAGAAGATATATGGAGGTTCCCAGATTGGCAGACATCCATATAATTGCAATTATATTGTTTAGTATATATTTGTCTGCTATTGGCTTTAATAACATTGAATTGGTTGATACAGTTATCTGATTTAACAATAAAATTCACTGATGTTTTGATATGGTTTTGATCTATTAGTTGATGAATTGGAACTTTAGATATGTGCTAACTGTAAATGATGGCTTTGCTAACTGTAAATTGGAACCGTAACTGTAGATAAATGATTTTCAGGTTATTTTCCTTTATATTTTGCCTAATTAGTATGATATCTTTCACGTCATATAGGACTATAGTGTTAATAATTTCTCTTAAGTCTTACTTTGTGGTGGTTGTAGGCTTTTTTTCCAGACAATACATATGGTGTTGATAGCGGTGGTGATCTACAAGTGATTCCCAAGCTCACCTTTTGAAGAATTTAAGGTTCTTCCTCTCTTCTCCTGTCCCTTTTTCCCTATGGAAGTTTCTAAAAATTTTTTTGGGTGGGTTGAACATTTTGCTTTGAAATATTGCCTTTTTGTTTATTGTTTTTATTCACCCTAAAAAATATGCATGTTGCTTGCTCAGTTGATCTGAATACGTCTATTTCTTATAGTATATATTTTGGATGAGGATGATTTTAAAATGCTATTTTTTATTTCCATTTGTCAATGAATGCCAACAGATGGTGGCAATATTGGGTTGAATATGTGAACCAAAGCCAGAACACTACAAATGATGAGTCTTCTTTTGATTACTATGATTCGATCCGTTTAAATGCTTTAAAAAGGCCTTCGAAAATTGATAATTCTGATCTAATATATGAAGTAATAGCTAGAATTCCTTGCTGCTTGAGTTTCATGAGGCACTAATTATATTTTACTTCGGAGGAAATTTGGAATAATTTATATGAATGGTGAGTCGTAATTAATATTATATAAGTTACTGTATTCCAATCCATTCTTTCATTTCATTCATTTTGTGTTTCAGAGATAGATTTAGTGTTTACAGCATTGTATCTCCTCTTTGGTATCTATTCATAAGAAGCCCTAATGATTCATAATTGTAATGTGGGGGTAAAAAATACATGCTTTTTGGGGTCTCAGGCAACTCATATCCACCATGCTTCATGGCCTTTATTCCACCATGCTTCATGGTAGCCTTAATATAATTGAATAATTTCATTGGCAACCAAGTATTTAAATTTTTTTATGGAGTATAGATTTTAGCAATTGCAAGTTTTTGGTGTATGTGGATTTATGGTTTTTAGTTTTTAAGAATTCTTCCTTCTGATAATTCTAACCTTCTAGGATTAGTGATATTCAAATCTTTGCTTGCTATTTCCGCTGACCTATTTTGGATGGTAATGCATCAAATATAGATAAACAACATATTCATTGGTACTTTTATAGACCTAGGAAATACACTTATTTGGTCGTTTAATAAATTAATGTTGTGTTTGAAGATAAAAGCCTCAGCGTCATTGAGAGTTGTTCCACGAGTTATCAATTTGCTAAATTCAAATAGAAAATGAGCTTAGGAAGACTTTGTAGACCTAAGTTTGTCTTCCTTAAGCCAACATGATTTTCTCAATTGACATGTATTGCATACTTTCTCTTGAACTATATGTAAAGACAAATGGAAGTGATTATATATCCCTCAATCTCTGAGATTGACCATTTCAGGATTCAATCAGTAGTTTTGTTTTGGCCAATTGATCAGAGTGGCCCCATTTGGGGCCACTTGGCTTCAACTAGCCCGGCCGCAGAAAAGTGGCCTAAAATGGCCTCAACGCAATACCAAATTGCATCCTAAGTAAACTAGGATGCATTATATTCATGCGTTCTACCCATAGCGGTCTATCTCGCCGTTTTCTTCAAACTTCTTTGTGCCTCTGCTGTTCATTTCCCGGCCCCCGTTGCTATTTTTCTCATATCCCCTCCCCTGTGACTGCTCGGAGCCTGTTGGTGCGCGGTCATTCGTCACCGGAGAGCCTCCCCACCGCACCGTCCCTTCCAATTTTGTGGCTTTCTGTTCGATTCCAGTTCTTTCTACTCGTGTTTAGGTTTTTTTTTCCCCTACCATTTGTTCACGACTGTTTTAATTTTTTGGGGTTATTGCAAGAATGTGCTTGATGATGTTGCTATTTTTTTATTACGTGAATGTGCTTGATGAAGTCTTTTATTTTAATAAAATTAATTTTTTTTTTATGTTGGTGGCTCTGTTTTTTTTGGGCTTTTTGTTTTCTGGGATGATGGCAAAATGACTCTTCTTCCACATTTTTGAAGCTTGTGATGTATGGGTTGGAATTTAGATTCACAAAATCTTGGATAGCTAGACTTGTTTGAATTGACTTATCTTAATCACTGAAATTATGGCTGAACTGGATATCCTTCATTCTGTTTCCCGTTTTCTTTTTGAGTTTTTGTTAACTTCAGTCAATCACTGAAATTGACTTTCTGTTTTTAAAGAATAGTCACTTTGCTCAGCCATGAATATTTTACATTCTATTGATGTTGTTTTCTGGGATGATGTTGTTTTCTAGGATGATGTTGGTGGCACTGTTTTCTGGGATGATGTTGTTTTATGGGATGATGTTGCAAGCATTGTTCCTTGTTTTCCTAAATATTTTACATTATTTAGAAGGGTACACATGGAACATTTTTTCCTCAGCCCTTCTTTGGTAACTCGTGCACAATGAAGTGGTACTTTTATACTGCTCACAACCAGCCAGGGACACCATTGGGAAACAAAATGATTGTCATGATATTGTAACGGATGCTTTTATTTCCTTTCAGATACTTTTATTTGTTTGTTGAAGCAATGCTAGTGAATTAATAGGCATAATAATATTTAATCTATATGTTGTGGCCTGATTTAATGTGTGTTAGTTTTGTCATGCTTTAAGTGGTGAGAGAGCAACAGTGATCACAGAAGATTGGTGATCTAGCATCTAGGTGACGGTATTTTGGGGACATTTAGGTGCTATATGTTGTGATGTTTGGTTTCAGGGATGTTGCAATATACTTTGATGAAGTCATGGCCTTGGTTTTTCTTTCAAGTTTAATCACAACTTCTTTTCTCATGTAAAGTAATACATTTATTTCTAGTTTCTTTCAATAATCCTATTGAGTGCTAACAGTTAAAGCTTTCATTTGTTATTACCTCATGAGATGCAGAGGGTGTTAGTACTTACATGACTCTGCTGAAATATAACATGTACAAGGAGTGCAGATTACTACAATTTTGTTACGCACAACTTCCTTTCTTGCGTGCTTCGGGTGTCTAAAATATCTTTTATTTTTTTTAGATTTTCTTTTATCACATTTTTAATCACTTGCTTTGCTGCTTTGTAGAATTGAAGAGTTTTGATCTTGTGTAGGAGAATTGAGATATAGGAAAGTGTGCTTTTTACAAACCTATGGTATAAGTTGAGTTGATTATAGAATATGGTCTTGCCGATTTTATGGGACTATTGAAGGAGGTTATAGTTGCAAGTTATATTTATAGCATGTGTAGATGTATGTTTGTTGCTTATTATAGAGAGTTGGCCTATAGAAAAGAGGTATACTGTTTCAAAAAAATTGTAGAAAATTGAAGAATTTTTTAAAGGAATTGAAGTAGCTTAACCAACTTTGAAATGGTATGTTCAGCTTAAAAATAACAAATTCTAATCATTTGATATTTATTCTTTAGATTTGAAAAAAAAGTAAAGAACGCATACTTTAAAACCAAACATTTGTATTTATTCAAAAACCACTTGTAAAAAACACGTCTTTGAAATAACTATGAATCACTATGTATTTAGAAGGGTACTTCCTATGTTTATATCTCTTTCTGGTCATGGTCACCCACAACAATACATTATATCACCCAAGATGCACAAATCATCTAACTACATGACAAAAGAATGACAATAACTAAAGAGTTCAATTTGATAAGCCTAACTGCCCTCTTATACAATACTTTTTCTAGAGGATTAGCTTTAACACTTAAATAAGATATATTTAACTTTAATGAAGTTAATCTACTCCCATAAAGTATACAAATTGAGTAGCTTAAGCCTAAATAAATTGCTAGTTGTGAGGCTTTCATACTATATTAGGTATGATATTGGTCCACTTCCTAGTTTTGCTTTATATTCAAACCAGCCCAGAAGGGTGTCCCGTTGGTCCAGATTAACCATATTAAGTTGACATATGAACCTTGATACAACAAGGCATCCAATTCAACAAAATGGAGAAAGAATGAAAATAGCATTCTTTTCCCCTCCTATGATCACTAAGTTTATCTATAGGTTTTACTTCGATAAGTCTGATGAGGCAGCAAATACCCCACAAACCCTATGCCATTTCCTTCCTAGTATCAATAGTGTGTAGTACATTCAGCTTCCTAAGGTTCACAACCATGCCTAAGGATACAAGAGATCAAACCAACTCACACGTCCGAATTGATAAAAGCGGAATTCCAGCAAGGGTAATTTTTAGTATTTCTTACCTATCATTCACTTTACCGCTCCAAATCTTGTGAAACATGTCCCAAAATACTGCTGAGACAATTAGAAATAATTTCCAATTCATGAAGTTCGAGAATACCAAACTATTTCATTCAGTTTATTGTCTAAATAGCCTTATTAATCCTTTAACACCTATTTGCAAAAAATAACACATATGTGCATATTTTCCAATTTATTATTTAACACCTATTTGCACAAAATATATATATTTCTTTATTTAGATAAATGTGCACATATTTAGGTAACAAGGTTGCATGTAGAAACCAAGAATGATAAATCTAAATCATAGAGTACAATTTTGTGTTGTAAAAATCTCAATTTCTAATTATTCAAATTATGCAATGTAAATAGTCATAAGTAGTCCCTACTTATGTAATTAGATGCCTTGAATGTTAACAATTATAATTTGATGTTATTTTGTTTAAGATGGACCAAGTGCACCCTAGTATAGTTCCAGGACCAATCATAGATGACATTATTATGCGGCAGACCGAGCACTGGTATTATCTGATTTGGGCGCGACATGTTGAGATTTGCGAGGTTCCTTTACTATTTAGGCTATGCGATTCCTATTTTTGTGAGGTCTATCCGTGCAGTAATCGGGTCATGCATTACATAGATCTTGCTGGGTTTGATGAGGTTTGTTGAGCTGGACACATCCAGGTGGATCATGCATTGGTCACTGCCCTATTTGAGCGATGGCGGCCCGAGACGCATACATTTCATTTTCAGGTGGGTGAGGCCACAGTGACATTATATGACGTTACTATTTTATGGGGATTGTCGATTGACGATGAGCTTGTTATAGGAGACGTCTACGGATGTTCGTGGGCTGTTTGGAGCGATATAGTATATAGACTTCTAGGATTTCGTCCTCGCGACGAGCATTTTAGGGGCAACCGACTTCATAAGTCGGCTTTAGAGACGCATTTGTCACTCCCACTTCTTGATGATGCCCCAGAGGTACGAGTTCAGCAAAGGGCTCGGGCCCTTATATTTCTTTTTATTGGAGGTTTGCTTATGTTGGACAAGTCAGGACATTTGCTCCCACTACGTTTTTTACCATTTCTAGAGGATTTTGCTTTATGTGGTCGGTTCAGTTGGAGCAGTGCAACGCTAGCGTGGTTGTATAGGTGTCCATGTGATGCTATTGATCTGATGGCACGAGAGATTTATGGGCCCATGGTCTTACTTTAGGTAAGGTTATTATATATACTATACAATGAGTTTTATTTATAATTTTAGCGATTTAATACCTATCTTTATTCTATAGTTATGGGCTTGGAAGCATATTCCCGTTTTGCATCCTGATAGAGTGGTTGCGATTTTGGTCCCTCCGCTTGCACCGTATGGTGTATGATGGGACGTGTGGCTTCGTCTTCAACGGACTAGTTCTCATGTGTTGGTTACATATATGGATCAATTTGATGCTATACATGAGACTCATGTAAGTATTTGCACTACGTTAGCCAAGATAACTTTCTATTTTTTCTACTATCATAGATATATTTTTTATTTGTTAAATTAATGTTTGTAGTTTATTTGGCGACCTTATGATGAGTTGGTGGTGGAGTTTTTGCCTGCACGTTATACTCAGAGGTCTGACATCTGGCGATCGCAGTCCCCACTTATTTGCTGGGATGTCGTGGAGTTCCACCATCCCGATCGCGTGCTTCGCCAGTTTGGTCTATCACAGTTCATTCCTCTGCACTGTGGATACCATACGAAGTTGCACGCGATTGGGACAAGGGGAAACCACACGACAAACTGGCATATTCATCACGCAGTATATATAGAGATGTGGGCTGCACGATGCCAGACTATCATCGACAGCATGCCAGGCATCAACACTGAGCCTGGTTATATGCACTGGTATCGACCTCGGACTTGGTGGCATATAGGAAATCTGACGCCACCAGGCGTCGAGGAGGAGGGCTACCAAGGTGCTGGTTCCGTTGCTACCGTTACGGTGCGTTATATTACTTTTACACTTATTCTTATTTATTCATTTTTTAATAGCTTTAAAAACAAATAATTATCGAATTGTGACTTTTTTACACTTGTTGTTCAGGAAGATTTTATTAGACTGCCCATTTCTATCGCATCCGAGGCCATACCGGACGCCGACATGAGATCACGTGATACTTTTATACGCATCAGAGAGGTGGGCGCTCAAATATTGACCACGGCTGGGATTAACCCTACTAGATTAGATGTTCGTCCTATTCTAAATCGAGCAGGCTAACTTGTCCCGAGCAGACAGCACGTAGGGGGTCGAGAGCACGGGTCAAAGGTCGATTGATCTGAGGACAGCGGCGTGGCGAGAGGTAGCGACGTGACGCCTGCGACGTAGCTGCAGATTAGCAGTCGATTCAGCCGGAGGCAGATGTACCGATGCTATTACTACCCCTATCACAGCCACGCACGAAGACCCAGGATGCACCGTCCACTTCTCAGTAGGAGTTCGAGCTGGGACCATCAGGACATGGCATGACAGATGTGCTGACCCTAGATCACTTGATATTCAATGCTAGCTATCTATCTCCAGTTTCTGAGGATGTTGCAGAGCTCAATGATGATTTGGCTACCCAGGGATCAGAGGGCATGACACAGGAGACCCACAAGGACTTGCCACCTGACAGAGCAACTTTTGGCCTAGCCTAGCCTCGGCGGCGGCGACGTGACTATTAGCCTGAGACTGTCAGGGAGCCGATGGCAGAGACTGGTCACCCTAGGCGAATCATTAGGCCTAGGCGTTGCGGGACATAGATGGATTTTTACTGTTTTTGTCACCTTGCTTCATTTTTTGTGTATATCTTTGTCTATATTTTTTTTATTTTGGGATGTCAGACGTACGGGGACTTATCTTACTTTATTGTGTTTGTATGACGGATAAAATACCATTGCCAAAGACAGTCGTGGGCAATAAGGAATCTCTCCGG
Organism: Voacanga thouarsii; assembly: GCA_026120185.1. NCBI lineage: Eukaryota > Viridiplantae > Streptophyta > Magnoliopsida > Gentianales > Apocynaceae > Voacanga > Voacanga thouarsii. The sequence goes on along the minus strand of JANUWF010001255.1, from coordinate 5,177,353 downwards.
CAGCTAAAAACTGTTTAAACTTTTATAAGAAACGTTTTAACAGTTTTAATAGTTTTTAGCTGCTGGAAAGATTCCTTATTGCCCATGACTGTCTTTCGCAAAAAGAACATAGAATGCATTTACCTAATGCGTCCTTGGACTAGAACGCATTCAACAAATGCGTCATATAGATGTTAATATTTATTTGGGGATGCCAGACGTATGGGGACTTGTCTTACTTTATTGTGTTTGCATGACGGATAAAATACCATTGTCAAAGACAGTCGCGAGTAATAAGGAATCTCTCCGGCAGCTAAAAATTGTTTAAACTTTTATAAGAAACGTTTTAACAGTTTTTATAGTTTTTAGCTATTGGAGAAATTCCTTATTGCCCATGACTGTCTTTGGCAAAAAGGACATAGAACGCATTTATCTAATGCGTCCTTGGACTATAACGCATTCAACAAATGCGTCCTATAGACGATAATCTTTATTTGGGGATGTCAGACGTACGGGGACTTATCTTACTATATTGTGTTTGCATGACAGATAAAATACCATTGCCAAAGACAGTTGCGAGCAATAAGGAATCTCTCCGGCAGCTAAAAACTGTTTAAACTTTTATAAGAAATGTTTTAACAGTTTTAATAGTTTTTAGCTGACTGGAGAGATTCCTTATTACCCACAACTGTCTTTGGCAAAAAGGACATAGAACGCAATTCACGAATGCGTCATAATAGATAATCTTTATTTTGGGATGTCAGACGTATAAAATATCCACGAATGACGGATAAAATATCATTGCCAAATAATTTCGTAGCAATAAGGATATCCCTAACGACGCATTTCCTTTATGCGTTTTATATTAGGACGCATTCCAGGAATGCGTTGTAAATCACCTCCCCCCGTTCAGTAATCGTCCTACCATAGGTTGGCTTTTGGCAGTTAGGACACATTCCAAGAATGCGTTTTTTATCTGATATTGTCTAGCACCCGTACAATAATCATCCTAAATCTTTTAGGACGCATTATAGTAATGCGTTATAAGGGACAGTTTCTCGTACAATAATGTTAGATAACACATTACTATAATGCGTTTTATGACGTGCCGTACACCTGAAGCACCTGAGATTTTTGTTTTTTCCATAGGACGCATTAGGTCAATGCGTTGTTATGCCTTTCTGTGACTTTTGGCTTTTCAGTAACTCTCAGGCTTTCCCTCAAATGTTGATTTTCTAAAAAGTCGCAACTTTTGTTAATGACGCATTATATAAATGCATCCTTAATCTTCTATATATCCCACCGTTGATATATGACATCTTTATGTTATTTTCTTCTATATATCCCACCGTTGTGCTATCATATTCATTCACATCCGAGGTCATGGCTCTTGAATCCCTAATGACTCTTGGTTTCTTCTGGGATTGCATGATTTTCTATGAAACAGGTGGATCTGTTCGTTTTGATGGCCCTTGTCGTAAACGGTTGAACATCCATCGAAAAATATCATTTCAACAGCTGACCGAAAAAATCTATTCATATATGAAAACCGATAGCACAACTTCAACATTAGAGATATGCATGAGGTATCCCTGAGTTTATGGTTCAACGGTGCAATGGAGGTTACTTTGCCTGGAGGATGAAGCTGATATGCAAGCCATATGGGATTTGCATCCTACTTTCAAGGATGGCAGCGTCCATATTTATGCAAAGACATTCCCCAAACAACCAGTACAAGATGGTGCATCATCAATTCCACATGCACAAGAACAAGAAGCTGCAACTCCCGTTGCAGTTCCAGCATCAACATCTGTTGCAGGGCTCAATCTATCAAATGTTGGACCATACACAGCTATATAGCTCCAACATGACCTATTGGTACAAACAAAATTGCCGGATTAGTGGCTTCTTCAACAAAATTATCCTACCAATATTGATCCAAATCAATATGTGCATATGGCAATGCCGCCTGATGTTCATTAAAGTGGACCATCGGATTTGCCAATAATTAATGGTGTAGCAGTCATGGACTCACTTGGCCCAACTCTCTGACAACGATGGTCCCCCCGGATCAGATGGAGAATTCGCTGCTGAGTATGATGACAACAGCAGCAGTGACAATGACCATAATGATGCAAACATAGATCATACAACCTTTTCGGCGTCGGCAGCACTAGCACAAAACAGGCCACTTCACAACATCCATATGCATTCATTTACTAGTTTTCAGGACATAAGTATGGGTGCACCTGATCATGATTTTTTCTATGCCGGAGATGACTTGCGAGTTGATGAATGGTCGGAAGCAAATTGGGAGTTGTGCCATAAAATACGTTTTCAGGATAAAAAATAAGCCATTTACGCCGTAAGATTATGGAACGTGAGGAAATGATGCGAGTTCACTATAATCAAGAGTAAGAGCACAATTTGGACTGCCGCTTGCAGGAACAGAACCGAGCAAAATCAATGTGCATGGTACATAAGAATCATTAAGAAAGCTGACAGCATAAGATGGGAAATATCGGTTTGGAATGGCAAGCACACATGTCTGCAGAGAGTTATAAACAACAATAATAGGAACTTGTCTCATAAGTTTATTGCACAACACATACTACATCTCATCAGGGACGACCCCGAGACACGTGTTAGCACTATATTAGGGGTGGTTCACGAGTAGTTCCAAGCTGGATGTTCTTATCGAAAGGGGTGGTATGTTGGGGATATGCCCTAGAGTCAATTTGTACTTATACTATTGTCATTATGTTTTATATAATAATATGAGGCTTTCCTTTTCATGAATAGTGCGTTTTGTTTTGTGGTCATCAAGTATGTGACTTGATAGTAAAACCCAACAATGAATACAATGACTATTCTAAATTTGTCCCTGATCGTTTATTATTATTGGAATAATAATAAATTAAGATTAGTATGTTTGTGACTGGATGGCTATATTTTACTGGTCATGGATATTTGTGATATCAAATCAAAACATAAATAAATGTTAGAGAACATTGTATTGGACATGACCCACTGTGAGAGTACTTCATGGAACATGTCATAAGTACTTTATTGCCATAGTAATATTAAAAGTCCTTCGACCTAAATTCATCATAGTTTCCTACTTGATAAATTCTGTATTTTGACGTTGTCTAAAATTGTCGTTAACCAAATAATAAATTAGACTATTGTTGGATATAGAATAAATCAATGAGAGGAATATGATTGATAGTGAAGGAGTTTGTCCTTCTCAATTATGGGAGAGATATCCATGGGCCCTTTGATAAGTTAGACTGTTAAAATGCATGGCCGTACTCAAATATATCAATCTGAGATATTGATATCATTTATTTGAACAGTCTACTATGAAATCAAGAAATAATTGATTAAGCTTAATAAGGATGACATGCTCCATGCCTTATACTTAATCTAGATATCGTGTGACAAAAGGACTAAATGTAAAATTATGGTTTGGTTCAAAGAGATCACCGATCTTCATTTAATCTGGATAGTTATAATGTTTTGCTAGAAACCGCTTATAACTTGTGGGCCATTTAAATATGATTTAGGCATATTGCCAGTATTAAATGAACCTATAGGGTCACGCAATAAGCGAACTTGTTAGGTTATTTTTCTGGTGATCAGATTTGATGAATCTGGAAATATGTCTAAGTTAATTGAACTTAGAAAATTTACCAGATACAATGAATTTGGAATTATATCCACATTCGATGTATCTGAATGATGTCCAAATTATAAGAATCTATCTCGGTAAATTAAGTTAGTTAAATTACCGAGATAATGGCAGAATCTTATCATATCAGTTTTAATTTAATTTGAATTTAAATTAAAATACGATAAGATATTATTGGGGTTGGACTCTAAGAGGTTCGGAGTGGGTTTTTAAGAAAACCCTAGCCGTCTTCTTGCGTGTGCCAATTTCTGTTGAGAATATTCGTGCCTCCATTGATCAGAAAAAATCTCTCAAACCCTAGGCGCTAGCACTCCCCGGGTAACGAGTGAGTTCGCGGTGTGTATCCGATAGAGGACGTTCGCACACTGCAGCGTCTGGTGATTGTTCGAGTTGCACGTACAGTGACAAAATCAGAATCGAAGGATATCGATTACACCAAACAGAGGTAATTCTACAAACCTACGATCTTCTTAATCGTTTACTTGGATCCTTGGAAGGAATTCGTGGATGTTTTCCTCGTTTAGGAGTCCACAAATCCTAACATGGTATGCTCGAAAAACTGCTGTTGAGTTGCTATATGGTACATGGTCTGACACTTTTAGAGTACTGCCTAACTATATGTTGGCATTACAAGATTCAAAACCCGGCACAATAGTGCAATGGAAACACCACGACACCAGTACTGGAGACACTGACATATTTCGCTTTGTTTTTTGGGCATTCAAACCATCAATCGAAGGATTTAGGCATTGTCGTCCCGTAATCTCAATTGACGGGACTCATTTAAGGGGTGCATATAAAGGTGTGCTTCTAATTGCCAGTACCTAGTATGCAAATAACCATCTATTCCCTTTAGCCTTTGTGGTTGTCGATGCTGATTCTATAGAGAGTTGGGGATGGTTTCTAAGACTATTCCGAAGTCGTGTTATGTGCGAAAGACATGTCTGTGTTGTATCTGATAGGCATGCAGGCTATAAGGAGACAACTTGGATGGAATGAGCCTAGGGGAGTTCATAGGTTATGTCTGCGTCACATTCGTGCTAACTTCAACTGACATTTCAAGAATATGGAGTTGAAGCGACTAATGTACAAAGTTGGCACAGAGAGAAAGAAATCTAAATTCCAATCTGTAATGGATGAAATAAGAGAATGCAATCAGGAAACATACAATTGGTTGATGCAGATTAGTCCTGAACAGTGGACACTTTCTCATGATGGGGGATATCGATACGGATGTATGACAACTAATTTATCCGAGTCGTTGAATTGTGTTCTAAAAAAAACTCGAGCATTACCAATCAAAGCACTGGTTGATGCGACATTCATAAAGACAGTCGGATATTTTAACCTACATCGATCTGAGGCTAACAACTGTAACAAAACATTTCCTCCGTTGATATGGAATGCATTCCAGGCAGCTTCGCAGAAGGCTAGATCTTACCAGGTTATGTAGTATAATGAGCGCAATGGAATTTTTAGCTTACGAACACCCACAAGAGCTGGGGCAAAGGTAACAGTGTTTATACAGTTAAGATGTCATCACGAGACTACAACTGCACGAAATGGAATTTATTTGGATTGCCATGTACACATATATTTGCAGTCTGTCGACATTGTGGCTGTCAACCAGCCGATTTTGTTTTACCTATGTACTCCACGGAGAAGTACATTTCTACTTACAAGTATGACTTCTACCCTGTGGGCAACGACAACACCTGGCGTACTGTTGACTTCTTGTTACATGGCTACACACTTGCGCTTAAAGGTAACCGACCTGGCCGGAGGCGTACCGCACGTTTTCGAGGTGAGATGGATTACCGAAATGAAGGCTCTCCCTCAAGATGCAGAAATTGCCATCAAACAGGATATAATAGACGAAATTGTAACAATGCTCGTTTTGATCCTAAACAATAAACTATGCAATTAGATGCACTTGTACTGCAAAAAATTTATTTTATTTCCCTAGTTTACTTTTTCTTTTCACATTGACTACTTTTGATTTCTTACATCTTAATTGATTACTTCTGATTTCTTTCATTTCAAACCAAACCACAGTTTGAAATGAAAGTTTACTAAAAATAACATTTACTTATACGCACACTTCAATTTATTTAATGGATTGATCAATTTATATTTTGATTTTGAGTAATTCATTAAATTACACGATATTAAAAAAACAAGGGGCACTATTAGGACGCATTAATGTAGTGCGTCCTAATTTTGGACGCATTAAGATAATGCGTCCTAAAAGTTTTAGGATTCATTAATTTAATGCGTCCTATGTTAGGAGGACGCATTTGCATTATGCCTCAACGCATTAAAGGACGGGTACAGTTGGACACATTACATTAATGCGTTCTATTTTACTTAAGATGCAATCCGGTAATGCGTTGAGGCCATTTTAGACTGCCTTTCCACGGCCGGGTCAGTTGAAGCAGAGTGGGCCCAAATGGGGCCATTCTGATCAATTGGCCTTTTATTTTAATGACCCTTTACCAGAGACCGAATCAGGGGTGATAACCTAAAAATTTTCACAAATTTTGTGTCTTTTTGAAATTAAAATTTTTAGAAATAATCATTTCCAATCCTATCTTTTTTCTATTTAAAAAATTTTCAAAGTTATAACTTTTTTCCCAACATTTTTTTTCTAACACGTTTTTTTTAATAAAAGAGGAGACAAGAATGAATTTAATTCAAAATTTAGCACCTAATAAATAATATTTTTTTACGTCTTTAAAACAAAATATTAAATGAAAATAGCTCATTCTAAGGTACATACATCCAAAAATTGTTAAAATTGTTTACCTAATACAAATTCTTCCTCTAAAGTCAAATTCTTTATTTATGTTTTTTAATAGGGGATTTTACATATGTATCTGATATATTTAATTTTTTAAAGAAATATTTTATGTATTTATTTGACAAACATCTGATGTGGAATATAATTGACATTAACCAATGGATACAATTATATGTTAATCCCAATTTTTGTCATTAAAATTGTTTGACTTTAGAGGTAGAATATAAAAAATCACATACAAACACTAACACAAAAAATTTAAGTCACAAAATATTTGATACAATTTAATAAATACATTAAAAAAAAGTCTAAAATAAGCCAGCCAATACTTGATTATAAATAAAATTACAAATGCAATAAGTATATCTTACCTGAATAATAACTTAATACATGTTATTTCGTGCATCGCATGAGCATCACACTAGTAATATATAAATATGCATGTAAATTAAATTTAAAATTTATCGATAGTAAAAGATATTTTCAAGAACTAAATTACTATAATCACAATATTATTCTGCTATTACATTTTTTTATTATTATAAAAACACAAATTAAATCTTGTATATTAATTCAGGCAAAGGAAACATACGCTATTGAAACCAAAGGGAAATACCCAAATGTACGGCTCCTCTTGCCTTTTTTGTGCTATGATCTTTTCTATTTTTTATATTGCCTTTTATATTTTGTCACTATTCTTAAAAAAATCTATATAATTTTTTAACTATAAAACTTCCCTTTTTTCTTTAAATTTTACGAGTTCTAAACGTATTTTACTAGAAGATATATTTTAAAGTTATTTTGATATATAATATTGTCATGAATTATATACATAAATTATATAAATACTTATAATAAATTCTCTTAATATACTTATGATAAATGCTCGTTGCATATCACCCCTTGTAATAAGTTCAAAGCTTAAAACATTTAAAGACAAGTTTCTTCAAATAGAAATATGTGAAGGATTAATTAAGTTTTTTTTTTCTTTTTTTAAGGGAAAAATGAAAATTATTTACTATTTTAAATATTTTCCATTTTAAAAACAATACTAGTACTTTGGTTACTTTTCTTGGCTCGACAAAATAATTGGTCATATAATAGCAATTTCGGAGGAAATCAGGAATCGGCCAGCACCGACTCTATAAATATCATTTCCACTCTCTGCCCTTGGCGCTTCAAATTCCAGCAACCTAAAGGTACCAAACCACTGTGTCTCTGTGGTGGATTTGTTTTCTCTTTCCGTTTCAGGCAGTCGGACCGGCGATGAGGAATAGGAGGTTGGCTCAGTTGCCGACGAGCGACGACGAGGACGACGCGCCTCCACCGCCGCGGCAGCGGAGTTCGTCCAGTAACGAAGAACGGACGAATGAGAGGAAGCGGAAGAAAATGAAGCTCGAGGAAGAAGATGAAGATCAGCAAGGGAAGGAGGAGAGTGTGAGGGATAAGAGGAGGAGGAAGAAGAAAGTGGTGGAAGAAGAAGAAGAAGACGAAGAACAGGCTCCTGAACCTGGCGCTGAGGAGGACGATCCTGGGGATGCTAAGCCTATTGGTGATGTTATTAGGGTTTCTGGAAAAGGCAGAGGGAAGAGGAATCACTTTTCCTCATTTGAGTATGATGGAATTCGCTATGAACTTGTTAGTTTCTCTTTCAAAATTTTCTACTATTTTTAATGTGCTACATTTTTTTTTTTTTTTTTTTGTGTGTGATACCAATAGCTGATATTCAATTCAGTAATGCCGCGGGGAATCTGGACATTTCTCACAAGAATTATGGTAAATTTTGAGCCTTCTTCCCCCACACCCCAATCTTTGAGCAATTGAGTGTTTTGCTTTACGGAGAAAAATTGGGGCGGTGGATGGGCTGTTCAGGTCGTTTTAAAGTTCCCTTGATAGTTGTCCCATGTTTCCGTACATGTTTTCCTGAAAATTTTAGTAATTTTAAGCTCCTGAAGAATTTTTCTTGTTCAAGGGTTCGTGAGCTCTAGTCAGAAATCTATTGGTTGGTTGGGTGCATGCCATGGTTTTGGAGATTTGGATGTAGATTGACCTGTCATTCAGCATCATAGAGCTTGTTGGTGTAGGATAAAGTACACCTACAAGTGTAGCATTTCGACTTGTGGAAAGAGATTGTTGGGTAACAGATGCAGAGGGAAATGTCAGTGAACCGTTGGTTTGGGCACTTAATGAGTGTATTTTGGCACCATTTTAAAAGCATTATGCAAGGAATAACTGGTTCAGGGTAAAGGAACTTGAACAATATGATCAAGTAACTTCTGTGTTAAGGTTAATCAAACTTTGGCTGAATTGAGAACTTATTTGTTTTTAGTTGCAGGTCAGCTTGGAATTTTTTTTTTAATAATTTTATGCCTATCATATTGTATTTTGTATTGAGGATAAGTCAAAATTTTGGCTGAATGCGAACTTATATTTTGTAGAAATTTTCCCTTCTGATAATATAGCATTGCAAATGAACATTATTTTATTATTATTTTACTTTATTTTGTTTTATTTTTTTTTTTGAATTTGTAGTATGCTGTAGTTGAAATCAAGATCTCAACCCCCCCCCCCCCCCCCAACACACACATACATTCATTCGTTGGTCTAGTGCAATGTGCAAGTGTTTGTGGGCCAGTTTTACTCTTGATTTATGAAGAGTTCCTGTCAATTATAATAGTAATTGACAAAATTTTGACTGACACAAAAGGGAATCACTTTCAGAGTATCACGTAAATTATGAGACAAACAGAAAGGTAATAATTGCATTAATAATATGAGACAGGAGCTATCTTCTCAGATTCAGAGATGGAATGAGATCTTGCTTAGGTACTTTTGGTTTGTGGATGGTACCTTGTTCTCTGGTTGCTGTGTTTGTGCGTTATAGGAATTTTATGTTTCTCTCTTTCTTTTGCTTACCTTGTTCCCCTTGGTAGGAGGATCCTGTGCTCTTGGTTCCTGCAGAAACAAATCAGAAGCCTTACGTGGCTATAATTAAGGTAATTGATAAATTTTGTTAGTCTTCTAGTCCAAGTAAGCTTGGAAAATAATGCATCTATGCCTTGTTTGTGAATTTTTATGCAGAAGATTTTACCCAGATTATGTTAAGAGTTGCATATATGCCTGATTTAATTCTATTAGTATTATTGTCTTGAATTCCATGTCTGGGTAAATCAAGGTCCCTTGATTGTGGTATAGCTTTTGGTTATTGGACTTCTGCAGGGCTTTTATCCTTTTTGGCTTGGTCTTAGGATTGCAAACTGCAAGGTTCACCTGAGGATTCTTCCTTATGCTGCCTCTGTTCTAGCTTTTTGCATTGCTTTGGAGACCTTCATTTTATGGTTTTTTTTTTCCAGATGGTCATGAAATGCCCAAGGAATTTGTTCTCAAAGAGTCATGAAAACCTGCTGCTTTTCAGAGACATTTGCCTACTGTTAGGTGAAAGGCATTAGGTTTAAATGTTGACCGAACTTATGTAAGATGAGGATGATATGAGACAAAAGAAGTTTTTCATAATTTAACATGTTAGCACGGTTAATCTTGGAGTTTACCTGTACAAAGACTTGGAATGAACTCTTCTTTCTCATTACTTTTGTGCCTTTTCTGAGAGAGTAATGAGTTGACACTCTCTTTATAGGACATTTCTCAGAGAAGAGATGGGAGCATGATGGTCACAGGGCAATGGTTTTACCGTCCTGAGGAGGCAGAGAAAAGAGGTGGTGGAAATTGGCAATCCAGCGATACAAGAGAGCTTTTCTATAGTTTCCACCGAGATGAAGTTCCTGCAGAGTCTGTTATGCACAAGTGTGTGGTGCATTTTATACCTTTGAACAAGCAGATCCCATATCGGAAACAACATCCTGGTTTCTTTGTGCAGAAGGTATATGATACTGAACAAAGAAGGTTATTCAAGCTGACAGATAAGGATTATGAGGACAATAAACAGGAAGAAATTGATCTCCTTGTTCAGAAGACTATGTCACGGCTAGGAGATCTTCCTGACATTGAGCCAGAGGATTCTGCTGCTGATCAGGAAGATCAGTTGAGGAACAAAAGGCTTCTGAGGAAGAAGTACATGGCACCACTAGACGTTTCTAGAGCAGATGATGCACCCACAAAATCTGGCCAATTCCTTAAAGCCGAGACACCTGGAAGTTGTGCTAGTAATGCATCGGAGTATTTCATGATTCTTTTAAAGTTTGATGCCCTAACTGGTGAAACACAGCGGGATAAGTGGTTGGAGAAGCTGCTACATGGAGTTCAGTTCGTGTGTGCTCCCATTGATGGAGAGCAAACTGATGGAAAAGATAAAGGTGGCACTGATGGCTCTGATCCTTCTAGCACAAGTAAGGACACAAAAACTGTAAATGGAAACCAAAGCAAAAACCTCCAATGGCCTGATACCGCTGTCACTGCTGTTGCTGCTCTTGAGAAGGCATCACATGAGGCTTTGTCCTTAGATTTTCAGAAGTATAATCAAAAGATGCGGCAACTTGCCTTCAATCTTGCGGTTAGATTATACACTTTTGCACTTTTACATGTCTGTTATATTTTTCTATATTTTATTCGTCTAAAAAATAATGTTTTGGCATAAGGGTGATAATATTCTTTCATAGGATATTAGATGGTTAAGCATTTTCTAGTATGCTAGTTTTTGAATTTTCATTGTTATTCCAGGAAAGTGTTACTTTCTTGAGCTTTGAGCTTCCTAATATCATTTGTCTGAACTCTCTCTCTCTCTCTCTCTCATTTTTTTTCCTTTGTGCAGCACAATGCAATTTTGGCTCGGCGTCTTCTTTGTGGGGAGTTGGAGCCTTCACAAGTACTAAGTATGTCACCTAATGAGTTAAAGGTATAGCTGTTATCTGGACTTGGTATTTTTGGAAAGCTCATAGTTTTGAAAAATTTACCCATGTTGTTGTAGTGCTAGCTCTTTTCCATTGTGTTACCTATTTAAAATCATTTCCCCCCCAACATTCTACATAGTTCCATGAGTACTTGTTGGTTGAATATGGATGAGAAGAATGGCAAAAACTTCATTTCAATCGGATATGGTAAGAAACTTGGCCTAGATAAGAATATATAATGGTTAAATTTCTGCCCCACCTCATTCTTTTGAAGAAGATTGTCTTGAGTTTTTGTGTGTTATGTTACAGTATACTCAACCTCTCTGTCTCTTCCCCCCTCCCTGCCCCCCAGCTCATAGAGGAAGTGGGAAAGGTTGGGTGATTTAGGACTAATTAAATTATGTCATGGTTTACTTGCATCCCCTTGTGTCATTGTTTGAACATTGGTAAAACAACTACTCTGGGTTGGTGTCTGATGCCACTTTTATTGTTTTGCATGTACATTGTGGGGGAAGAAATCACTATGTACGTGGTCACTTTTTTATTTTATCTATTATTCTTTCAGGAGGGTTTAACTGCGGAGGAGATAGCAAGCAGGGAGCCTGAAGAGTCAGCACGCATGCAGGTATCTTGTGGTCTTTCCTTGATTTTGCACAGATAATTAACACATATGTGCAAAAAACGCAGCGAAGATTTCCTTGGGAGAAAAAGAGATACATAAGCTAGAGTTGTTTTTCATTGATATCTGGTGTGAGGAGGAATTGCTTATGGATTGGCTTGGTGAAAGAGGATTATGGAATTATATGCTCTAAACCAGAAGAAGAGTGAAAAAAAAAATGCATATGGTGACTTCCTTGTGTGTTTAGTTTATTGAACACGTGGGTTCCTTTCTTCTTGTCGGGCGTGTGATGCAGATGACAGATGCTCGTTGCAAAAGGTGCAAGGAAAAAAAAGTGGGTCTAGTAGATATTATTCAGGCTGGACAAGGAGATCGATATCAGGTTTGCTCTCTCTCCCTTTGGCACTGATCTAGTGCGAATAATGCATAAGAGGCCTTATTCAATGAGCTTATTATGGAAGGGTTGTGTTAAGATTATAATTAATGTTGAAGCAGATATCTGAGGATCTTGATTGTGTTGAATTATTGTCACAGTAATCAAATTTAAAAATGAATGATACCATACACATCTCAAAATATGTCCTTTTAGAGCTAAATTTTGTTATCAAAATATGTCTTTTTTTGTAGATTTCAATGGGTATTAATGATATTCTTCCAATACTACGGTATTTCATTTAACCTTTGCTTGTCTCTCTGTCTCATCGTAAACACCCTCCTCATAAAATGTTTTTTGAATACTTAATATCTTAAGCATAAGTCTAACAGGACACATATTTTGAAATGGAGGTAGTAGAAGCAACAGTAATTTAATTTCTGCATTTTAAGTTTGTTTGCATGTGAAGTTAAATGTCACTCTATAAGTCTTGGAGTTATTATCTTTTGGCTTTTGATAGCTTCTTCTCTGTTTCTTGATTCCCTTCAGTTGGAGTGTACGGCTTGTGGCAACAGTTGGTATGCTTCTAGAGATGAAGTATCTTCATTGACAATAGATCAGCCAAGTTCTGCCAGGAATGTTGGGACAGTACCCTTGGCGACTGCTAAGTTCGAAGATGTTGAGAAGAAATTGGTTAGTCCTCGTGGATCAGAGAAGTCAGGAGATGATGTTCTGAAGAAAACAACTGATGCTTATGTGCCAGTGGTGGACAACCAGAAATAGTAGCAAACTTAGGTGATTCTGTCACAAACTAGAAATATTGGTGTTTCAATTCCCCTTTGGCTAGCTTTTAGTGGATTACTAGTGGTAGTACTAGATAAGGTTGGCCTTCAGTAAATGGGTAATAAGAGTTGGTCTATCTTTTGTCATGTGATGGGGCTAAAAGATCCTCTAGAACAAGCTGACATGTAAGATGCGAATACTTCAGGTTTAGGGTGTAGTGTGTGTACTTGAGATGGCTACCGGCCCTATGTGGTTCAATATTAGCAGGATTCCTTTCCTTTTTTTTGGGGGGGCGTAGGGGGGGTGTTTCGTTGGGGCTGTGAGTTTTTTGCTTGGAAAGTTCTTAAGAAGTATGAGCAGTAATTCACTTTCCTTGCCCGTGATGTTATTCGCTTGTACGGTCTGATTTGGGAACCATATTTGCTGACGGTTGCAATAATGTGTTTGCCATCTGGGCAATGGCAATAGCATTATGGCTAAAAATTTCTATGCTGGACTCCATTTCCCTCCATCGAAGAGAAGGTAGGGACTACGGGTAGGTCCATTAGCACTTGCATTCTTGCATGATACTTCTTCTGATCATCTTAGGGGTAACAATATTAAATACGATATAAAAATAATACGGTTATACTGAGTTAAAATTGGGATTTTGCGAGTTCGGATTGAAATGAAGAGACTCGTTTAATTTTAAATGTGTTCAGATTATAAACGGATTTAATCCGTTTCAATCAGCGAACTCGTTTAATTTTTTTAATATTTATATTTAATATTTTTTGTAATATCTTATAAGTTTTACTATAATTTTTTATATGAATTAATTGAATTAAATTAAATTATATTAATTATTTAAATTGTTTGTGTGTCTATTTTGTTTATTTATATGAGACATTTTAAGAAAAATAAATAATATTAATGTGGTTATTTACTTGATATGTAGTAAATGAATTATTCTTAATTAATTATTATTTAGTGTTTATGATAATAATAATAATATTATAATGATTTTTAGTTAGAGAAAATAATTTTTTGAATAATTTTATTTTATTGTAAAGTTATATTTGTTTAGATTTTTAAAATTAAATCTTATGAATTTATTGAGATTTCTAGATATTTAGTTGAATTGTTTGTTGTTTTATGGTTATTTAAGACTTTATGGGTTGTTTTATTAGTTTTTTTAATTTTATATAGTTTAATTTGATTTTTTAAAGTTTTTTGTATAATGGGTGGATAGATTGGCGGGTTTAGTAAGTATTCGGGTGAGTGGGTTTAGTAAATATCTATTTAATTTTTGTGTTATATTGTGTTAATTCGTTTTATAATACGAATACGATATAAAAATAAACGAGTTAATAAAACATGACACGTTTTTTAAACGTGTCGTGTTCAAGTAACTTCTCGTGTATAATTATTTTAAATCGACAAGTTAATCCGAACACAATATAACTACCACCTCTAATTTTTGCACTGCGACCAAAGTATTAGTCACATACATGGTACCATCCATAAAAGGAACGCTGGCCGCGGGGGAGGCCCTCGTCCCCAACAAGATTTTTTATTTTTTTTCTTATATTATATTATAACCATTTTTTTTCCTTCCTATATTTTTTAGTTCCCCTCAAAATATTCTAACAATAAAGGTGTCTTAAAAAAAAAAAGAAGCTTTCATTATAAGAAAAAAAATATCAAATTCAAGATTTGATTACTTGATATTGTCTATACCTTTTATAATTACTATTCTCTTACCGGAGTTTTTTTTTATCTACACTTTTATCAATTATCATTTTTTTTTCTCTTCTATTTTTATTAATTTACATTTTTTAATTTAAAATTTATCTCCTTCAATTCTTTATTAAAGAGGATATCAACTACCGTTAGGCACTTATAAATATGTTAATGTTATTTTTTAAAATTTTATTTTATATATCAAGTTTTCTCTCTTTTAGTATTATTTTTTTTTCTTATTCACATGAATGATTTTGTAATATAATTTGTTATATAGGTATTTTTATTTACATTATCATTGGATTCTTATTTAAAGTTGAAATTGAAAAAAATTTAATTTTAAAGAGTAATTATATTATATTATATACTTTTCAGGCTTCATATTAAATTTTGAGTCAATTTCACATTACATATAAAAAAAATAGAATTAGAACTATATTTAACTTTTTTGTGTTTTTTATTTTTCAATATTTGTACAGAGTACAAATATTGTTTTATGAAAATCCTTTTATTTAGTGATATATTTCTAATTTAAAGTCTAAGAATTCAATTTTTTTTTTTGGGTATAAATTAGATAGTGTAAAATGTATTATGAACTATTATTTATAAAAGAATAATTTTTTATGTTTGTTGTAATTTTAAAAAATGTACCTGTTTTCCTTAACAAATTATTAAGAGTATGTTAAGAAATAAAATGGGAAATGATTTTCATACAAGTTCTTTACTCACATATATTAATAAAGATATTACTAAAAGTTTTCATAGTAATTTAATTATAGATAATTTTGATTATAAAAAAGTAAAAGAATACAGTTGAAAATGTTTACTTTTATTAAAGTGTAAGTTTTTTTTTATATTTGTTTTATTTTATTTTTAGAGATATTATTTTAAATATAAAATACAAAATTAATTATTAATTATATATATAAAAAATAAGTCTATTTTATATATTTATTAAGTTAACATTAAAATTATAAATTTTTGCCCCTCAAATTAAAAGTTCTGGTTCCTTCTATGGTATCATCCTTCATCCTGTCTATTATTGCTATGACCTGTAGTCGGTAAACCATCAAAATTATTGGACCATTTCCAGCACGAACGCGAGCTTTGCCCCGCATGGACAGAGGCAATCAGGATATGCATGGATGTTATTCCTTGTTCTAACACGATTTTCTTTATGTCCCAGGTTTCAACTCACACAATTTGAGGAACGAGATTGATTGTTTGGTACGGAGCAATTGTTCTGATATGAAATAATCCTATCCTCTTAGAAACGGATATTATCTGACAAGTTGAACCTTGAATCTTGATCTTGGTAGGGTGCTTGCTATCTCATTTTCAACCACCTTTGACGGTCCGGATGTCAAGAGCAAGAATATGATTATGTCTCTCCATTCAGTCCATATGAGCAGCAAATCAATCAATTTAAATGCAGACCTCACCACTACTACCGGCAGGCCGTACTAGGATCTTGGTTTCATAGTTAGAGGTAGGAACTCTGTTCACAGTTCCCAGACCCAGGCTTGCACAGTTTCCATCTTTGCATATAAGAAGGAAGATTTTTGCCGTCTGAGACTGAGACCATCAAACTAGGATGACCTATGAGGCATTTTGTTTTCCAATTAATCACTTTTCTTTCCCCACTAATTTGGCGCATTAAAAAAGATCAAATTTTTGCAAAATGGCGCAGCAGATGTGCCCAAAAATCATAATTATCTAGACGACAAATTCATACATAAAGAATTTTGGGCACACGTGAGATGAATTTAAAGGGGAAATTTTGGAGGGTTTATTTTGTTTGATGTGACCGACTGTTTCAGTTTTGCTTCCTCCCGCCTAAACCAATCACCTGCCCAAAAACAATTTTTACTCTCACGGTTTTGGACTAGCATTTACTATTTCTCCCTCTTTCTTCTGGTTCTGGTGCTCTTCTTCAGCCGCATTTGACCAAAGTAGCCTTTCACTTTGCGTTGGTAAAAAAATAAAAAATAAATAAATCTTACTTGGACTTAATTTACTTGTATCCCATCTCATAAAATAATGACGGCTGTGTAAATATGTGTGAGATAGGTTTTGTTACTCAATTCATAGCATAACTTTCTCAAAAATGTTAGTCGAAAATAAAACTACGGATGAGGGTTTATCCTTTTACTTCCAGTTCAGCTGGAAAAGTGTGTAAATATTCCTCTTGGCCAACGGCAACAATCAACATTCTCTCCCACCCTATTACATGTGGTAAGTAAATCTTGTATTCCCCTTTGTTTCCAAATTACTACAACTTTAAGTGTTTTACATCATTGGAGATTATCACAAACACATATACTTTGCTTAGTTTGATTTGAGATGAGACACTATGCTTATTACTCAAAAACAAGTACTTCTTCCAAGTTGATGGAGAAGTAAGTAATGCCAAGTTTTGGACTCCTTGAAGTTGATGGGGGGAAATGCATACTTGGACTTTCTTAGGATTGAAGAATTGGGAAAATGTTCCTACTCAAAAAAGCTAGTTTGGTGATAACACCAGTCACATCACTCTGGACATTTTTGTCTCTCTGCATCATGTTCATTTCTTCTTTTGCTTATTGAGCCCAGAACCAAAAAGGAAAAGAACAGCAAAGCATGGATCTTCTTCAATTGTGACTCTCTCATGGATATTGGGTTAACTGCATATAGGGAGGAGGGATCTGTAATCTCATCCAGTCAAGACAACAGATAATATAAATTTCATAAATTTCAAGATGCCATTAATTGCTTTAGATCCTGTCTAAACTTTAATGGCCTTTAGAGGGGCAAGGGGGGTGTGTGCATTATGCTGTTACACACATGCAATTCCCAATAACATAAGATAATCATCTGCAGTAATTCCCATAAAATAATTGGGTGCCTCTTTGTTGTGAATGCCTCTAATTACTCCAAAGTACCCCTGGATTAGGGCCTAATTGGCTCTAATAATGGGGCACCATTGTCTTTGTAGTTTGTACAAAAGTTGCCATATTGAATGCCTAGAACAGTGTCCTAAAAAGTAACGTTAAAGGAAGTGAGAGAGAGAGAGATGGAAGGCATGGCATGGCTACCCTACAGAAAGAAACTCACCCAACATAGAACACAGAGGCTGCCTATTATGAGTCATGAGTCAAAGCTGAAGGCTCTTTTTTAGTGAAGAAGAAAGCTTTTTTTAGTGGACACCGACTGAAGCTTTGGCAGCTCTGTCTCTCTGACTCACTCGCTTACTCACTCACTCACTCTTCCTCATGTGAGAGAGTCTCTCAGAACACTCATCTTCCAATGTCTCTCTCTCTCTCTGATGTGACACACTTTTTGTTCTTGTTTTGAGTTTCACTTCTGCTGATTTTGTTTTTCTTTTTTCTGGGGTTCTTTTTCTTTCATTCAAGATAATTTCTTCTCTAAGAAATTCTATGTGCTTTTGGGTCACATTCAGAATATTATTGTTCGCTAGTGTTGTTTTTGGCATCTTTCCCCAATAGAGAAACTCCAAAATGTGAAATGGGCTTTTCCCGGATGAGACTTTGAGCTAAAGAGATTGGAAGAAATGATTATTTCTACTTGCAGTTTGTTGTTGGTTTTTCCTTTGGCTTCACTTCTCTGAGATCCAGTGGGGTATGTCAATTTCCTTTTGCAATCTTCTTTAATTGGCTTGGAATGCAAGTGTGCATAAAGATTTGATTTTTAATGGTTGTAACATGTAAATGTTATAATTATCATTGTCGCCTAATTTATGAAGTTCACATTGGGATTCCAAGAAAGGCTTTTGGTTGTAGAGTTTCATCGCTATAGGATCATTTTTTTTCCTTCCGTTTCGTTTTCGGATTTAAAGATTATTTCATTTTCTACAGGTTTTTCAATCATTAGTTGGGGCCATACAATTTCTAGCATTGCAATATAAGCTCCTTGAGCTGCTCCTCCAAGTATAATAGGATTAATGTTGTTTACTTAAAAGTTTATAGCTTACTGTCGCCATCTTCATTTCCAATTCAAACATGGGTATGCTCTTTTTATTCCCGCATTTATTTAGTTTTGCCACTGAAACAGAAAAAAAGATCCAGTGTTGTAGTTAATCAATCTTGTGTTATTGTCTAAGATCTGGCTATATGCTTCTCTTGGACTATACTGGGCATGTGAATGATTTGTTTTGGTAATTTCATGGTCTTTTTGTGGTAGATTAGATGCTGCTTTTGCTAATTAGTTCCATTTCAATTGTTTTTTGCGATATAATCCTTGAGGGATGTTTAATGCTACTGTTGCACCGTTATGTTAAGTGGTTTTATTTAATCCAGGAGAAGCCTAGCATGCTGCTGGTGTTGCTAATTATTTGTCATTGGTTCTGATTCCTTTTAGGTTCTGGGTTTATCAATGAGATAAGACATGGAGTTGGATTTCGACAAGTATTGTGTGGTGGATGGAAGTCCAACAACTGTTCTTCCATCTCCTCGACATGGTTCTAAAGTTGAAAAAAGGAAATCAAAGGGACATGCTCGATGTGGAAATGGTGTGTTGTCCTTGAATGGAGACTTTAGTGAGATAAGATTTAGTCGCTATCGTAGTGCATCCTGTAAAACCATTTCATCCAGAACAGTTCCACTGGAATACAATGAAGTGAGAAAGCGGGGTTCTGTATATCAAAGTTCCAAAGAAGTAAGGCTGGTGAAGAGAACTGATGCTGCAGAGGGGAGAAAAAAAATTGAATTGTCAGAAAGAAGTGTTGCCACTCTATCATTTGGAATTGTTGATTCTTTGTGTAGTTCAGACGAGGACAACTTGCAAATGGAACTGAAAAGAGCCTCGATGCTGTCCCTAAATTCAGAGTTAAGCACAGCTACAAATGGCAAATCTCTTGTAGAATTGCACTCTTGTGATTTCTCAGATCATTCATTTATTCCTGCTCCTAGAAAAGGTGTACCATCATATGGCTCCAGAAAAGTTTCTTTTAATTCATACGGTGGAGAAAATCAGCACGCTGAAAGTGCAGAGAGACAGTCAGTGCAGGACTCCAAAATCAACTACGAACCAGTATTTCTTCCTCTAAATGATGGTAACAGCCTAGGGGAAAAAGAAGTTGCTGCTCCTTTGCCCAAGTCATTATCGGCTAAGTTAGTGTTGCCCCATTCTCCTGCTCATGCAGAAAGTGATTCCTCCAGAGCCACCAGTCCAAAGTCCAGATTTGGACCTGTTAGAAAGGTTTTTGACCCATTTGTGAAATCAAAGTCTCACAGGAGTCCACTGAGTTCTTTGAACGAGCAACAAAGACAAGCCTCAACTGGGTATAGCATCAGTAGGAATAAGACATCTCGTAAGTCTCTGTTGCACGATTTTTCACACACAGGACAACAGATGGAATGTGAATCTTCATCTGTGAAGGAGTGTCATAATCAACATGCCCAGAGTTCACCTGCTCACTTACAAGCTCTGCTCAAGTTGGATAAGAAACATCGGGTGTCAATTTTTGAGTTCTCAGTGAAGTTCCCTGAAGATGTTTTTGTGGCCAGGACGTGGAAAGTTGAAAATGCTTTAAATTGGATATACACTTTCCATTCAACTCATGGGAAGAGGAAGAGTAATGCGAGCGGATGGGGATCAAAGGATAGTAAGAGAGTATCTTCTATGGTGGGACAGATGCAAGTATCTTGTCATATATGTACAGAACTGAGGGATGCTGGAGCTTTTGATAATTCCATGGTGACAGAATTCATATTGTATGATGTTGCTTCTCCAAGAAGTGTTTCCTGCGAAGATAATTCCTTTTTTCCTGCTGATGTTGCTAAAGCTCAGAAGGAATCTGATGAAAATTCACTTCAAGGTAGTGGTAACGTGGATGAGGTTTCCATAAAAAATAGGGCAAGGGGGCATATGGTGCAAGGCCGCCATTCTGGTCATCTTGATTCATCAACTCATCCTTTGGATGCTGCAGAGTTGCATCCGCACTCTGAAGCTGCAGCTATTGTTGTTCAAATGCCATTCGAAAAGAGAGAGAGTTTGAAATTCGAAAGTGGGGACAAGAAACTTGAGCGACCGCTGGCTGATTTCCTTGATACCTATGAAGTTGAACAGAGAAATGAGCAACTTCCTGTTTGCTCAAGCCCAGCAAAAGTAAATGTTGTAATCCCTTCTGGTAACCATAGTTTACCAACTACTGAAAGTCATGGCCCTTCACCGTTGCTTGATAGATGGAGATTAGGTGGAGGTTGTGACTGTGGTGGTTGGGACATGGCATGCCCCCTTAATATCTTTGGGAATCCAGATATTCAGATTGCCAAAGACCATCATCCCATTGAAAATAAGCAGCCTGTGGAACTTTATATCCAGGTAATCCTTCCATATAAGTAAGAATTCTATGTTCATGACTATTCTTGTGTGCTTTTAATAAACTTTCGGTCAAATGATTTCATCTTAGAACATGAACTTGAGATAAACTTTAGGAAACAAAACAATTCATTTCATGCTATTAGTAAATGTTAGATTAACTTCCTTTGAAAAGCATTCAAAGATGATATGCAGTGGATGCCTAATTAGAGAAAGTTTAAGCCATGGAAGAGGATAATTTTTAGTAAGAAATGTTATGATGTCCCCTGCATTTAGCAATTTCTTATCTTCTAATGGATTTGGTGGTTTCTCTTATTTCACTTTATCGTCCTTTTATATACAGGGAAGAAAAGAAAATACACCAGCATTGACCATGACAATGATTGAGGAGGGACAATACACGGTCAATTTCCATGCACAGTTATCCACGTTACAAGCATTCTCAATATGCGTTGCTATCTTGCATACTACAGAAGCCTCTCCTGATGTGAGACAAGAGCAAAACAAGCAATTACTGCAGTCAGATTCCCTTAGGGTGTACATTGAAGAGGAAGTTAAAAATCTGATTGAGGGGGTCACGGATGAGGAAAAGCTTAAAGTCAAGAAGAAGATGGAAGAACTCTTGCCATCTTTTATAGTCAATCCCCCTTTTTCCCCAATTGCTAGAGTGTAGTTCGGTTAGGCGGAACTATGCGATGAAGGTTGTCCTGGAGTTGGAAATCTTTTGGAAGCAACTCCTGGGAGGATGGAAGATTATGGGACTATAAAAAAAAAAAAAAAAAGCTCAAGAAGTTGAAGAAGATAATTCCAGATTGGATACATCGACGTGGAGAGACCCATACCTACCACTGGTAGTTTTGAATTCGCGAACCTTCTCCTGGTATACCTGATTTATTCTTCTGGTCTACAGCTGATATTAGCCTAAAGACCACTTTGTTTATACTAGTTAGTAGAGTGGGAGATTCAATTGTTGGGAGATTGTCGGTCCTCTTTCAACCATACATGTTTTGTAATTTATGATCAGATAGGGCTTAGGAGAAGTAGATCCAGGAGTTCACTCTTCAGTGATGGAGCCAAACTGTGCTCCTACTTTCATAACTTTGTATCTATACAATAATGGGGAGCATAAAGCCCACCAATAGATACTTGTGCTCTTGTGGAAAAGAAAGAAAAAGAAAGAAAACCAATTCACATATATAGCTTTGATTTTCTTGTGTTTCTTTTGTCCTATAGCTGGGCTTTGTTGTCTTCTGCTTGAATAGAATATACATCGAGTCTTGATTCTGCAAACTCAGCGCTTTGAACTTTGAAAGACAGCCTATGAGGAAGAACAGAAATGGAAAAGGCAACAAACACAGGAAGCTCATGAAGTACTATTCTTCAGGGAATTCTTGATCACAATCTTGGAAATGTTGAATAAGAAAAACCTTTTAACTATGTAAAACTCCCAAAGTCAGAGGGACAATACCAACAAATTAGCGTTCAAAGTTGCAAATTATCAATTTATTAGAGCCCGCCAATTTAGCTGCTATTGGTACGAGTTTGAAACCTCCTTGAGCGCTCTTGGGTATTTGAAAAACACATAAAACAACTCTAGATGCTTGAAGGTGTTTTTGGGTAGCCGAAACATTTCTTTTTTCCTTTAAAATTTTATTATGAATTTGACTTAATAGATCGCTTTTTACATAAAAAATATTTTTGTTTTATAAATAAAAATTATTTATTTTTAAATTACACGTGAATTTGTTTAGTATTAAATTTAAAATAATCATTCAAAAGAAAATATATACTAATAATGTGCATTAAAAACTTGTGTTATTTTAAAAGATATGTAATAAATCTTATTTACCTTTTCCATACAGTGGCTTATTAGGATTTCTAATTTGACTATAAGAGTCAGAGGCTGCAGCTTCAATTCCATCCAAGTCGTTGTAGTATAGTGGTGAGTATTCCCGCCTGTCACGCGGGTGACCCGGGTTCGATCCCCGGCAACGGCGTTAAGGTTTTTCGTGTTCAGTTTTGCGAACTTGAAACATGTAAAAAAAAAAAGCGCTGTAGCAAGTAAATTGACAATCATAAACAGGTAAATCCCATTGGAATAAAATGAGCAGTTTGTTATTAGTTCTCAGATCAATGTTACAAATGAATCAGAATAGGATACAAGAAAAATGAATTTTCAATCACAAAAAACTTGAGATACAATGGAATGCCCATCTCCTACACGGATCTAAACACCAATTGAGGAAATAACAGGTTAATAGTTAGCAGTTTGTCTCACAACACTTGGAAGCCACAAATGAGATTCTGCAACTAATACATCTGAACCCAAATGCCTCCTAGAGAAAATCCTTCATTTGAACCATCTTCTTGGCTGGAACTGTAGGCACAATCAGAAACTGCACCATATATGTTAGGCTGGTATCATCCTGGTATAGCTTTTTTATGTGGAACTGCTTCAACCTTGACTTCTGAGAACAGCATCTTAAAAGATTCGTATGATGCAAAGAAGAGTGCTCCTTGAGTCATATACATGAACAATCTTGGAGTTAAGCCCCTGGATAAGATCAAACAACCGTGATGGCCCAAATCAACAAATAGATGAAAAATGGGAGATTCTAAGACTTGGGATTAGTGTGTCACGCTGTAAGCTCAATCAGCAGCTCAGGTAAATATCATGGAAATACAGTACCCTAAGCCTATGGTTTACATAGCAGTGAAGTGGTTTTAATTTGACAAAATCACCATAACAACTACTATCTCTTCTGCCTTTTCGCTTTGTCTTGCTTCTTACCTATGAAGTTTTAGGAAGAAGTAATCAAGAGAATCTTGCTAAAGTCTACCTGGGAACCAAAAGATATTATATTACATGCATTGACCCAGCCGTATGTGATCATGAAAACAGAATAAAAGAAAAAAATTGCAAATTGGGTAATGCTAAGAACACCTACGTATTTTTCTCTGACCCTTTACCTGTAGAGACCCTTTAACCCTTCACTCTTTGCTACTTCTTTTAGTGTATCAAACACACCATTGTACTGGTTTGTAGATCCTGGATTCTACAAAACAATCATTATGAGAAAGTTAAAAATGACATGCTATACAAAACAACACGTGAAGGAGACAGAGGTAACACTAAGGTCAACAAGAAAATATCTTTGTAGACACAATGGGTATAAGCAATTAACCTGGGTTTGTAATCTTGTCTTGACTACATCAAAAGGGGTTGTAAATAATGCAGCAGTAGATGCAGCCAACCCTCCAGAGACTAGCTGCAAGAAATGGAAAAGAAACCAAAAGAAAAAAGAGGGTGAGGGTAGTTGTTTAAGGGAAGAAAGGAAATTTGGGCTCAAAGTTAAAAGGAAAGAAACCAGACCATCACAAATGTGTTGGCTTGACCATTCAATTGAACTGATGATAGCAATTGCTTCAAGCTTTCATATGTATAGAACTACCAAATTTGTGAAATAACAACATTAGCAAACAAAAAAAAGTAAAAGAACAAGAAAAAAGATTTGGAAAAGAAACTGAAAATCCAGGTTAGACTGTACAGAAAATGTCAATACAAGCCCTAGATATGTGACCTTTAATATACCTTGATGATTGAGTGTGGAATGTTCCTACAAAGAACAGCTCCCCATCCAGCATACAATGAAGGTAAGCCACCCTTGTAAATTATCCCTAGCAATGCATTCCTGCAGAAAGATGCACAGCATAAAAATACTAAATTGAGGAAGATGACCAGAGGCGATGATGTTATACACTGAGAGTTGGAGAGAAGCTTCCTGGGTATGAACAGCTACACAACCCACCCAAAATCATAATGAATCTAGAATAGTCCATGATTACTGCTGGAATAACTAAGAAAATCTCTTCCAAAAGAACAAGTGAAAAAAGCTAAACATCCTTCTTTGCTCAACCTGTACATGTTCTTGCAGTAACATAGTTCTCTATTAAGCAAATTTCTCTTTAGTTCAGCAGTATGTTAACAGATCTTAAGCAATTCCAGCAGTTTTACAAATGTTTCATCTTAAAGCTAAGAGGTAAAGTTTCTTAACCAGTGCTTAGCCTACCATCAAGGTGTTATTCTTGAATAAGAAACACAGAGCATACAGCAGATTAGCGTGTGCATGATTTAGATTATGCTCAAGACAATTGCAACGTAAACTTTATGTCAGCATATCCAGAGGTTAAAGAGGAGATGACAGGAATCTTCCTATGGATAAATCCAGGTCAAAAGTGACTGTTCTTTTGCAGCAAAAAAAAAATATGCATACTGACAACAACATTAGCAGTTACCAAACATGCGAAACTGAGATAAGAGGATAACAAGCTCCCATCATGCTCTTCTCAAAAGTATACCAGCAGTTTCGATAGCGTGAACCCACTTGCATCTGCTGCTTTATACGTTCACTTGGGGTGAAAATGAATGAAGTAGCAATACTTGCACAGCCCCCACCAATGCAGTGTGCCAAAGATTCACACTCCTGCAACAGATAACACTGTGAAACTCAGAAATTCTGCAGTAGCTCTTGCAACCTCTTGAAAAGCTATACATTCAGCAACTTATTTAAGTTGCAGCTTAGAGAAAGCAACTTCAAAGGGAAAGTTTAAATCCCAAAAAAAGGCAATCCACCCATTACCTTGGGGAAAAAGGACAGTAAACTCCCTTTCACTGATTCATATGTGAAAGTGTAAACTGCAGAGATTGGTGCTGAGGTAGCAATATTGGTTGAAATTCCACGATAAAGCCCCGTTGCACCTGAAACAGAATTCAAAATTACTTTTGGAGATTGTTAAAATTTATAATTCACCAGAAACACCAAACACAAATAAATAAAATAAAGAGCCCTACAAAATGTGACTGCTGACCAAGCAGTTCACCTGAACAGCACACCTCTTTCAGAAATTATTGATCGGGCTATATCATGAACAGATTTTGGATTAGCACGACATGATTGAACTACAGTCTTAATCGTGTCCACAGGGTGCAGACACATGCTGACGAATATACCAGCCATAGCTCCTGCAAAAGCATGCTCTTCTTTTGCATGAATATAACAGGGTTTTTCCTTCACGGGTAAGAAAGTCCCCATTTCACAATTATCCTCAATGATAAACTCCTTCTGCTCATTCTTTTTCTCTTGCAGGTCAGGCTTAACTGATGTTTGGCTTCCTTCAAATCCACGAGTATAAGAAGGCAAAATGCTAACAAGAGTATCTGTGCATAGTTTGGTACTTGGAACCTGGGATATGCAGGCTTCAATATCTTCAACAGCAGCATGATCACATAAAAAAGAAGTAGCTGAAACCCTTTTGTTTGTAGCATGGCCTTGATTCTGACCTGAGGATGAAGCTTCCAGTTTAGTATTGTCAGGGTTGCAGCTGGCGTTTTCTGCCACTGAGTTACCAGCATCACTAGTTTTGTATATAGATACATGGCAACTTGCAGGATCACTGATATTGCACCTATGGTATTCACCATTTTTATCTTTCTTGATAGCCGTGAAGTTCACCAGATGTTCTAGATTTGCAGGAGCTATTTCATTCATCCACCCATATATTTTTTCCAAATCAAATGGTAATCCTAACCTTGAAACATCTTTCTCTTCAAGACATGCATAAGGCATTTTTGGATTACCCAGGAGAAGTCTCCTAAGAAGTGAATAAGTACCAGAAGACGGTTCAGTAAATGAAATCTTGTCTACTACCTTCAGATGCTTCAGATTTGCATGCCCCAGCGGTAACAAAACATTATTACTTGTCAAGTTGATTGGATGATTTTGTTTGTTACCCGCTGCACATTCACTGTATTTCCTTTCTTCAGTGGAATAACCAAGAAAATTCTGTTTCCTAACAAAACCACTATCATATCTGCAAATTGATTTAGGCAATAAAACAGAAAGAGGACGGGTTGCATGATCCCAAATAGAGCCAATTGCTGAAATGAGCTCTCTTGTGCTCAAAATATCGGAAGATCTGACTTCAGGAGTCTTACATTTTTTCTTATTATTTTCAAAAGTGGAAACATATTCCCTAATATCAGATTCAGCCAGCTCAAAGGATGCTCTATGCAGTTGATCACACCTATATTTGATGGAAGGTTTATCATGCCTTTGAGATTTGCTGCTCCTCTCCATTTTTTCTCAAAAATGACGGAAGGAAGCTGAAAATGAATCCCAGTGACAGAATTACCTAATTAGAGGACTACTTGAAATATGTCAAAAACAGGCACACATTATAGAAACAGCAAGACATAACCAAATACAAAAGGGGCATAAATAATTCAACAGTGATTATTTGATGTTTTTTGTTGCGAAACAAATCAAATATACTTCCCATTGAAAAACTATTCTAATGTAAAGAACTCACATAAAGAATAAGCAGCACACGAAAGGCAAGGGCAAAGAAGGTTTCAAGGTGATTGCGAACCTAACAATTCTGTTAATAACTAAAGGGATTGAGACGGTTGATGATATATGAAAAAGAAAAAGCCAATGTTATTTACGAGAAACAGGTGCTGTAGAAGCTTTAGAATTGCTTTCTTTGACCCTAAAACCCAGATGAAATAATTGAACTCTAAAGAGAGGTGAACTCAAGCATTCAATACAATCAACAAAATAAACATCTTGAGGATTCTTTCACATTATCTACTCGCTGGAGTTATGGAGGCCAAAATTTCATTCGATATGGATAGATATTAGAAGTAGAGAGAAACAGTACAAGCGGAAGATAGGAGAAAAATGCATCTGAGTACTGGAAACAAAAATTACCAATAATGAAGCCAACACTTTCCCGACTTATACTATCCAGGTCCATTCCTTGCTCATTCTGATAAGATAACATCCAACTAATAAACGATGGATCACACCTGCAATCGAGCAAAATCAAGTTTTGAACTTCACGCACGCATAAGAATGTATATAAGCAATTACACAAAAAAACAGTCCAAAGACATGGAATTTACATCACTAGCAAAGCAAAACATCACTGCAGTGATCCATTCTGAAGTCTTGTGCATGAAACCCATACGCAAGTGAAAACACTGAAGATCGAGCATTGTTTTCTTTGGTTTTCTCGGCAGCCAAACTAGACAAAAAGTGGCCCAGAAATCAAAGAAGTGCTGGGAGAGAGAGTTTGGAAGTGCAGAAGCCTCACTAAAGTTGGTTCATTTGAAGCTGGAAGTAGGATTTCCAAGATTTTCTGATTCATCCTGAGAAAACTGAGGGAAGAGTTGAAAGGAAAATTGGAAGGGGATGATAGGGGTTTGAAAGGGAGAGGTTTATGCAGACTAACGGTTTGTTCCGTTTCCTGTTGGGCTTCTTTCTCGGCTATAATTGGGTACAAACTCTACCCAATCCAAAATTAAATTTTAATTTAAAATAATATTAATTTAAATAATTTTTATTTTTTGATGAGCATATAGTCGCAATACATTATATTCTTTCTTTTTAACCCTACTTAAACCCCACATATTTAATACTAATTTTTTGTTATATCTAATCAAACTCTTCTCAAATAAATTTTTATCTACTTATACCTAAGTAGCCGCTGAGAGATGTTCAAAAGTGATAGATGCAACATTGAAGCCAGGTGGACCAAAGTAAACTGAGCTGTTGGACTTAACCGAGAGTAAACTACACTTACTTCTCTTGAGATTTGTCTCCATGACAGTTACCTCCCCTTTAGTTTATAGATTTATACTAGCTTCTCCTATTGAAATTCTTCTCTAGTTTTAATAACATAGAGATTGATAGGAATCTTTCCGAGCTAGATGGACCATCCAAGGAAGGGGAAGAGAAGTTCAAATCACAACTCATGGCTCCTTGGGTGAAATTCATGTTCAAGAGGTTTTGAAGAGTTTTATAAGTTAACAAAGCCAACAACCTAAAAGTCAAGAAATTTGTGAAGAAGTAGTTGGTAAAAGAAGGGCCGAAAGGAGTACAAAAAGGAGAACTATCCATGTGGAAGACAACACATGGCTAAGGATTGAAAATCAAAGGAGTAAGATTTAGAATGCCATTCAAAGGAGCATCAAGAGGAACCAATTTTGTCCATAAATGTTTATGGAGAGCCAAGGAAATATCAAAAGAGTGCAAGAACAAAGGGTTGAGTCTCACCTTTAATATAATTTCTAAACTTTAGGGGCAATTAGCTGGATTTTATTATCCCTAAAGTTTGCTAATTGTTGTTCTGGGTCAACAACCATTTCTACAATTTTAAAGGGTCTTATTTTTTTTGCTTTATCTATTACTGTTTCTATTCTACCATAAGTAACTATGTCCAACTTTTCTTTTTCTGTTACTTTTGAAGTTGCCATTCTACACTTTTTCTATATATTCCCATTTATGAACTAATTTATTACTAATTAGATTATAAATACTGAATATATGTCTAGTCCAACATTCTATATTCAGTATTTATATAATTTTTCTCAGATATTTTTCAGGCACTAAGTCCTTATAAATGTGACACATTGTGGCACCAGTATCTTTTATTCTTGATAAGGTAAGGGGCAGACACAGGAGATCCACAATATGAATATAAAAAGAAAGGTGGATATACTTGAACCAGAAAAGCTAGAAACTTCAGAATCTGATACATGGTTCAGTAGAAACCAAATAATAGAAAGTAAATAGGGAAAGGTTAAATACCTACCAAACTATAGATATAGACCCAGATTATGATATTGTTTCATTAGAAGGTGATGAAGCTGATAATGATAGTGATATCATGAGTTATTGTAGTATATCTAACATGTTAGATAAACTTAAGGACTTTGAAGACCTTAATTTATTGAACATGAATGAATATTGGAATTTAGATAGTAACCCTATCTTCTTAAAGAATAGATATAATTTTGAATTCACTAAGTATAGATAATGTACTCATACTCGGCAAGATTTTACAAAATTTAAAGATAGATGTGAAATTTGCTTAAAATTCTTTGTAGAAAAACATAGGACTTATTGTACAAAATGCAAAATAGCTACATGTGGGTTTTGTACGAGTCAATATTTAGGATATGATATGGCTTCTCAAAAGGAACAAAAGACAGAAGGAGAAGAAACTCAGGATGTAAGTTACAATCCTGATATTTTTGCTTTAATAAATTAGTTTGTAAAATCTTGCCAAGTATGAGTACATTGTCTATACTTAATGAATTCAAAATTATATCTATTCTTTAAGAAGATAGGGTTACTATCTAAATTCCAATCTTCATTCATGTTCAATAAATTAAGATCTTCAAAATCCTTAAGTTCATCTAACATGTCAGATATACTACAATAATTCATGATATCACTATCATTATCAACTTCATCACCTTCTAATGAAACAATATCATAATTTGGGTCTATATCATGAGTTATTGTAATCCGAGTCTATATAATCCAGGTTCTCTAATCTTTAAATTTCAATCCTTAGAATTCTAATATTTTGTTAGATTAGAGTATTAAGAGGTAGATTCACTACATCTCAAGGGTATTAGTTGCTTTTCTATCTAGTGTTTTTATTTTTGTAAATTTAATAGAGAGTTAGGTAACCAACTAGCGATTACTTGTTCTTAGATCTAAGCCACTAATTTGAGCCTTCATTTTGTCTTGTTTGAAGTTTGAAATTCTCACATTTGTAGGGTTAAAATTCGTGGGATTAAGGGGTGGATTTGTGCTTGTTTCTTATTGAACTTTTTAGATCCAAAAATCACTTAGTTTGGAGCTTTCTTTACTAACGAAATTCTTATACTTCTTGTTGCATTTTTAGAGTTGAAATTTGGTGTTTCCCTAATCATATCATAGATCCCTAAGTTAAAGGCTTCTCTAAGTTATATATAGTGCTAAAACTATTTTTTGAATATTACTCTCTCAATTCAAAATATAAATCGTTTTAGAGCTAAATGTTTTGATCAAAACATAAAATAATTTTGTAAATTTTAATAAGTATTTATAATATTTTTTAGTATTTTATCCCTATGAAGACCTTTTGTTCTATCATCATTTAATTCTCTTTGTCCCTCTTTCTTTCATTTAATCCCTTCATCTAAGGAGATTTTGAGGAGTTTGACCCATAAAATATATTGTTTTTAAAGTTTTTTATGAACTATAAGCTAGAAAAAAAAGTAGCAAAAAGAATAGCAAAGGAGAAGGAAAAGAGGATAGTAATATCAATCTAATTAGGGTTGTAAATGTTAGAATATGTACCCTCTAAATTAGTTTATCTGATGTAATTATCGAATTTATTAATTAAAAAATTTATTCTCAAAATTTGTTTGTGAATTTACATTTTATTTGTGCACAATTTTCGTTTGGAAAGGACCCATTGTGTTTAAGTAAGTGATCCATGTGAATGGTGGTCTTTCACAGTAAGGTATGGATCACGGGTTACTTAACAAATAAATGTTTGTTCTTAACCGATTGATGAGAATGAGAATCTCATCATGTATAAGTTATTGTGTTATGAATTCCAAAAGATGAATGGCTTACCTTTATCCAGTGAGTATTCCACTCACTTCATAGCATGAGCATATTTCGAATACGTAGAACATGACATGTAATAGTGGTTTCTAAAAGTACTATTTAAAAAAAATCCAGACTATTACTGCTACAGCGTGAACTAATACTCTACCGCTTGAGTATGAGTTGATAGTCTGACGAAGTTAGAAGAATATACTTTAATATACTGTAGTTGAGGTTCTTTTGTGGAACCAATATACTTGTATGTTGGGTATATGTGACTAGTTGGTTAAGACAGACTTGTACAAGATAATTTCTATGCTATATCACCCCTTGTGATTGTTCGAATGATCTAATTATCCAGGGTCTTGGGGAACATGACTTAGATATTTACTTTAGGGTAACACTCTTGAAAAGTGAAAATATTATAGGAGTCGTAGATCATTGGATTAGAGGTCTAAGGATGGTAAATGTCTATTAGAGAGGTGTTAGTACTCTCTTCCTCTCTAATTGCACGACAATGTGTAAAGATGTATTTTAGTCATTACACCTGTAGGTCGAAGACTTTGCTAACGCATCATTGTCCTTAGGGTCAATATTTTCTTATGGTGATATTAGAAAATATTTAAAATACAAAATATAACTATTTATATAGCAAGGGTATTTTAGTCATTTTAGTAGTCAAGGCGATGTATTTTTTAGTCCTCGGAATGACCCTTAAGTAATAAAGGATTTGGGTTAAGGAATTGGTCTTGATAATTATGAGTTTTTATTTTAGTAGTCTAATTTATTATTGGATTAAAATAAAATAAAAGGTCCAAGAGAGAGTATTTATTTTATCTAATTTAATTAGTTAATTAATTATTCAGGACCCAAGGCCCAAATTGAATAATTAGAAAATTAATTTGAAACTAGATAAAAGGTATAAAATTTTATTTGATCTATTTATTTATCAGTCTGTTTAATAAAGTTTAGAAAATAAATAATTGAGATTTATTATTTATGGGTGTTCAAGCTCAAGAATAAATAATTTTATTTGGCCCAATGAATAAGATCAAGGTAAAATAAAATTTATAAAAAAATAAAAAAAATAATTAATAATTAATTTAATTTATTTATTAAATAAAAAAAAGACAATACGGGATGGATCCCGTGTTATTCTGCGTGAAGGATAATATAAAGTATGGGTGCTTTCTGTTTTCACGTAGATGTATGTACTCTCTCGGGGTGTGGAAATGAAAGATGAAATGAAGGTGTGATTGTTTCTTGATTTAATTGGAGCAATTGGTCTTCTACATCATTTTTCGATACATAGAAACAAATTCAAAATATCACAGAGAGAGTTTTGTTGAAGTTTTAAAAAAATGTTGATCAAAATTCAAATTTCAAGCCTTCACCGGCTGTGCTACGGGCACTATTTCGGAAGATCGAAAATTTCACGTGGATGAGACGCAATAGACGTTTGCAAGGACGTGAGCCATTAGCCTCAAATATCCTTATATAGTCATCTACACCAGTGCGAAGAGGGCCACTTAATCATAGAGGTAAATTTTTCATTTTTCCTAACATGCTTTCGTTTTGATAATTTTTGCCATTTTAAACCTTCAATTGGTATCAGAGCCACGATTTGGCAAATGTAGGAAGCATGTTAAATTTAACTAAAATAAGAAAAGATTTGTTGTGGTTAAAATCTATAATCCTTTGTGTATACTGGTATGGGTTACACTGTAAGCTTCGCGAGTGGAAGTATAGAAATAATGTATTTTGATTGTTTTCATAGATATCATGTAAGCCTAATGTTTCCTTAAGAGCATAGGCAGTTGTTTGGATGATTTTTGAGTGAAAATAGAAGAAAAATTACGTCTAAAAGGCTTTTGAAACGTAGAAGAAATTCTGGAGAAGATGCTATTGTAGCAGTCAAGCCGATTGAGCAGAATTGTTTTTAAGCCGCTAGCTTGATCTGTGAGAGGAGCTGTTGAGCCGCCAAGCCGCCTACCATCAATGAGGAAAGCTTCCTCGCGGAAGCCAAGGCTTAGGTTCTGCGAGGAAGGAAATTCAATTTGCTTTGCAAATTGATCAGCCGTAGTCAGCAATTTTGACCGCGCTGGGGTGGGCCAGGTCCATCCACCCGGATCCGGCCCATGGGTTCACCCATGGGCCGTGATCCAGTGTGGCAGGTGCATGGACCCGTCCGAAATTTAAAAAAAAATTGATTTTTGATCCCATAGCAAGCGAAGTTATTTTTATTACAATAGTTAATATTCTTTGAATATTTTACATGAAAAATAATAGTTAAAAAAATTAGAATTAAACAAGATTATTAATTAATTAATGCATTTAATTATATTATTTGGACACTTAGGTTAAAAGAATAGAAAAGCATGAAAACATTTATAATTTTTTAGCATGCTTATTTCTTTTTGTACCTTATGTGCGTGTTTTCTCAAAGACCAAAGTCTTTGAGAATTTTTGACAAAGAAAAATATTTTTCTTAAATCAAATAGTTAATTTTAATTCGGACAAAAATTAATTCTTGGATATTTTCTCAAAGAATTTTATCATTAATATAGAAAATATATTGAATTTAGATATTTTTATAAATTAAAATAGAAAACCATTTGGATTGAATTTTAACAAGAGAAATTATTTTTGTCAAAACTTGAGATCAAAATTTCTCGAAAGTTTTATTAGAAATTTTTTGAAATTATTAAGTTTATTAATTTAAATAAAATTAATCAATGAAAAATTTTCTCAAAGAGTATAAACCCTGACATAGAAATTTTTATGAGTTTAGATATTTTATTTTGAGTTAAAAGAAAATTTAATTGAAATTTTCAAAATATATTTTCCAAGAAAAACCCTTATTTTAAAATATTAAGTGGGAGAGGGGTTCCAACGGTCCCACGACTTCTATCATAATCCTCATTAGAGATCGTGGGTTCCCTTACGTCACCCTATAAGTGAACCCGTACAGGATCGGGATACTACTAAGAGTGGCAATTGTGTCGTGTTTGGGTTAACGGGTCGTATTAACTTGAGATAATTACATTTGACAGGTCAATTCGAATACGACCCGTTAATAAATGTGTCGTGTCGTGTCAACCTATTTATTTTCGTGTTGTGTTCGTATTATAAAATGGGTTGACACGACATAACACGATTAAACACAAAAATTAAATAAATAATTACTAAATCAGTCAACTCAAATACCTACTAAACCCGCCAATCTGTGCACTATTACACAAAAAATTTTAAAAAATCAAATCAAATAATATAAAATTAAAAAGCTAATAAAACAGCCCATAAAGTCATAAATAACCAATAAAACAACAAACCATCTCGCTAAATATCTAGAGATCTAATAAATTTATAAGATTTAATCTTAAAAATCTAAACAAATGTAGTTTTGCAATAAAATTGGATTATTCAAGAAATTATTTTTTCTAGCTAAAAGTTATTGTAATAATAATATTATTATAGACACTAAATAATAATTAATTAAGAATGATTCATTTACTATATATTAAGCAAATAGTCACATTAACATCATTTATTTTCCTTAAGAGGTCTCATATAATTAAACAAAATAGACGTACAAACAATTCAATTAATTCATATAATAAAATTTAATTCAATTAATTCAAGTAAAAAATTAAATTATTTAATTTTCTGTAGTGAAATTTGTAGGGTATTACAAAAAATATTTAAAAAAAGTTAAACGGTTTCGCGGGATGAAACGGATGAATCCCTTTATGACCTGTATACATTTAAAGTTAAACGGGTTTATCTGTTTTGACCCGAACCCACGAAATCCCAACCCTAACCCGCTATAACCATGTCATTTTCGTATCGTATTGGCGTGTCGTATTCAATATTGCCGCCCCTAGATACCACAAGAATTTAGAACTAATGGATGGATGTAATTAATAATCCGAGACACGTACTATAATCGGCCAACCCATGTTGGAGGTTATAGTGCGAGGAATGTCTATAGGAAATGAGAAGAAACGGTTATCCCACGATGGAGTTATCTTCTAGATCATTACCTAGAAGGGAAATTAATTTGTGGTGGTTAATACACTTAGCTTAAAAAATTATTAATCTTTCCAAAAAGCTATATTAGTTTTTTCTAAAAGCCAAATTAATCATATTAAAGATAATAATGATAGAGTTAACTATTATCGGATTTAATATAATGATAAAGTCACAAATTATTTTGTCTTTCACAAATTGAATTTTCTTTTATTTTTGATATTTCAAAAATGGTTGGTGGAGGTTCTTTCAATTCTTTGGCCGCTATTCTCGATGAGAATAAGCTAATGGGTCCGAATTATGTAAATTGGAAAAGGAACTTGGACATAATACTCACCGCAGAGGAGTATAAGTATGTCCTCTTTAAAACCTGCCCTGTTATTGGGGAGGGTTCCACCACGGAAGAGCATGAGACTGAAAAAGTATGGAAGAAAGCTAACGAAATGGTTTAATGCTACATGTTGGCCTGTATGTTTAATGTGCTCCAGTCAAAACACGAGCACATGGTGACTGCATATGACATTAGCCAATCATTAGTCACGATGTTCGCCGATAAGAGCCGGCCCGCAAGACAGAAAGCTCTTAGGACGATTATAAACACTAAGATGGCTGAGGGAGTATCAGTCGGGAGCATATACTCAAAATGATTGCTACTTTCGAGGAAGCGGAAGTCTTAGGGGCTGTTATTGACCCCGAGAGCCAAGTAGACATGGTTCTCGAATCTCTACCGGGCTCTTTTACACAATTCAAGTTGAACTACAACATGAACAAATTAAACATGATTTTAACTGAGTTGATGAAAAAGGTCCAGATAACGGAGAAGGTCATGAAGTCACAATCCAATGCTATAATTGCGTGGACTTTTTCTTCTAGAATTGAGTCCAAACCCAGAAAGTTCAATAAGAAGAAGGGAAATGCACAAGCCCAACTCAAGAACCAGCCCAACAAGCCCAAAGGTAAATGCTTCAAATGTGGGCAAAAGGGACACTGAAAAAAGGAGTGTCCAGAATTTCAGGCCAAGAAAAACCCTACATGTATTATTTTCTATCTAGAGTCTATTTTAATGGTTGGATCAACTTCCATTGGGATTGGTGATTTTGGTGCCACTGATCATATTTGCAACTCCTTGCAGGGATTTAGCAAAATAAGAAGACTCCAAAATGGTGAGTATGGACTACGAGTAGGACATGGAGCACGAGTATGAGCCCTTGTAGTGAGAGGTTGGATCTTGTTTTTTATTGTAATAAAGTAGCTGTATTAAAGGATATTTTATATGTACTCAATTTTAGACAGAATTTGATTTCAGTTGCAAAACTAATAAATTATGGATATTCTGTTTCTTTCCATTATGGTATTACTATCAGTAGAAATAGAGAAATTTTATGTATAGGGCACATGTATATAAATTTATTCTTTTTAAATCCTACAAACAATTAAATAAATAATGCTCAATTTGAACCTTTAAGTAAGAAGGGAAAGACAAATATCAATGACTCATATCTTTAGCATCTAAGGCTGAGCCATATTAACTCAATCAGGATTCAGAAGTTAATCTATGATGGGTCCTTGGGCACATTAAGATTGGAAAGTTGACCTCAGTGTGAATCCTGCCTTATAGGAAAAATGACCAAAAAGTCATTCACCCAAAAGGCTGATAGAGTCAAGGAGATATTAGGTCTTGTTCATACTAATGTGTGTGGTCCTTTGTCTACTCAAGCTAGAAGGAGCTTTAAGTATTTCATCACTTTCACGAATGATTGTACAAAGTTTGTTTATATCTACCTAATGAGGCGCAAGTCTGACTCTTTTGACAAGTTCAAAGAGTTTAAGGCTGAAGTGGAGCGTTGGACAGGTAAACTGATAAAAAACTTACGATCGGATTATGATGGAGAATACCTTCTTGGAGAGTTTAAGGATTATATAATACATCATGGAATAATATCCCAACTCTCTGTGCCGGGTACACCCCAACAGAATAGAGTAGCTGAGAGAAAGAATATGACATTAATGAAAATGATCCGAAGTATGATATCTCATGCTACTTTTCCGATCTCTTTTTGGGGATATGCCTTGGAAACAACGGCATACATTCGAAACTTAGTGCCTTCCAAGTCAGTACCTAGGACACCCAATGAGATGTGGATTAAGCGTAAGCCAAGTCTAAATCATCTCAAGATATGGGGATGTCCATCTTATATATTGATAAATGGAGACAAGCTAGCTAGAACCAAAATCAGAATTATACTACTTTGTTGAGCATCCAAAAGGGACCAAAGGAGGTTACTTTTATCATCCCAATGAGCAGAAAGTACTGGTAAGTACTAATGTTAGATACTTGGAGGATGATCAAAGTACTTCCACCAAAGGTTCAACTAAGTTGGAATTTAAGGAGAAGTTATCTTTGGAATCAATTTCTTTAGACCCAATTATGAAATAAGAAGAGGCACAACCTCAAGAATCTGTACAAACGCAGCTTTGTCGTAGTAGGAGGATATCTAAAGTTTCGGAAAGATGGACAAGAGAGGCTTTCGAGCTTGTCTCTGACCATCAGGAACAAGATCTCACCAGAAACGATGAAGTTATTACTGATGCCAATGCAGATCTATGGTATGAAGTAATGAAAACCGAGATTGAGTCTATGTATTGCAATTAGGTTTGGGATCTTGTACCTTCACCTGATGGGATAAAACCCATTGGGTGTAAGTGGCTATACAAGAGGAAAATGGGAGCAGATGGAAAGGTGGAAACTTTCAAAGCTAGGCTTGTGACGAAAGGGTATACTTAGAAAAAGGGAATCGATTATGATGAAACATTTTTCCCGATAGCCATGCTTAAGTCCATCCGTATCCTTATTACCATTGCATGTCATTATGACTACGAGATATGTCAAATGGATGTCGAGACAGCATTTCTTAATGGCCATCTTAACGAAGGCATCTATATGTCCCAACCGGAAGGTTTTATTGCTAAAGGCCAAGAACATATGGTCTGCAAACTTAAAAAGTCCATTTATGGACTTAAACAGGTATCTAGAACATAAAACATTCGTTTGATAAGACTGTAAAGTCTTATGGTTTCATTCAAAACGAGGTTAAACCACGCGTGTACAGAAAATTGGAAGGCATAAATGTGATTTTTCTTATCCTATATGTGGATGACATTCTATTCATTGGGAATGATGTAGGGACATTGTCATCTATTAAGGTTTAGTTGTTTAGTCAATTTAGTATGAAGGATTTGGGAGAAGCTAGTTATATTCTCGGGATTAAGCTTCTTAGAAATAGAAAGTAGAGAATGTTAGAATTATCCCAAGCGATATACATTGACAAAATGCTGGCCAAGTTTAACATGGACTCAAGCAAAGGGGCTCTAATCCCTTGTAGACAAGGATTGTCTTTTTATTCTAAGGATTGTCCTAAGTCCCAAGAGAAAAAAGACAGGATGAGCAGGATTCCCTACGCTTCAACTGTGGCAAGTCTCATGTACGTCATGTTGTGTACTAGGCTAAATATCTGCTTTGTTGTAGGATTAGTTAGCAGATATCAGTCAAACCCTGAGGAGATTCATTGACAAGTTGTAAAGCATATTCTTAAGTACCTCAATGGTACGAAAGATTATATGCTGGTTTACGGAGCTGACGACTTGGTTCCTACTGGATACACAGACTTAGATTTCCAAGTGGATAAGAATGAGAGAAAATTCACTAGTGAATATGTCTTCACTTTGTCTGGAGGAGCTATTTCATGGAGGAGTATCAAACAATCATGTATTACTGACTCAACCATAGAAGTTGAGTATGTAACAGCTTTGGAAACGTCCAAGGAAGCAGTCTGGCTTCGAAAGTTTCTTTCACAACTTATAGTTGTGCCACACATGGACAGACCGATTATGGTGTATTGCGACAACTCTGGAGCAGTATCGTATTCCAAAGAACCCAGGAACCACAAGAAGGGGAAACACATCCAGCGAAAGTACCACCTCATCCAGGATTTCATTCAGAGACGGAAAATCATGGTGGAACAAATAGCATCGGAAAATAACCTAGTAGATCTCTTCACCAAATATTTGGCTGAGAGAGTCTTCAAAAGACACTTAGATACCATAAGGGTAGCCATAGCAATGGCCAGTGGGCCGGTTCGGCCCGACCCGAAGGTCGAACCGGCCATTGTACACCGGGCCGGGCCTAGGTCCCGGTCCAATCCAGGCCAAGGGTAGAAACCCCTGGCTTGCCTCGGCCGGCGGACTGGTCCGCACGAGAGAACCATTACCCAACAGTTCTCTCATTTTTTTTAATTACATTTCAGCCTTAAAAACGGTTGAAATATTTTTGTTTTTATATTTTAGTCCCTAATAGTTATATTCTCCATTCTAACCCCCAAAACTCTATAAATACCCCCCAATTCAACCCAAAACTCATCAAACACTCTCAAATTCTCTCAAACTCTTTTATTTTTATTCATCTTTTTCTCATAATCCTCAAATTTCTTTATTTCCTCTACAAAAAGTATTAGAATAGAATTTATTTTTATGTTATATCTTTTCAATTCTTCAAGGTGGCGGAATAGTGGATACAAGAAGTAAAAAGCTCCACAAAGTATTGTTATTCTTGGTCATCAAGACTAATCAACTAATTAGTATTTCTTAATCTTATATTTTTATTTTTTAGCTTTATTAATTGTTTATTTATTTTAGCTATTTGTTTAATTTTTAAGTTAATTTATTATTTATATTTTTCAATTCTCTTATTTCATTATTTGTTAATACTTTATTTTTTTGAACTTTTATTTGAATTTTGATTGCTTGTTTTTTTAAAAAATAATGGATCCAAATCAATATCATCATTTTTTTTTTATCACAATCATCTGCACATTTTAATTTTAATATAGATCCAGCCTAGAATTTAATAAATAATGAAATAGGTAATGAAGATGAAGGTCCTAGTAGGCTTAGCGTTAGTGTTTCACAATCACAACCAACTCTAACTATTAATCCTAATGAATCTAATATAGGTGAGGATGATGTTGAAACAGTGGATGTTATAACTAAAGCAAAAACAACTATGGTTTGGAATCTTTTTAAAAAGGATAATAATAATGATAAGGCAACATGTAAAATTTGTAAGGTAGTATATGCACATAAGAAGGGAGGAGGGACGGGAACATTGTTTAGACATATGAAAAGGTCACATAATGATTGGTTAGAAAACATACTTAAACAACAACAAATATGTACTACAGGAGGTCAAATTGTTGGTAATTTTCAATATGATCATAGAAAAAATAGAAGTGGATTTGCTAAAATGATTGTTCAAACTAAATTACCTTTTAATTTTATAGAAAATTCACATTATGAACAATATATGCAAAATAATTGTCAACCAATATGGAAAAGAATTTCTAGAACAACGTTAAAAAATGATATAATAAAGATATATAAAGAAATGAAAGAGTATTTAATTACAATGTTTGGTTCTTATAATTGAAAATTTTCTCTTACTTGTGATGGTTGGACTGCAATTACTTATGAGTCTTATTTGCCCATTACATGTCATTGGATAGATCATAATTTGTTAGTACAAAAAATAATTATTTGTTTTAAATTATTTGAATATCCTCATGTATGTAGTAGTATAGCTAGAATGATTACTCAAACATGTCATGAATATATAATTTTAAATAAAATTATTTCTATTTCTTTAGATAATGCTTCAAATAATGATTCCGCCATAGCAATTTTCAAAAATATTATGAGTCCTATGTTAGATGGTATTTTATTTTATATTAGGTGTGCTTGTCATATACTTAATTTGTATGTTAAGAAATGATATAAATATGTTGATGATATTGTTAATATAATTAGAAATGTTGTTTTATTTATTAAAACCTCCCCAACTAGGCAACAAAATTTTAAGGTATTGTGCTAAGAACAAGGTGTATCTTTTAAAAAATTTAGATTAGATTGTAAAATTAGATGGAACTCAACTTTAGATATGTTCGAAAGTATTATACATTTTCAAAACCAACTTATTGGATTTTGTAATGGTAATAATTTTCAACCTTCACTAACTGAAATTCATTTTGAAAAGTGTACTGCACTTTCAACATTTTTATTTACTTTCAAAAAAGCCACTGAACTTTTATCGGGATCTTATTATCTCACTACTCATCATATTCTTTCAACACTTGCTAAGGTAGCACATATTTTTGGTGAATATATGGATCATCCCCAATATGGTTATTTTATGAGAAGTATGTTTGAAAAATATAAAAAATATTATGAAGATATTCCTATTTTATATTGCATGGCATTGTGTATGGATCCTCGAGTAATAACGGCAGGATTTCATAGTACTATTGAATATTTATATGAAATATTAGATTTTGATGAATCTCAAACACTTAGGCAATGTATGAAAATGATAAAATGGCTAAAACTCTATCTGACATGTATAATTTGTATGAGTTTGAGTCTTCTTATTCTAGTTCTCCTAATTTAAGTAGACAAACTTCATCATCATCTAGCAGTCACTTTCAACCACTACGAAAATCTACCTCTTCAATTTCATCAGTATTTAATCCATGGGATATTATGAAATGTAAAAAAATATCATCTACCACCTACAACGAGATGGCAATTTATGAGATGCAACCCTTGGTAAAAAATGATAATCAACATTTTGATATTTGTGATTAGTGGAAGGCTCCTGTAAGTCAATACCACATTTTATCTAAAATGGTACGTAATCTTTTGACACCACCAGTCTCCACAATGTCATCGAAAAGCGTTTTCAGTGAGAGCGTTCAAACAATCGATGAAAGAAAATCTCAATTAGTTCCTCAAACTTTAGAGATGTTAATGTGCTATATTAGTTGGTTTGCAACTGAAGATAAGACGGTTAATTCGTGAATTATTGATGATGACTCGGATGATTAATGGAGTGAGCCAAGTAGTTAGTTTAGTATTCTTGTACTTAGGAATTTATGATAAGTAATATTATATATTTAATTTTATTTTTAAGATATTTATTCTATTTTTAAATTTTAATCATTGTAATATTTTTAAAAGGTTTAGGCATCAAGTCCCTCTCTTATGTAATCTTTATTTTATTAATTAATAAAATAGGTAGGGGTCTAAGCCAAACCCCCCACCACTTCAAGGTGACTTTTTTATAATTTTAAAAAATTGTATTATTTAAGTAATAAAAAAATTATAAAACGGTTGAATATCAAAATATTTAATCGAATTAAGTAGGAGAAAAAAAAAGAATAAACCCACGGGTTGGCTTGCGGGCCAAGGGCTCGGGCCGTGCCGGTCCCAGGGCTTCTGGCCCAGGGATCGGCCCGAACCGGCCCGCACACCACATGAGCCGGTCCTTGAGCCCGACCCGACATGGCCCGAAATCATGCAGGCTAGCCCAGGTGTCAATGCTAGGTGGGCACCTACGGACTTTCTTAGTCTTAAAGTGCAAGTGAAAGATTATTGAAATACGTGCCCTCTAAACTAGTTTATCTGATGTAATTATCGAATTTATTCTCAAAATTTGTTTGTGAATTTACATTTTATTTGTGCATGATTTTCATTTGTAAATGACTCATTATGTTTAAGTAAGTGATCCATGTGAATGGTGGTCTTTCACAGTAAGGTATGGATTACGGGTTACTTAATACATAAATGTTTGTTCTTAACCAATTGATGAGAATGAAAATCTCATCATGTATAGGTTATTGTGTTATGAATTTCAAATGGGGAATAACTTACCTTTAACCAGTGAGTAGTCCACTCACTTCATAGCATGAGTGTATTTCGAATACGTAGAATAGAACCTACAATAGTGGTTTCTAAAAATACCATTTAAAAGAAACCCAAACTATTACTGCTATAGCGTGGACTAATACTCTACCGCTTGAGTAT
The DNA here is from genome assembly GCA_026120185.1 of Voacanga thouarsii. Classification (NCBI taxonomy): domain Eukaryota; kingdom Viridiplantae; phylum Streptophyta; class Magnoliopsida; order Gentianales; family Apocynaceae; genus Voacanga; species Voacanga thouarsii. The sequence goes on along the minus strand of JANUWF010001255.1, from coordinate 5,133,833 downwards.
GAGTTGGTAGTCTGACGAGATTAGAAGCATATACTTTAATATATTGTAGTTGAGATTCTTTTGTGGAACCAATATACTTGTATGTTGAATATATGTGACTAATTAGTTAAGACAGACTTGTACAAGATAGCCTTTACGCTAATCGCCCCTTGTGGCTATTCGAATGATCTAATTATCCAGGGCCCTGGGGAACATGATTTGGATGTTTACTTTAGGGTAGCTCCCTTAAAAAGTGAAAACATTCTAGGAGTCGTGGATCATTGGACTAGAGGTCTAAGGATGGTAAATGTCTATTAGAGAGATGTTAGTACACTCTTCCTTTCTAATTGTTCAGCGATGCTTAGAAGGGTATTTTAGTCATTACACTTGTAGATCGAAGACTTTGCTAACGCAACATTGTCCTTAGGGTCAATATTTTCTTATGGTGATATAGAAAATATTTAAAATGTAAAATATAACTATTTATATAATAGAGGTATTTTGGTCATTTTAGTAGCCAAAGCGATGTGTCTTTTGATCCCGAGAATGGTCCTTCAGTCATGAAGGATTTTGGTTAAGGAATTGGTCTTGATAATTATTGATTTTTATTTTATTAGTCTAATTTATTACTGGACTAGAATAAAATAAAAGGTCCAAGAGAGAGTATTTATTTTATCTCGTTTAATTGATTAATTAATTATTCAAGGCCCAAGACCCAAATTGAATAATTAAAAAATTAATCTAAAACTAGATAAAATGTATGAAATTTTATTTGGTCAATTTGGGCTTATTATTATTTATTGGGATGTTTAATAAAGCTCAAAAAATAAAGAATTGAGATTTATTATTTATGAGTGTTCAAGTCCAAGATTAAATAATTTAATCTGACCCAATGAATAAAACTAAAGTAAAATAAAATTTATAAAAAATATTTAATTAATTAATTATTAATTTAATTAAATAAATAAATAAAGACAACACGGGATGAATCCAGTGTTGTTTTGCATGAAGGATAACAGAAAATATGGATGCTTTTTGTTTTCACGCAGATGGATGTACTCTTTCGGGGTGTGGAAATGAAAGATGAAATGAAGGCGTGATTGTTTCATGATTTAATTGAAGCAATTGGTCTTCTATATTATTTTTCAATACACAAAAACAAACCCAAAATATCACAGAGAGAAAGCTTCGTTGAAGCTTTGAAAATAAGTTGATCAAAACCCAAATTTCAAACCTTCACCGACTGTGCTTCGAGCACCATTTCGGAATATTGAAAACTTCGTGCAGATGAGACATAATAGACGTTTGTAAGGACGTAAGCCACTAGCCTCAAATATCCTTATACAAACATCTATACCAGTGCGAAGAGGGACACTTAATCACAGATGTAAATTTTAAGTTTTTCCTAACATACTTTTATTTTAATAATTTTTGCCATTTTCAGCCTTTAGTTAGAATTTTTGCACGTCACTTAGAATTAATTTTGAAATATATTTTTTTTAAAAATTACCACATTAATTTTTGAATAAATAGTAGGAATGAAAAAATGGCATTTTCCTTTTTCTCACATTTTACTAACAAAGCTTTTAGTAGGGGAGGTCGGTATAAAACAAGAGAAGCAAATGAAGTCATTGTAAATGTGCAAACTAGAGGGAATGGACTCAAATTTTGGTGAAATTAATATCATCCCATACTATACCATATATTTGGGAATTAACCACTCCATTGAAGAATAGATGGGACAAAGAAAATCCCAAATTTATAAGATTTTGTATTCTTATATCTTTCTCCTCACACAATACAAAATAGGAAATAGATGTTAGTTTTAGGAAGTTCAATGCGAGTGAAGATCCCTCTTTGTGTGTGTGTGTCACAAACCAATAAAAAGGATTTCAGCATCCCTCTCTAAATAAGAAGCAGAACGTGCTATCACTTATAGCCCTTTCCTCTGCCGGAGACTTCCATGAAATGAAAACGGGCGGCATTGTCGTATGCTCCACTTTTGTTGCCCCGGTTTATATTTTGAAGTACTACTATGGCTGATCTGTCATCCAACCTACTTAAACAACCTAAAGGCTTTTCCCCATCTCATTTGGGGAATAACCCCTTATGGCACGACTTAGTCAATTATTCTCACAATAAAGATAAGATTCGGACCGCCACTTCTCTAGAAAGCATGGTTCTTGCTGAGGGAAGAAGAAAACAGGGGAGCATGCACTGTACGTGAAAAAAATTGAAGAAAAAAATAACCGCGAGCCATAAAGGCCATACGGAAGCGTGAAGATCATACATTTGCGCTCCTTAACCCTTCTAGATTGAGTAGGAGCGGATTGAACGACTGGAATCACCCCGCTTTATCCACTTGAAGAAGCTTCCGGTTGAACACCCACTAGCCTTCTACTCCGTCTTGTTTGCATGAACGCCTAACTTTCCAACTCTCGGGATATTCCTCTGCCTAACCTCTAGTCGGTGAACACAATAGAGAAGAAGAATGGTCTCAAATCTCCTTGGTTCACTCGCTATTGATTAGCAAAGTCCAAGGAGAAACCAAGAAGAGGGAGTGGCGTGAGACAGAGAGAGAGAGACGTGAGTCTTGTGAGGTGTTAGGGAAATTAGGGTTTATTTTCTACCAGAGACTAGTTTTATTGGTTAGCCAAAACAGGTGTCTCATTATCTGATAAACATATCCCCGGGATTTCAAAACACCCGGATGTTATCCTGAGAATCAGTTTGGCCTAACCCTAAACTCCTCTTAACCGTATCTGGAAAAACCCTAAGGTCCAAGCTATTGGGTCAAAAAAATATTTATTATTTTCCTTGGACCCAAAAGGCCCAAAATAATAAATATTAATTATTTATTTCCTGTGCTTATATAAACAACCTAATAAATAATTAATGAGTTCAAATGAACCATAATAATTAATATTTAATTATTTATTTCTTGGACCTATATAAATAACCCAATAAATAATTAAACATTAATTATTTCCCCTAATTTAAGCCCAGGTTAATTTCTTAATTATTCATACTAGACCTAGGCCCTGAATAATTAATTAATCAAATAAACTAGATAATTAATTTTCTCTCAACTCCTATTTTATTTATTTATTTATTTTATTCCAGTCCAATAATAAATTAGACTTTTTGAATAAAATAAAATAAAATAAAATCCTCTTCAACTGAGACCAATTCCTCAACCCAAAAGTAATTAGGACTTACGGGCTATTCCGAGGACCAAAAAGACACATCGCCTTGGCTGCTAAAATGACCAAAATACCCCTACTATATAAATAGCTGTATTTTGCATTTTAAATATTTCCTAATATCACCATAAGGAAATATTGACCCCAAGGACAATGTTGCATTAGCAAAGTCTCCGACCTACAGGTGAAATGACTAAAATACCCCTCTACACATCGTCGTACATTTAGAGAGGAAGAAGTGTACTAACACCCCTCTAAATGACATCTACCATCCTTAGGCTTCTAGTCCAATGATCCACGACTTCCTGGAGTGTTTCCGCTTTCCAAGAGAGCTACCCTAAAGCAAACATCCAAGTCATGTTTCCCAGGGTCCTGGACACTTTAGACCATTCGGACACCCACAAGGGGCGATGTAGTGCAGAAACTATCTTGTACAAGTCTGTCTTAACTAACTAGTCACACATACCCAACATGCAAGTATATTGGCCATACGATAGAACCTCAACTATAGCAAATCAAAGTATATGCTTCCAGCTTCGCCAGACCACCAACTCATACTCAAGTCGTAGAGTACTAGTCCACGCTGTAGCAGTAGTAGTCTAGGTTTCTATCATATAGTACTTTTAGAAACCACTACTACAGGTCCTGTCCTACGTATTCGAAATACGCTTATATTATGAAGTGAGTGGACTACTAACTAGCTAAAGGTAAGCCATTCCCCATTTAGAATTCATAACATAATAACCTAAACATGATGAGATTCCCAGTCTCATCAATAGGTTAAGAACAAATGCTTATGTGTTAAATAACCCGTGATCCATACCTTACTGTGAAAGACCACCATTCACATGGATCACTTATTTAAACACAATGGGTCTGTTCCAAATGAAAATCGTGCACAAACAAAAAGTAAATTCACAAACAATTTCTGAAAATAAATTTTTTTATTAAAATATTCGATTTTACATCAGAAACCTAGTCTAAGAGGACATACAATCTAACACTTGCCCCCTTCCCCTTTGAGCTCGTCCATTCTTTAGGTGATCCCTCACTCTCACGTTCGAGTGTTTGCTCGTCGTTTAGGCCCGTGACCAATTCCTTTGAAGCTACTACCACTACCGAAGCTGACTTGCTTGTTTTGGTTACCGGCTGGGGTTTTGAACTTGGGGAAAGAATATCTGGTTGGGCTTTGCTAGCGATGGGAGATTAGTCATCAGAAGACTTGCTATGAAAGAGATTAAAGCTTTATTAGGATTTCTTGAACTAGTGGGCTTCCTATGTTGCTAAAGTCTCACCCAGTTCCTATGCAAAAGAAGCCCTCAGCACACTATGCCATTGACCCATATATATATAAAAGAATGTGTATGAAAAATTTTAATATACTATATTCACATGTTCAAGTAAGAGCTCTTAGATTTAAATAGAAGGGAAGGATTCAAGATGATTTCAGGTGTTGCCTTAAACTAGGGTTTATCTCTCCCCAACTAGATTTTCTTACAAGATTGTAATGTTGGTAAGGAAATTAACTAAACAATAGCAAAATTACTCAATCAAAAATACTTAGGTTCTTGGTTTTGAGGTTAAATTTTGTAATTGTGATTTGAAGGTAAGAAAAAGAGATTTGTGATGGTGACAAAAGTGATTTCGACAGGGAAGAACAACCACAACGATGATGATGATTTTCATGGATTTAAAACTATTAGGGTCAATTTTGATGATGGGAAAGATAAGGGTTATTTTTGAAAAATCACTTTTGGTAGCATTTGTTTCTTCTTTTATCCATACCCCCAAATACAAAATAAGTAAGTTATTTTCTTTTCTCTCCTAAACTTCTCACTTCACATCTTTTTTCCAAACTTTCTTCGTGTATATTTCTTGCATATACTCACAAATTAGCCCTAAACGATCTAATATCGTGTTCTTAAAATAAAATAAAAAAAAAGCTTGGAAAGTAGGGGTGCAATGTGGTTTCAATCTATGATCTACCAATCTTCAAGACTCTTTCATTCCGATGTAAAATTACTTTTGTGTGTACAAATATATTTTGGTTGCTAGTGGAACTAAAATTTAAATTAAAATAATATTAATTTAAATAATTTTTATTTCTCGAAGCATGTCATGCATTCACAATATATCATATTCTCTTGGCAAATTGTCAAATTTAGTCCCTAAACTTTTTATTTTTTGTAATATTGGTCCCTCTTCTTTTTTTTCTTTTTTTTTTTTTTTTTTGGCAAATGTAGTCCTTCGGATCAATTTTTGGCCACTCAACGATCGATCAAAAGAGTCAACTCCGATTTTGATTTTTTTTTTGAAGGATAATTTGGTCATTTTGCTATACACAACTGAAAAAATGAAAATGAAATAAAAACAAATAAAAATTTATACAAGTTGCAGAGCACACGAATGCCTCCAAGTTCTCCAAATCGTCATTTGAGTCGGCTCCTCCATAGCAACGCACACGACGCAGAAAAAAATGAATAGCCAAGAGAGTGTCTTAACATAACAACGCAAAAAGTAAGAAATCATTGGAAAATTTGTCATCTTGGTTGGCTCCATTTCTGCTCCTTCCCCTCTTCCTCCAAAGACGGCAGTGGCAAAGCTCGAAGATGGTGCTTACTGGTCTTGGCGAAACTGGTATTATGGTTTAAATTGAATTTGATATACATTTTGTGTTTTAATGGGGATATGTAAAGGAATGAAGGTTGTTAAGGGTTTACCTACGATAGGGTTTAACTGATGATTCTATAAAGGAAGATGTTTGTCAGGGTTTAGCTACAGTGGCAATTTAATTTGATACATTAAAATGTGAGTTGATTTATGAATATTTGGAAAAGGAAAAATTGTTTTCCTTCTTGGATCAAAGCATTTTTTTCATTTTTCTCTTGAGGGAAATTCGGATGAACATAACATTCTCTCCAAATTGTTATTTGGACGCAAAGGGAATTACATTAATCTCCCTCATAGTTTGCTACAATTTCGTTGAAGTTTTAGACATCTTCATAATCTTCCTTGTTAGAATTGCCAATGATCTTGTTAATATGATACATCATCAGTTCCTTTTTGCAACTATTGCCAGGTTCATTGCATTTACTACATAACTGCATCATCTGAGTAGGATGATTTTGACTTAGGAATGTTTCCCTTTAATGTCATGATATTTTATAATTTTGTTTCGTTATTGTTTATCATCTCAATACTTAATTTCCCTCTTTTGTGATGCTTAGTGTTTCCCTTTACTTCAGCTCTGTGATGCCATCTTGTGAACTCAAGATTGATCAACCTCAAGATAAACCCAAAGGATGTATAGAAGAAGCAGCAAAGAAGCCAGAAGGCTTCATGTACGCAGTCAGAGGAATCAACAGAAGTCTAGCTAAGGATGCCAATTGGAGGAAATGCTAGACTCAAAGATCGTCGAACACTTCTTGGTGTAAGATTTTTTACAATTTCCAGCATACAAAATTGTAGGTTTGCCCCCTCATTCCTTATTTATTTATTTTTTTAAACGGTAGTAGTGAATTTTATAGAAAGATCTTGAGGGAAATTCTCAAAGAGAAGAGAACTGCATTTGCATATTTTGACTCATTGTGGTTCTACATATATATAAGTATACATAAAGAGAAAGTGTTGGATTAGTTGACTAAAGTGGATGTTTTGTCCAAGAAATTTGTTCTTGTAACAATTGTTATCTGGTATGAGCTGGTTTGTGTTTATATTATTTACATTACTTATTTTTTACATTGAATGAGATGGCCAAACCAAAGCCATTCATCTGTGCTTTATTTGTTCTTGATTAGTTTTTATCCATTGTTATTTTTGTAGGTCTCACTAGTCTTTGTTGATATTATGCAACTTTAATGAAGATTTAGAATCCAAGAGTCAATGCATGGTCTTGCTGGACTCTTTTCAAAGTACAGAACACAGACCTGAACCTCATATAAGAGTGTATGTTAGGTTGCCTTTCCCTTTAACAAAAATAAAAAAGGAACTAAATACTTAGCATGTTTGATGGATAGTTTTGTGCTGAAATGTTTTGTTCTAGACATCATTTTTTTTATAATAGATTTCTTTTTTTATGGATAGTTTTGTGTTGGACATCCTTCTAAATAATGGTCGGCCTGTAGATAGGGAAAAAGTAAACAAAATTCCATTTATGATCCCCAAGTTTAGTCACACTTTATAGAACATGTGGTTTTGTTGTCTTATCATAGCTGAGAGTGATCTACACTTACTTGTTTGTAAATTTATGAATAGGTTCCACAGCTGACAAATGCGGAGGATTGTGGATGCTATCTTCTATATTACACATATTTGTTTATGAAAAATGCCCCACCAATTTTCAGCATCCATGACGGTTACCCCTATTTTGTAAGTCTCTTCAATTAGTTATATGCGTGCAATTGTGGTTTGTATACACAGGTTGTGTTATTGGCCATGTGAGAGCACTTAGCTTATGTAGTTTTTTGTTCTAATTACATTATTTTCCATATGCAATGAAGATGAAGGAGGATTGGTTTACTAAAAATAAGTTGAATGAATTTAGAAATAGATTAAATTCTGCAGCTGAGGGTGATTGGTCGGACAATGCTGTCTCCTCTGCTAAAAAAACTAAAAAGAATGAATCAAAAGATTCTAATATGGGAGATCATAGTAAGTTGATAGATGTACAAGCTGCAATCTTTGATCAAATGGAGAATCTGCTACAGATCAGAGATGGTGAAATTGTGACTAAGGTTGAGCGTCCAGAGGAGATTATTTCTTCTGTAGTTTTTGTTATGTGCAATAACGAGCTGCCAGTAATTGAAAAAGTTGTTGATGTGTTTGAGACTGAAAAAACTGCTAAAAAGGAACAAGCCCATTCCAACCTTGAGGACAAGGCCAAAGATAATACTGAATTCTCAAATCCTAATGCAGACTCCAGAGACAATACTACTCAAATCCTAACTCGAAGATCAATGAATGCAGAGGAGACTATAATACTGATGGAACTGACTCTAATGATGAACAACATGCTACTAATGGAGAGGGTGGTTAGTTTAAGGACTTGGATTTCCTTTTATCAGATGATGAGAAAGACTTGTTTGATATAGTTGTAGGTCAAAGTCTTGAAGATTCTTATGCTCATATTGAGAATGAAATAACAAAAATAGTCATTCCAAATACCAAAGACCATGTATCTGTCAATGTGGAGGCCATTGCACCGATTGACAATGTTGTACAAGGAGATGAGCATTTGACAAAAATGGCAAATGAAACAACATGCGATGTTGTGTAGGGTGGAACTGTTGGTATGAAAAGAAAAAAAGGGGGTATTAAAGGTCCACGGAGGATATGTATGTACAATCAAGATTTTCATGAGATTGAGACCGAATGTGCAAATGAGTGTCTTCAAATACACATGCCGAAAGACGATGATGAGCAGGATACAGATGATGAATATTTTGATAGTTCAGTTAATAGCGATGGTGACAATGTTAATAGGAAGAGGCTGAAAATAGTAAGATTTAACAAGGATAGGGATGGAAAGAACCCAAAATTTATGGTGGGTATGAGATTTAACACCAAAGAAGACTTGAAGATTACAATTATAAACTATGGAATCAAGCATGAAAGGGAAGTTTTTTTCAAGAAAAATGATAAAGTAAGAATCAGGGCCCAGTGTAAAGGATGTAATTGCAAATGGACTATCTATGGGTATAGGGTGCATGATGCTTCTTCATTTGAGATAAGAACACTACAGGAGAAACATGACTGTGCTCAAAACTTGCAGCACATATTAGCAAATGCAAAATATCTTGCAGTGAGGTATACTGATGATTTTAGGTCTATCAATATGGTTAAAGTGGATGAATTTTAAGACAAAGTACACAGAGATCTAATTGTGAATATTTCACAGTGTAAAGCTTACAGAACAATGGCAAAGGCAACAATATTGATCAAAGGAAAATATAAAGATCAGTATAAGCTACCATGGAGCTATTGTGAGGAGCTTAGGAGAAGCAATCCCGGGACAACCATTTACATTGATACAGTTGTGAATGAGGCTACTGGTGAAAAGGTTTTCAGGAGAATATACGTGTATCTTGATGCACTCAGGCAAGGATTCAAAACTGGATGTAGGAAAGTTCTCGACTTAGATGGAACATTTTTAAAGGGGTCACATCCCAGAGTGTTACTAACTGCAATTAGTGTTGATACTAAAAATGGTTTATACCTAATGGTTTATACTATGACTAAGGGTGAAAATAAGTCTACATGGAAGTGGTTTATTGAAGGTTTGATTGAAGACCTTGAAATAAACAACCCTAAAGAGTGGTTCTTCATGTCCAATAGACAGAAGGTATGAAATTTTAGCATCAATGCTGCTGAACAAGAATACCAAGATTTACTCATCAATTCAATTTTTAAAATACCAAATGTCACTTATTTGATCTTCTTGTTGTCATGCAAAGGGCTTAATTCAAGCTGTACAGAAGTTGCTGCCTGGGATTAAACACCGACATTGTGTCCATCACCTACATTGTAATTTTCAGAAATCACATCCAGGGTATGCATTGAAGGGTATGTTATGAAAATGTGCCAAATCAACATACCTCAACAAATTTGTGGCAGAAATGCAGGTTTTGAAGGACTTCAATAAGGGTGCTTTTAACTGGCTGAAAACACACGCCTGTCTAAACTTTTGGACTAGATCTCATTTTGGAGAAGCCACCAAGTGTGACATTCTACTGAACAATCATTGTGAAACCTTCAATAGGCACATTCTTGAAGCAAGATGTAAACCAATTCTGGTTTTGCTAGAAAGAATAAGGATGTCCCTCATGAAAAGGCAACAAAAGTGTAGGCAATGGATTTCAAGGCAGGCGAGATAGATTTGCCTTGCAATGGCTAAGAGGTTGGAAAAATTGAAGGAGGAGTCATCACAATGTTTAATAACCTATGTTGGAGGCTCCAAGTTCCAAGTAATTCAAGTGTCAGATTCAGAGCAATTTGCAGTGGATATTAGTTTTAGAACTCGCTCTTGTAGAAAATGGGAAGAAAATGGGACATTTTAGGCATCCCTTACAAGCATAGTATGGCTACACTAGGGTATCAAAGAGAAAACCCTGAGGATTTTATGGATCAATGTTACAGCATTGAGATTTATCAAAGAGCTTATGCACTAATTGTTTGCATAACAAATGGGCCTAATAATTGGCATGTTTCCAATAGAAGGCCACTTCAGCCACCAAAATTATAAGATTGCCTGGAAGTAGGGCTGTCAATGGATCGAGTATACCCGGACCCATACCGGACCCGTTTATAACAGGTCTGGTACACCTATTTTTTTACCCGACCCAGACCCAAACTTGTTTACCCATTTAGTTTATATAATTGAGTCCAGATATGGAACTATAGTACCCATACCCAATTATCCGATTACCTAATTAATAAATTCTATTATATATAATATATTATATAAAAAATATTACGTTATGGATTTTTTGAGAGTAAAATAATCTATATTATTATCATGAATTATAGTAAAACTTATAAAGCTTATATTTAGAAAATATTGCTACTGTAAGTTGAATACAAATTTCTTCAGACCCTGAGTTAGCTTATATTTAGGAATATTGCTACCGAGTTGGAATTATAGTTGTTATTGATATTAGGGCTATTATTCACATTTTTAGTTTAAATATGAATAAAATTATTTTGAATTTTCAATAAAAGAATATTATTTCATAATTTTCGGGTTGGGTATACCCAACTCGGACCCGATACCCTCATATGCGGGTATGGGTCTTTTCATTTCATACCCGACGGGTAATCGGGTCTGGGTCCTGGTCCTTTTTCCTTAATCAGGTCCAGGTTTAGGACAGGACCTGTTTACAGCCCTACCTGGAAGGCCCAAGACAATGAAGGCCAAAGATTGGAGAAAAAAGTTGGAAGAAGTTGAAAATTTGAGCATAAAGGATGACCAAGGATAGGTTTACCATTAACAAGTGTAGGAAATGTGGGGGAATTGGCCATAATGCTAGAAAATACCAAGCGGTTACAACTGTGGATAAAATAAATGTGAAGCAGAATTTGAACAAAAGCAGCAAATGTGGTCAACTTGGCCACAATAGAAGAAAATTCCAAGTTCAACTACCAAACAACTCATTTCCATCTACTATGACCCAACAGGAACAACCAAGTGAAGTTGGTGAAACTGGGCAGGCCCAATCTACTTCTAATCCAAATCTTGCACAAGTCCACTCAGCCCAAGCTAATGATTGTTCCACAAAGTGTGCATCAACTGACCCTCATGAAAAGTTAACCACCTACTACTGCTGGCCCAATTAATCAGTTAAAGGAAGATTCACCATCTAAGGAGGTACAAGTTGGTCATGATATTATTTTGTCTTGCAATTATGGTTTTATCTATATTAAACTTTTGCTTATTGAGACTTGGTTTGTGATGTATAGATTTCCAAGATAAAGATGCCCATAAGATGTAACTGGTGTAGAGAAGTTGGGCATAACAGAGCTAAGGGCCCACATCCAAGTTCATATTTGCACCCCAAGATTAGCATGCTGGAAGTTGGAACAATGAAGTTAGATTGAGCTGGTTTGCAAGTTGGAGCCAATTGAAGTTTATCATTTTTTGTTAACAGAAATCGAAGTGTATAACTAAATGGTCTAAGATTATGAATAGTTTCAGTAGTTTTTGTAAATTTACAAAAGAATCAATTGTCTGAGCTGCATTTTGTGGTCTGCTTCTTTTGTAAATTTATTTTATTATTTTGTTCCTGGCCAGAACTTGGAAGATGTTTATTTACCTTTTGCCAGTGATGTTTTGTCAAGATGATCTATTGTTATTTTGTGTTGTTAAAACTATGGACGTTGTTTAATTATTTCATGGTAATGAGAATCAATAGCTAACGTTGATCAGTGTTTTGCTAGAGTACTTTTTGTTCATCAATATACTATGTTCATCAATTATTTCATGGTAATTACCTTTGTTCATCAGTGTTTGTCACCTTGCAGTTTTTTGCTAAATTGCTAACAGAGTCACTACCTCATGAAAGCAATACAATTTCCACAAAAATACATTGGCTTCAGTACAAATGTTGTCTTCTAAAATGAGCTCAAAAAAGAAGGTTTTGAAACAGAATTTTTTGTAAGAAATCTATATCAATAAATGGCTGAATAACAATAACTTTCTAGAAGAAGTTTATCATACAAAATTACAATTGTCCCACCATCTGGACAAATATTACTACAATTCAACACTGACATACGGCAAAGAAAAGACCAAATGTGACGACATTACAAAATATTTAGATAGTCTACATGTTCAGATCAGAATTTAAAGCTCTATTCCTCAAACAACCAGAACTACTGAAATGCAGATGGATTTAGCTGCTTCACAGCCACAAAAAGATTATCACGAACAAGGTCAGAATTATGGCAAACCAAAAGGCTAGCTTTCTCCTCTAAAACGAGGTCTTCTCTGCCTCCATCTTCTTTATCTTCCTCAATAGACCAGGTATGATTTGCTTCAATCTTTCACACATGGAAAAGTCAACCGACTGAAACAATCGATATTTTGCACCACCCTGCAAAAATAAAAAATCATTGTCTCTTCGAAATGATTTTAGATTTAAACTCAACACCACTACACATTTTACTTAAACTCACCGTCTTGTTTTCACATGCCACAAATCTCCTTCCCGGATTCTTATCCGTCCATGATGTCTTAATAACAGTTGCAAACCCATATGCACATTTGGTTGGCGAATTATCAGAGAATGCCGACTTCACTTCCTTGCACGATGAATTCAAATTGTAAGATGCTTGGTCTTCTTCTTCTTCAACTACAGGAGGAAAGTTTGTCATTTGATTCTGGCATTGACTTCCATAGTTTTCCATTTCTAGGGTTATAATTTGTAAAAAGAAATATTGATTTCGGGGATGAGAAGTCAATCGGAAAAAATAAATGGGTTACCATTTTAACACTTAAAAAAAGGTTTTGTGTACAGTAAAATGACCAAATTGCCCTTCAAAAAAATAAAAGTCGGAGTTGACTCTTTTGACTGGCCAAAAATTGATCGGAAGGACTACATTTGCTAAAAAAAAAAAAAGAAAGAAAAAGGACCAATGTTTAAAATAAAAAATAGATAGAGGACCTAATAAGTTGAAAATAAAAAAGAGGGACCAATGTTACAAAAAATAAAAAGTTTAGGGACTAAATTTGACAATTTGCTTTTTCTCTTTCTTTAACTCCATTTGAACTCTACCTAATCACATACTTTTAATAATTTTTTATTATATTCAACCATTCTCATATCAAAAAAATTCCTTCCTACTTACAACCTTAAATTTGTCATTTTTATTTTCTTCTTCATATAATTTAACATCGATTAAAAGTTATGTATTGTTTTGGTGAATTGTTTTCTTCTAACTAGGATACTAAAACATAACAGATAATGAATTAATTAATTTTTAAATACATCTACATGTTCCTAGCATTGAATAATCTAAACCTTATTTTTTAAGGTGCATCAATTAAGATGAGTAGAATCTCGTTCTCTCTCCTAAGTAGAATCCCTTCCTGTTCATCCTCGAACTCCCTTCCTGTTCATCTAAGAATCCCTTCCTGAGTAGCTCTCTCACTACTGCATTTCTTCTTTCTATATACTCGTCTTCCCCACAGATTATTTTTCTTCTCTGCCATGCAATCACCTGCAGCTGACACTCCTTCTATAACTAGTATTCTATCTCTTTCTCCAAATAACCTGAACGAACTCCCTTACTTAGCTACTGCTTTGGTCCTAAGGATTCTGTACAACAAGCGATTCGACTTGCGGACTGTTCAAGCTGTACTAGAAGTAGCATGGAAGCTACGAGAATCACCGGTAGTCACATTCCTCGAAGTTAATACTTTTCTCTGCTCTTTTACTTCTTCTTCAGACAAAAATCATATATATTCTTCAGGGCCATGGAATATAAAAGGAGCTCCTACTCTGTTAAGAGATTGACCATCTCATCTCTCCTACGAGGAATTGAAGTTTAATTCCATTATATATTGGATTCAAGTTCATAATCTGCTGCCAAATCAGATGATAATGCAAACGCTCAACTCATTGGGAACTATATTGGTCGTTTTCTATCAATTGATAGAGCTCAGTCCAATAGAGGAATTCTCCAATGCTTCATCAGAATTCAAGTTGCAATATCCACTATTTCTCCTCTACCGTCTGGGTTTTACATGGAACGAGAAAGCGACTCACCAATATGGATCTCTTTCAAATACAAACGCCTAGCAGATTTCTGCTACTCTTGTAGTCGACTTGGCCATAAAGAAGGGGATTGTCCAAATTCATTCATCGATTTCATTAGTCCTAAGGACTCCGGTTGTGCATTCGGCCCTTGGATGAGAGTAGTTAGTCTATACCCTTATTGGTGTGATGCTCGATTCCCACCCTCTTCTGCTGCTACTGGTCCGGCTTCATTCCAGCAGGGACTACCGGAGGAGCATCACAATGAGATTAATTCGCCTGCAACAACATCCGGTTATGGGCCTCAGAATAGTCCAGAAGCTACTTCCAATTCCTACTCCAACTCCAAATTTATCTCAACTTCACTGCCCCCATAACCTACCCCAACTAATCCTTGTTTGCTTCCTGCCATCCTCCAAACTCTTCTCATAAATTGGCTACACCAGTAAACACTTTGGCCATATCCTCACCTACTCCTCCACTTCCTTCTTTGATTTCGGAACCTGCTCCCACAACTACACCCTCCATTTCAACTTCTTCTTCCATGGCTTTTTCCACTTTAACTTCTTCTTCTATGGCTTTTTCCAGCTTAAAAAAATTCAAGAATAGCCATTTTGGCCTATGTACACGAAAGTGTTTCTTGCATAACTACAAATGCACGGCCAACTCCTATACCTATACCCACAACCATGATTTCATCTTCAACCACTACATTGTCCACTACATTCCCATTGATTCCAATTCCACTGACTAAGGTCCCTATGCCTGAATTGATTTCTACTTCTGACACAATGGAAGTTCATATCTCACCTAAGATTGATAATAATGTTTTATTACCAATTATCAGTCAGGCATCATGCATGTCTTTGAGCAGTAAATGTAAAATATCAGGGTTTTTGGATATCCCTCGGCCTCTCAAACATGGTTATACATTAGCACAGTTGGGTAAAAGACCTTCCTCTTCCAGTTTATCCATCCCCAAAAAAAGTAAACAAATGCCTCCTGTTAGTGGCATCTCAATTCCGAGTCCTAATCAGGAGTTTCCGTCAGTATGCATTTCAGATCACCTTAGTCCAAATGAGCTTGGTATGGTCTCCTCCCTCTCCCATCTTCAACTAACATCCCATATTGCATAGACTTCATCCTCTTCGACTATTCCATATTCAGCCAACCTGGAACAGATTCCATCGGAGTCAAATGAGAATATAGTTCTTATTCGAAGGAGATTCATTCATATTAAACGTCTTGCATGTAAAGGATTGGTTGGCTCAACTCTTGAGCGATAAATGATAAGAGGGTACCTTCTTCCATTGTTGATCTTTTTACTGAGGCTGAGGAGGTAAGCCAATCCAGGCCCCCACAGTCCCCATGTTAGTCTTTGCTTGGAATTGCCGAGGACTTTCTCAGTCTAAGGCAGTGAGAGCCCTGCGAGTATTTGTTAACTCGAATAGGCCTTATATTTTATTTCTATCTGAAATAAAATTTTCCTCCTTTGAAATAATTTCACAAATTGTGACTGCGGTTGGATTTTCGAATTTTCATTTTGTTCCTGCTACTGGTTATGCAGGTGGTCTAGCAATGTGTTGGCGACCAAATATTGATCTAAAAATTACAGCTTCCAACATACTTTGATCACTTGCTTGATATTTTCTGCTCAACTTGGCTCTCCTTGGCAATTTACTGGTGTTTATGGTCCTTGTCTCTATTATCAGAAACAATGATTTTGGAAAGATCTTTCAGATATTGGTAGAGGATTTTCTGGACCTTGGTTGATCTTGGGAGACTTTAAATAGTATAATGCTTGCTACTGAAAAACATGGTGGATGCCTATTCTATTCTCCTGCATCTGGGGGTTTCTTCTCTTTTGTGGATACTGTTGGGCTAATTGATTTGGGGTATACTGGATTTCCATTTACTTGGAATAATAAAAGGTCCGAAAAGGTGAACATCCAAGTTCGTTTGGATAGGGGTCTTGTAAATGAAGCATGGCGTGTTCTGTTTCCCTGAGCATCAGTCTCTTACCATACTACTCTTTTCTCAGACCATAAACCTCTCCTTCTTCATACTTCCTCTCCATCTGAACGGTTGCTAAAACCTTTCCGTTTTGAGACTATGTGGACACGTGATAATTCTTCTCATGATATTGTTATGTCGGCATGGTTAATTCCTGTTCGGGGGTCACCTCTATTGGCTTTAGTTTCGAGTATCAAAAATGCTAAAAATGCTCTTAAATCTTGGAATAAAATAGTCTTTGGTGTTATCCAGTAGAAAATAATTGAGTTCCGTAAGGAGATTGATAATCTTCAGTCTCTACCCTAATCCTCTCTTGTCTTGGAAAAGGAACAGTCTCTACAAATAGCCTTGGATGAGCAACTGAAAAGAGAATAACTACTGTGGTGGAACGAAGCAAAGATGTCCTAACTGGAAAATGGTGATGCTAATACTCACTTCTTTCATCTTTCAACTATTGTACATAGAAGACATAACCACATTGATTCTCTACTTATTGGTGATGACGAATGGCGAACAAATTGGGATGGTATTAGTCAAGATTTTGAACAATATTATTGTAATCTATTCTCTTCCATTACCCCTCAGTTCCCCTCTGACCTCAACAATCTCATTTCTCCAACTATCACAATTGTGCAAAATGAGGTACTGTGTGTTATTCCCTCTGTTGAGTTTATTTGCCAAACATTTTTTGTCATGCAGGTTGGAAAAAGTCCTGGTCCTGATGGTATGAGTCCCTATTTCTTCAAAACCTACTGGTACATTGTTGAAGCAAGGGTAGTTGCTACTGTTCAGTATTTTTTCATTCATGGAAAAATGCTTAAGTCTATAAATCATACTTTCATCACTCTTATCCCGAAAAGGGATGAAGCTTACAGAGTTGACCATTTCTGGCCCATTGCTCTTTGTAATGTCATTTATAAGGTTATCTCTAAAATTTTGGTGGATCGTATAAAACCTTTGCTGGACAGTATTGTTGCCCCTTCCCAAGATGCTTTTATTCCTTCTCGTGGTATGAGCGACAATGTGATTATGTGTCATGAGATAATGCACCATTTAAACATGAAGAGAGGAAGATTAGGTCTTATGGCTTTTAAGATTGATATGGAAAAGGCCTATGATAAAGTGGAATGGACTCTCCTCATCCGGATTCTCCAATGTCATGGCTTTGAAGATCGGTTTACCAACGTTATTTTGGAGTGTGTATCTTCTATTTATGGCTCCTTTTATTTTCTGCCAAAACTTCAGAGGTCTCCTACAAGAGGATCTGTTATCTCCATCATTGGTTGTATTGTACTTTGATTTGCTATCTAGGATGCTTACTATAGTTGAGTCCAACCACTTTTTCCATAGTGTAAAAATTAGACGTAACTGCCCTTACATTTCCCACCTTATGTATGCGGATGATTTGATTCTTTTTTGTAGAGCATCTATAACCGAGGCACAAGTGGTACATGATTTGTTGGAAACTTATTGCAAATAGTCTGGATTATCTATTAATTTTGTTAATATTTGCAATTCACTTTAGTAGGAATGTGGAGCCCTCACTGAAATGTTCAATATGCTCTATTATACACATGTCCAAATGTGATCATAATAGTACTTATCTAAGAGCTCCATTCTGTAAGAAATCTTCAAAGGCTGTGGTATTTCAAGGTCTAGTAGAAAGACTCTGACAAAAAATCAGTGGTTGAAAAATTAAAACTCTATCACAGCCTGGTCGTTCTGTGTTAATTAAGAATGTTGCTCAAGCACTTCCCATCCATGTTATGCAATGTTTTCATCTCCCAACTTCCATCTGTAAAAAATTGGACGCTATAATGCGGGACTTTTGGTAGGGTTATAAAGAGGACTCAGGTCGGCACTTATACCTTAAAGGTTGGGATACCATTTGTGTCCGTAAAAACAATGGTGGTCTGGGATTTTAGAAAACGCCGGATAATAATTTGGCTTTGCTCTTGAAACTTTCCTAGCAACTACACACTAAACCTCATCATCCTTAGGTCAATCTAATCCAATCTAAATACCTCTGAGGGAGACGATTGCTGGATATGGAACGATGTCCTAGTGAGTCCTCCTGGATTTGGAAAGGTATCTGGAAAAGTAAAGAGGTATTGGAAGCGGGAATATGTTATCGTATTAGTTATGAATCGATGGTAAATATTTGAGATGATCCATGGATCCCAGGCCTTCCTACTGATCGTCTCCCCGCGGTTCCGATAGCTCAACAAAATTTGAGTGTTGTTCGAGATCTTATGATTTCTGATCAACATACATGGGACTATGACCTTATTTCAAATTTGTTTCCACCATCTATTGCTCGGGAAATCATGAAAATTTATATTCCCCAGGTTGGGGAACCCAACTCGGTGGTGTGGGCTCCCTCCAAGTTAGGGAGATGTTCTGTTAAGTCTGCTTATAGAATTATTCATCAGTGGAGGCACAATCCTAACACATCTTCATCATCTACTCATCTCCCCAGCACAATGTGGAAAGATCTGTGGTCTTTTGGTCTACATAACCGACACAAGCATTTCTTATGGCGTGTGGTTTCTTATTTACTACCAACTAAGTCTAGATTTGCCCGGGTTATGGATTTGATAGATCAATCATGTCATATATGTCAGTCTTCTACAAAAAGTCTGGAGCATTTTTTTCTACTCTGTCCCCTTTCAAAATGTTTATGGTGGCATTCCAAATGGCAACTTTGAATAGAAAATTTTTCAACTTAGAAAGTAGAAGACTAGGTTAAGGAACTGCTAAGTTCGAAAAATTCTTTCCCTTTCCCAGGTGAGACTAAGAGAGAGTTTCTAAACTATGTTGTGGTGTTGATGGAACAAGTGTGGAAATATAGAAATCAATTACATTCAGGAGAAGATTCTCAACACTGGACTGTGATCTCTACTCATATCGCTAAGACAACTAATATTTATTAGGATGCTGGTCTTACTTGATATTTGAGAAGGACAAACCAATATCTTCCCCGATCTTGGCAGGCTCCTCCATTTCCCTATATCAAAGTCAATTTTGACACTGCTTTTCAAGATAGGATTGCGATTTCTACCTGTGCCTTTAGGGATCATTTGGGTCAACTTCTTTGGGTTTGGACCAGGAAAGAATTTGCTGGTGATGCTTTTGCTGTTGAAGCTCTTGCTGCCCATAATGTTGCATTGATCACAGATGTGGCCGACATCTCTAAAGTCATCTTTGAAAGTTGCTCTGTCAATGTCTTGAAGGTAATTGCTGGCGTTCACTCAGTAGAGGAATGGCTTAATAAAGGATCGACTGATACTGTGAAGTCTATGCTCAGTGATAGGAATTTTTGAAAGTATGTTTATATCTCTCGATTTGGGAATGTATATGCTCATTAAATTGCTAAGTGGGCAAAACTTCACAATTATTTTAGTTATATACCCCCATCCCTTATTCTCCTTGCCATTTTATGTAATCGTGGAGGAACTTTTTCGATCCCTCAATCAGGTCCTGTAGTATCTGAAGAGACGATTGTTTCTTCTTCTACTTCTTCTAAAATATAAGGTTAACTCTTTATCTAGTAAAAAAAAAAACAATTTCATCAACAGTCAAATATAAATACTCTATTTCATAGTTTTTCACTTCATGCATAGAATGGATTTTTGCTAGTTAGTTTGAAATGTAGAAAAATTATAATTTTATTTTTTTATCCAATATTAAATTGCATACCGTGGGCTAGAAAAAAAACATAATATAACCAAAACATTCCAGAGGAAGTACTTAATGTAGCAGCCATTTTAGATAAGAAGTCAGTCATTTTTATCGACAATATATCATTTCTCAATAGGAAATATATATATATAAATAGATTCATCAAAGAGCAAAAAAATTATAAATAGAGCTTATGGAATTTTTTAAGGATATTTATTTATTTATATTTAATGGCATTTTAGGACCACGGTATGATGTATGGGGTACCCACGAAGCGTCTCCAAATCCTTGGAGAAGAAGGAAAACCTCCGAATGGGAATCCCATCTTCGACTTTCCTAAATGGGATTAACATGAATTCCTATTTATAGAACACAACCGGTAGAGTTTCTTCACTTCACTTCACTTTTCGTGATTCTCTAACAATGGCGATCTTCCCATTCGGGCCTCATTCTCATTCCGCTTCCGATATCACAGTCCTTGAAGACTGCAACGAAGAAGACCTCAGGAAGGGCCCAGGCTTTGAGAACCCTTTTGGAGAAGCAGATGACCGCGAAAGTTCAAATTCGTGTATAATCAAAGTCAAGCTGAATAAAGCGTCTCGCAAAATCTTAAAAGCAAAGAGGGGTTGTTACAAGAATGGGATGAAAACTGTGCAAGCCCACCAAAATCAAGAAGCAGAAGGAGGCGCTGATGAAGAAGCTGATACGGCTAATTCATATTCAAAGAAGAATCGATACGAATGGCTATTCGAGAAGCAGTTGAATAGGTATGCTGATCTATCCTGCCGGCTGCTGCTGGGAAAACAATTGGTTACCAAGAAAATTATGCCTTATTTGGATGAAGTTTCTGCAAAGGCTTGCCAGACTCGAACTGGGCTGGAATTGAATGTGTGGGATGTTGATACCGAGACTCAACATCAGTTGGTACTGAGTAGATGGTACACAGATTTCTACTCAATCGACTGTCATTGGAGAAGTGATTTTGTGTATAGGAGAGATTTGAAGCTCAATGACAAGATTAAGCTTGGTGTGGATCGATTCAATTCAAGACTCTGCTTCACTGTCGTTAGTCAAAGTCAAGGTTTTTAATCAGATTCTTGTAAAATGTTGGACAGTAGAGACATTTTTTCTGCATAGGTTTCGTATCTGAAAGATAATTTGATTTTACTACTCAATTCGACTATTATTGGAGAAGGGATTTTGTGTATAGGAGAGATTTGAAGTTCAATGATAAGATCAAGCTTGGTGTAGATCGATTCAATTCAAAACTCTGCTTCCCTGTTGTTCGACAAAGTTAAGGTTTAATCAGATTCTTGTAAAATCTGGGACACTAGAGACATGTTTTCTGTACAGATTTCATATCTTAGAAAGATGATAATTTGTTTCCACTCGGATAATTTTGTAAATCTTCATATATTTGTTGAGTTCCATAGTTCTGCTGCTTCTGATTTTGTATTATTTGCGGGGTTAATTCTCGAGATTGAATTTCTCTTCATCAGTTAAAAAAAAGAAATAAAAAAACCAATTACAGTTCGATGTCTGAGCCCGGGTTCGAACCGGGGACCTCTAGTGTGTGAGACTAGCGTGATAACCAACTACACCACCTAGACACTGGATATCTAGTTTTTGATATCTTGATGTTTATTCTTTTTTTACGAGATGGACCTGATTGTTTGATTACAGCATTAGCGAGATTTGTCACTAAATTTGTTGAGAGTTGTTTAGGGTCACTTGGCATTAGAAAAGCCCTAGTGATCCTGGCCTCATACCTACTCTCACAATTGCTTTGTTCCCACTGAAATGCAAAGGCTTGTGTTTGTACGGTGAAAAGAGACGTGATTATCTTCATTCCTAATTTTTATATTAGCGGACAAAATTTGTACATATTATAATTCAAAATTTTTACCAAGTGTCAAAAAAAATTTCACTTGGATTAGTAAAAATCTTTACAGATATTGCAGGATATCCAAATACAAAGTTACTTATAAATATTCTCAAGCTGTGGCCAGAATGTGAACTTGAGGTATCTTTGAAAAGTCTGCCATGATAATACAGTATTTTAACAGGTCAAGAGCTAAATGGAACAGATCCGAGAGAATGTGATGATAACGGTTGACCAGGCCTTAAGGCCTTGACAATGGCAATGTGAATTACTCATTCCGCAATGTGATTTCTTGTGGCACGATTATATATACGTGTGCCACAAGATATTTCTTCTGATATCAAGAAATCCTAGCCAAATGGGGGGATTGTTTATGAATGCTTCTGCTGAGAATTTTGTTTTAATAATCAGACATGAGAGAAATGCTGCAATTTTTAATGCTTCACAGGAGCCATGAAAAGAGCTGAAATGCATCTTCTTGACTCTTATATCAAGATTTAGAACCTCAGTTTGCAGTGCCATCTTAGCTCAAGATTTCAGAATTTATTGAGGCAATGGCTGATTCAACTCCCTTGCTCACAGATTGTGCATCTGCTAAGGCACAGATTCAACCCCAGCTTGTTTCGCTTGAAGACATGATTGAGCCATATATTAAAGGATTCAGGCGGCCTCAGGTGTTGCAGGCAGTGCTTGTTTCAATGGCTTCTTTCTTTGAGGCACAACAGACATTTATCACCGTCTTTACTGATGCTAAGCCCGCATGGCACTGCACGGAACCTAGAAACGCAACGTGCAATTCTCTGTCCAACATTTGCCAACTTCCGGCAAGTGCGTGGAACTGGGACAAGCCAGCTCGAACATCCATCATTTCTGAATGGTCTCTCCAATGTGAAAATAGCCCGATTATTGCAGGGCTTCCAGCATCATCTTTCTTCATTGGATGCTTGCTAGGAGGAGTCATTCTCAGCCTTTTTGGAGACTCAATTGGTCGTAAGAAGCTGCTAACACTTTCATGTCTGATCATGTCTACGGCTTCAATATTCACCGCCTTCTCCAAAAATATATGGATCTACTCAGCCTTAAGAATCTTAAGCGGGTTTGGCCGTGCGGCGATTGGATCATGTGTCCTCGTTTTGTCTACCGAGTGTGTTGGAAGGCAATGGAGAGGCAGGGTGGGAATCATTGGATTCTTCTGTTCTACACTGGGGTTTTTATCCTTACCTGCAATAGCTTATTTGAATAGAAGCTACTCATGGAGGACCCTTTATCTCTTAACTGCTCTTCCTGTAACTGTTTACTGCTTGTGCATGCAATTTTGTGTTTTTGAGTCTCCAATATGGCTACTGCATCAAGGGCAAGTGAGAGAATCTCTTGCAGTTCTGAACACGTTAGTATCACGAGACGGTAGCAACCCAAAATTAGGCCTCCTTATGCTGTTATCTGATCAGAACAAAAAGGAAAAGATCAGTAGCAATCAATCATTCATCAGAGTTTTGCTAAAGAACAGAAGCGTCCTTCAAAGATTACTACTAGCTATGGTGGTTGGATTTGGCATTGGCATAATTTACTATGGCCTGCCTTTATCCCTCGGCAACTTGGAGTTTAACCTCTACGTATCTGTAGCATTCAACGCCTTGCTAGAGATACCATCTTCTTTAACAACTTTGTATTTGGCCAAATGCAAGAGAAGAGGTTCACTGCTAACCTTGTGCATCACAAGCGGAGCCTGTGCCATTCTATGTATCTTAGCAGTCAAATGGAGGGTGCTGCAAATAGGGCTAGAGCTGATATCCTTCTTCACTGCCTGTACTGCATATAACTTGTTACTGATATACGTCGTTGAATTGTTCCCGACGAGCACAAGGAACTCGGCACTGTCAATAGTGTGGCAGGCCGTGGTGTTCAGTGGTGCCCTCAGTCCGGTTATCATCTCTGCCGGAGGACATTACAACAAAATGCTACCGGACTTTGCATTTGGAGTTGTGATTTTAATTCTAGGGTCATTGGTTATGTTTCTGCCAGAAACCACAGATAAGGAAGAACAAAAGAATGAAGCACCATATGGAGTGTAGATTTAAGTTTAGACCAGACTTTGCAGTTCTTTTTTTCTTGACATAACATGTTCAACGAGCTTGTGAAATTTGTCATGTTATTCTTGATGGAGGTTTTTCTTGTTTACTCTCGTCAAATTGTGGTCTTCTTTCTAACAGAAACACATTTTAGGAAATTGCTGTCATTCTCAATAATGTGAAGTGCAGCACTCAAGTGTCCACTGTTTCAAGACCTTTCTTGAATACATGGATGAAATGATTAACCCCGCTCTAAGGAGTTAACCAACCTATTTGTATACTTTACAAACTAGTGTTCCTACATCTCTTCCCGCGTAATCACTTCATAATTAGAAAAGGCCACAAATAGAGTGATAACAGTATACTATACAGGTCAAGGATTGCAGTTCATTTTCCTATAGGATTTGCCTTGTTACTGCCTTCTTTTCGAACCTTTGATTGCAGAGGAACTGCTCCCAACAGTGGCTCTTTTAGAACCTGGAGAGCATAAATGAAAGAGATGGAAATTAACACTAGGTTTCCAGGAAACAGAGGCAAGAAATAAATTCCTAAAACTTCCATGCTATTTTAAGCAAAGCGATTCAGGTAGGACAAGTAAAGATGTCCTTACTTGCAATTTTTGAGGAGCTCTTGCTTGCTGACACCTGAGAAGATCCTGTTCGTACACTCTTTTGTGGGGGTTTTGGAAGTTTTGATGGTACATTCGTCCTGCAGTCAATCAATCATACACTAAATGAGACGAGAAAAATACAGAAAGGTAGTAAGTTCCATGAGTTAATTAGTAAATGAAACAAATGATTAAAAAAAAAACCATTATGGTCAACCATAAATAAAGAACTTAGAATTGCACATCTTAGGAAAGAAATTAGAATATAATATCTGCATCCTCATAAGCAAGATTATAAAACATTTTAAACAAATATCCTTTTACACAAATCTTAACATAAGGAAATAGGATCTTATGATTAAAAGAGGATAATTTTCAATTTAACAAGGACCTCTTATCCAGTTGGCAAAATTCCGAAAGTCCAAAGTTGAGCAACAAGGATATTTCAAAGCTTTATTATTTTTTTTTTAAAAAGAATGGGATGCTACGTCAGATGGCTATGGTTTCAACATTGTCCATTGACATTATTGTCCATAAATGATCATGCACACCAAGCGATACTAGAAGATAGAAATGCTAAAACAAGAAGATATGGATGTGATAAGGAGAGGGTAAGCAAACTAATACTTCCGCTTGCCAAATAGAACCTGTATAGTGAAAACTGTATATGAGAAGAGAATTTAAATAGGCTTTTTACACTGAATCAACAGTTTTGACCATAGACTCCCTTCTGAATGACTAATACCTACTTGAAGGTTTGGCCAATCATATTTAATTATAGAGAAATGGCAGTTTGAGTTGATTATACTGTAAATAAAACTTCAACAGCATTCCAGAGCACAGAAAGTTGTAGGCACACTTACTTTTCTGCACTGCTCCCAGCAGGAGGCTTTGCACTTTCAGGGAAAAGGGTGTACTCCACAATGCTGTTGATCGAACCATCAGTTTCTGTTCCCATTGAGAGAACACCATCAGATATATCACTCAATCTCTCTTCAGAATCTGCATCCCCAAAGCCCAAGAGCTCCATGTCTTCGTTAGTGTTTTGAACAGAATCTGTTACCGGATGTTTGGGTTCAGCATATTCTGCACTATGTTGACCGCCATGAACTACAGCAAGCCTCGATTGCAGAAAGAATTCCTTGTGATGCCTAAAGTCATCCATTGACTGCTGAGAACCAGCTTCAGACTGCTTATCACTGTACTCTGAACTATTGTCCACATCAGAAGCAGCTTTCGGAATAGCTCCAGAGCTTTTTCCTCCTGATAGTCTTTGTCTTGAACGTGAGGTACCTACTGAATGCCTTCTAGGAGAGGCAGAACCATACCTTGGTGAGGAAATCCCATGTCGCTCGCCATTAGCATTAGTTTTCAGCGCCCGCAGCCGTCCAATTTCCTCCTCCTTCTTCGCAACTGTGTCCTTGAGCAAAGCCACCTGTGATATATACACGAAGGCCATAGAAATCATTTTACTTGCAGGAATGGATACGAAAAATTTTTCCAAAAAAAAGAACAGAAATTCAGTGTATCTTAGGGTTGGATCCAAATTTTGGTTTTTAGTAGAAAAATCTACTGCCTTCAGATGTCTTGACAAAAAGGCATCTAGTAACCATGAACAGTTAGAATTCCCTAGGACAAATCCATAATGGTCCTAAAAAAAATGGTGCACCATAATCAGATTGTACTAGTAGTTTCCATGTTACCGTTTCTGTGTTTCCATGTTTCTGGGTAGTGGTTGTATGCCTTTGCTCTCATTTTGAGATTTCACTGCTAGCCTGACATTACAAACATTTCTTTGAAAAATGCATGGCATGTCAAATCATTAGAAAATGAGAGTTTTCCAGGTTCTAAGGGCACGTCACTACATAAACACAATGACAGAACCTAATTAGAGAATAAGCCACTAAAGGGTCCACCCAGTAAAATATTTTTCTTTATTTTATCCTTTTTCTTTTGTGAAAATTAAAAGTTAAACCCTATGGAACATGATGTGACATGGCGCTAATAAGATGTGAAATGAGTAGTCCAAGCCCAATAACTCATCATAGTCAATTTTCCTTTTGATTTGTGTGATGAGTAAAATCTTGTGATAGTTGACCAAATGATATCAATACCTGTTCCATTAATTCTCTGACACCCCTTCCCTCTCTATTGCTTCGTGCAGCTCCAAGTTCAACACCAGAAACCCTCTCTGCAAACTTTAGGGTACTTATAGTCTCAGAATATGATTCTACATCAGGATTGAGCTGTACAAACATAATTGTCTTTGCTTGGCCACCTATATAAGCAGAAAATGATGGAAAAAATCAATGGATGAATGGATAAAATATAGGCACTAACATACAACCTTAAACCATGACAAAATACAATTGATGACATCATAATAAAGATGCTGATTACCCAAGGAGCTTTGAAGAACTTGAGTTAACTTGCTATTTCTATATGGCACATGGATATTTTTTTGTGCCAGAGCAAAAATAACGTCTCCAAGAGCAGATAAGGACTTGTTTATATGCTGTGCTTCCCTTAGTCGATCTCCTGTTGCTTCAGAGCGATCTACTCTTTCACTGCCAGCAAGATCTATCAAATGTAGACAACCACGCAAGACAGCATTGGTCTCCAAGTCCATCCCACGAACATGAACTGTGAGGACACTGCAAAATATAAAGTTTTGGTCAATGGAGAAAGAAGTAAAATCTTGAGAATAGCAAATTGAAAAAACAAATTTTAGGAAAACAATTTAAGAAGAAAACCTGTGAGATCGGCTGCTTCTTTCATTAAGGGCAGTAGCACCAACCGCCCTATTCATCAAGCCAATGTGCATCAATTCCAGTACATCTGTCGTTGATGTAACAGGGTGCATACTGGCATCAGGGACAGCTAATCCATTTGGTTGGGTAGTATTCCAAATCCCTAGTGTATGCAAGTCAAAGAAACAATAGGACAAGAAATATGTGGTTTATCCAACCGAATGTAAGAGCATATTGTAGCATACAATGTTACTTCAGGGAAAGACAAGCATTCTACAGGAGCAAAATGACTCACAAGAGAAAAAAAATGATAAAGCAGTAAAAATTCTTCAATGAATGTAGAGAAACATAGTTCAGACACCAAATTCTTGTTCCAGGAAAAGGATATCTTTTCTGAGAACTTTCATTGCAGAGTAAATCACGCACTTGTTCATTATATATTTCAACCATCTGTACACTGATTTCATATGCAATGGAACTCTTTCTGCTTTGAGAGATATAGAATAAATCATTTAGAGCGCGATAGTTGACTCCCCAATCTTCAACAGATGATGCATTGGGCCCACTCTGATACAAATAATCATGTGAGAGTTAACTAGTTCTCGTACCAAAGAGAGATACTGAAGTCCTACTATAGCATCAGAGAATGCCATACCATAGTATAAGTTTTTCCTGAACCAGTTTGACCATAGGCAAAGATGCAAACATTGTACCCATCAAGAACAGATCTGATTAGTGGTTGAGTGTCAAGAAATACCTCCTCTAGAGACACAGAGAGAGAGAGAGTCAGCCTCTGTCTAAGTAGAGTTCTAAAACAAGTCTTAACATCACTAGAACTGACATGTTGCATGAAGAAGAATCAAACCTTGAGTAGTAGCAGGACCAAAGACCTTATTGAACTTAAACAGGCGGTGACTGTCTTTTCCTTGCTTGGAAGGATTCATCACAACCAATTCTCCATTCTCACCAATATACTCTATGGTTGTTTCTTTTTGACTTTGTCCAGGAAGGAATGGCCTTATCCGACAATAGACTCTAATGTTACCTAGAAAGAACAAAGTTCAATGAGCTCAAATTTACAGTTCAGCTTGACAGCTCTTTATTGATGGTAACCAGATATCTAACCTTTCAAATCTTGAACCTCATTGTACAACTTCCGATTTTCAGCAAGGACCATATGGTAATTCTGAGCAGCATCTACTAATCCGTTAAGCTCCCAGCCTGATTAAGCCACATGTTGTACAACATGATAGAAAGCCAAATAGGTCAAGAAACAGAATTTCCAGAAGGGTAGGCAAGAAGCAAGAATCACTACTTAGACTTTAAAGACTTTAAAATTACCCAAGTGATTAATTTCCTCAGCATAGATCCTTTTGGTCTTCAAAACCTCTTTCTTTATGGAATCAGACACTGCTCTCAATTCCTAAGGAATCTCACAAAAATCACATGAACAATTCTCATTAATTTAAAAGCACAAAATGTTTTAGAAGGAGCAGCTCTTCATTATCAACCACAATCACAAGCTGTACTCAATCACTTGATCCCCCATACAACATCTAGAAAAGGTCATGGACATAAACTTGATACAGACCTGCAGGGATCCAAAATGAGAATCTATGAAACGCTTGTAAGAATGTTCTTTTCTTCTCCATCTCATGTATTTGGATTCTGTAAAAGCCTCAAGTTCTTTGACCTTCTTCCTTGAATCAGTCAGAAGAGACTCAAGTTCCACAATCTTATTCCCCAACTGAGCTTTTGTTTCCTTAGACTGACTTTCCAATTCTGAATAATTCTTCTCATATGTCTTCTTAGTTGATTCCAATTCTTGCTTCAGCAATGATATCTCAACCTCATAATGGTCCTTTTCTCTCATTAGCCTGATAACATCTTGCTCTTCCACTTTTCTCTTTTCCTCAATTTTCATTTTCTCAAACTGTAAAATGTAAATGAGCAAACATCAATGGCAGTACAGAGCCAAATTTCTAGATAAATACAAGCCAAACTTCCATAGAGATAGAGGCATTATTAGCAAGAAGAGAAGCTATTCCATGATCAGAGACTCAAAGCTACAATAGGAGGAGGGGGGGGGGGGAGGAAGTAATAAATCCTACAGACACCTTTATCTGCTGAAGCTGGTTCATTGCAACCTGCATGAAGCAAAGCCAACCACATTAAGCAAAAATGGAAAATATGGAAAACCAACAAAATCGTTTGGGTACATCGTGAAAAAAATGCCATACTACCTCATTTTCTTCAGTGGTTCCTGTTGTCAGAGTTTCAAGTGCTCTGATTTTTAATTGATATCTTTCTTCGCGAGACTTGTACAAATTGCTTTGCTGCAGCCATGGATGATGTACAAGGCTATAAGCAACTTATGCTAAAAAGTAGTGAAGGAATCCTTCATAGCATATAATTTATGAACTTAAACCTTTCTAAAAGTTTCTGCATGTTTTGAAACCCGCTGCTCAATCTCTTGCACAATTAATTTTAACAAAGATGACACAAGCTGAGGAACAAGCAATTAGCTACCAGTAAGACCTTTGATGAATAAGTCGACAGGGAAACCAGTGAAAAAATCAGACATGCGGAAATAATAAGTATCCATGCAGTAATAAGGCAGCTTTTTGCCCTCTGTCATACCTTGGGTATATCACCATTCTTTCTCTCAATACTTTCATCAAGAATCTTATTCACAACACTGAAAAGTGACTGTGTAGTAGCACTCTGTAAAAGAGCGTCACTTAAAGCATATAAGCTCATCAAGCGAAATTGGAGTCATAAATTGAAAAGAAAAAGAAATTGAACCAAGTCAACAATCCTATATAAACATAAACCGTTACCTCTAAACTGTTTAGTTTCATCAGTTCAGAAATTCTACCAGCTGGAAAGTCTGCATAAGATCCAAACTTCAACTCCAACATATCAGAAACCTTAATCCCTTCATGTTGAACTGATGCAAATAGTAACCCCATGTAAGTGAAAGAGGATGATTAGATTACAAGTTCCACAATTTATTCACATAATTCCACATCTGCAGTGAAACTACCCTAAATTATATATAACACAATAACATGGGCAGAAAGTCCTTTCTACTTGGTAGATGCAATCATAAAGACTCAAATGCCAATATCGAGTGTAAAATTTTTCTCCTGAAAGCTTGAGCCTTGTTTACCAACACAATTCATAGGTCCATGAATATGTGAACATTGAATCTCAGGCCGACCAAATAAAATCATATTTAGGATTCATGTACTAAATGTTATTCAACCGGCAAAACAAATGCAGCGTCAATTCAGATCACTCAAAGAAGACTTAAAGCAAGAGTTCTACAAAATTTAGCAAACATTCTTGTAGTTCTGAGTTAAAATAAAGTCTAGTGCATCCATTTTTCCGAGTTATCCCAGACACATGTTATATATAACATAGAAATACGAAGAAATTAGTTAAAAAGTCGGAGATCAAGAGAAAGAAGTGGACTAACCTTCAGCAGGAACTTTAAAGTTTTCACTTCGTCCTGAAACATCGCCATTGAGAATCTTATTTAAGCTACCTGGTTCACCATTTTCACTTACATACACTTCAGACTCTGGTTTCATTATAACCTTTCTAGAGGCTTTGTAGGCCACCAATGGAATAAGGTCCTAGAACAGGGAAAAAATGATTATCTTTTCCAAAAGAAGCCAATAAAAACTAATAATCATTCCATGACAAATATCATATGCATGACTTTGCATCAGACTAGTGATGGGATTTGCTGTCATAAATAAGAACGCAAGTCAGTTAAAACTATTTCAGTCAAATAGACTTCATACCAACCTAGGCATTAATAAATGCAGAAGAAGTTGACTTCACTTCAGAAAGAGGGCAAATGAAAAGGACAAAAGTTTTTTTTTTTTTTTAAAGGTCAAAGCTCAATGGAGAAAAAGTAAGAATTCTTTGCTCATGTAGATAACTCGAGGACCTGCAACTGTTTCCTTACATTCTTAATTTGCAGTGCGTAATAGCCACCAAGATACATGCTCTCCCAAAAGGTAGCATAATATAAATAATGCATAGACTTGATAATAGTAATGGCAAGGAGAAAATTCTTATGCTTATGTGCTTTAAACGGCTAAGGGTTATGGAAAGAGTTCTGGTGGGGCAGTTGCTGTTTATGTGTAAAATTTTCTCATGCATACATTTAACAACACATATTGTTATGATATACAGACAAATGAAACAACAAACATGGTCCTCTTTTCCTTTCTTCTTTTCTTTTTGAGAAGTAGCGCAGCTAATTTTGAGAAGCAGGCGCAACTAGCCCCCTGACTACTAATTAGCACCAGCAGACATAATCCAGATTGTGTAACATTCTATGATGTAACTCAAAAGAGAATATCAACATAATCTTCTATATGTCTTCCTCATTTTCTGTAGCCTGTGAGGAGATAAATTGGTTGTAAAGAGATATGCATTCTACAGCCATTTCTCTTCCCCCAGAAGCATGCTTCTATCCTGGACCCTAGCTGTCACATTCAGATAACAAACAACTACACCATACTTAAGTATATTGCCGGATAAAATTTCATCACTCCATTATGTGCACTATGAGCTGCAAAAACTCATATAAACCACATGCAGGCTATCTTTCAATTGCCTTTTGAAAATGCAAGCCAGAAGAGAGATTACAAGAACTTATAGTTGTTGCTAAATTGCAAAATCAGCATTTTAGTATAAATTTTTCTAAAACTTGAATTCCTTAAGCTGAGCTGTCAGCACAACGAAAGAAAAATATGACAAATGTACCCCATTGTCCAAGTTTCTAAAAGAAGGTTCTAGGCCTAAGTACATTTAACTAAACCAGCTCAACTAGATAAAATCACCACTTCAATTATTTCCCTCGAACAAATTCCCCCATCCCTCAAGACTTGCCAACATCTAGGCAACCTAAG
The DNA here is from genome assembly GCA_026120185.1 of Voacanga thouarsii. Lineage (NCBI taxonomy): Eukaryota > Viridiplantae > Streptophyta > Magnoliopsida > Gentianales > Apocynaceae > Voacanga > Voacanga thouarsii. The sequence goes on along the minus strand of JANUWF010001255.1, from coordinate 5,101,469 downwards.
CTCAACCCTGTTTATCTTTTCTCCTCAGCTTTGCATTACTTGCTAACATCTAGGCAATACCAGTAGTAGCCCAGTTCATTCAATTTGAATTTAAAATTTAAAAAAAAAAAAAAACACACACCACTATGAGATACAAAAGTAGATCAGAACCTAACTCCATCAAAGCACTAAAATTGCAAGAGAAAATTTTTCTCCCATTTTCGCTTGCTTTAGGTAATTATTTTGTGGGCATAATATTTTTCACTAAATTTGACATATTATTACCACTTTTTGCCTTTAAACAAAAATTTGAAAAATGCCAATTTCTCTGTAAAATATTTCTGCTAGAAAACAAATCCAAGAATCTCAAAATAAAAAAAAAAAAAAGGAAAAACAAAACTATATAATCCCAAACTCGTTCCAGATGAATTATCCATTAAGTGATATATACACTTGGAGCTATATCCATCGATATACATTTAGAACCTTAAAAACCCGAAAACCATTTAGCAATAAACCTTCAAAGACAGATTCTTTATGTAGTTAAAGCCACCACATTGCTCGAAAAATTCAACATCCAGATAACTAAATTCGGGAAAAAAGCTTCAAGCTTGAATGGATCATACACTTCAACAGCTGAAATAGATCCGACACATAAACCCTAGCAAAATCACGAACCTGAAAATAGCCAAATGCAGGAGGAGATCCGGAGGGAGAATCCTAACGGAAGCAGCGTTTGGATCGAGGAGAATTCGAAGGGTTCTGTTTTTCTAATTCTAATCTAGATCGAGAAAACTTTCCTATTTTTTTCCTGTTGAAACTGTTTTTTCCGTTTTCTGGAAACACAAAAACAGAAAAAACGGACTGGGTTCTTTAGAAGTAAAGCGATTGCGTTATGATTATGAAAACATTTTGAATTGACATTTGACAAACAATGCCCTATCTTTTTGGAAATTCTTGGGGTTGAGTTTGGTGATATGGAAATTTTTTTTATTTTTTCTAAATTTTTTAAAATGAAATTGCTTTTTTTTTTAAGTTTTTAATTTTTCTTTTAAGGAAGGAATCGGCAGGGTGCTTTTTTGAAATTGCAATGGTGAGTGGGGCTTCCCACTAATTTGGACTCGTGTTCCCGCCTTGTACTGTTTGTTTTCTTTTTTCGTGAAAGTGATTTTTGAGAACGCGTGGAGGATGGATGGATGGATGGCTCCGTAAACTGGCTCGTTAAGACCGCAGCAGGATACAGTTACGGTACCATTTTTATTTTATTCTAATTTAACAAAAATACTAAATTTTTAAAATATTTAAATATAAATATTTATTACTTTATTTATATTACAAATTTTAAAAATTACTTCATCCGTTCCTATTTGTCACAATTAATTACTTCACACAATTTAAGAAAAAAAAACTTAGTTAGACTCTTAAATTCATATAACTTTATTTATACATTCTAAAAATACCTTTAAATTTAATATTCTTCACAACTATTTTCTTATTTTGTTTTCCTCAACTCTCTCTCTCTAAAGTTATTATATTTTCATTTTTCAAAACTATTTAATACAAATGTATAGCAAAAAAATTAACATTAATTGCACATAAATTTTTTCAATGTCACAGATAAAAAGGGATACCAAAACATTTTAGTTGTGACAGATAAATAGGGATGGAGAAAGTAATATTTAGATATTTTATAATTTTTACTTTTTATATTTGGCAAGATTGGTCCATCTTCTCTGTTTTCAAATTATTAAGTCTCATATCTTTTTATTTCGACAAATTAAACCATTCAAATCAATTTTCAATAAGTCAGCAATCCGTCAATTAGTCAATTATAACATTGACTAAAAATAAAAGGGTAAAGTTGCTATTTTAGTATATGCTAACTTAGAAAATAGGTAAATTATTATGTTTAGTCCTAGTACTTTTTTTAGCTTAATTGGTCCCTCTTCTTTTTTTTTTTTCAACTTTGATTCTCTTTTTTTTTTCTTTTAACATATTATGTCCTTCTAACCACCTCTGACGAGTCAATTCTAAATTTGTACTATTTCTTTTTTCATAATCTAGTAAGTTTGTTAGTTATACATATTTCTTATTATACAATATAAATAGAATACAGATAAATATATTTATTTTTATTTATTAAGTATAGATTATACATTAGAATACCCTATACCTTAGGAAGATGTCGTCACCTACCGTATTTATTACTTTACTCAATCATAATATTAATTACAATTTTAAAATTTTAAATAACTTTATAATCTTTTGTTAGGATAATTTAATATTTTTTTTAAAAATATATTAGAATTTTCTTATTTATTACTTTACTCTGTCACAATATTAATTAATTTCTAAATTTGTAATAACTTTATAATTTTTTGTGAGAGTTTCAATATTTTTCTAAAAACAAATTAAAATTTTCTTAATTTATACATTATATATAATAACGGCAATTTTCTTGAATTGAAATGAATACTTTTCTTATCTTTGTAATAAGAGTTATACAAATTTGAAATTCTTAAATTATCACTATTTAATATATTCTTGTAAATCAAACTAAAATAGCAATGAAGTATTAAAAATTATATTTAAACTAATATTTATTAAGTTTAAATTAATCACACTTAGATTTAAAATAATTCATATGAAATAACATTATTAGATTAAGAATATATATGTGTGTGTGTGTAAAGGCTCAGTTGATTTACAGTTGGCTCACCGGAAGTGGTTGAAAGGATTTAATGTGCCAAAATAAAAAAAAGGGGGGGATCTAAAAAGTTAAAAAAAAAAATAAGAGGGATAAACCATGCAAAAAAAAAATAGAAACTATACATAACAATTTACTTATTTTTTAAGTTGGATGTATAGTAAAACGACAATTTACCTTTTTATATTTAGTTACGCTAGAGTTGACTAATTGGCCAATCGTTGACTTGTTGAAAATTGATCTAAAGGACTTAATTTACCAAAATAAAAAGGATAGAGGGCTTAATAATTTGAAAATAAAGAAGATTGACCAATCTTGCCAAATATAAAAGGTTCAGAGATTAAACTTAAAAATTTGTTAATATAAAATTCAATGAAAAAATTTAGGAAAAAACAATAAAAAATTTATCGCCACATTTAGGGCTGTCAATCGGGTTATGTGAGTCGAGGTTGATCCAAACTAAAAATGAGTAGCTCAGTCCTAGTTCGGCCCGCACATAACTCACATATATCAAGCCCGAACTCAACTCACATTAAATTGTGACCTTGGTATGAGTTCGGGCCATTTCTTTTTTATTTTTTTACTTAAAAAAGTTACATCATTATTTCATTACAAATCATCTAGAATAAAAAATAAATAAATATATTCTTCAATCAACCCTAACAAAATAATAAAACTATTAAAAAAGTATATAATTAACAAATAAAATTATTTTTCTATAAAGCTAACAAAATAGTGAAGCGTTTCTTACATAATGAGCAACAAAATGCACAAGTAACATAACAACAAAATTCAAAAATCATAATCTTAGATGGAGAGTGAGGGTTTGTATATTTTGAGGAAAAATTTTGGTTTATATAATATAAAATTAATATAATAAACATATTTTTATATAAAATATGAGCTAGTCGAGCTTAGGCGGGCTGCGCTCGGCCTCGAAATTAATTTGAGCTCAAAAATTAAGCCTGAACTCAACTCTACTCGAGCTCATTTAACATTCAATCCGAATAATTGCGGGTCGAATTAGCTAAGTTTGGGCTAGCCCAAGCCCATTGATAGCCCTAATCATAAAATGATTACCAATGGAGCACAAAATGCCAAACAAAAATAAGAGTTAGATAGAAAAGAGAAAGAATTGAAAGAGAGAATGGAAAAACAAGTGTCTTAGATCATCACGGATAGGAGTGAGCAAGGATAAAAGAGAGGAGGTAAAAAAAGAGTAAATTATTTTGCAAAAATGAGTGAGTCATAGAAGCTAAAAAATCAGTTATTCTTCTTCCTTTCAAAGGATCTTATGTTTCTAGTAATTTATACATCATAAAATCATCCATGTCATATAAACATGCATTTATTTTTCCCAACACCACTAGATCATCCATCATCATATCAATAAGTTATCATCCTAATAATCTTGAATTCAAAAATAAATGAGGGAGTTTAGGACAAAATCCTTGTATGATAATTGATCTAAATTGAAGATGTTGTTATAAAATTTAGATAGTGTTAGAATAAAATCTACACACTACACACTAAGAAACTCTAACTATTCTTTTGCACAATAAATTCTTCAAACTTCTCTCTTTCTTTTTTCTCACAATCACAATTCTTTCACAAAATTATAGTATATCTCAAACTTAGAGAATAACTCTATTTATAGAGCTCTTAGTTAGTGGAATACATACTTTTCCACTAATATGAATTAGTGGTGTCTCCACTAAATGATGAATATCCATAAAAATTCATAATTAGTGGAGTTTCCACTAATTCTCTAACAATTCACAATATATTCATAACACTCCCCCTTGTATGCCCATCCATTACATAAAGAATATGTCTCGTTAAAACCTTACTAGATAAAAACCCAGTGGAAAAAAAATATAGTGAAGGAAAAATAATACACTATTCGATATGTCTGTTTCTTACTCCCCTGATAAGATGATTTCTTTAAATCTTTGAACCGACGCATACCAATTTTATATCTCAACTTTTCAAATGTTGTAATTGGTAAAGTCTTCGTGAAAATATCTGCGAGGTTGTCACATGACCGAATTTGTAGCACGTCAATTTCAATTTTCTTCTGGAGTTCATGAGTAAAGAAGAATTTTGGTGAAATATGTTTTGTCCGATCTCCTTTAATATATCCTCTTTGTAATTGAGCTATACAAGCTGCATTATCTTCATAAAGAGGAGTTGGAATATCTCTGATAGATGATAATCCATAACTTTCTCAGATATAATGAATCATTCTCTACTTGCTTCATGAATGGCTATAATTTCTGCATGATTTGAAAAAGTAGCTGCTTGGAGATATCGAATGACTTGTTTAATTCCATTCCAATGTCATCGTGTTGGTGAAGAACCAAATCTTGCTAATAAATTGACAGTAAAGGCAATATCAGGTCGTATATTGTTAGTAAAATACATCAATGCACTAATTGCACTGAGATATGATACTTCAAGATTAAGGAGTTCTTCATCATCTTTTTGAGGTCGGAAAGGATCTTTATTCACATCTAATGACCGGATGATCATTGGAATACTCAATAGATGTGCTTTGTCCATGTAAAATCTTTTTAAAACTTTTGTGTATGTATTGATTGATGAATAAATATTCCACTTTCTAGATGTTCAAATTGTAAACCAAGGAAAAGTTTGGTTTTACCAAAATCCTTAATTTCGAATTCTCTTTTTAAATAATCAATTATTTCTTGGAGCTCCTCAGAAGTTCCAATAAGATTAATATCATCAGCATATATAGCTAATATCACAAATTTAGAACCAGATTTCTTAATAAAAACACATGGACATACCTGGTCATTTTTAAATTCCGCTTTCAATAAATATTCATTAAGACGATTGAGCCACAGGTGCCCAAATTGTTTCAGGCCATATAATGATTTATGCAACTTGATGGAGTAATTTTCACGAGGATAATGTTTATATGCTTCGGGCATGCGAAATCCTTTAGAGATTTTCTTGTAAACATCATTTTCTAAAGTTCCATACAAGTAAGCAGTAACAACATCTAATAGGTGCATATCTATCTTTTTATGTATTGCCAAACTAATAAGATATCGGAGTGTAATAGCATCAATAATTGGAGAATAAGTTTCATCATAATCCATACATGGTATTTGTGAAAAACCTTAAGTTACTAACTGTGCTTTATATCGTACGATTTTATTATTTTTATTGCGATTTCGCACAAATATCCATTTGTAACCAACAGGTTTTACACCTTCTGCTTTCAGACTGCAGGTCCGAAGACTTCACGTTGTGTTAGTGCATTTAACTCCGATTGAATTGCATCTTTCCATTGTAGCCACTATTTTCTATGTCGACATTCATTAACTAATATTGGTTCAGGATCATCATTATCCTGTATAACATCAAAAGATATATTATATGCAAACATATTATCAAGAATTATTTCTATCCAATTTCAACTTCTACCGGAAGTGATATAATTGCTAGAAATTTTGGTGTTATTTTCATCAATTTCTGGTTCTTTGTCATCAATTTTCTCTTAGTCTTTATCATTTTTTTTCTTCAATATGATCATTTAATCCTCTCTTCTTTCGATGATTTTTATCTTTAGAACCAAGAGATCGGCCATGCTTCTAGCATGCTTTTGGCTCAGTAGCTATAGGTATAATATTTTGTTCTGGTGGAACTTCAATTCGAATAGGAGCATTTATAGCTAGAATATGTAATTTTGTTACTCTTCTGGAGTCAACAAAAGCGTCTGACATTTGATTTGCAATGCTTTACAAATGAATTATCTTTTGAACTTCAAGTTCACACGCACTTGTACGCGGATCAAGATAATTTAATGATATTATCCAATCTAGATCTTTCTTATACTGTTTCTGTTCTCCCCATAATTTAGGGAATAATGATTTCACAAGAGAATAATGAAAATGTAAGAACATTATGAGTAATACTACATACATAACAAGTAGGAAATGTCAATAAATATATTAAAATTAAAAAAATCTCTACATTATTATTTTCTCACTCTTCCCGATACCATCTTTTCCTCTTCCTCCTTATCTTTTATTCTCCTCAGTCCCTCCACCTATCATCTACCTCTTATTCTTCCTCGTACACACACACACACACACACATGTACATACGTACACACACATGTATGTACGTACGTACGTATGTATGTATGTATATATCTCAGTCATCAATCATTAGTAAATTTCAAAAACAAAAACCACAAAGCAGATATGTGAACTCTTAATTTATTTGAGATATGGTCAAATTTTGACTTGGTTTCTAACGCAGAAGATTTTGATGTGTTTTCTTTTCCAAGCCAACCGCTTCCGCCTAATTTTAGGTCTAACGCAAAAGATTTTGATGTATTTTCTTTTCCAAACCAACCGATTCCACCTAATTTCAGATGAGATACGTGAGATACTTTTGAGGGCTTCCCTTTTTTTTAGTGTGCTTGATAATGAAATTAAACTCTCATTTGATTTATTGTGATGTAAATAAGTGGAAGTTTTGGACATGCTGCTTTGGATTTTCAATTTGATCTACCCATTTAAGAGTCTGCTTTTGATGTTGTTCCTCTGAATGAGGATATGCTTGTGCATGATCCTTTCTACTCTCTAATGAATTTTAAACAAAGCCAAAATATGGTTCAAGGTTATCATACATTCAAATATGGATTTTGAATGGTATTACCCTTACTGATATTGTTTTTCTTTTTTTAGGAGAAATAATGAGTGGTATTGGTAACGAATTTGGAGTGAGGACTCATGAAATGCATAATATCGAAGTTTAAGATATTATTTCAGACGAAATTCCTATGGAGAAGAAGAGGATTAGGATGTAGAGAGAGGAGAAGGGAAATAGCTCCAAAATACTATCAAGAGAAATCGTTTCGCAATACTTTTACCTGCCAATCAAGAGCGTGGCCAAAGAACTGAATATTGGCTTAACCTATCTCAAGAATAGATGTAGGGAGTTGGGAATTCGTCGATGGCCTCACAAAAAATTGATGAACTTGGAGACCCTAATCAAGAATGTTCATGTTCTCTCTCACATACACTTGTAATTTGTAAGTATGAAACTATGAAATATTTATAAGTAAATAATGACTGGAATGAATGTATCTTCACCGATGATATCACTTCGATTTACAAGAGATGCAAAATAAAGACGAATGAGGACATATGGTTGAGAAGAAGTTAAGAGACGCCATTGAGATACTAGAACGTGAGAAGAAGTTGGTGGAAGAAAGTCCTGATACGCGGTTGGAGGACCAAACACATAAATTGAGACAAGCATGCTTCAAGGCCAGCTATAATAAGAAACTTAAGTTTAATAAGAAATTTAAGGGGATGATAAAATCCTAAGACTCATTTCGCAGTAACCTCACGGCTAATTCTGCTGTTAGTCTAGATGCTGGCCCAAGGGAGAAGAAAGAGGAGGAGGATGTCGAAGAAGAGGATCTGAAGTCCATAATTGCTACCTGTTTGTCTTCCTCTGATGCAAACATGGAAAAAAAATAATTACAAACATTCATCCTAAATTTGTCAGTTCTATTGAAAAGAGCAACTACAAACATGCATCCTCAATTTCATGTGAACACCAATGAGATGAATGAAGGAAATACAAGTGAACACCAGACTTATGATTTTTTTATGAACCGTTAGTAGTAATGTAGTATAATGTGTTATATTGACATTCGAATGTAACATTTCAAAGATGTGATACTTATTATTAATGAAAATATCTTTTTCTCTTATTATCTTTTCTGTTCCACTTCAGGTGGCCAATATTTCTTTGTGATAAGGGAAATATCGAGTGTGTACATAACCATAACCACGGCCACTATTACAACTACGACTATAACGATGGCTTCTGCTAGAGCTAACAACATCCACTTCTGGGAGTGCTGTTGAGCCAGTTCGTCTGACTTCGTGATTTCTCAATAATAACTCATGTTAAATCTGTACACTTTGGATACCCTTTTTCTCAATATTGTTGTTGCAGGACAATATTTGAGGCATGTAAAGTGGAGAATATCTTCTCCAATAGATCTTCATCAGTAACTTTTTCTCCGCATCATTGTAATTTTATACGTTGCGGAGTTCACAATTTTAAAATCTTGCAACTTCAGGTGCAATCATTCATACCGTGCAGTTAGTAGTACAACCATCTTCAAGTGATCAAAAATTTCTTTTCAGCATTTAAATGCATTTCTATATCGAGAACCCATGACATATAATTTTTTCAGAAATATCAAGGGCTACAAATTTGAGTTTAGTAAGGTTAGCCATAGGGATCAATAAATGCGTACCTGTCTTCTGGCTTGTGTAACGGTAGAGACTCGTGCTTTAGTCTTCTGGCTTTTGTAACGACAGAGACTCGTGCTGATAACGTGTTATAAAATTTGGATAGTGTTAGAATAAAATTTACATACTACACACTAAGAAACTCTAACTATTCTTTTGCACAAGAATTTTTTCAAACTTCTCTCTTTTCTTTTTTCTCACAATTTTCTCTCACAATCACAATTCTTTCACAAAATTATGGTACATCTCAAACTTAGAGAATAACTCTATTTATAGAGTTCTTAGTTAGTGGAATACATAATTTTCCATTAATATGAATTAGTGGTATCTCCACTAAATGATGGGCATCCATAAAAATTCATAATTAGTGGAGCTTCCACTAATTAGTGGATTCTAATAATTCACAATATATTCATAACAGATGTCGTTTAGTATTTGAGTCTGTTTTATTTTTTATGATGCACAATTTCATAAAAGTATTAATAAAATTGAATATGAAAGTATAATTTATATTTTAGTTTGCAAAAGCATAAAGGAAGTTTGTTAAATTAGATATGTTATAAGCTTTGTAAATTTATAATGTGTTAAGTATATCGAGTGTCAAATTATATATAAATTTAATATTTTACCTAGTAAAACATATACACATTACCACATTAATATAGAATGTTAGGGTCCAAATTATTATAAACTTTTAAGAACTAATATAAAATTAAAAATAAGGAAAAAACAATGTTAAATACTTTTGGTTTTTTCTTAATGTACTTCAAAATTTGAACATCATATTTAGGTATCACAAGAACATAAGCGTTCTCTATTGATAAATCAATCATTTAAGTAACTTTGTCTTTAAGAGGCAAAAGTGATAGAAGGACATACTCTAGGGTCACAATGTAAAAGTAATTGTAAAAAAATAACTATTTTATTTTATTCTAAACTTGTATAATGATAAAAAGCTAAATTTAAGATTTATAATATAAAAGTTATTATCAGAAATTTACATTTTACCTTGTTCTAAGGTTCTATTCCATTTTATGCCTATTAGATTAATTATGATTAGCTTGTAACAGATAGTTTATTGATAAAAATTGGTCATTTAAATAATTTTGCCATTTAGAGGTAAAAAGTGATAGAAATTTATAATTCAAGGGCCACAATGTAAAAGTAATTCTCATAAAATTAGTATTTTATCTTCTTTTAAGCTTGTATTTCTATTTATACCAATTGGGTTAATTACGAGAAGTTTATAACGGATAATTTATTAATAAATCGATCATTTAAATAATTTTGTGTTTAGAGGCCAAAAGCATAGGGAGGGCCACAGTGCAAAAGTCAATCAACAATTTTACTATTTTACCCCCGCTCTAAGCCTGTATTTCCGATTTATCACTCTTTGTGGGGATTACCAGAAGCTGAACCTCAAAACAACTCCCGGCGATGGAGTCAGATGAAAGAGGCCGATCGGAATCGGAACCGCAAGTACCAGAATCCCGGACCAATAACGAACACACCGGTGGACAGAACTTCGACGCGGCCAAAGATGAAGAGCAAGAAGAGGAAGAGGCAACTAACAGTCATCGGAGAGGAGACCAAGAAATGGCGGCATTTGACTGCAAGGACATACTGAAAGCAATCGAAGTGGTGGAGAGAGACTCCTTGGCGATCGCTCAAAGCTACACCTCTCTGTTTGCTTCTCTCCGTTCTGCTCTCTCTCAGGTGACGCCTTTAATTCCCATTTAATTCACTGTTTTTTGAAAAAAATCAGCTCAGTATAATTCGTGCACTTGCTTCTTGAATTCGATATATCTTGCTTGAAAGAAATAAAATTTTCTGAATTTAGAATGTTTAACAAATTTCGTTTTTGTTTAATTTTCTTGTTCAGAACTGTGCTTTGGCTTACAAAATTTGTGGACATTGTTTCGAAACTAGTACTTGTCTTATATGTTTAGAACTGCAGAATTATTGCTTGAATGTGTAAGGAGGAATAACGGACGGTAATGTGTTGCTTCTTTTATGGTAATTCGAGAGGGAATGATTGTTCTTTGAGTCAGAATTTTGGCGGATGAGAGAATTTTCGCCCCTTTATCATTTTGTTTTTTCATATGACTCTATGGGGATGTGATAGTCAAGGAGATACAAAGGTGGATGCTAGATATTGCTAAATTTGCTAAAGTGTTCCATAATTGGTCTGGTTGGATTGAAATTAAAATATCAGCTGATCTGAACTGATTAGTTCTTTGGCATACATATGTTTTCCAGGTGACAAGCACTTCAATTGATCACATGAGTTGCTTCAGCGATGCAGCTGGTCGCCTTCAAGAATGCGGTAATTCATCAGACTAATTTGTTGAAGCTCTTGTGAATGTCTATTATTCAATAAGGGCTCAGTGGCTTGTCAGCTTTTTATAGCTTTGTTTCTCCTTAGAATTCTTTGCCTGTTTGCTATTGAATAGACATAAATGTTGCTTTATACTTGTGAAATGACAGAAAACTTGTATCTTGAAGTTATGAATCTACCTGGGGGGATGACAGGAGGCATAATTTTGTACTGGGACCAAAAAAGGACAAAATAAAAAAAAAAGATGAGTAACAGTGGGTGGAGGAGAAGGATAGTTTCCATAACTGACTTCATTAAAGAATGACGACTCTACACGTCTTCAAACCTAAAGCCTTGCTTGGTTAGACCCCAAAAGAACAGGGAAACGATAAAAAAAATTGGCTATTAAAAACTAATTGTACTAATTAGGATAATTATTTGATTTTTTCTGTAAATAAGATCAATTCATGTTACCTAGTCCAGTTGGGCCTGAAGCATGCTTTGGAATCTCTAGGCCCTGTTTGATAAAAGGCAAATTTTATTTATGCCACACTCTCTACACTAAAATAACATCAGAATATGAAACTTTTTTATTCTCTTGGACCAATTCCAAAATTCCCTACTGATTTTCGACAGGATTCATTTCCTTTGGTGCTTCAGGGCCTCGGTAGGCCTGGACATTGTGGTAAAACCAGGATCATACTCCAAGTTAGTCACACGTTGCAGAACTTTATTCAGTTCGTGCACAATATGAGAGAAGTAGCAAACTCTTTCACTGGCTTAGTGCTGAATTTCTAATCATGGAGTTCGGCAGCTGCAAAATAATTGGAATTAACTAGATCAAAGATTCAGATGATAAAATATGCTTTGTGGCTATTGAATATCCTTGTAGCTTTCCTTTCTGAGTATTACCTAAGATTGTTCTTTGCCTTATTGATAATACTTGAATTAATGGATTATGGTGTATGTTTATATGCAATTGTTGTTGTATAACCAAACAATGTTGTGTCCCAGCTCTTGATACAACAGCAAAAGGAAATCGGTACATAAACTCCTGTCTCAGGTATAATGCCAGATTCTTGACTGTGCAATATGGACATTCTCTTTTTTTTTTTTTTTGTACAACTGTTGACTACAAAATCTTCTCATTGCTAGACAGTGGTGATGTGATTTCGAAGTGTGTATTTAAAAAAAAAAAAGATTTATTTTACATGTTATTGATCTTGCACTCTTTTATGATTCTTTTCCCATTTTTCCCCCTTTTTCCCTTCCTTGGTTAGGCATTGAGTCTTAGTGCAAAAGAAGGGAGCATTTTGTTCCACTTAACTCAGGGTTTGCAAGTTCTTCAGTCAAGCATAGAATGATTAATTAAATAGAAACAAGTAGCACCCCCCCCCCCCCCTCTCTCTCTCTCTTTTCCTTCTCAATTTCCTTTCCTCTCTAGTCTTTTGGTGGGTGGTGGAGGTGGCAGGTATTTCCACCTTTTTAATTTTCTTCCATATCATCCTATAATTTGGCATCACACACACCTTTGCAATCATTAATCCGTTGCAGATTAAATGAAGAAATAAAGCGAATACTGGATCTTGCTGTCAAGCTGTATCCTTTACTATTCAGCCCTTCCTTCAAGGGGTTTCTTATTTTGTGGTACCACAAGGTCTTGTTCTTTTACTCATTCATGCATTTGCTTATGATGTTTTGCCTCCTGTAAGAGTTTCTGTTCTCTGCTTGAAGGAGGCTATTTCATATTCAGCTGCTTGGTTCACTTTCACCCATATTCTCAGAGATAAAGCTGCAAAGGATGTGCTAAGCTGTAACGTGCATTGATGTAGTCATTTCAAGAAGTTGCATTGCAATTCATCTTTTCTTGCCAGAGAATGTTGCATGCAATATAGAAATGTCCAGTTCATTTCCTTGATGCTTTATAGAAAAGAACTCAGGAGGGCTGTGGATGCACTGGATTCAGCTGTAAATAGCCTCCCGTGATGTAACCAACTAAATGTTTTGACAAATGCCCGTGCTAAGCTGACAAACTAGTGCTAGTTTGTTGGATGGAGGGAGGAAAAACAACATACAATTTTCCTTTCTTGTTCATTAAGTAGCATGCCCTTTAGTTAAGTCTTGCATTTACTCTTTGTAACGGCTTCACACCCATAAAAATGCCTTTTTACTCCAGATATACCTTGCTTGTTATCCTTTGTTCCAACTATATTGTTCCTATGGTTTTTTTTTTTTTTTATTTACATGGGTGTCCAGACCTTCGGTCTAACTATTCTTCATGGGCTGGAGGGCCATCATGTAAATCCCCTAGTATGTCCACGGCGGGAATCGAACCAGTGACCTGGGAGAAGTCAGGGGTTTAAATCAGGTTGAAGTCCTAGTAAGCCCGCGGACCATATGGTTATTTTTGGGCATTATGTATGACTGTAGGATGAGGGAAGCTGATGCAGTATCCAGCCCTGCACTTCTCCAAAACTTTTGTTTGAGGTCCACGTGTGAGAAATTTGCCGGCCCAAATGTAGAAGTGGACTCGGGCCATCTTATGGCAAGGAGCAAACCAGACATCTGATGTGACCGTAATAAGAAAATACAAGTTATTCGGATTTAGTTTCTTCCTTTTTTCAGAATAAATTTTTTCTTCACTTTTTTTATCTTTGAAATCCAATAATGATATTCAACTTTTTGATACTCCTATGATTTTCTGCAAATGATTGATTAAGGTGTATTTGGGCAGTCATTTATTTGGAAAAAAAAATTAGTATGAGTTGAGAAAAATTTTGAAAAAAAAAAAATGATGTCATGTAGAATTTGAGAATATAATATTTTATAAGTAAATGGTAGTTCTTAAAAATTAAAAATAGCTTTTCAGAATTAAAAAAATAATTGAATTGAATTTTTTTTCCAATAAATTGGGAATATTTTTCATTTGGATTACTGCCCAAACACGCACTAATAATTGAGCATCTGATCTGAAAAAGAAAAATGTTTCTGGTACTTTTGAGGCTTCCAACACCGTACGACGTTTTTTTTTTTGTTATGTGATTCTTGGATTCTCCGACAGTTCGATCCCACTTTTTTTTTTTTTTTTAAGTGATGCTACAAGATAGCTGCCATTGGACATATGCTATCAGTAAACATTGGATTCAAATTTTTTATTTGGGCTTGAGAACTTTTTGGAGTTGAATTTATTTTATTGGCATTTCTAAATTTTATCTTTCAAAAAGTTGGGATTTTTTTTTGTAATTGTACCTCTGTTTTAGAAAATTTTTTATTTTACTCTTCAAAGGTTAATTTTTATGCACCTTTATTATTTTTCTAAGGTTGACAATAATGTAGAGATAGGTTAAAAATATAAGAGTCTACACGGAAAATTAAAATGTTTCGTTACTCAAAAAAATAAAATTACATAAATTACAAGCAATGAAAACAAAAAAGACGAAAATTAGCCACCCATATTTTTTATATTTGTATGTTTCAAGCGACAAAATATTTGAATTTATCATCAAGACTTTCTTACTGTTAGATATTTTTAATCACGCTTTACTTGACAACCATACAAAAAAACTAACAAAATGATAATGATCGAAATTGAAATAAAATTTTAGAGAATAAAATTAAAAATTTTCAAAAACCAAAAAAGAGGTATGATTGCAAAAATCTCAACTTTTGAACACTTCTTTTTGTTAAGACCTTGTAAGATTTGCCAAGAAAACAAGGGATTTTTTTCCTTAAACATGATATGACCATTTCGAGTGCATAGACCACCCATATTGAACTTGAGATATAGCAAGTTGTGGCCATTGGCATTGAATTACACCATGACAAAAACTGCTAGCTAGCCATGTTTGTGTGTGTTAAATTTATTGAAATCAAGCCTTTTATTTTGCCCATTGGTATTAAAGAAAAGACCTCGAGTAGTGAACTAAAGAAACTGAAGAAGCCAGGTGACAGTCCTATCCTATCCTATCATGGAGGCTAGAATCAGTCACCAGTGGCGAAGGGATCTAGGGCAAGGACCATTTTATATGAACCACATGGTTGCCATGATTGCAAATTTATTGAAATCAAGCCTTTTATTTTGCCCATTTGCAAGATTTGCTACCTGCAAAATTAATCACTTTTTGCCTAATTCTATGGTGGCATTGTAAGTTAGTTTTGTTTGCAACTAAACTAGGTGGAATCAAGCAAGACTTAACCAAATGGAGAAGGAATAAACTAGCACTTCTTTATGTATTATTACTATGAAGGGTAAAGAATTTTAGTGGTAAAAAGAATAGTAACAATTTTCAGTTGCTTGTATTTGACCCTTTCTTTTCTTTTCTTGGTTTTTGAAGGGTTGGCGATAGTGACATTGAGGGTTTTTAATAGATTATCGTTATTATTGCTAACATTCATATAGTAAGTGAACTGATCACCAATTTGACAATGATTTTTATACAATAGAAAAACTGAAAAAGATAGATATAATTAATTAAACTATCACTACTTTGTTTGTTACTGCAAAACTTGATCTCATTCTACATATAGATGTTTTACTTAATGGAATAATCCCATCTTTTAACATACTATAAGGAGTATTTTGGATGTTCATAGGGGTAAGAATTTCAATACTATATATACTACTTATAACATAGCATTTGAAGAAAATCCCAATCTTATTGGATCAATCATGGTACTTATGTATAGTATTTTTGGTAGGAAGCAAATGAAAATGGCAAAGACGAATATTGGTTAATGAACCAATTATATCAAAGAATACAATAACTTACATAGGATACTTCCAATGATTAATCCATAAATGATAAAATATTAGCAATGAATACAAAATCAATTAAGGAGTTTTCAATTGAGGTTAACTTGTACTCAATCAATGAAGCCAAAATTGCATTATCACCTACTACTTGTTAGGTTTATGGAATGCCTTTTTCTAGGAATGCCACCTAAACTTTAGCAAAAAGAAATCAATTTAAAACTGTGTCTTTTATTTTATCCTCTTTTTTCTTTCTTTCAAAATCTCGTGCATCCTATTGCACTGTAAATAGCAAAAACATGTCCTAATCAATTTAGTAAGAATGAGTTGATAGAATGGCCTTTGTACCAATAGATGTGATATGCAGTTCATTAATTATACATTTCTTTTTATCGAATTTACTATAGAAGCAGGAAAGAACAAATGTCCCTTTCTTCAAAATTAGTCCATTTTGCTTGCTTGCTTTCTTTTACCTTATTTTGCTCGGTGGAGCTTTAGGAATATGTCCGTTTCTCTATTAATAATTGTGGCTCATATTAGATATTTCACAATAAAAGAAACAAAATTAATATATTTCATAATTAGTGTTTATAAATGATATGAAAAAAATAACAAATATAATTATATTTTATTATTGCGTTGAGATAATGATAAATCTGAGTAGAATAGACTATATAAAGATCTATCTTTTTTTATTGGTCAAGGAATAAAAGATATTTGCTTTGTTAAGTTATTCTTTTTTTATGAGAAAAATATTTAGACAATAATATATGAAAATTTATAATACCTTAGTTATGCTTCATATAAAAGTAAATTAAATATACTTACAACACGTAAAGTTTTAGAATATGATTACTCTTTAATAAAAAGAGAGATTTTTTAAGGTAAAATAAAAAATATTAATTAATTAATCAAAAAACTTTATTTTTTTAAATTTATGAATTGGTTAAAATTGATAGATAAAATTGAACGGAGAGAATATAACCGAGCAGGTGGATTACCTATTCTTTTAATAAAAGAAAAGGTAATAGAGGCAAATGAAGTCTCTAACCAAATTGGCTACAAGGGAGAGGTCATCTTCATCACCTTGAAGGCATTGAATTGCTGCCGAACAATCTCCTTCAGGCTTCAACCATAAATGGTACTTTTGGTGCATTGCTGGCAAACCTTATCCCATACCGAGTCGGGAAACAGGAAGTAGACACAAAGGAGCATAGGCAAATAGGGAATCAATGCAGTAGCTTTCCCTGTTCCCCTTCATTTTTTTTTTTTTTTTTAATTTTATAGAATTGCATGAGAAGCCAAGAAAGCTTCACGGACGCCTCAATCATTTTGATATATGCACAACAAGTACATATATCGCATTCGGCACAAGTGTACACGAATTGAATTAAGTCAACGTTTAGATAGAATTTTTTTTAATTTAAAATAATATTCTTTCAAAATCTTTTCATCTATCCATTTTAATCGATTTACAAATTTTAATATTTTTTAATTAATTAATCAATATTTCTTATTTTACCTTTAAATAATTTCTCTTTTTATTAAGGAGTAATTAAAATTCAAAATGTTATGTGTTCTATTTCTCACTACTAGTGCCAAAGTATTCACTGTACTAAAGAAGGGTATTTGTGAAAAAATAATAATTAGTACAATCTTGATTTGCGAATAAGACAGATAAATTGGAATGAAAATTTTAATTTTAATGGACAGATAAAAGAAAAAAGAGAAAATATTAATTTAAATTTGATTTTATTACATTCAAATAAACTAATCTCAAACAAATTTTTATCCACTTACTTACATCGTTAAAGTATTTTGTATATTTTTGGATAAGTTAAAAATAAAACTCTAAATTTGACTTAAATATCAATCTTGAAATAGAGTCTAGTTAGACATAAAAACTATGAAACTCGAGCATGTTTCATAATTGAATAAGTGCATCAAGTTCCCAAACTCGAACTTGAATTTTCAAAATAATTTTAAATATATAAAAATAAAATATAATTGCAAATTTTTGAATTGAATATTTATCATTGGAATTTGACTTGGTCAAAAAATTAAAGCCTAAAATTGGCACTTAAACTCGAATTCAACCATACTATTTTTTTTTTTTTTTAACTCTAGATAAACTCTTTTCATATTTCAAATAATTTAATAAAGGCTCCATTCGTGTGCAACTCTAGTTTTATCCATATTCCATTGAGCTGGAAAAAGAGAGGAAACAATTGGTTCTCCAATATCTTATCTTGATTCTACAAACCATAAGGAACAATTTGTCAATAGCCCCACCAAAGAAGAGGTCATAAAGAGCTAGAGTACAATTTTGATCACTCAAGTAATTAAAAAAAAAAGGAAGTTGCATGTGAAAGGGAAACACCTTTGTGTGCTTGCAAATAACACACACATTTCTAAGAGTTGACTATGATAGGAGCAATAATTTTTTAGAATTAGAATATTATTTATATATATATATAATATTATTTGTGTGAAAATTTATAATTTTACAATAAAAAATAATTATAGACTTGTATTTTTTTATAAATGTTACAGATATACAAGAAGCTTCATTCTTCACTGCTATATAAAATGGAATGTAACTTCATATATAGCAAATGAGATCATTAACACTTTTTAAATATACTTTCTTTAAAAGGAAAGGAAAATTTTTAATATATTATATATTATAAAATAATTAATATATTTTTTATATATTATCGTAATATATCTAAATTTGACGTAAAGTATTTCGAAACTCACATGTTTCTTATCTTTATTATATTATATTATAATTTTTATTTTTAAATATAATTTTATATCAAGTTAATTAGTATTCCTTCCGTCTTCTTTTATCTGTCTATTTTAACCGATTCACAAATTTTAAGAAAAATAAAGTTTTTTTATTAATTAATTAACATTTTTTATTTTATTCTCAACAAATCTATCTCTTTATTAAGAAATAATCAAATTTCAAAGTTTTATGTGTTGTAAATATATTTAATTTACTTCTATTTTTCACTACAAGTGCATAATACTCATTGTATTAAAGAGAAATATTTGTGAAAAAATAACAATTAATATAGTCTTAATTTGTTTATAGGATAGATAAATTAGGACAAAAATCTTACTCTATCCGTTTACAAATAACTGGTATAGTTTTCTTTTTTATTTATCTAAAAATAACTGTTCACTTTCTAAATGTAGGTTGTATTTAATTATTTTTTTCAATTTTACCCTGAGAATAATTTTTTATCAATTAATTAATATTACAATTATCCATACTAAAGTTATTTTAACCAATAATGAAATCACTTTATCTTATAAAAATAGTCAAAAATATAATTTAATGAGGTGATATGAGTGAAAAGAAGATTCTAAAATAAAGAGTAGAAAGAAAGAAACAAAGAATATAGGTGAAAAGAGAGAGACATATGTAATTATTAGAGTGATGTAATTAAATGAGTATTGAGATTCAAATTAATAAGGTGAGAAAGATAATAAAAATACTCTAAATGGTATAATGGATATTTTAATTATTTATACTATAAAATTTTATAATTTTTTATAATTAAATTAATTATTTATGGATAAAAAAAGTAATTAAAATGAATAGATAAAAGATGATACAGTATGAATTTAGTTAGGAGGAAACACAAATTTGTGTGCTGATGTGATACTTTCTAGAAGTGAAGAAAGCTGCAGCCTCTTTTCATTGCCCATCCTATACACATTACACAAACTAATTAATAGTTTCCACATTTATTGACAGAAAAACAGAAGAGATTCTCAGCTTCCCTTTTACAGCTTTATTCACACGTGAGATATACAGCCGTATATAGGAGACTATAACGTTGAATTACTTTACTTAGAAAGCCTATCTTATACCCAACCGATACGTAAACACTAGTCAAACTATACGTTTTCAAATCGACAGTTGAAAAGATCTAATTTTGATACTCCATCCGTTTCATAATATAAGTCGTTTAACTTAATTTCACATTTATTAAGATTCTTAAAAATAAGATGATTTTATATTTTTTCTTCTTAAAACATTCATATTTAAATGTCTTGAAAATAAGAGGAGAGAAGAGGGAGAAAGAGAGAGAAAAAAAGAAAAAGAATAATAAATAAGGACAAAAATGTAAAAGTAATTTCAAAATCTCCTTTAAAAGTCCCCAACGACTTATAATTTAGGATAGCAAAAGTAATTTCAAACTACTTATATTATGGGACGGAGAGAGTATAAAAATAAAAACAATATAAAAGCAGTAATAAATTAGTATTGTTATTTTCCTTTCATAAAAAAATATATATTTTATTAGAGTGAATTTCCACCCTTGATGTGGTCCTATGTAACGAGGAACAAAACCAAGTATTTGTATTTGTAGAGACAAATATAAAAAAGATAAAAAATAATGTTATAAATTTATACATTGTTTGAGAAATGATTATAACAACAAAGAGAAATGTTTTTAAAGTTGAAAGCAAGACTCATGCTTGTATAGGTAAAAATTTTAATATAAATTCGGTCTACATAAATTATATGTATTGAAAAATTATATTTTATATAATAAAAATTATACGATATAATTTTTTAATATATATAATCTATAAATTTATGATTCATATAAAAATTTTCTCACCTGATAAAGGAAGATAATTCATTACTAAAGTTATAAACGAACATAACGTTCACGAATAAAAAGTCGTTCAAACTCGTTCGTGTTCAAATAAGGTTCGTTCGTTTAATAAACGTTTCGAACTCGAGTTTGAATAATAAATGAACGAGTTCGAATATGTTTACGAACATATTATATATTTTCTAAAATTAATTATATTGTATTAATTAATTTTGTTTATATTTTATAATATTGAGATTTATTCTTAATAAATCTTATATTATAATTATAATACTAATATCAATTATATTATTAATTATTATAATATTTAATTATTTTAATTTATAATTTGAATTATTATTTTTATAAATTTTAAAATAAAAATATAAAATAAACAAATTCGAACAATTCGAACTCGAATATTAATTGAATTTTTTGAATTCGAACTTAAACGAACTCGAATATTATTAAATAATAATCGAACGAACTCAAATACAAATTCAAATTCAAAGAATAAACGAACATATTTAAATAATATTCGATTATATTCAAATTTAAATTTAAAAATATAATATTCGATTAGTTTGTTTTCGAATATAACTTTATTCATTACGAGTCATATTGAGAGTTTGAATGCTGTTTCAAATGTTGTAGACCAGGATTTCTACTTTCTAAAAATAGTTGGACATGACTCGTTTCACATGGAGTAAAACAAATTGCTTTTTCGGGTGCCATGTGGCAATAAATATGAAACATGTGAGATTTGGCCCATAAGGATATTTTTAGAATTTCAAACAAAATCATGTGCAACAAAAAGTTAAAGATATATTTATATGCCAAAAATTTGGTGGCTAGATTGCGTACGACTTGCGTTATTGACCACCATCAAAATTGTGTATATAATTATAATTTAATCTTGCTTGTCATAAAACTAACACCGAGGGGCATTGGAATTCATAGCATTGAAGACAGAGAGGAAGCATTGTTGACTAAGAGGAGAGAGAGAGGAAACGTTGTTGACTAAGAGGAGAGAGAGAGGAACTGAGGAAGACAGGAAGCAAAGTTACAACTTAGAACTCTTGTAAGTTTAAAAAGAATTAATAGGTAAAAATTCAATATTGACGTACTACTATTATATATATATATATATATATCAAAATAAGTAAGATAAAGTTAAAGCGCGTTTTAAAATCATATAAAACGTTTAACGTAAATATTACTTTATTCGTCTCACTAAAATTGACCTACTTACTATTTTAGACTATCCTACTAAATTTGATACTTTTCTTAAAAAGAAAGTTTTTATTATACAATTTATTATAAAATAATCAATATACCTCATATATATTATATTTATATTTTTAGATTTGACATAAAGTATTATGTGACCCACATTTTTTTATTTTTATTATATTATATTATTATTATATTCTAATTTTTACTTTTGCATAAAATATAGTGCCAAGTCAACAATGGTTCAATTTTAGTGAGACAGATGGAGTATATGTAGTAGTACTAGTAATAAAAGGAAAATAATATTATTTTTATTTTACAATATAAATTACTTTTTCCGTCTATATTTATTTGTTACAATTAATTATTTTACACAATTTAAAAAAAATTAGTTAGTATTTTAAATTCATATAATTTTATTTATGCATTTCAAAAATATTTTTGAATTTAATGTTCTCTATAACTATTTTCCTGCTTTATTTACTCAACTCTCTCTCTAAAGTTATTACACTTTAATTTTTCAAAGCCATTTAATACAAGAGTATAATAGTAAAATTAACATTAATGACACTTAAATTTTTTCAATGTGATAGATAATTAATGGTTCATAAATTTTAAATAATTTTAAAATTAAACTTAAAAAAATATCTCTAATTAAGTCTCTATCTACTTTAATAATTGGGAGAGGGTTATGTCATAATTAATAGAAAGAGAGAAATTATAAAGAGAGATAAAATTAGAAAAAAGTAATAAAATTTTATAAAACGATTTATATTATAAAAAAAATTTAAATCTAAAACGATTTATATTGTGAAATAGAAGTAGTAATATGTATTCATGCTATCAAAATTTTTCATTTTTTTTAAAAATTATATTTAAATTCAAAGGAGTGTTTAATTATTTGGATTGGGGCATCTTGAGACTTTGGGACAATAATTCCACAGACGTTGATAGCAACTCCTCATTACGAAGTCCAAAGCAGCACTGCAACAAGTTTAACTCTTTTGCTCTTTGGCTTTTCATTGACACAATTTTCTTTGTTCTTTTTTATAGAGGTGTCTATCACGTGCATACGGTGAGATTTTATATTTTCAACCTTATTCTATGTACCCACACTGTGCTGCATTTGTGTCTTTTCCCTCGTTTTTTAGTTGATAATTTAGTGGTGGGGTAGCTATCTTGAACTCTAAATTAATGCCAGCTTTTTTTTTAAATATATATATTTAAATCAGTGCTGGATTTAGCCCTGCTCCCTCAAAAAATTCGACTTTGTTTTAAAAAAAATTATAATTTTTTGAACAAGTAATTCTGTCTCTAATTTAAAAACACTTAATTTTTATAAAACTTGCACATTAGGATCCTGTTTGGTTCAAGAGCTTTGATGAGGAAAAGAAAAAGTACTTCTCTAAGTATGAAAATTGCTTGGCATTAACTTATATTTGTCATGGTTATATATATAATCCTTCTTATATTATTATGTGTACCTTCAAAATGATATTGTTTTATTAAATATTTAAAAAATATGCGTCATTTATTTTGAATAATTTGATATTTTTTATATTTTATTAAAATTGAAAGTAATTGATTTAATAAGAGATTTTATGTAAAAGTAAAAATTAGAATATAATAATATAATATAATATAATAACCAAACAATGCATGGATTTTGGGTTTCCTTTTCTTTTACTACATTTTCCTACTCTCTTGAACCAATCAAGACCCGCAATTTGTACTATTTACATTATAAGTTATACCTTTTATTAAAGCATATTTTTTTATTATAATATTTAATTGCCTAATTTTGCCTATTAATTTTCATTTCATCCTCAACTATAATTGACAACAAAATTTGTTAAAAAAAAATGTATAAAATCTTAATTCGTATCAAGTGAGGGAAAAAAAAAAGGAAAAAAGGAAGATGGTCAAGTGATTAACCAATAGAGACAAGCTTCTTTTGTCTTCCCCTAAATTCATATCAAATGCAATCTCTTTCAATAAGTAAAATATTTTTTAATGGACCACTGTGACGTCAGAATTTGAAAGGGTTTGATTTCACGTGTGAATACAGTACGACTTCTTGTCTCGCTTCACGTTTTCAGCTTTCAACGCTCGGGCCCTTGCGCTTTCAATTTTATCCATCCTTACCGTATTTGGCAACTACCAACACATTTGGGTCCGGAGAGATAATGAGATAGTGAAGGTTATTATATTATGAATTTCAAATAGGAAATATCTTACTTTTAGCCAGTGAATAATCTACTCACTTCATAATATGAGCGTATTTTGAATACGTAGAACATGACTATGTAATAGTAGTTTCTAAAAGTATTATTTAGAATAAATACAGACTATTACTATTACAGCGTGGACTAATACTCTACCGCTTGAATATGAGTTGATAGTCTAACGAAGCTGTAAGCATGTGCTTTGATATATTGTAGTTAAGATTTTTTCGTATAACTTGCGCTATATCGCCCTTTGTGACTACTCAAATGATCTAAATATCTAGGCCCTTAGGGAATATGACTTGGATATTTGCTTTAGAGTAACTTTCTTAAAAAGTGAAAACATTTCAGGAGTCGTAGATCATTGGACTAGAGGTCTAAGGATGATAGATGTCTTTTAGAGAGGTATTAGTACACTCACCCCCTCTAAATGTACGGCGATACGTAAATGAGTACTTTAGTCATTATACCTGTAGGTCAAAAATTTTGCTAACGTAGCATTGTTCTTGGATTAATATTTCCTTATGGTGATATTAAAAAATATTTAAAATATAAAATACATATATTTATATAATATAAGTATTTTGATCATTTTAGTAGCCAATGCGATGTGTCTTTTGGTCCTTGGAATAGAAGTAGGACAGATTTGGGTTAAGGAATTGGTTTTGATAATTATGAGTTTTATTTTATTTTATTTAAGTAGTCTAATTTATTATTAGATTAGAATAAAATAAAAGACCCAAGAGAGAGTATATATTTTATCTATTTTAATTGGTTAATTAATTATTCAGGGTTTAAGGCCCAGATTGAATAATTAAAAAATTAACTTAGATATAAATTAGATAAAATACTTGATATTTTATATTGTTCTATTTAGACTTGTTAATTATTTATTGAGCTATTTTATGAAGTCCGAAAAATAAATAATTGAGACTTATTATTTATGGGTGTTCAAACCCATGAGTAAATAATTTTATCTGACCTAATAAATGAGACCAAGGGTAAAATAAAATTAAAAAAAAACATTACGGGGCGTGAGAGGATAACAAAAAGGAGATGCTTTTTGTTTCATTCTCTTGGTCTCTCTCTGGGATTGAATGACAAAGAACCAAGACCATTTTTCTTGTATCTGATCAAAGCTTTCACTGGCTAAAGGAAAAGTGAAAGGGCCATATTCCGAAACTCAAAAGTTTCGCGTGAATGAGACGAAACCGGCATTTACAAGACGTGATTTAGAACCAAGCATACCAGAAATAACCAGTAGCATTGTAGAATCATTAGAACAAGTTTTTCAAAGTCTAAACAATTCAAAGGTATAATGTTGTTGCTTCCGCTGCTGCGTGTTACATGCTTCTGTGATTCATTTGTGTCATATTAATCTTCAAGTGGTATTAAAGCCATGGTTTGGCAAATATAAGAAGTATGTTAGGCTTAACTAAAATAAGAAAACATTTATTTTGAATATTTTCTGTAAACCTTCACTGTTTATGGTATAGGATAGATAACTCTGTAAGTCTCACAATTGAGACATAGACTTCTGTAATTTACTATTTTTTTAAATGAAACGTGTAAGTCCACTGTTTTTAAGGATGTAGGTGTTTGTTAAGTGCTTTTATATGTTTTCTGGATGAAAGAACCAGAAGAAGAAATGCAAAAACATAGAAGAAAATCGTAGAAAGAAAAACGGAGAAGATGACACTGTAACAGCAGAGTCGAGCCGCTTGCTATGAGATGAACCAAGCGGGTCGCAACTTGGAATTTTTGACACTGTAACAAACCAAAATCTTTGGGAATTTTTTACAAAGAAAAATATTTTTTAAAATCAAATAGTTAATTTTAATTCGAACAAAAATTAATTCTTGGTTATTTTCTCAAAAGATTTTATCCTTGACATAGAAAATGTTTTGGATTTAGATATTTTTGTAAATTAAAATAGAAAACCATTTTGATTGAATTTTAACAAGAAAAATTATTTTTGTCAAATTAAACTTGAGATCAAAATTTCTCAAAAATTTTATTGAAAAATTTTAAAATTATTAAGTTTATTAATTTAAATAAAATTAATCCATGAAAATTTTCTCAAATGGTATAAACCTTGACATAAAATTTTTCATGGGTTTAGATATTTTATTTTTGAGTTAAAAGAAAACTTAATTGAACTTTTCAAATGATATTTTCCAAGAAAATCTTTATTTTAAAATATTAAGTGGGAGAGGGGTTCCAACGGCCCCACGGCTTCGATTACGATCCTCATTAAAGATCGTGGATCCCCTCGCGTCACCCTGGGAGTGAACCCATATAGGATGGAGATACTATAAGGATTTAGAACTAATGGATGGATGTAATTAATAACCCGGAACACATGTTATGATCGGTCAACTCTCGTTGGAGGTTATAATGCAAAGAATGTCCATAAGAAATAAGAAGAAACGGTCATCCCGCGATGGAGTTATCTTCTAGATCATTACTTAGAAGGAAAATTAATTTGTGGCGGTTAATACAATTAACTTAGAAAACTGTTAATCTTCCTAAAAAGTTATGTTAGTTTTTCTAAGAGTCAAATTAATCATATTAAAGATAATAGTGATAGATTTATCTATTATCGGATTTAATATGAGGATAAAGTTACAAATTATTTTGTTTTTCACAAATTGAGTTTTCTTTTATTTTCAATTTTTCAAAAATGGTTGGTGGAGGTTCTTTTAGTCCTTTGGTCGTTATTCTCCGTGAGAATAAGCTAACGGGTCCAAATTATATGGATTGAAAAATGAACTTGACACATAATATTCACTGCTGAGAAGTATAAGTATGTCCTCTACGACACCTGCCCTGTTATCGGGGAGGATTCCACCACTGAAGAGCGAGAGGCTGAGAAAACATGGAAGATGGCCTACAAGATGACTTGTTACTACATGTTGGCTTACATGTCTAATGTGCTCCAGTCTAAACATGAGCATATGACCATTACGTACGACATTAGTCAATCATTAGTCACGATATTCGCAGATAAGAGCCGGCTTGCAAGGTATGAGGCTCTTAGGATGATCATCAACACTACGATAGCTGAGGTGAGTATCAGTCAGAGAACATATGCTCAAGATGATTGCTGCTTTCGAGGAAGTAGAAGTCTTAGGTGTTATTATTGACCTCGAGAGCCAAGTAGACATGGTTCTCGAATCTCTTCCGAGCTCTTTTACTCAATTCAAGTTAAATTTTAACATGAACAAGTTAAACATAAGTTTAACCGAGTTAATGAAAGAGTTTCGGGTGGCAAATAAGGTTATGAAGCCACAATCCAAGGCTATAATTGCTAGGACTTCTTCTTCCAGAATTGGGCTCAAATCCAAAAAGTTTAAGAAGAAGAAGGGAAACGTATTGGCCCAACCCAAGAACCAGCCCAACAAGCCCAAGAGCAAGTGCTTCAAGTGCGGGCATAAGGGATACTGAAAAAAGGAGTATCCAAAGTTTCAAGCTAAGAAAAATCCTATAGGTATTGTTCTCTATTTAGAGTTAATTTCAATGGTTAGATCAACTTTCACTTGGATTGTTGATTTTGGAGCCACTGATCATATCTATAACTTCTTACAGGGGTTTAGGAAGATAAAAATACTTTAAAAGGATGAGCATGGACTATGAGTAAGAAATGGAGTACAAGTATGGGCCCTTGCAGTGAGAGAGATGGATCTTATTTTTTATTGTAATATAGTAGTTATTTTGAAGGATATTTTATATATACCCGATTTTAGACAGAATTTGATTTCAATTGCAAAGCTAATAAATCATGGATATTCTGTTTCTTTCCATTATGGTATTACTATCAATAGAAATGGAGAAGTTTTATGTACATGGTACGTGTATGGAAACTTATTCTTTTTAAATCCTACAAACAATCAAATAAATAATGTTCAATCTGAACCTTTAAGTAAGAAGAGAAAGATGAATGTTAATGACTCATATCTTTGACATCTAATGTTGAGTCATATTAACTCAACCAAAATTCAGAGATTAATCCATGATGGGCCATTGGGCTCATTAAGATTGAAAAGTTAGCCTCAATGTGAATCCTGTCTTATGGAAAAAATGACCAAAAGGTCGTTCGTCTAAAAGGCTGACAGAGCCAAGGAGATATTGAGCCTTATTCATATTGATGTGTGTGGTCCTTTGTCTACACAAGTTAGAGGGAAGTTTGAATACTTCATTATTTTCACGAATGATTGTACAAGGTTTGGTTATGTCTACCTGATGAGGTGCAAGTGTGACTCTTTTGACAAGTTCAAAAAGTTTATGGTTAAAGTGGAGCGTCGGACAGGTAAATTGATCAAAATTTTATGATCGAATCGTAGTGGGGAGTACCTCTTCGGTGAGTTTAATGATTACATGGTACATCAATGGATAGTATCCCAACTATTTGCGCTGGGTACACCCCAACAGAATGGAGTAGTTGAAAAAAGGAATAGGACATTTATGGAAATGATCCGAAACATGATGTCTCATTCTACTCTTCCGGTCTCTTTTTGGGGATATGCCTTAGAAACAGCGGCATACATTCTGAACTTGGTGCCTTCCAAGTCAATACCTAGGATACCCTATGAGATGTGGATGTAAGCCAACTTTAAATAATCTCAGGATATGGGGCTATCCAACTTATGTATTGATAAATGGAGATAAGCTATAACTAAGATCAGAATTATGTTACTTTGTTGGGTATCCAAAAGGGACAAGAGGAGGTTACTTTTATCATCATAAGGAGCAGAATGTACTGGTAAATATTAATACTAGATACTTAGAGGATGATCAAAATACTTCCACTAAAGGTTCAATAAGGTTAGAACTCAAGGATAAATTATCTTCGAAATCAATTTCTTCAGACTCGATTATGAAATAAGAAAAGGCACAGCCTCAAGGACCTGCACAGATAGAGTTTCGTCGTGAGTGAGAGGGTATCTAGAGTTCCAAAAAGATGGATAAGAGAGGCTTTTGAGTTGTCTCTGACCATCAGAAACAAGATCTCACTAGATACGAGGAGGCTATTGCTGATACCGATGCAAATTTATGCCGTGAAGCAATGAAAGCCGAGATTGAGTCTACGTACTTCAATCAGGTTTGGGATCTTATAGCTTCACCTGAAAGAATAAAATCCATTGGGTGTAAGTGACTATATAAGAAGAAGAGGGAAGCGGATGGGAAGGTGAAAACTTTCAAAATTAGGCTTGTGGCGAAAGGGTATACTTAAAAAGAATGAATCGATTATGAGAAAACCTTTTCCTCGGTAGTTATGCTTAAGTCCATTCGTATTCTCCTTGCCATTGCATGTCATTTCAACTACGAAATATGGCAAATGGATGTCAAAACGACATTTCTTAATGGTTATATTAATGAAGACATCTAAATGTCTCAACTGAAATGTTTTATTACTAAAGGCCAGG
Source organism: Voacanga thouarsii (assembly GCA_026120185.1). Taxonomy (NCBI): domain Eukaryota; kingdom Viridiplantae; phylum Streptophyta; class Magnoliopsida; order Gentianales; family Apocynaceae; genus Voacanga; species Voacanga thouarsii. Next base: position 5,071,902 of record JANUWF010001255.1, on the reverse strand, counting down.
AACATATAATTTGCAAGTTTAGGAAGTCCATTTATGAACTTAAGCAGATATCTAGAATATGAAACATTCGTTTTGACGAAATTGTAAAGTCTTACAATTTCATTTAAAACGAGGATAAATCATGTGTGTATAGAAAATTAGAAGGTATAAATATGATTTTCCTTATCCTATATGTGGATAACATTCTACTCATTGGGAATGATGTAGGAATATTGTCATCTACTAAGGTTTGTTTGTCTAGTCAATTCAGCATGAAGGACTTGGGAGAAGCTAATTACATTCTTGAGATTAAGCTTATTAGAAATAGAAAGTAGAGGATGTTAGAATTATCCCAAACGACATACATTGACAAGATGCTAGCCAAGTTTAGTATGGACTCATTCAAGGAAGCTCTAATCCCTTATAGACATAGGTTGTCTTTTTGTTCTAAGGACTGTCCTAAGTCTCAAGAGAAAAAAGACAGGATGAGTAGGATTTCCTACGCTTCGGTTGTGGGAAATCTCATGTATGCTATGTTATGCACTAGGCTATATATCTGCTTTGCCATAGACTTAGTTAGTAGATATTAGTCAAACCCTGGGAAGGTTCATTGGCAAGTTGTAAAACATATTCTCAAGTACCTCAATGGTACGAAAGATTATATGCTAGTTTATAGTGCTGACAACTTGGTTCCTACTGGATACAAAGATTCATACTTCTAGGCAGATAAGGATGAAAGAAAATCCAATAGTGGATATGTCTTCACCTTATCTGGAGGAGCTATTTCATGCAAGAGTATCAAGCAATCTTGCATTGCTGACTCAACCATAGAAGTTAAGTATGTGGTAGCTTCGGAGGCATCCAAGGAAGCAGTCTGGCTTCAAAAGTTCTTTTCAGAACTTGGAGTTGTGTTACACAAGGACAAACCGATTGTGGTGTATTGCAACAACTCTAGATTAGTCTCGCAATTCAAAGAATCCAAGTACCACAAGAAGGGGAAGCACATAAAGAGGAAGTACCACTTGATCCGGGATTTCATCTAGAGACGAAAAATCGTGGGGGAATAGATAGCATCGAAGAACAATTTAGTAGATCCATTCACCAAACCTTTGACTGAGAGAGTCTTCAAGAGACACTTAGACGCCATAGGGGTGGGCATCTACGGATTTTCTTAGTCTTAGAGTGCAAGTAGGAGATTGTTGAAATTTATGCCCTCTAAACTAGGTTTCTGATGTAATTATCGAATTTATTAATAAAAGAATTTATTCTCAAAATTTATTTGTGAATTTAAATTTTATTTGTGTATGATTTGCATTTGGAAATGACCCATTGTGTTTAAGTAAGTGATCCATGTGAATGGTAATCTTTCACAGTAAGGTATGGATCACAAGTTACTTAACATATAAACGTTTGTTCTTAACCGATTGATGAGAATGAGAATCTCATCATATTTAGATTATTATGTTATGAATTCCAAATAGGGAATGACTTACCTTTAGCTAGTAAGTAATCCACTCACTTCATAGCATGAGCGTATTTCGAATACGTAAAACAGGACATGTAATAATAGTTTCTAAAAGTACTATTTAGAAGAAACTCAGATTATTATTGCTATAGCGTAAACTAATACTCTACCGCTTGAGTATGAGTTGGTGGTTTGACGAAATTGGAAGCATGTACTTTGATATGCTGTAATTGAGGTTCTTTCGTAGAGCCGATATACTTGTATGCTTGGTATATATGATTAATTAATTAAGATAGACTTGTACAAAGTAGCTTATGCGCTATATCGTCTCTTGTGACTATTCAAATGATCTAAATTTCCAAGGCCTTAGGAAACATGACTTGAATGTTTACTTTATGGTAGCTTTCTTGGAAAATGAAAACATTCCATGAATCGTGGATCATTGGACTAGAGGTCTAACGATGTTAGATATCTTTTAGAGAGGTGTTAGTACACTTCTCCTCTTTAAACGTACACGATGCGTAGATGGATATTTTAGTCATTACACTTGTAGGTCGACTTTACTAACATATCATTATCCTTGGGGTCAATATTTCTTTATGGTGATATTAGAAAATATTTAAAATACAAAATACAGATATTTATATTACAATGGTATTTTGGTCATTTTAGTAACCAAGGCGATATGTCTTTTGGTCCCCTAAATAGCTCTTAAGTCCTGACAGATTTTGGTTAAAGAATTGGTCTTGATAATTATGAATTTTATTTTATTTAAATAGTTTAATTTATTATTGGATTAGAATAAAATAAAAGGCTTAAGAGAGAGTATATATTTTATCTAGTTTTATTGGTTAATTAATTATTTAAGACCTAAGTCCTAGATTAAATAATTAAAAAATTAACCTAGATATAAACTAGATAAAATGCCTGATATTTTATATTGATCTATTTGGACTTGTTAATTATTTATTGAGCTATTTTATGAAACCAAAAAATAAATAATTGAGATTTATTATTTATGGGTGTTTAAGCCCAAGAGTAAATAATTTTATCTGGCCCAATAAATGAGACCAAGGGTAAAATAAATTTAAAAAAAATAACATGGGATAGATCTCGTATTGTTTGGCGTGAGAAGATAACAAAAAGGAGATAATTTTTGTTTCACTCTCTTGGTCTCTCTCTGGGATTGAATGAAAAAGAATCAAGACAATTTTTCTTGTATCTGAATGAAGCTTTCACCGACTAAAGGAAAAGTGAAAGGGCCTTATTCCGGAAGCTCAAAAGCTTCGCGTGAATGAGACGAAGTTAGCGTTTATAAGAACGTGATCCAAAACCAAACATACCAGAAACAATTAGAAGCGTTGCAAAAATCATTAGAATAAGTCTTTCAAAACCTAAACAACTCAAAGATATAGTTTTATTACTTTTGCTACTACGTGTTATATTTGATTCATTTTTGCCATATTAACCTTAAGGGGCTGAAGTAAATAAAGATGCAAACATTAAAGGGCATACATCCGACCAAGTGTGAATAGTGTTTGGTCAAAATGTAATCCTTTTAACAAGGCTATATAAATTTGGTATTTTTTGGGGGGCAAAAGTGGGAAAAGATTGCACATATGTGTGCCATGGATTGAAACTTTGATTGGAATACTGAGCAATCCAAGCTTTATATAGACAATGGCCAATGACATAATTACTCACTAGGTCCATGTGTATTATGAACTTTTACTTTATTGTACATTTTAGTGAATAACAAAATAAAAAATATTCTATTAATTTACTTGTTTAAAAAAATATAAAATTATCTTAAAATATATTTTTTCATATAATTTATTTTTTATTATTTATATTTTAATTGAACAATAATTAGATTGAGATGGATTTATTTAAATATAATAAAAAATTATTAAATATACAAAGATAGATAAAATTCAAAATAAAATTAATTAAAGAAACAAAAAGATAATATGTTATGGTTATATAATAAAATAAAAATAAATAAAATTTTAAAAATTAAAATTAAAATAAAATCCTTCGCGAATCACATCCTAAATTTTCTAATTCTCTCACGGTTGTAGTGTAGATCAAAATGAGAGCTAGGCAATGGTGGCGGCAACGGCCACTTAAAAACCGGACACGAATTGAGAGATTGTGAGGAACAGTGGTAAGAGTACCGCTACTTGCTGATAACTATGCACGGAGGTAGTAATGTGATTTGCAGAAAACATTGACAAGACGACGAAGAGGAAACGGTAGTTCCCAAATCTTATCATATCAGTTCCGGCCGTGATATCATCTAGCCTGCCTATTGGAGCTTCTGTCGGCACCGCTGTATTCCATTCGGTTTGATTCGATTCCACTTGAGAATATGTTTATTGTTGAGGTTGTTTATTTAATGTGAAGATCGGTTTGCATCCTTGCGTACCAAATGGCTTTCAATTCAAGTATGAATTTCGCAGATCTTGTTCCTCTATGTTCCTTTCTCTAACCTACCTCCAGAACTTGAGGTGGAGTTCGGGTGTACTTAGTATTTCCTCCGTTCTCGTTTGACTTAATTTCATACCTATTAAAATTTTTAAAAATAAGATAATTTTAAATTTTTTTTCTTAAAATACTCCGATTTAAATATTTTAGAAACAAGAAAAGAGAGGGGAGAGAAAGTGAGGAAAAGAGAATAATAAATAAGGATAAAAATATAAAAATAACTTTAAAATCTTCTTAAAAAGTTTGATTTACGACTTATATTATGGGACGGAGGGAGTAGTAATTTTGTTAAGAATGAATTATTCTTCATTTTAAAATATTTGTTTATAAATTTTTTTATTTTATTTTAAAATATTTGTTTATGTACATATTTTTAAAATTAATGTTTAATTTTTTAATTTTTAATTTTTATTTATTCTAAATCAACTACACAATTTTCTAAAACTATTTTTTCTTCTTACTCCTTAGAATTTTCACTAATCAATAATTATCATATTTTTAATATAGGTAGAATAGAAATTTTATTTAAATTGTAATATTATTTTTAATACCTTTCATTTGTGTGCAAAAAAAATTCATAAATAAATATTTTGAAACATGAAGTATCATTTTTTAGTTCGAATAGCTTCATGTTTTTTTTTTAATTCAAATTTGCATATGATTATATATTTTTTTTTCAAAATTTAAATTTATTATCAATTTAAACTAAATCTTCTCAAATAAGTTGTTGTCGAAGTAAAGCGTTGTATACTAAAATATGTTGTTATAGAGCAGTTATGTTTATTAAAAAATCGGTGACATTTATAAAATTTTAAGAAAAATTATTAAAATATTATCTTTATTACTAAATATTATGAAGTTGGTTTGAAAATTAATTTAAATTAATGTTATGATTCAATTGAAGTAATATATAATAAGAGAAGAATTTAAAATTAATAAATATTTTTTTAATTTTATAAAATAATATATAATTATAAATAAAAACAACTAAAATAATATCTTTGGAAAACGAAAAATCAACTATTTTTTTTTAATTTTAACTATTTAATGACAATAATAAAATCTCAATATTTTTCAGGTCAGCAGTCAGCAGCAGCCAAAGGTACATGTAGTAACTTCTTAAGGTAAAACCGCGTCATCTAGGTTATTTGAGGCATTGGATATTTCTTGCTACTCTTTTTGGTTTGTTTTATTTATGTTTTTTGGAGACTTTATTATTTTATTTTCTTTCTTTCTTGTATTGAAAGAAAAATTTGAGAAGTATTACCGTCTCGAACGGTTTCATCTTAATAAATATTTTATTTATTTCAAAATATTTATTCATGAAACTTTTTAATTTTGTTTTAAAATATTTGTTCATGTGCATTTTTGTAGAACTAATGAGTAATGATTAGTTTCTTCCTATTGTACTTATATTCATTCTAAGTCAACTACACAACTTTTCAAAACTCTCATTTCTTCTTACTGAAAATTTCTACCAACTAATAACTATCGTGTTTTTAATATGGATAGAATATGAATTTTATCTAAACTATAATATTATTTTCAACATCCTTAATCTGTGTACAAAAGATTTCATGAGGAAGTATCTTGAAACGGAGATAGTAGTTTTTATATAGTTTAAAAAAAACGAAAAATTACACTATCAAGATTTTGTGTAACTCATTATTTTATCTTTGAAAATGTCCTACGATTCTAGGCTAATAAATGCCACACGATTTAACACTAATAAAAATATATTGAGCGTAAGGAATTATGTCATAGGGTACCCTATAAAATGAGCAAAGATTCACATCTTCTAACCCATAAATGTGAATTTGATACACGACCACTACAAATTTAATAATATTATTGTATTGATGAGAGAGCTGCAAACACCTTCTTGGATCGGCCTCAAGTGGTAGAGCACACCTCTTTCTTAACTCACTTCGAGGTGATTTTTAAAAAAAATATTGGCATATTGTCGTGTGAATTCACGTGAATGATCATACGTTACCTGACGTTGATTAATATAGTAGACTCCAAGTTACTTGGGATTAAGGCTTAGTTTGTTGTTTTTGTATTGACATATTGTCGTGATCTTAGTTTGGAAATTTATGGACTTGTGTATGGTATTAGAAGTACAAGATTCAAAGGGTATATAAAAAAATATTATGATTTAAGGGTATATAAATATGTGCTTTTTCACTCTACAAGCTAATTTTTGAAGTTAGATTCTCTCACGTAAATGACATATATTATTTATTGATTCTGCCATTTATAATTAAGTATTTTTATTTTTATTTTTAAATTATATAAAAATAAATATTCACTTTTTTAAAAGTACAGCTTTTTTTTTAATGTAAATTTTTGTAACTGATCCCTTCACTTTTAAGCAAGCGAGTTCTACTAATTTGTACATCTTAGTATTCACCACTTTCCTAAACTTTTGAAACAACTCAAGATAGATAGGACGTTGCATTATGAATAGAGGGAGTATTATTTAAGGTTTTTGGAGTCTTACAATGAGTGATGAGATTCGCTGAAAAGGGCAGTTAAAAAAAATGTCTCCCAAGAAAATAATGAACAAAAAAGATGCGTTTTAAATCTCTTACAAATATATACGTAAGAGAATAATCTAAATTTAAATATATTCGATTTATATAATTAAGAAATAAATTTACAAAATTAATCTCGTCTAAGTGAGATGCTTTTCTACTAAACAGATTAATTACTGTGAATGACTTTTAAAAAATATATATTAATGTGAAAGTGCACCTATGCAAAAGTTGGGTGCATCACTACAAAGTTGAAAAAGAGTTCATAGTAATAATAGTCTGCCAATAACAAAGTGGACAAACATTGATTTTGGTTAAAGTTTTTGAAGAATTGTTATACATGGTTCTGAAAGACCTTTGCCCCAGGCTAGCATATGAGACCACCCAAGATACACCCACCACTAATCCCCTTTGGCTCCCCTTTGGTTTCATGGTGAAAATTGATAGATTCGTGAATGTTTGCATTACCAAGTTATATCATATAATTTATACCGAATAAAATATAAAACAATTGTTAGAGGTACAAGCTATCCTCAGCAGCCTCCCAACTCCAACCTTTCCCTAGAGGGGAGGCTAGGAAGCCATTAGGAAACCAGTTAAAGAATGGTAGAATCTAGAAGATCTTTCGAAATCTGTGTTATTCTTTGTTATTGTTTAACTCTTCAAGCTGTAAATTTGATGATTCTTGTTTGTATCCCCATTGATTAGCTTTATTTGATTTCTGTAACTTATATGAGTCTTATATCACTTACAGCCCAGCTGGTTTTGTGGTTATGTTTAAGTTGTAGAACGCAGACTGCACAGAAGACAGGACACTCATTTCTATGACAGGAAATAAAAAATGGGGGTGTGGTTTTTCTCTTTCTTTGGCCGAGTAGTCTCCCTGTAGGCCCAGGACTGGAGCAAAGCAACTGTAAATCTTTAATGGGTTCAGCCTTTTTCGTATTTCCCAATTTTTGTAGCTCTGAGATTGATAAAGTCTTTGCAAATAGTGCCCATAATTGAGAATCCTAGAGCACTGCCTTCCCTTCCTCCCCCCACCCCATTCACTCTATCAACAGTCGAAAATCTTATCTCCTTCATCTGACAAGGGATCATTAGTTCATCCATTGTTTTTTCTTTCCAGTGAAAATCTTGAAAGAAAATTATCTACCACGTGATAGTGCATGTTCTTACTCAGCTTTCACGCTTCTGATTGTTTGCATAACAGAACCATAATACAATGTTGACCGCTGTTGCTGCTAGGTCTGCAGTTTTTTTTTGTATAACCAATACTTGGTTCATCGGTTTCCCAGTGGAGTAGGTTTCTCCGACTCCAGAACTAGCATACTCTTGATTCGAACTCGCCTCTCCAAGAATGGTTTTTGCAGTTGCAACATTCTTAAGTCATAAGGAAATAGACTTTGGGTTGGTTGTAAAATCTACGTCTTATGAAAGTGTTGAGTATTTGAAGCTCGAATAAGCACGGAGGTTGGCTTGTTTCAAGGTAGTGTCGAAGAGTTTGAAGCGACTGTAGCACTGGCAAGGGGGGCTGGAAGTTGCAGGTAGTAGGAAGAGAGAAGTGCTCCAATCCAGAATGGAAACCCAACACCAAAAGCAAAATGGGGCTGTAGAAAATCTGAGAAGGCAGCTTGCTCTTGCAGTTAAAAGCATCCAGTGGAGCTATGCAATTTTTTGGTCCATTTCAACTAGACAACCAGGGTACCCATACTCTGCTATCTGCTTTCTTTCTTCTCTTACTCCCCTCTCCCCCCCTCCCCCCTCCCCCCTCCCACCTTGCGTATGAGCATCCTCCTTTTCGTGATAACAACTTTTTCTTATTTTTGGTGGCTGCTGCTGTGAGAAAAAGAAATCTTGCCATTAAATTTAGCAATATTATGCAAGATCTATAGATGTTTTGAGGAAACTGAATTCTTTTTTCTTTTCAACAAAATCTTTACTACTGGTTTTCAACCTTTCATCCAATTCTGGAAACAGTAATCATTCTGTACCATGTAATCTGTAGGGTTTGTCGACTCTCTATTGAGAGAGAATAAAACTTGGGCTTGCTGTTTAGATTAATCATATTGCGGTTTTAATTATTTCTGACTACTTATGGTATAATAATGTTGGAATCCAACGTTGAAGGGTGTTGGAATGGGGTGAAGGTTACTACAATGGAGATATTAAAACAAGGAAAACAATCCAGGCCGGAGAGCTTATTGCTGATCAGCTGGGTTTGCAGAGAAGTGAGCAACTCAGAGAACTTTTCGAGTCCCTTTCGGCAGCTGAATCCAATCCTCAAGCTAAAAGACCTTCTGCTGCATTGTCCCCTGAAGATCTCACTGACACAGAATGGTATTTCTTGGTTTGCATGTCCTTCGTCTTCAATATTGGCCAAGGGTAATTCCTGTCTCTTATGCAAATGGATAGTAACTTGCAAGTCTTGTCCTTGCATTTACCGTAAACTTAACCTGTTTTCAAGAAAACCAAAAACCAATAACCAGAGCTTTGCTACAATAGCTTAATCTTGATGCAATTATGATAGCTGGGCCCTCGGTCATAAGCAATAGTTTCATTGAACCGAGAGGAGATGACCTACATTGTACCTTCGCTCTGATAATGACTATATTCAGTATTCACATGGTGTTTATTCCCCATGATGTACTTAGTCGCCTATACGGTCGACGCACTCACCTTCTCCTGTTGGTCCACAACCATTCTTTGACCACCGCAATTTTTCAGACGAACAATAATTGTCTCCCAAACTTGAAATTGTCTAAGAATTCATGATGGTTTAGCTGTGTTCAGTATGGGGCAATGTACTTGTTCTAGAAATGATGGTGGTTTTTGTTGATATGGATCACCAGATTACCAGGGAGGTCACTAGCAAAGAATCAGGCCTTGTGGCTATGCAATGCTCATCAGGCTGACAGCAAAGTTTTCACTCGCTCCCTTCTTGCAAGGGTAAGGACATGAACTTTAATTCAGATCTTCGGTATTGAGACAACAATTTTTAAGTCTGCTTGTATCAACACAAAAGATCTGACTTTTGTTTTCTTTCCGTTTCTATCTGTGATCATTGGCATTGCATTGCTTCCTATAGAGTGCTGCTATTCAGGTATCATCTTATCTACTTGATCAGTTTGCTTTACTCATTAAATGATGGTAGTATTATTTTTTATATTCTTCAATGCCTAAATGCATTACTAGGCTAAGGTTCTTGATGATTTTTTTTTCCGGTGTTCTGGGCTACTGGCAGACCGTTATTTGTTTTCCCTACCTTGGAGGTGTTGTTGAGCTGGGAGTGACAGAACTGGTAAGACAATTTGGTGGCCTGTTCTCGGATGCTTAATATGAACTGTCTGTTTGCCTAAACCTATCTAAATTGGATGTTTGCATAAATCTTCTAAAGTTTATATCTTGATGACTAATGTTATGGAATCATTTTTTTCGGGTGATATGTTTGAAGGTTTCAGAGGACAGAAATCTCATTCAACACATCAAAACAAACTTCCTGGACAATCCTGATCCCATCATCTCGAAAATTCCCAACTATGTGTCCAATAATGCCATCAGAAATGACAGAGATGTTATTTGTGCAAATCTTGATCAAAATATCGTTGAAACTGATTTAAGCCCACTGATTGAATGTGAAGATGTACAAGTTTCTACTCCAAACAGCAGCACAAATGGTTTTGAGTCCAACCAACAAGGAGAAGAATCATTTATGCTTGAAGCCATCAATGGAGAAGCTTCTCAAGTACAAAGCTGGCAATTCATGGATGATGAAATTAGTAACTGTGTCCACAACTCCATGAACTCCAGTGACTGTATATCTCAAACACATGCAAATCCTCAAAGAACCATTCCTCCTTCATATGAAGAGAGACAGAACAACGATTTTCTGCATGATCTTCATGAGTGCAATCAGAAGAAACTGGATAATTTTGATTTCAAAAGTGACGATGTACACTATCAAACCATTCTTTCTACCCTTTTGAAGAGCTCACACCAGCTGATTTTAGGACCATACTGTAGAAAGAACAATATGGAATCGAGCTTTGTTAATTGGAAGAAGGAAAGGTCACAAGTCTTTCAGAAACCAAGAGGTGGAATGTCCCAAAGAATAATCAAGAAGATACTTTTTGAAGTTCCTAGAATGCATGGTGATTGGCTGCCTGAACCTTGCAAAGAAATTGGCAAAAGGGAGAGCATTTGGAGACCAGAAGCAGATGAAATTGATAAAAATCATGTTGTGGCCGAAAGGAGGAGGAAAGAAAAACTAAATGCAAAATTTATGGTGCTTGGATCCTTGATCCCATCCACCAGCAAGGTAATTACTCTTCTTTTCTCAAGTTCATTTGAATCAATTTGCATCTGTAAAAGGAATGTCATGGCTTGTAAAATGTAGGTTGACAAAGTATCAATACTCGATGACACAATAGAGTACCTAAAAGAGCTCGAGAGAAGGGTTGAGGAGCTTGAATCTCGAAAAGAATTGGAGTCAGAAGGAAGGGCAAGAAGGAGACCTCAGGAAACTGCAGAAAGGATCTCCGATAGCTATGGTAGCAGTAAAATTGCTAACAACAGGAAGTCACTAGTCAACAAGAGGAAGGCCAGTGATGTTGAAGAAATGGAACATGATACCGAATGCTATATGATGGGAGAGAGTTCCAGTGAAGATTTAACTGTGAGTGTGATCGATAAGAATGTTCTGATTGAGATTAACTGTCCATGGAGAGAGTCTGCGTTGCTTGAAGTCATGGAGGCAATAAGTGATCTTAATTTGGAATCTCAAGCAGTTCAGTCTTCCAATGCGGATGGAATTCTTTCCCTTACCATAAAATCCAAGGTTTGATTACTCTTTCTTTGTTTGCAATAATGTAGCTTTGGATTAGGTTCCGAAACTTTAATTTCATCCAACAAAGACTAACAATGACTGATTTTCAATTTCAGTTCAAGGGATCAAAAGTGGCATCAGCTACAATGATCAGACAAGCACTTCAGAGAGTTGTCCGGAAGTCTTGAAGATAACTATCGCATAAACGGCATGGTCATCTCCTTACGCTACCCTAGACTATTCTTTTCCTTTAGAAATGTCCATATGAACAGGTAGACTAGTCCTAAGGGATTTTTTCCTTTTTTCCCCCTTCAAGAAGAGCTGCTAAACTATATAGGGAAACATTTCGAGACTTTCTTAAATTCAGTCGGGAAGATCCCTACAAGATTATTCAATTGCCAAAATAACAGATGTGTATCCGAATGAGATCTTCTCTTTGACTGAAAGTAAGAAAAGCTCTAGTCTTTGGAACTTCCACTCATTATTCCCAGCCCGCAGGCTCGGGAACCCAAATAATAGAATCAGTTTGCTTTGAACTCTACCTGTAAATTTTGTTTCCGGCAGATACACCTGCAAGTCTACAAAGCTGGTGGTGAGGTTTTCTTTGAAATATGTGAAGGCACAGAATCAGAAAAATACAAATCCTCTAGGAGACTGGTTGGCACCTTACATCATTAAGAGAATAAACAAACAAGAAATGCTGTACGAAAGATTTTGAAAAACAGATTCGCTTAGCTGTGTGTAAGGTTGTTTAATTTTGAAGCTCCAACGTACCAGACTGTAGGGACATCTCACACATGATGAAGCAAGCAGAAGCAGACCTACCAATCAAGCCATGAAAAAGCAATGCCAAAACTAGTATTTGGACATACTTGAAATTTCTCTAGCCAAGATAATGCTGATTTTACCTTTGTTGTCCTGGAAACTTATTGATAGATCCAATCAAATCTATGACAAAGGGAAAACGGCCCTTCAGTCCTTAGTGATTGCATTTGGATCTTACTGGACGACATTGTTCTCTCTTCTTTTTTTTTGTGGTTGTATGAAGACTTCTTTTATAAAGAATGGAACGTTACTCTACATATTAAGCACTCTAAAGTAACTTCTGAAATAGTATAATTTTTCTTTCTTTTTCCTCCGCGGAGTACTAATACTCAATACGAGAAATGTTATGTGGCCTACCAATAAAATGAGGTGAAATAAAGAAAAAGGTGTCTTTGAATGTGGAGTAGCAATGCTGTTTAGAGTTTATTGCGATTTACCCTCATTAAATTGGGGGATCGTGATACTTTAATATAACAAGTTGTAAAAAAGGTATTAGAGTTTCATTAACCGTTAATCAATGATGATATTGACGAATGAAAGTTACTTTAGCAATAAAATGTCTATTTTGTCCCTATTAATTATAAAATCTTGACTATTAGAGTTTAATTTTATGATCTCACCTTAGTACTAATAAATAATATTTATTTGTGAAATTATCTCTGTAAATTTAGAAAAGAATAAAAGTTATAATACTTTTACTTTCTAATTAAAAAGTTATAATATTTTGATTAAAAACTCTCAATAGGCTTATTTTATTTTATTTTTTATTTTCTTAATAAACACCATAGGAATTGAAACAATTTGCATCACGATATACTTAAATGTAACCTTGTGCTAATAATTTTTTTTTTCTTTTCTTCCTTTTTATCTTGAGGGGAAAAAAATTAGCATTGCAATATTTTTCGAGTACAACAATATAAACACTTCTTTTTCTATTAAATGTTCGATTTAATTATAATAATTATTAAAAATATGACCCCTTAAAACTTCGTATAATAGACACAATTAATCTTCATATAAATAATATTAATTTTCTAAATCATATACATACAAATCAATCAATTGTATTGCAAAAAAATTGGAATGAAACTTGAATATTGGTAGATGAGTTGGTGGGATAATAATTGGTGGAGCAAAAGCTGCAAAATCATCATAAAATAATTAAACTTGCTATTGTAAGGAATAAAAAAAGACAATAGATATGAGTAAAATAGATATTTTATTAAAAAAAATAAATTTCGTTAGTCAATTCTGTCATTGATTAACTGTAGTGCCCCGAATCCGGAACCCAAGATGGAACCCGAATCCGTACCCGAAATGCTACACGGCAGCATCTTCAAGGAGACACTAAGCCTCTAACTCAATGAAAATCACTTTAATTAACTAATCACCTCCAAAGGAAAAGGAAAAAAAAAAATATACATCCTAAAATATAATTTCATGAACAAATATAAAACTTTTAATACAAGCAAAGTCTTACTCAATCTTAACCAAAGATTTATGCAAACAATACTGTCTAAACCAAAATAAAAGTCATCATAAGTAAGAACTCTAAAAAAAAATCAATCAATCTAAAAACGTAGTCTAATCCCATCCGTCTTCGCAATTTTCTTCATATTCTTGATCAAAATTTGCGAAATGTTAAATAGAATGAGCTACACTAACCCAATAAGTAATCCAAACACCTTCTTGGGAAAGAGAATGTTACACATAATATCTTTACAATAAAACGCATCGAATAATACTCCCTAATTAGATGAAACGATCTCTTTATATATATATATATATATATATATATATATATATATATGAACATACAAATGATATAGGATTTAGTCTAATATTAAATAAAATAAACATCACCTCAATAAAAACAATAAATTAAAATAAAAGTATGATTTAATTACAAAATAAAACTAATTAATTTAATCTAATTTTTAAAACAAAACCAATTGGACCCATAATTATACAAGAAGATAATATTAAAATAATTTGATTTTCTTCTTCTTTTTTTTTTAAAGAAAAATTGAATAAGAACAATTGGAATAGCACGTCAGCCTCCACCATTTGAAAATTGAAATCATTGTGGTCCATGTTTCCAAAGCAATTTTTTTTTTTTTTCTTGTTTCTATTGAGGGGACACAACCGTGCCCACCGCATAGCCAAACAACCACAGTCGTGGCCAGAACACTGCCACTCTATTTTTTTTTTCTGCGTCAGATGCTCAACGCACAGCAATCGAAGGACTGCAATTACGAAATCAACAAAGCCCACGTTTTTTTTTCCCGTTTTTTCCCCCTCTCTCTTCCAACATCATGCTCAAAACTGAAGACACAACAAACAAAGACTCATGAATCTCAAATTAGGAAAAAGATCACTGATATCAGTCCTGATTGGGAAGTCAGACTTATATTTTTTATTGACTGTGAGGAATTTTAGTCACACAAACGAATTTTAGAACATGTTCTTCCTTCCCTTCTTCTAACCCATGAGCCATTAAATACATATCACACATGATTGTATTACTCAAAATCAGAAGAAAATAACCAAACTCAATTCTCAAATTTTATACCGAAAATACAAATCGTAGAATATTTCGAAAAACAGAAGATATCTGAACCACTTACCACAGAAGTCAGACTAATACCTCCAATCCAAGCTACTCATTTCACACAATCGTTCCCTAATATCAAATCACATAATACCCATATCAATTCAAGGAACTAAAACCCCATGAATAAATTTAACCTTATTATCTAAAATCCCAAAACAAAGAGGAAAAGAACCTCCTAATATTTACCCTTCAACCTTTAACGAAATTAATAGTCGAAGCCAATAGAACTCACCTTTGCGATTGAAGCAAATCCGAGCTTTCTTCTCCAGAGTTTGGAACCCTTGAATGATCGTCTTGGCCAACTGATGATAAAATCAAAGAACGTTGTTTAGGTTAAGACGTAAGTTTAACTTTTAAAAATACTAAATAACAACCACATCTCTCAACTTAATTAAATCCCTTAGGACCCCTAAAACCTTGTGGGCTATCTCATGGGCCATAATAAAAAAATCACTTTATGGGTCGGTTAAAATACCAGATCCAAAATCAATTAGGTTGGAGTATTTACATTAACGGTCAATGGATCTCTAGTATATATTTTACAACTTATAGTATTAAAATATCACTATAGGAGTAAATTGTAATAAATTTTGCTGTTTATAATTAACCGCAAAAGAGTGGAATATATATAACGTAGGGAATATTCTAAATTTCCACATTTTGAATGCATTAAAAGGTGAGAAAGAGCAAAGCTTGTTATGTGCTCTCTTTCCTTGCATGTGGTGAGAGGCCAAGGATGTCCAGGGTAGTTTTAGAAATAATCTCCTCAAGAACTTTAAGAATGTTTAGTTGGAAGAAGAAAAAAACGAGAAAATGTGTAAATTTGAAAGTAAACGGACGATTTATATCATTTGGTTTGTAAGGAAATTGGTAAGGATAGATAAAGATAAATTTAATTAGGAAGGAAAGAACTCTCCCTTCATATTAGAAAAATAAGTAGTTCAAATTTAGATGGATGGAAATATAGAGGTAAATAGTAAGTTTAGTCCCTAAACTTTTTATGTTTGACACGATTGGTCCTTTTTTTTTTGTTTTCAAATTATTAAATCCTTTATCTTTTTTATTTTGGCAAATTAAGTCATTTAAACCAATTTCTGGCATGTCAACGATCAGTCAACTAATCAACTCTGACATTGACCAAATATAGAAGGATAAAGTTGTCATTTTATTGCACACTAATTTAAAAAATAGGAAAATTATTATGTTTAGTCCACATACATTTTCTTAACATGGTTGGTCCTTCTTCTTTTTTCTTTTAATTTTTTTGGTCCCCTATCTTTTTTCTTTTGGCACATTAGGTACTTCGGACCACTTTTGACGGGCCAACTCTAAATTTATACTATTTTTTTTTTCATAATTTAGTAAGTTTGTTAGTTATAAATATTTTTTGTTATATAGTATAAATAGAATACATGGAGATGCATTTACTTTCATTTATTAAGCATAGATTATATAGGAGAACACCCAATACCCTAGGAAGATATCGTCACCTGTTCTATCTAGGACTAGTTGGGTCCTAACCCCTAGTTTACTTACATCATATCCATTAATGTCAAGTTAAAAAAAAAAAATTTATATTCCTAATTTGAGATGATAAAAGTTAGGTTAAAAATGTACTTTTTATTTAAAAATAATTATTACTTTTGAAAACCTTTTCTACTTGAAATTATTTATTATTTTATAAAATCAGTCTTTTATCAATTATATTTTTCTTATTTATTACTTTACTCAATCATAATATTAATTAAAATTTTAAATTTTTAAATAATTTTATAATTTTTTGTTAGGATAATTTAATTTTTTTCTAAAAATATATTAGAGTTTTCTTATTTATTATTTTACTCAGTCATAATATTAACTAATTTCTAAATTTCCTAATAAATTTACAATTTTTGGTGAGAGTTTTAATATTTTTTTCTAAAAATATGTTAAAATTTTCTTAATTTATGCATTATGTATAATAACGACAATTGTCTTGAATTGAAAGGAATACTTTTCTTACTTTTGCAATAAGAGGTATGCAAATTTGAAAATTTTCAAGTATCACTATTTAGTATATTCTGGTAAATAAAATTAAAATAGTAATTCAGTATTAAAATTAAAATTAAAATTAATATTTGTTAAGTTTAAATTAATCATACTTAGATTTAAAATAATTCATATGGAATAGTATTATTAGATTAAGAATATATATATATATATATATATATATATATATATATATAAAGACTCGATTGATTTAAAGTTGGTCTACCGGAAATGGTCGAAAAGACCTAATGTGCCAAAAGAAAAAAGATAGAGAATCTAAAAAGTTAAAAAAAAAAAAGTCCAGAGACTAAATATAACAATTTATCTATTTTTTAATTTTGGATGTATAGTAAAATGATAAATTTGCCTTCTATATTTGATCAATGCGGGAATTGATTAGTTTATCGATCGTTGACTTGCTAGAAATTGGTTTGAAAGATTTAATTTATCAAAATATAAAAATATGAGATTTACTAATTTAAAAATAAAGAAGAGGGATCAATCTTATCAAATATAAAAATTCAGAGACTAAACATAACATTTTTTCTAATATAAATCAAGCTAGTATTTGTTATTTACCTCTTATCCACGCCAACAAAATGGTAGACGTAAAGATTTCCTTTTCGTTCTCCTTCTTCTTCCGTCTCATCCTCATTTGTGAACCAAATATAGGGTTAATGTGACTCTCAAATTACTCAGATAGCTTAATCAATTAAACCATTTGATAACGTTGTTAAAGAAAAAAAAAACAAAATATAGAGTTTTGTCTTGGCCGAAAGGCTCCTTGGTTTGGAGTCCTTCTGATTTTGGCAGTATATATGTTTCTTCAATGCAACTTATATAACCGTTCCCCAGCAGGATCCGTAAATCAGTGACAAATTTGACAAATCAGTGCAAATGCACTTTCTCTACCCATCACCAATCCCTCAAGAGCTTTTCTTCCTCTCTTCTTCGAGTTCCATTGCTACATCATTCCTCATCTTCCTCTATCTCTCTCTCCAAAAAAATTATCCTCTCCACTTTCCTTTTTTAGCATTCTTTCCACTTCTACTTCTTGATTCCGATATATCTTCAAATTATACATAAATTAATGTATGATTCCATTATCTTTATGTTTCATCATATGCCTATGCATTGATTGCGAGTACAAACTATCAATATATTTTTATTGAGTATAGGTTGAAATTTAAGAACTTTGATAGAAAAAAAGTCATTTCAAAGCTGTAAAAATGAAGAATGGGAAAATAAAATTTAAATATATGAAATTCAAGGATTGTCCATCTTCCTCGCAAATCTCATTTTTGGTTTCAAATTTCCTATAAAACTAGCACAAAGAAGATGCATACAGAAGGTGAGAGAAGAGAGATATTTGTTAGAAAATAAGTGAGAGCGAATAATTAGGGGTTTGAAATTTGAAAAGGGAAAGAAAATTAATTTAAAAATTTATTTCCTTTAATCCTAAGGACAAAATTGTCATTTTGAAAATTTTTGCTCTGGCAAGAGGAGAATCGCTCTGTCAAGACTACATGAAGATAGTGTATAGACATTGTACCTATTTTTGGACCAAAAAAAAAAGCCCAAAAGACATAATTGTATCACCTTGAAGGATGATTTTGTAAAATTATTAACATTATGTAATGAATTATGGAGATCCATCAATATCTCTTTAATATTAATATTATGTAATGAATTATATAAATTAATATTAATTTACTAAATATTGACTCGATAATTTAAATTTTATTGGTATTTAAATTATAACTAGAAAATATAAATAATTTAAGTGAAAAAATAATTTCCACGAGCATGCTGTGCAGTTTTGCTGCTGAGATATATTCGTCTTATTCCATTTTTAGCATACACTTGAAATCTTGAATGTTCTATATATGTATGGAAGGAACAAATCTTTTGGAGTCCTTTAAAGTGCAGTAATAGACAGTGGCGGATGCACGATCAAATATTTAGAAGGTTGAAATTTAAGTATTAAATCGATTAAAAATAAATATATATTAATTTAATTAATCAAAATATACATCGTTACTCATTCAAATTATGAAAATTATTTATAAGTAAATTTACATTAAAATTTTTAATAATTTCTTTTTTAATATATACTAATAAATAATTAAAAATAAAATCATCTTCTATTTAGTCTTGACTTTTTTTTAATAGGCTAATAGATATTAAAATTTTAAAATTTAATAAAAATAAAAAGAAACAATAATTAATGAATTAGAAAAAAAATTTAATAATAATATATATATATTATAATTCATAATTTAATATATTATAATTAATTAATATTTTAAAGAAATAGATCCCTCTACTTGGATGGGTCTTTATGAACGAAAATTCTAACATGAATTCAATCTATGTCTAACACATGTATTGAAATCTAATGTGATCCACGAATTTATAATTCATGCAAGAATTTCTTCTTTACGTACTCTGGGTCCATCCACCAGTGGGTAGTGGGGTCTCTGTGGGGGCTACGGCCCCCCTGCCATAGGGGAGGACGTGTGTCCGGCACTGGCAGTAGTTACTCCGTGGACGGTGACTTCTGCTTCTAGAGAGCAGCTGTCTTTCACAAGAAGGCCCCCGCTTGGTCGGCTGAAAGAACCAAGTGAGATAAATCTTGGCCAACCACAAAATGGATTTGACATGCTGAACCAGTAGCTAGCTGCAAGTAAAATAAAATTCTTCAGTAATATGGGGACGAGAAGTAGGAGCTGACTAATTCCCAGCCAGTTGGTTGAGACAGTTTCTAACTAGTCAGGATATAACATATATGCTGAGGGGGAAAATTTGATACCTTTACCAAAGTAATTTTTGCCATGAATTTGGTCTATTATACGTAACGTGAACTCGGCATATATTTGAGAACCAACCGGCAGGTTGGTGGGATCAGCTAAAGCAAGATATAAAGAAATATGATTGCCTGTACCACTGCCTTTCCCAATGGGATAGAACTGCATTTTCCTGGAGCAGCAAGCAAAAGAATATCAGATTATTTTGTTATTAATAATGATTGTAGAGGTCAGGTATTAGCATGCATGATCGGTGAGTTTAATGATGTCATTTGGAATGCAGTTTCACTAAGGTTAGTTAACATCTTAACAGTGTGTGAAATTGGTGTTTCGTGTGTTTTTGCAAATTCATAGCTTACCATTTATGGTCGCCAACATTGAATGGCAAGGATTCTTTACAATATTCTGCCAAATAAGACACATCCTGTATTTTCCATGTGTGTTTGTAGCTTATGGCATCCTTGATCATTAGTAAACTCTCTCCTTTTCCACTGCTATTTTCCTCGCAGACATATATTTCGGCTCCAAACACACAAGTGTCATTCACAAGATATCCATTAGAAGGATCACTAAATATTTGTAGAGGTAAGAACCGACCAAAACCCCATTCCAAATTCATCTTGTGGAAGCGTCTTTCTTCTGCAGCTGTATGCAATCAAAGCATTCTGTTGTCAGCCATTAGCTCTCTCTTTCAATTAGACAAAGTGCTACGACTGTAGGAAGTGGTCGTGATTTTTGGGATTAATTGAAGGAAACAGATACGGGAAGTACAATAAAGGATCAGAAATTGCAGATTGAAGTCCGTTGATGTTATCATCTATCATACCTTCAAGGGTCAAGTAGTTGTCCTTATTCTGATCAAGTAAAAACAGTTTGAAGGTGGCATGGACCTCCGACGACAGCATAACGCTTTCGGCCAGCATCAGGTATAGAGAGATGTTGTCCGTGATTTTCTTGGTTTTGTTTCCATTTGGGTAAATTATCAACTTCCTGCATGTTCACAGATTGATATAAGCAAATCCACTTGAGGTATTGAAGCCAAAATAATGAAGTTCAAACAGGCAAAAAGAAGAATAAAGGAGGATTCTTTCTTTGTACCATTTGTGGCCTCCAGCTTCAAACTCGTTTGTGCTGTATTTCTCTATGTTATTCTTTGCTAGTAATGAAAATGATTGCAGTTTAACCATGTAATGAGCTGGCGGTGTGTCTGAAACTGAAGTTATAACGCCTGCGAGAATAATAGAACAAGTATGATTATTATCTATTTGCAGGCTATAAAATCTAGCGTTTCCAATCACCTCCAAATCAGTTAATAGAAAGGAGAAGAAAATGAGAAGTTCTGAAGGCATAAGCTATTAGTATTTTCCAACAAAAGAATATGCTCTGACAGACAACCCTCTCTCTCTGGGGGATCGTTAATGCTTACATCAAAATAGTTGAAAAGAAACTACATACCATCTTGGTAATTGCTTATGAGATCTGCCATGCCAGAAACTTAGCCTGTTAGCCTGATAAGATCAACTGAATCACATAGCTCAAAGGAAATGCTTTTAAAGACGAAGAGGGCATTTTCTAAGGGTGTCAAGGGGAGGTTATCCATTGCTTAGGTTACATGGTGGCTCGCCCAAGTAATAAGCATCTGTTCTCTGCTTGTTAATTGGACAAAACATTTGAACATACCAAGTGCAAAATTCCTTTATCAATGAAAGCAGAAAAAGTAGCGAATACCTGAAATTGCTAATTTTGCAAACTCAAGAAAATAGGACTAATAGAAAGAAGGCTGGCGGCTGGCCAACAAAAGAAGCTTCATTGATTTTGTGAATGCATGTCCAGTTGCTTGCAAGTAACTTCAGTATATTGCTATCATGAAGATTAGAATCTAGAAAAAATAGCGTCTGCACTTTTACACAAGAAGGCTTTGCCGGTAGACTTCAATTACAAAAAATTTCACACTATATCATCACCAGCTGCTTCTGATTAGTGATCAAAATATATTACAACAGAAAATGACTTATGATGGTGCTTAACAAGGAAGAACCATTCTGATCATACAACTAATCTACTAACAGCAAATTTTCAGTTTTCCATCTTCTGTTCCAAAAAGAAGAAGAGCGCCTCCACCACGCCTGCCATGGAGTCACGGGGAGCAGGTAAATCACGCGGAGTTAGAAAATCAAACGCGCAACTTCACGAGGACACTATTATCTACAAGTTCACTCTTTACCACTACGCCATATGCTCGAGGGACATGTTCCTCCATTCTCGATCTGTCATATAGAGATATTGGGGTGTAATACGGTGTTCTCCCACCTACCATTTAAATTAGCCGATCAGATTTAAAATTTTTTTAATAGAAAATGGGGGAGAAACAACAAAATATGGGTACTGCATCTGCAGACCTAGCCAAACTAGAAAGCCCAATTTTGCTTTAGATATTGAGATTACACCCTGTCCCCTGACCGCGAATCCAGATACACCATCAGTGTGACCTTTGTAAACAAGTTCAGATGTCCAATTCCTGTATTTAAAATGAATCAAAAGAGAGTCCACAAGGCAGTTGAGAAGATGGTAATGCAAGAGAATGAGGCGGCGTAGTTCAGTTTCAAGGAGTACATTCAAAATGCTATGCAGTTCCATTACAAGTAAGGGAAAATTTAAACTGGACAATGGCCTAAATAAGGTAAATGGTCGGCACAGGGGTATATTTGCCCCTAATCTCACATCTGTACTTATAGGTCATAATTTAGTGCCAGCATTATCTTGTGCAGGGCACTCTTGAGTCTTGACTCTCAAGAAGAAATATTAAAAACTAACATGGAGAGAAATCAGATAGTTCTTCATTGAAATGATGCTTCGGTAAGAAGGACCAACAATATTGGCCTGGAATAACTTTTGCATCAGCACTTATAGTTACAGTAATGGTGATGCAGAAATGTGGTCAGTATTGATACTATTTCCATTGCTATCACTTGGTAAATCAATAAGAATCCCTCTTTACAGATGCATCCGTCAGCAGTGAATCTTCAATCCAAGACCTTTTCGGATTGTCTTTTTGCTGCCAGACCATAACCTACTCATGGACCATGGTCTGCTTGCTGCTTTGATTAAAGATGTCAGAACTTGATACAAAATTTTTATTTGTCCGAATTGCTTTATCATCAGGACATAAAGGCAATCATAGGGAGAGAGAATAAAGTTATTTCTTTTATAGATAGACACAGAAAAAATAGCATTAGATAACATTTGAACGGTATAACAGCGTTTCGTCTAATTTTACATATAGTTTAAAGAATTTCTTTCCTAGAAGAATCACTATATTATGGAAGCATGAAATTAGAACCAGAGCCAAAGACTACAATTTCACAGGACCTGTGGCTGTTCCTGGAATGTCACTGAACTTGACACCGGAGGAATAAGAAATTTTCTTCTCTTTCTTGGTAATCATAAATGACAATAGTTTGTATAAAGATAAGAGTTCTTAAAATTTCAACATTTCACTGAATGCTGCAAGTCATAAACAACTGGCTATTCCCATTCAATTGTTGACGGTGGCTTTGAAGTTATATCTTGAACAACTCGATTTACACCACGTACACTGTTGCAAATCTTTCTGGCGACATCATCAAGGAACTTGTGTTCAAAATTGTACCTAAAAGTAGCAATATTTTAGATAAAGGCAAAAATTAAAGACGAAAAAGTACAAGTAAAGTCCAACAAAAATAGCTGGGAAGTTTTGAGTAAAGATACAGAGCATGTGCAACAAGCACCACATATACAAAAGTAGAAATAGAGCCATATTCTTACTACAAAACCAAAACACAACTATCCAAAAAGAGGAAAAAAGAAAAAATAAAATTCAGGCAGAGTACTGATAAATATTAGGACTTCAAACCCTTCTGTCTGGGAATTGAAGTAACCAAGTACCAAGGGACAACCAATATAATGAAATATAGGTAAAGCAAATACCAGTCTGCGGTCATTCCATCTTGACTTGTTACAGCTCTCAATGCAACGACGTGAGAATGTGTTCTTTGATCTCCTTGAACTCCTACTGATCTTATTGGCAAAAATACTGCAAAAGCTTGCCATATAGAATCATAAATTCCGGCATCTTTTATTGACTGAATGAAGATCTCATCCACCTGCGATATACAGTTGTTATGAATAATAGGAATAGACATTAAACAGGAGATTAAAAAGCCAAGCCTTGAGAAGAATTGAAAAGAACTTGATAATGTTTCACAAACCTGGCGGAGAATATCCAAGGCATTTCCTTCAGTCACGTCACCCAATACCCTGACTGCTAGGCCTGGGCCAGGGAAGGGGTGGCGCTTTAAAAAGCCATCTGGAACATTTAAAATCCTTCCCATTGCACGAACCTTCCAATCAATTGGAGCATAGCAAGTGAGAAGAAACAACACAGCATATCCTTCAGAAAAGGAAATGAGAACAAAGCAGAATTGTGTTCCAAAAAAATACACATATAACCTCATCTTTGAATAAGAGTTTCAGGGGTTCGATTAGCTTAAGTTTCATGTCCTTTGGAAGCCCTCCAACATTATGATGGCTCTTAATAGTGTGGGAGTGGGTTCTTCCACTTCCAGGTGGCGGACAAGATTCTATGACATCAGGATACAGTGTTCCTTGGACCAGGTAAGCAGGTTTCCTTCCCAATTTCTGCTCTAATCCATGAGCAAAACCATCGAAGATGTTGATGAACTCCCTTCCAATTATTTTCCTCTTCTTTTCGGGATCAACCACCCCTTTAAGTTGGCTAAGGAACTGTTCTGTCGCATCAACACAAGTAACAGGTAAATGAAGATCCCTCTCAAAGGTTTCCATTACCCGTTCTCTCTCCTTGTACCTAGCAGAAATAATTAGAAGAATCAGAATCCCCAGCAGAAAGGAAATAAAATTGTGTGCTTCCATCAAGATTTCTAACTGTTTAAAAGTCAAATAAGAACCAATGCTCTTTAGCTTCAACATTAGAAATGGACAAACTCAAACCTCAATAAACCATTATCAACAAAGATACAATGAAGTCTTTCCCCAATTGCTTTATGGACAAGGGTAGCAGCAACGGTGGAATCAACCCCTCCAGATAATGCACAAATGACATGATCTTCAGGTCCCACTATGCCATTGATAACTTTTATTTCTTTATCCATAACATCTTCCATCTTCCAACCAGCAGTAACCCCACAAACATTAAAGAGGAAATATTTTAGCGTTTCCATTCCTTCTGGTGTATGTGTGACCTGTAACAGAGATTTACACATTAACACTGCGTACTTCTTGTTCAAAAGATTTAAGCATTCCAGCATTTCACAACTCATGAAGGGTAAAACAACATAGCACTAACTCTTTTTGTTTTTTCTTCTTTGTTCCTAACACGCCTTAGCAAGGATAAAATGCTAGGGACTTTGCGCACTACATACAAGGCATTCATTCTTGGAACAGTATGTCATCAAGGCCAGTTACGTCAACACAAAGTCCTACCAAGACTTAAATCAGCACTTTTTAATAAACCCCAGAAAACATACCATATTTGCTAAAAGTGACGTGTAGGAAAACAAATACTCCCTCAGTCCTAACTAAATTGACCTATTTATTATTTTGAACTATCCCAAAAAATTTGCCACTTTCCTTAAAAGGAAAATTTCTAATATATTATATATTAGTATAAAATAATCAATACAGCTCACATATATTACTTTTATATATTTAGATTTGACATAGACCACATATTTTCTACTTTTATTATACTATATTATATTCTACTATTATTATATTTCAACTTTTATTTTTGTATAAAACATCGTGCTAAGTTAACCCCTCTCAATTTAGTTAGAACAGAGGGAGGGAGGGAGTAGTAAACAGTATATCATTCTACGGAATAAAACATTCTATCACAATTCAAACAAGGTAAAACCTTGAACTTCTGAAACATTTTAAAAACAAATTAGAATGGCGAGTGCACTTGTCATATCAGCTGTAAGAAATAGCGTACCATAGTTTACGAGCAAACTATATTCTTTTCCATGAAGAACAAGTAATTCACCAAGGAAAAAAATTATACACAAAAGTCTGACTTTCAAATTGAACAACTCACAGTCGAATCATTCACCATATAAGAGAATGAGAATACAATTAGTACAACGTATAAACCCAATAAACTGTCATTAAGGGACTCAGGCAAACCAGCAGCTAAAGTTTTTAAATTTCATCATATGAATTGCATTTAAGAATAACTAACTGCAAACGGAGAAATTGAAGCTGAATCTTCTTTACACACCACTTGTAATATTCTTTGATAGCAAGTTTTTAAGGAATTGCACCATTCCATCAGTGCAGTACGGTGTTAAAAAAAAAAAATCAACCTTTACAAAAACTATCAAATGTAAGCAAGTCAAGCAACAAGTACAACAGTTACCTCTGGATGATATTGCAACCCATAAAACCTCCTCTCTCTATTCTCAACGGCAGCCACAGCCCCCTGTTGACTCCTAGCCACCACCTCAAATCCTTCTGGCAACTTGGCAGCCTCATCCCCATGACTCATCCACACTACCTGCTTATCCCCACTGTGCTTGTTTCCGAACAAACCAACAACCTTCTCGACCTCAATTTCCATCCTCCCATACTCCTGCTTTTCCCCAACCCTCACTTCCCCACCAAGCCTCTGTACAATCAGTTGCAGCCCATAACAAATGCCCAAAACATAAATGCCTTGAGACTCAACATACTCTATGAACCCATCTGGAAAACAAGGAGTGTTGTGCGCGTGCACGCTGTGAGGACCTCCAGAAAGGATAATTACACTCGGTTTCAAGTCGGTTATTGCTTTGAGTGAAGAAGTGCCATTGATACAGAGTGAGAAAACTGACAGGCTCCGGATTCTTCGCGTTATGAGGTGAGTGTACTGTGAACCATAGTCTAGAATCAAAACAAGGTTTGACTTCACAGCTTGAGGATCCATTGGATTAGGGTTCAGTCACAGAGCGAAGGAGGAGGACGAGGGAAGACAGGTCACGGAGGAGGGTTTTTGTATGCCACAGTCGAGGGGGCTAGGGTTTTAGGAGTTTGGTTGGCGGGAATGGACCTAATTATATGCTTTTGCTTAATTTATTAACTGATTGATTAATTTTTATGAACTGATTGATTGGAGTGGTCTATCTTTTTCCTTTCTTTTTGCCCAACTTGGCAACTTCGATGAAAATTAGGGATTCTATGACCCAAAAAACTTATTCTTTGTTGTAAATATTTGTATTAGTGGAAACTGTACTAATTATAAATTTATGTGAATTATTAAAGAATTAGTGAAAACTCCACTAATTATAAATTTTTATGAATGTCCATAAAGACACTACTAATTAAGATTAGTAGAAGATGATGTATTCCACTAATTAAGAGCTTTATAAATAGAACTATCATCTAAACTTGTAATACGCCATTATTTTGTGAAAGAATTGTGAGAAAATTGTGAGAAAAAAGAGAAAAGTTTGAAGAAATTCTTGTGCAAAAATAGTTAGAGTTTTCTTAGTGTTTAATGTGTAGATTTTATTCTAACACTAGCCAAAATTTATAACACGTTATCAGTACGAGTCTCTACCGTTATTAAAACCAAAAGACAGGTACGCATTTATTAATCTCTATGACTAACCTTGTTAACCTCGAATTTGTAACTCTTGATATTGCTGGAAAAATTATATGTCATACAGAAATGCATCTAAATGTTGAAAAAAAAAGATTCATATGTCCTGTGGGCAATTTAAATTTTACCACCTGAAGATGGTCGATTACCAACTGCACAGTATAAATGATTGCACCTGAAGTTACAAAATTTTAAAACCGTGAATGAATATGGCTCCGCGATGTATCAACTTACATCTCAATTAAAATTATGCGGAGAAAATGTTACTGATGAAGATATATTGGAGAAGACATTATCTATCTTTCATGCCTCGAATATTGTCCTACAGTAATAATATCGAAAAAAATGGTATATATATATTTAATTACTACTCCCATCATTGCAGAGAAAAATAATGAGTAATTATTGAAAAATCATGAAACCAGACCAACTGGCTCAACAGCACTCCCAGAAGTGAATGCTATTGGCTCCAGCAGAAGCCATCGTTATAGTCGTAGTTGTGGCTGTGGTTATGATCATGGACACACTCGATATTTCCCTTAGCACAGAGCAATATTGGTCATCTGAAGTGGAACAGAAAAGATAATAAGGGAAAATGATATTTCCATTAATAATAAGTGTCACATATTTGAGATGTTACATTCGAATGTCAATATATACTATATTACTGCTAACAGTTCAAAAAAAAAAAAAAATCTATCTCCTCTTGATCATAAGTCTTGTGTTCACTTGCATTTCCTTTATTCATCTCACTGGTGTTCACATGAATTTGAGGATGCATGCTTGTAGTTGCTCTTTTTCAATTGAGTTGACAAATTGAGGATGAATGTTTGTAGTTGTTCTTTTTCCATGTTTGCATTAGAGGAAGACAAACATGTAGCGATTATGGATTTCAATTCCTCTTCTTCGGCATCCTCCTTCTCTTCGTTCTCCCTTAGGCCAGCATCTAGACTAGCAGCAGAATTAGCCGTGTCGTTACTGCGCAATGTGTCTTGGGATTTTCTCATCCCCGTAAGTTTTTTTTTATATTTGGCCTTGAAGCATGCTTGTCTCAATTTTTGTGTTTGGTCCCCCAACTGCGTATTAGGACTTTCTTCTATCAATTCTTCTCACGTTCCAGTATCTTAATGGCTTCTCTTAACTTATGTCCTTATTCGTCTTTATTTCGCTCCTGTAAATCGAAGTGATATCATCGGTGGAGATACATTCATTCCAGTCATTATTTACTTATAAATCTTTCATAGTTTCAGTAAATTACAAGTGTGTGTGAGAAAAAATCTAAACATTCTTGATTAGGGTCTCCAAGTTTATCAACTTCCTGTGAGGCCATCGATGGATTCCCAACTCTCTACATCTGTTCTTGAATGGGGTTAAGCCAATATTCAGTTCTTTGGTCGCCCTCTTGATTAGCAAGTAAAAGTACTGCGAAATGATTTCTTTTGATAGTGTCTTGGAACTATTACCCTTCTCCTCTCTCTGCCTCCTAATCCTCTCATTCTCCATAGGAATTTCATCTGTAATAATATCTTAAATTTCGATATTATGCATTTCATGGGTCCTCACTCCGAATTCGTTGCCAAGACCACTCATTATTTCTCCTAAAAAGAAAGAAAAAATAATATCAGTAAAGGTAATACCATGCAAAATCCATGTTTGAATGTATGATAACCTGGAATCATATTCTGGCTTTGTTCAAAATCCATTAGGGAGTAGAAAGGATCATGCACAAGTATATCCTCATTCAGAGGAACAACATCAAAATCAATCTCTTGAATGGGTAGATCAATAACATCAAAAGCAGTCTCTTAAATGGGTAGATCAACAGCATCAAAAGCAATCTCTTGAATGGGTAGATCAAATTAAAAATTCAAAGTAGCATGTCCAGAACTACCACTGATTTACATCACAACAAACCAAAAGAGAGTTTAATTTCATTATTTTATTATTAAGCACACTAAAAAAAAAAAAGGAAGCCCTCAAAGGTATCTCACTTGAAATTAGGCGGAAGCGGTTGGCTTGGAAAGGAAAATAAATCAAAATCTTCTGCGTTAGACCTGATATTAGGTGGAAGTGGTTGGCTTAGAAAAGAAAATACATCAAAATCTTCTGCGTTAGAAACCAAGTCAAAATTTGACCATGTCTCAAATGAATTACGAGTCTCCATATCTGCTTTGAGGTTTTTTTTTTTGTTTTTTTTATGTTTACTAATGGCTGATGATTGAGATATATATCGGTACACACACACACACACACACACACACACACACACATATCTGTACGAGGAAGAAGAAGAGGTAGATGATAGATGGAGGTGTTAGAATTCGTAGACTCTTAAACGCGAAAAATATCCACGAATCCCTCCCGAGGACCCAAGTAAATGATTAAGAAGATCTAAGGTTTAAGAATTACCTCTGGTTGATGTAATCGAAATCATTCGATTCTGATTGCGCTGTTGTACGTTCAACCCGAACAATCACCAGACGCTGCAGTATGCGAACGTCCTCTATCGGATACACACCGCGAACTCATTCGATACCTGGGGAGTGCTAGCGCCTAGGGTTTGAGAGGTTTTTTTTCTTTTCTGATAGAGAATGGCACGAATGTTCTCAACCGAAAAATTTTGACTATTGAAAAGACGGCTAGGGTTTTCTTAAAAACTCCCGAACCTCTTAGAGTCCAACCCTAATAATATCTTATCATTTTCTAATTTAAATTCAAATTAAATTAAAACTGATATGATAAGATTCTGCCATTATCTCGGTAATTTAACTAATTAATTTACCGAGTCAGATTCTTATAATCTGGACATCATCCGGATACATCGAATGTGGACATATTTCCGTATTCATTGTATCTCGGTAAATTTTCTAAGTACGATTAACTTAGACATATTTCCAGATTCATCGAACTCGGTCACCGTAAAAATAACCTAACAAGTTCGCTTATTGTGTGACCCTATAGGTTCATTTAACACTGGCAGTGTGCCTAAATCATATTTAAATGGCCCACAAGTTATAAGCGGTTTCTAGCAAAACATTATAACTATCTAGGTTAAATGAAGATCGGTGATCTCTTTGAACCAAACCATAATTTTATAGTTAGTCATTTTGTCACACGATATCCAGATTAAGTATAAGGCACGGAGCATGTCATCCTTATTAAGCTTAATCAATTATTTCTTGATTTCATAGTAGACTGTTCAAACAAATGATATCAATATCTTAGATTGATATATTTGAGCACGGCCATGCATTTTTAACAATCTAACTTATCAAGGGGCCTATGGATATCTCTCCCATAACTGAGAGGGACAAATTCCTTCACAATCAATCATATTCCTCTCCTTGATTTATTATATATCCAACAGTAGTCTAATTTATTATCTGGTTAAAGACAACTTTAGACAATGTCAAAATATAGAATTTATCAAGTAGGAAACTATGATGAATTTAGGTCGAAGGACTTTCAATATTATTATGACTAGAAAGTACTTATGACATATTCCATGAAGTACTCTCACAGTGGGTTATGTCCAATACAATGTTCTCTAACATTTATTTATGTCTTGAATCGATATCACAAATATCTATGGCCAGTAAAACATAGCCATCAAGTCACAAACATACTAACCTTAATTTATTATTATTCCAATATCGATCAGGGACAGTTTTAGAATAGTCATTGTATTCATTGTAGGAATTTACTATCAAGTCACGTACTTGATGACCAACAAAACAAAACTCACTATTCATGGAAATGAAAGCCTCATATTATTATATAAAACATAATGACAATAGTATAAGTACAAATTGACTCTAGGGCATATCCCCAACAGGAGGGACGGAGGAGAAGAAAAGGCAAGGATGATGGGGAAAAGATGGTACCGGGAAGAGTATTTTTTTTTTTTGGCATTTCCTACTTGTCATCATATTCTTACATTTCTTTTTCTTTTCCCTTATTCTCTTGTGAAATCATTATTCCTTAAATTAGGAGGAGAACAGAAACAGTATAAGAAAAATCTTGATTGGACAACATCATTAAATTATCTTGATCCGCGTATAAGCGCGAAGTTCAAAAGATAATTCATTTGCAAAGTATTGCAAATCCAAATCAAATGCCAGACACTTTTGTTGACTCCAAAAGAGTTACAAAATCGCATATTCCAGCTATAAATGCTCCTATTCGAATTGAAATTTCAGCAGAACAAAAGATTATACTTATAGCTACTGAGCCAAAAGCATGCCAGAAGCATGGCTGACCTTTTAGTTCTAAAGATAAAAATCCTCGAAAGAAAAGATGATTAAATGATCCAGATGTTCATAGTGAATTTCTATTAATTATACCACTTCCGATAGAAGTTGGAATTGGATAGAAACAATTATTAATAATATGTTTGCATACAATATAGCTCTTAATGTTACACAGGATAATGATGATCATGAACCAATATCAGTTGATGAATGTCGGCATAGAAAAGATTGGCTACAATAGAAAGATGCGATTCAATCGGAGTTAAATGCACTGACACAACGTAAAGTCTTCGGACCTGTAGTCTAAACACCAGAAGGTGTAAAACCTGTTGGCTACGAATGGATATTTGTGAGAAAGCGCAATGAAAATAATGAAATCATACGAGATAAAACACGGTTAGTAGCCCAAGATTTTTCACAAAGATCAGGTATTGATTATAATGAAACTTATTCTCCTGTTGTTGATGCTATTACATTCCAATATCTTATCAGTTTGGCAATACATGAAAAGATAGATATGCGCCTATTAGATGTTGTCACGGCTTACTTATATGGAAATTTAGAAAATGATGCTTACATGAAAATTCCCGAAGGATTTCATATGCCTGAAGCATATAAACATTATCCTAGTGAAAATTACTCCATCAAGTTACAGAAATCATTATATCGCTTGAAGCAATTTGGGCGCATGTGATTTAATCGTTTTAGTGAATATTTATTGAAAACGGGATTTACAAATGACCAGGTATGTCCATGTGTTTTTATTAAGAAATATGGTTCTAAATTTGTGATATATATTGATGATATTAATCTTATTGGAACTCCTGAAAAGTTCCACGAAACAATTGATTATTCGACATCAAGGATGTTGATAAAATTACATTTTGCCTTGGTTTATAAATTGAATATTTGGCAAATTTCATCAATCAACATATACAGCAAAAGTTCTAAAAAGTTTTTATACGGACAAAGCACATCCATTGAGTATTCCAATGATCGTCCAGTCATTAGATGTGAATAAAGATTTTGACCTCAAGAAGATGATGAAGAACTCCTTGGTCCTGAAGTACTATATCTTAGTGCAATTGGTGCATTGATATATCTTACTAACAATACATGACCTGGTATTATATTTGCTGTCAATTTATTAGCAAGATTTAGTTCTTCACCAACATGACGACATTGGAATGGAATTAAACAAGTCCTTCGATATCTCCAAACAGCTACTTCTTCAAATCATGCTAAAAGTATAGCTATTCATGAAGTAAGTAGAGAATGTGTATGGTTACGATCAATGATTTATGATATCCGAGAAAGTTGTGGATTATCATCTATCAGAGATATTCCAACTCCTCTTTATGAAGACAATGCAGCTTACATAACTCAAATACGAGGATGATATATTAAAGGAGATTGGATAAAACATATTTCACCAAAATTCTTCTTTACTCATGAACCCCAAAAGAAAGGTGAAATTGATGCGTTACAAATTCGGTTATGTGACAACCTCGCAGATATTTTCACGAAAACTTTACCGACTGCAACATTTGAGAAGTTGAGATATAAAATCGGTATGCGTCGGTTTAAAGATTTAAATGAATCATCTCATCAGGGGGAGTAATAAACAGACATATAGAATTGTGTACTCTTTTTCTTTCACTAAATTTTTTTTTCCACTGAGTTTTTATCTAGTAAGGTTTTAACGAGGCATATTCTTTATGTAATGGATGGACATCCAAGGGGAAGTGTTATAAATATTTGAATTAGTGGAAGCTCCACTAATTATGAATTTATGTGAATTATTAGGGAATTAGTGGAAGTTCCACTAATTAGTGAAAATTTCACTAATTATGAATTTTTATGGATGTCCATCATTTAGTGGAGACACCACTAATTAAGATTAGTGGAAGATGATGTATTCCACTAATTAAGAGCTTTATAAATAGAGCTATTCTCTAAACTTATAATACACCATCATTTTGTGAAAGAATTGTGAGAAAATTGTATGAAAAAGAAAGAGAGAAGTTTGAAGAAATTCTTGTGTAAAAATAGTTAGAGTTTTCTTAGTGTGTAGTATGTAGATTTTATTCTAACACTATCCAAAATTTATAACATTCTTTTTGAATATATTATCTTTTACTATATATTTTTTCTAACTTTCTAAAATTAGTAAATTATATATTTATAAGATTTTTTTATGCACATGATACAAATTAATTTTTATCTAAAATAGATAATTTCTAATGATGAATATTAAAAAAAAAAATAAAATAAATAGAATAGTTTGATCAAAACAGTGGGATCTCTGGTATAATAAGATAATGCAACTTTAGTAGTAAGAGTTAGATATAAGGATCATAGGGTAATCAAATTTGTCCTAATTATTTGTATAAAATTATTTTTCTAAATATGTAATATAAATTTTTAATATACTAACCATACATATAAAATTTGAATTATTTTGTATGCACTATTTATGTACACAAATTCTTCCCTACCCAGAACACAAACACCACTATATGGTAGCAAATTAAATGTAACATGGGTTCAATCAGATAATGAGAGAACAATCATGTGCCATTCCCAGCCCTTCACATACAAAACTAGCAGTATATGAGTGAACATAAAGAGTCAATCCACTTCTGTCTATTCTGTTCCCTTCTCTAACTATGTTAGACTTTGTATATGCTGCCATATTCTTCATGTGTAGAATGTCTGCTCTCATATCTTAGGTAGAAGAACCTCAGTTTCCCAGCTACGTTTTGAGCATTGTCAGCTGGATAAATGCTCAATTAGAACTTCAATAGTCACAGGTGGGACAGATGCAAAAGAATTCAAGAAGAAGAACAAGATGGACTTCAAATTTGAACTTCCAGTATTGCATCCTCAATTGAATCTTGCAGAACATCCTCTGCAATTTGAATCAGTATGTCTTCTGCATCAAGACGAAGATCAAGCCATGAACCAGACTTTGCAATATCTTCCCCCATCAGCTGATCTAGGGTTGGTTGCCCCCTCTTTGGAAGTAGGTAAAAGTTAACTTCTTGCACTACTTCATCAACCACATCTTTTTCCAGAGGAACAGGTCTGATTCTTTGTCTGAGATATGATAGCCAAGGGGGACATCCGAAGTAGCACTCATGTATGCCTAGCAGGACTTCGTGAATGCAATCAAACAGGAGCTGGAGTTCAGTGTATTGTTCAACTGGATATAATCCCATTCTATCAGCTATGCATGTATACGGAACATAATGCGGTGAAGGTCGCTTCAGATGCATCTCATCAAAACTCAACTCTGAAGCTTCCATAACTGCCCTTACATATAGGTGGAGAGATTCCTTCACATCCATGCAGGCACTCATATCCACTTCAGGATCATCTGGGCACTCAACTTGTGAGTAATCATCAAAATCATTGTGACGTGGTTGTAGTGAGGATTCATCTGCAGAAAGTCACGTAGTTCATCAGATGGGTTCTAGAGGAAAATAGGTAAGTTTTAGTATAGTAAAGCGTACCTGGTTTACTCATGACACTTGTAGGACTGCTAACATCATCAGGAGAATATGGCTCCAAGACAGAAACTGGACTTGCATGCTCTTCCTTATACTTAGCAGCATCCACAACTTCTAGCTCATGTATGTTTGAAGACCTAGAAGATCCCAGTAAAGGTCTAAGTGGGTGATTCTCTGCGGGAATTGTCTGAAAAGGCAGCAATTTAGTGTTGGGTTTGAAGCAGATTATTTGTTTAGAAACAGCAGAGAAGCAGCACAAAAGTCCAACGTTTGATTTCAAATCAAGAGCTCTATAGAGAGAATAAGAATTTACCAATTCTGAGCTCTCCATATATTCATTTTCCTTGTACTTTTTTGTTGTTTCAGTGCCTTGCCTGCTGCTGGCATCATCGATGCTATTCAACTCATAAGGGACTTCCAAAATGTTCAAACTCCTCGGTAACACAACTTTGTTGGCCTTCAGAATATTTGCAGAACCTGCAAAAAACTTCTAACTGATTATATAAAATAAAATAATAATAGTAATGAAGAACATAAATTGTCATAATTTATACCTGTAGGCTCAAGGTCATCTTCACTAGAATAGATATTCACAAGCGCTTCGGGTTCACCCTGAAGCTTCTTTGAGATTCTGGGCGTAAATTCAGAGATTTCCAACTGTTCATCAGGTCTTCTAAGATCACAGGGTGGAACTCCTTCCATATGCTTCAGAGGGCTCAGGAAATCCATTTCCTTTCCTTTTTCTTTTTGCAAATTACTGTCACTAACCATTTGGATGTTGTTGTAAGGGGAAAATTTCATCTGTGCTGAAACAGAAGCACTTTTATCCCTCCTAGGAGTAGGAGTGGTCACGAAGTCATGTTCAGGTGAAGAGAGTATCATCTTCAATGTTCTGGGGGCTTCTTTTCTTGATACGATCTCTCCCATGTCAACATTTCTCAACCTCTCTGAAAGGTGTCTTCTTGCTTCCATGAATATATC
The DNA here is from genome assembly GCA_026120185.1 of Voacanga thouarsii. Taxonomy (NCBI): domain Eukaryota; kingdom Viridiplantae; phylum Streptophyta; class Magnoliopsida; order Gentianales; family Apocynaceae; genus Voacanga; species Voacanga thouarsii. Next base: position 5,035,941 of record JANUWF010001255.1, on the reverse strand, counting down.
AAGTTGACTTTGCTTGGAGCAACTGCTAGTCCATGAGTTAAAGTTTTTACACACAGTTCCACCACTAGGTGCAGTTTTACTTCTATTGCTTGAAAGCATATCTACAAGCTTTTGTTGCTTCTCCATCCTCTTGGCAACAGGAGAAAGGACAGATTTTCCTTTACCAGAACCTGAACTCTTCCCCTTGTCAACATCTTTTAAAAAGTGTTCGTTTCGAGCAAGTCTACGTAAACTTTCATCCATAGAAATCCAACGCTGCTTTTGCTGGTTCTCTCCCACTGGCTGCTTAAATTTTCTTTTGATATCTTTGAAGGAGAAGTAAGTGGATTTGATGTTCTGCCTCTTACTTTTCAAGCTTTGATGAGCCTGCAGAGATGAACAATGGCAAGACACATTCTCAGGATTTTGGTTGTTTTTTGATCCTGGCTTCAAAATAACTATCTTGTCCGAAGCCTGAGAAGTGGTACTTCCTTTTGAGGAACATCCGTACTGTTCCTTAAATTTCTTCCACAAGGGATAGTTTGAGTTCCTTTTCTGGATCTTCATAGCATCTTCAGGATCTTGATAATTCCTCGTGCCACTACTCCCACAATCTGAGGGTTTGGAATCCAGATAAACCTTCATTTTCTCTTTGTCCCTCTGTGGAAACTGAAAGTTCTCGATATTTTTCATTAACAAAGAATTTGGATCTTGCAGAAGCTTCAGGAATACATCCGTGTTAAAGTTTAAATTTTCTGAAGCATCTGAAAAGCATCTAGACTTGCTACTCACCCCATCTTTATAGTTCTGTTTTCTGTTTATATAAATCTGATCAATGAAAGCCTTAGCAGTTATCTGAAGTTGCTGCACATTAACCTGATCAAGCTCATTGTATTTTGAGGGAGAAATAACTTGCCGTTTATCTCCCCCATATATTCTCCCTTGATAAATCTGACTGCAGATTTCTTCAAACATAGCTTCTGAGTTATGTTCGTCCGATGATATTTCAGCAGAACAGGAAGACTGCTCAGGCCCCAGAAGGAACTTGTCTTTCCATTGCTGTAAATCTAGCTGATCAGCTTTCTTGGAGGGGTTGGTTGGCTTCTCATGATCATGTTGTAATTGACTGAGTAAACTAAAATCTGAATCCTTAAGCTGATTTTTTCTAGTTTTCTTTTGTTTCTTTGATTTCTTCAAAGTAGCAAATTCGTCTTTTGGGAGATTCTTTATGTTTTCATCAAAAGCATCAGCATACTGCATGGCCAAGCCTGCACCACCCTGATGCAAATTGAATTCATTAGAAATGCACGTAGTGACCTTCAAGGTATATTTACATAATTGGATGGGTGAAGAGAGCCTTGATCTGATACAATAAGGAAACTAGAGCAAAAGCTTGATGATTACTCAAATTTAATTTATAAATTTCCAGATAGAGAGATTCCTTTTTGCGTCTGGATATTTGGGATTCTTTTAATTGTATCTCTGTTCCATTCCAAAACTGAAAGCAGCTAAACAGCTAATCAAGAATGTAAAGTAGTTCTTATCATCTAACATCAGATTTTCTTCCAGTAATATGAAAAGAAAAACAAAAAAGTACTAATGAAGTATTAGTTATTAATCAATATATTCTCTCAATCACCACGCTAAGAATTCCCTTTAGGCCAACAACTTAGCAATAAAACCTTTCCAGCATAAGATCAGAACATTGGCAGTAGTCAAAATTAAACTAATCCACATATTCTCCAGCAGAATTCTCTCAACAGATGGGAAATGAAATTGGCAGTTTTTCTCAATCAGTCATCTAAGTTCCTATGAGATACTGATAGACTGAAACCAGAAGTCCAATCCGGTACTTACCTCAAAGCCTTGCCTCTTTTCAATGCAGCTGGCAATTGTATGAACCTTTCTCGGACGCTCCGCATCTGAAGAACAAAATTGAAAGCTTCTATAATTGCATATTTGAGAGCTCCAGCACAACCGTAAAGGCAAGCAAGGTACCAGTGTCGAGTAAAACCTCAAAATCCACAATAATACTAATAAGAACTAGCATATTTTGTGTTTTCTACTCCAGTGAGATCTTCATTTTGGCATTTTCAGGATATAATAGCATGTGATAAACAAGAAAGCTTAATACTCATAACTTTTTACCAAAAACTATCAGACTCATCGTTGCACTACTCTCATGGATGGAAGTGTCTGGAAAGCTTAATTTAACCATGGAACATCATTATTTGTTCTACAATCCCAATCAAGGAATTAATACCTGAAACGTATTTTTGGACTGCCCTCCTGTTTGTAAGCAGCTTCTGATTACTCCGACCATTGCGAAAGTCAAGGATATCAACCAATCCCCATATACAACTCGATTGAACCTTTTCTTTGCGCAGAGAAAGTTTTGGTTTCTCCATTGTTAAGGATGATAACATCAATGCTGAAGCAAACTCTCTTATCTTTTCGATAAGATCAACCTGAAACAATGGTTAAAAAAATGTAGTTCAGCTCCGGTCGTATGAGGAATTGCAGCAAATATCTGTTATGCAATTCTGAGCCATCCCAGAATCCAAATGAACTTAGAAGCACGAATCCACCCATCTATATCAAAATCTCAAGCTTGCTTAGCTCAAGTCTTAAAGATGATTTGGCTTGTAAGTTATTTATCTATTTTCTTTTTCTTGAAGAGTTTAACTTGGAAAGTGGAATGCAGCAACTTCTGCAACATAATCCATTCATAGTCATGTAACACATATCTTAAGCATTCAGAAACAATTTCTTTCAACAAAGTTCTTGGAAAAAGCAACCCAAAACTAGGAGAAAACCCAGGAAAAGAAAAGGGCTACCTTCAAATTCTTTGTCCTTTCTCAGCAGCTAATGAGAAGATCAAGAAACGTAGGCAATACAGAAAGCGGCAGGGCAAGTCACGGAAGAAGAGGAAGAGTCTCATGGATGCATACAAGTACAAATTTTATATACCAAGAATAACATGAGCCGTGACATTGACAATTGCTGCCATACAAAAATGATCATATTCTTTCTTTTCTTTGTTTCAACCAATGCCCCTTGATTCTGAAATCTCCCAAAAACAAGAAAGATTAAGGAACTGATTTTTCTATAGTCTTTCTATCAGACACTCAATCGTGACAAAAACAATACTGCATTTTTCTAATCAGCAAGACTTGACCTGTGATTGCCAAAACCAAATTGTGATTAATAAATTGATTTGAAGAAGATGACAAAGTGACGTCCTTGTAGTATAGTACATACCAAAATAACATGGAGACGGATGTAATTATTAAATATTTGGCCTTTTTCTTCTGCGTTTGGACAAATCCGACCTCATACAGGGTGAAGAACCATTGTGGTCCGTGACCTCTATTCTGTACTCATCCTTAACAAGTAGTAATTAAGTAGTAGTAATAAGTTTTTCCGGTGTCATGAAATTTTCCTCCGCAATAATTTGTATACATCGATCACTATTATATGCGTAATAATCACAATGTTATGCACATATTTAATATAATATAGTTTTATTAAAAATTTAGTTAGCATACATAACTTATTTTTGATTGTTTAATTTAGTTCAAATTTAATACCCTCAAATACTTACATAAATTTGACTCTACATTTATACGGTTTTAAATTCTAACAAGGTTGCCCCAACAGGATAAGAGCAGGATGTTTCATCTTAATTTTATACGATTGAACCGAGTAAATATATAAAAGTAAATTATTAATGTGAAGATTAAATCGAGAAATAAGTTGATAATTATCGAATCACCTGTTAAAATTTTTGATATGGTAAAATGCGCTTGAAAGAAAAGTTTAATTCCCTCAGCTAAAATTTTATTTGGCATTAAAAATGAATGGTAAGTCCTAGTTTAAGATATAATGTTTGATTCTTCATTTCTTCCTCTCATACTACAAAAAAGAAGCTTCGGGTAAAAAATGAAAGACGTACCCATGCAAAAGCATCAGATGTCCTTTGATAGGTAGGTGAATTCTGTCGCTTAACATAAAAGAGTTTGGTCTTCTATAGAGTAGCAAATTCAACCTTAACTTTCTCTCCAGCCTCTTTGCAATACAATAAAGATAGATACATTGATATTGTGCTTTGTTTGAATTGTAAAAACAACCATTTGACTCGTAACTTAGAAAATTAATATCTAATTTTGTGCTCCAATTGCAAAATATCAAAAAAGACAAGTTGGGTTTCTTTTTTTTTTTTTTTTAAGGGGTACAAAATTTTGGTCCAAAAATGAAAGGAAAAGGCGTCCAAATCCTTTGATAGGTAGGTGAATATTGAAGCTTTGCATAAAAGAGTCCTGACTTTAGATGGTAAAATCTTGAGTACACATCTCTGGACTTTAGATTTCTTCACCAACCTCGTTCCTTCTGATTAAAGAGAGAAAAATAAACCAATATAAAACCAACCACTCACAACTTGTCCTTAATTATAAATGGTTCTACAACCAACTGCAGTTTAATGTTGCAAGTCAAATTATATCCACATACTTTGATTTTCTTTCTAACCCTGCAAGTGTCTGTCCTTTTTATTCATCTGAGATAGAACCCAATTATGATGGTTTGGAGTCTGGACCTTCCAAATTAGGCAATTGCCGGGCTGTGGTGGGCTGAGGGTCTTCAGCACTATTCCCACCCCGAAATTATTTTCCAAGATCATTATGAAATTTGGTATGAGTTTTTATATTTGGAATTTGATTATGAGAATAAGAAAACATCCCAAGTGAGAGGGAAATCAAAGTGGCAGAGACAAAATCCACAAAAGTTCAGGGCTTACATGACGGTATTCAAATGGGGTAGGGAGACAGATTTGGTTTACGAGGTAAGAGATTGGCATGAAAAAAGGGCAAAGGAAGAGAAACCCCATACCTTATCTGTTAGTAAAGCCTTTCATTTTTTTTTCTAGGTTACCAAAAAAAGAAATTTTAGTCCCATTTAATTTAGAAATCATCATTCTTAAGTAATCGATTTCACATAGTATTCGTAAAATTCTTTAAAAGTCGTCTAAATAAAAAAAATATTCTTTCGATTTTAAAATATTTATTCATGAATTTTTTTCTACATATATTAAGAATCTTGAAAACAATATTATAATTTAAATAAAATCCCTATTTTATCCATATTAAACACATAATAGTTATTGATTGGTAAAAATTTTTAAGAAGTAAGAAGAAATAAGTGTTTTAAAAAGTTGTGCCATTTACTTAAAATAAATAAGAGTAAAATAGAAAAAAAATTAATTATTAATTCTAAAAATATGTACATAAATAAATATTTTAAAATAGAGAAAATATATCTTATAAATATATATTTTATATGCAATTTAAGATTCAAACAACAGCAAAAACACGAAAAACAATTACATCCAATGAAAGCTACACTGGAAAGCATAACATGTTAGCAAAGAGAAAATTTGGTATAATCTCAACATCAATTGGTCAGGCAGTTCGATGGAACTCTTGAATGAGTAGCCAAAAGTTTGAAACTGTATCCCCAATCACATGCAACATTTATTAGAGAACACCTTTTGGGTTAACCACACTGTTGATTTCAAAATATTTATTTATAAATTTTTTTATTTTATTTTAAAATATTCATTTATTTATATATTTTTAAAATTAATGATTAATTTTTTTATTTTACCCTCATTTATTCTAGATTAACTATACAACTTTTTAAAACTTTTTTTTCTTCTTACTTTTTGAAAATTTTTATCAATTAATAATTATCATAATTTTAATACAAGTAGAATAAAAACTTTATTTAGTATTATTTTTAACACTTTTAATTTGTAGGTAAAAGATTTTATGAACAATTATTTAAAAAATGAGAAAATACCAAGTTCCTCTTTCAAGAAATGTGGCCCAGAAACATTCTTCCCTCTTCTTCCGTGCTTCATGCTAGTTTTGTACGCAAAACTATGGATGGAATAGTAACCATAGGATTCCCCATAACAAAGAAAGGGAGATGCCGCTGCCGCTGCCGCTGCCGCTGCCGCTGTCGCTGTCGCTGCCGCCCATCCATGTAGAGACTCAGTGGAAGCAGCTGGCCGGTGAGAAGTATTGGCTTTTGGCCAAGAGAAGGAGTACAAATCAAAGGGACCACGTGCCACCAACTGAAGCATTTAATGGGTGCAAGATTCTGTGATTTAGCCTAGAAGATAATTGATTGAGGCATTTCTACAAATACAATAACCACAGAAACAAAGCAGCATGTGTATCAATCTTTTTCTTCGCTTTTGTCTTCACTGTTCATCTTGTTTTTACAGTGGGTTTTCAGTGTTGGATCTATTTTGTTGTTCTTGGTAAGTGGGATTTGATTCTGTTGGGGGCTACCGTAAAACAAGCACTTCAAGGTACAATGATTAGGCCTTGAATTTATAAACTTTTGATCCTTTTATTTCTGAGGCTTCTGATAGTGGTTCTTGATTTGACATAACAAGCATTACCTTGTTGGCCTGATTCATGTCCATAACCTGCTACACTACATTTGTCGGCAACCACCATATTCGCTTCGTCACTAAAAACTCATAATCCCCCCCACCCCGCGATTGATATGTAAGAAAGATGAGTTTTATAAAAGATCGTTGATTATATGAAGTTAGGTGGATAAACAGAGATAAAATATGATGTTTTGTTAGGATATAATAATTATTGTAAAACAAATTTTATTTTTATTTTTATTTTTATTTATTATATTTAATTATATTATATATTTTTTAAAAAAATTAATTAATGTCTTAAATTCATATAATTTTGTTTATACATTTTAAAATTATTTTTGAATTTAATATTTTTCACAACTGTTTTCTTATTTTATTTAAAATATGATGTTTTATTAGTAGATACTCTATCTTTTTTTATCTGTCTATTTTAATTAAAATTTTTGTCTCAATTTATCTGTCATATTAGCAAATCAAGACGATATTAATTGTTATTTTTTTACAAATATTCTTCTTGAATATAATGAGTATTATGCACTTATAATGAAAAATATAAGTAAATTAAATATGTTTACAATACATAAAGCTTTGAATTTTGATTACTCCTTAATAAAAAGAGTGATTTTTTAAGTGTAAAATAGAAAATGTTAACTAATTAATTGAAAAACTTTATTTTTCTTAAAACTTGTTAATCGGTTAAAATGGACCGATAAAATAGGACGGTTGGGGTAAAATGAAAATTATATAAAATAATACTTCATCTATTTTAAAATATTTATTCATAAAAAAATTTTATTTTGTTTTAAAATACTTGTTCATATACATATTTCTATATTTAATGATTAGTTTCTTCTTATTATACTCTTATTTATTCTAAGTTAACTACATAACTTTTCAAAATTCTCTTTTTCTTTTTATTTTTTATTTTTAGAATTCTCACCAACCAATAGCTATCGTATTTTTATTATACGTAGAATATAAATTTTATCTAAATTGTAATATTATTTTCAATACCCTTAATTTGTGTGCAAAAAATTTTATGAATAAATATTTTGAAACCGAATGAGTAATATATTTGAATTAAAAAAAAAATTAGGTTGGGATAAGATTGGGAAATCCTTATCCAAATAAAACCTGTTTAATTATAATAAGAAGGAAAAAAGAAAAGAATATATTTACATCACTTAATTAATTTAATTAAGAAAGAAAGGCATAGATAAAGTAAAGTATTAAAAAGGCTTATTTTATGTTATAAAAACAGTTAATATAAATTTAAATATATCATGACGTAAATTAAAATATTATTTATTATTTACTTTTCTTTTATTCTAATCAAACAAAATGAGAGTAAATTTTTTTTATAAAAATAAATTAAGGTTCACTAATATTATTAAGTGTATAACTTAACTTAATATACGAGTTTATGAATTTTATTTTAAAAAATTATAGTAGTGCAAATTGAGTTGTAATATGTTACTAGAAATTACACTAGCTTATATTGCAAAATTGTATGCATATGAAAGAAGGGAAATTCTTCTATGAATCGGAGTCACAATGTTTTAGACTGTTATATTTTTTTAAAAATATATAATTTTCATTATATATAATACAATACCAAAAGTAATTGGTCCATGATAAATCAAATCAAGCCGTACTTTAGAATTTCCGAAGTAGGATAACTACCTGATAATTGGTTACTCTTAAATCAAAGGGACCAAGAGTCAAAACTAGGACACTACTAGGTGCCTCTCAAAATTCAAAATCATTAAAGTCAAATAGTAGCCAGAAAGTTCTATTGGACTAGGCATAGCTATTACTATTTTTAATTAAAATTTATTTATTATATTAATCAACCTCGTCAAAATTAAAAGAAAATTTTATTAAATTACTTTTCTTCTATATTTATTTCTAATAAAAAATAAAATTTTCTCATTTACTCCTATATTTAAGCCTAACCAAATATGGAATCGTTTTACTAAATGCGAATCCCACTTCTCCTCAGTAGCCGAGGCCAAGGCGCATGTACTTCTTGGGCTACATTTATTGGGCTTTTTCAATCAATATTTGGGCCTACTACTCCGAAATAATCTGGGCCAATGCAGTCAACTACAAGAAAATGATTATTGACATGTTACAAACTTATGCAAGCCCAAACATTATGCTATCTAAAGGAATAACTAGAATTATGGTAGTAGTTGATGTCACAAATTTAAGAATTTTGAAATAAAATATACAATGTGCTTTACATTTTGTCATTTTTTTAGTTTTGTGCAATTACAAAATTACTTTTTTCTCCCTTAATTTTCAAATAAAAATTATGATTCTACAACATTGAATAATACTTCTTATATTTGTATTATATTAGGTTTTATATATAGTTTGTATAACCTTACTCTAATGATAGGAAGTGATTGAAAAAAAATAATTGCAACATAAATTATTGAAGGTATTATCACCATTTTAATAATCGAGCAATCAAATACTTAAATAAGAATTAAATCTTTGAGCATACTATTTAGTAATGTTTTTAAAATCAGATCGGATATCAAGTCAGAAAATTTATTAATTTGCGATTTAATAATTCAATTGTAATTAGATCACAATTGAATCGTAATTAAATAAGTAATATTATAATTTAAAAATTAAAAATATAATTATTTTAAAAAATAAGATTAATCAATAATATAATATTATTCAAGTTTATAAAGGTATAAATAACGAAATAGGAAGAAATTTATAATATTTTCTCTATTACTATAGACTATTTAGTCTATTTGTGTAATTTATTTCTTTCATATGAATATATCATTTTATCTAGTTTAAAAAAAAAAGAGAGAGAGAATGGTTCAATCTGGTCTGATTGACCAGTTCAATAATTTTTCAATTGGACTGACTAATTCAATTTGGTTTGAAGAACATAGATTAGTTTTGAAGGAAAAAAATTTAAAGTAAAGACCAAACGGATTTATGAACCGATTCATAGTCTGACCAACCAATTCGGTCTAAAAAATACTGCTATTTAATACACTACTAAAAAAAATAATAAACGTATATTTATTTAACTCTTTTTAGCCTTCTACTAACCTAACATCCTTTGCAACATTCATTAGCAACTAATGTTGTTTTATTGAGAATGAAGAGGAACAAAAAGAAAAAAAAAAAAAGGCAAAAACAAATCCCTTCAAAACACAATACCAAAACTTTTCAAAATTCAAAGCTCCTTCTCCTCCAATGTTTTAGAATTCTCCCACGGGCGTTTGAAGGAAGAGTGAAATATTCTCCTCATAATTCAAAAGGTAAATATTTTTTTTTGTTTTTTAATGTTTTCATTATGTGTGAAAATATCTCGATAAGGTTGTTCTTTTCACTTTGTTTATCGATTTTTTTACGACCGTGAAGTCCATTTAGATTCTTTGCATTTCAAAGAGGTTGCAATTTTGCAAAACTTCTTCTTGGGGCATTACTTACTTTGCCATTCTTCTACTTTTTTTCTTTTAAAGCACGTATTCGAGTTTCGTTTCGCACAATTAGTCTAAATCCTCAATGTGATACCCTAATCTTATATGGGATTGAAATAAAAAGTGTGAATAGTAATAAAGATGAGTCTAAATACTCATTATTAACTTAAAATATTCATTTTGATCCAACGAGGATGGCGGTCAAATAATCGATCGTGCTCCCGAATATGCGAAAACAAATCTAATATTTGATATCAAAGAAAGTAATCAATCTTCAATGTGAAAATTAAGTCAATTGGCCCTGAATTTGATCCTAAAGTATGGACCATATTTGGTTGTTACTTGTTCTTCTTTTTCAGAGCAATTAGATATTTTCCAGCAGTTATTTTGTCTCCTGCCCACAGATTTGAGTTACTTTTTCAAATCCACATTTGAATGGAACTTTCTATGACAAAAACACAACTTACATAAACGAAAATATTCTAATAATTAAATTCTTTCTTTGATCCAAACTCAATTTTATTAAAAAGATTGTTCAAATAACTAATGTTAGAATGAGCGTCAATGATAATTTGATCGAACAATCAGTACAAAAGTATAAAATATAATGTTAAAATAAATATCAATATATGATTTAATCAAATAATTTAAGAAAAACATCATATGCCATTACTAGAAGAATCAATTTTTGGGTAAACAAAATTCACTAAAAATTACTTAATTAATAAAAAATATATTTATATATTATATTAAATATTATAACTAAAATTAACGAAACGTTTATATTTTATCAAAAAATAAAATAATTACAAAAGATAGAGACAAAAATAACCAATTGAACTATAAACATAATATGACATAGCATAGGGCTATTTTTCTTTCAAAATGGCTTAATCTAAAAAGGAAATGCTTACTCAATCACAAATTATTTAGTATTGTTTTAAAATTTAAAAAATTGTTTCCTTTTGGGGTAAAAATTAAAAAATAAAAAACTTCTCCTAATCCTAAACCCAACCTTTTTCCCGGCAGGACTACCACTGCGACTCTAAGCCTTTCTTAGCTTCTGCTCGGTGCTTACCATTTCTCCGCCACCCACCGCCGGAAATGCCCCTCACCTTCAGCCTTGTCCCACCCTTCCTTCCACCCCTACTCTCTATTTCTTTAAAAGCCAAACCCGCCGCAATTCTCTTCCCCCTCCGCCTTAAACCACCCTTTATTATCGCTAAGCCCACAAACACCATAATTTCGGCCATTGGCTCAAATGGGAAGTACCATCCAACCCCGGCAGATGATGACCCTCCAGAAGCTCCAGAAGACTCTACGCACGGAGTTAACAAGTTCCAGCAAATCCATCGTCAAGCTGCACGAGCCCGGAAGCTCCAAGAGGAGGAATTCAAGAAAGACCAGCACATTTTTGCTAATGCTCTTGCTGATATTGAGGACCCCACTGAAAATCCTGATTCTGTCGACAATGATAACTCTGGGGACGATTTGTTCGGAGAAATTGATAAAGCTCTCGCCTTGAAGCGCAAAGAGTTTGTTAAACAAGGTCTTTTGAAGCCCAAATCGAAGAAAGAATCACTGTCCCCCGCAATTGAAGCCTTTGATGAGCTGGACCCTGAAGAGGTGGTTGACTTGGAGGAGATTAAGGAGCTTCATGGGCTAACTGTGATGTCAGGTGATGAAAGCGAAGGGAAGGAGAGCTTAGCAAGGTCTGATTTTGAAGTGAGTGATGAAATGAATAACGGTGAATTGTCGGATTTATCTTCGTTTGACATCGATTTTGACGAGCTTGGTAGGACTAAGGCTAGAATTATTGAACCAATTTTTAAGATGACTTTGGCTGAACTTTTAGATGAGAGTAAAGTGGTGCCTGTATCAGTATATGGAAATTTAGAGGTGGAGATTAGTGGAATTCAACATGATTCAAGGTTGGTGGAGAGCGGTGATTTATTTGTTTGTTGTGTTGGGACGAAAACTGACGGACATTTGTATTTGAGTGAGGCAGATAAGAGAGGTGCTGTTGCAGTTGTGGCAAGTAAGGAGATTGATATCGAGGAAACACTAAGTTGCAAGGCTTTGGTTATTGTGGAGGACACCAGTGCGGTGCTGGCCTTTTTGGCTGCTTCCTTTTATAGGTACCCATCTCAGGGTATGTCAGTGATTGGGATTACGGGGACTAACGGGAAGACCACTACTGCTTATTTGATAAAGCGGATGTATGAGGCAATGGGATTAAGGACGGGAATGTTGAGTACTGTGGCATATTATGTACACGGGGATAATAAGTTGGATTCACCTAATACGACTCCTGATGCTGTTTTAGTTCAGAAGTTGATGTCAAAGATGGTGCATAATGGGACGGAGGCTTTGGTTATGGAGGCTTCTTCTCATGGATTAGCATTAGGGAGGTGTGATGAGGTTGATTTTGATATTGCAGTTTTTACAAATTTGACAAGGGATCATTTGGATTTTCATGGGACTGAAAATGAGTATAGGAACGCCAAGGCTAAGTTGTTCTCAAGAATGGTCGATCCAGAACGCCACCGGAAAATTGTGAACATTGATGATCCAAATGCAGCATTCTTTATTGCACAAGGGAACCCGGATGTGCCTGTTGTTACCTTTGCAATGGAGAACAAGAATTCCAATGTCCATCCCTTGAAATTTGAATTGTCTCTGTTTGAGACTCAGGTTTTGGTCAATACACCTCAAGGAATTCTGGAGATTTCATCAGGGTTGCTTGGTAGGCACAACATTTACAACATTCTTGCTGCTGTTTCTGTGGGAATTGCAGTTGGTGCACCTTTGGAGGACATTGTGAGAGGGATTGAAGAGGTTGATGCAGTGCCGGGTAGGTGTGAGTTGATAGATGAGGAACAGACTTTTGGAGTAATTGTGGACTGTGCTCGTACTCCTGATGCATTGTCTAGGCTCCTTGATTATGTAAGGGAGCTTAGCCCGAGGAGGATTATAACCGGTGGGTTCCTTGTATGCTATGATTTTTCTCTTGTATGCTTATATTTAATGTTCTGTTAGTCCTACTAACTTTTTGGTGCTCTAATTCAGTTTTAGCTGTGGCTACCATTTGCATGTGGGGTGTTATCTGTCATAGCTTTTGACGGGGAAAAAGAAGAGGAAGTCCTTTTGCCAGATTTTTGTGATTTTTAATGATCTAAATGGATTTTTTTTTGGGGGGGTAGCTCCCCAAGAAATTGAGTATATTCTGTATATTTTTTTAGTCAACATTTTAGTTTTTTATAGCTACTGCCAATGGATAGGTAGAACGCCACGTGCTTTAGTTGATGGTAAAATCTACTTCCCAGCAACTGCTGTATAGATGAGTATTGGAAATTTGTTTGATATTGATACAAAGTCTGAGATTTCTGATTACTATTGGCATTAGAGTTTATTTAGTTACACTATTCAACATCTGGATGGTTTTTTGCAAAGTTATCATAGCCAGACTGAAATTTGCACGTCACTTGCAGTTTTTGGTTGTGCTGGAGAAACTGAAAGAGGGAAGAGGCCCGTTATGACAAAAATTGCAACCGACAAAAGTGATGTGACTATTCTGACATCTGATGACCCAAAAACTGAAGATCCATGTAAGTACTCTAGCATATGTGTTGGCCTGTAATACATCATAAGGAAGGGAATGAAACCAAAAGTATTTGTTTGATCTCCCAATGGTGCAAAAGTAATTCGTTTATCTCTTCAAGAATGATTTTACTGTCTTTAATTTTTTTTGTTTTCCTGCACTATCACAATGAAGCCACCCGTTGTTCCACAACCATTTGGGGTAATGCAGAGGGAGGGGGCTTCAGTTCTGCAGTTGTTAATCTACATACAATCACTAGCTTGATTTTGATTTAACTTTGAAGGAGGAGGAGAGGGGGGGAAAAAAAAAAGAAGACGTGCTTGAATAAATTTCTCTTTGCATTACTCTGACCCTGGTTCTCTTACTTTTGCACTAGTGGACATACTAGATGACATGTTGGCTGGTGTAGGATGGACTATGCAGGATTACTTGAAACATGGAGAGAATGATTACTATCCTCCTCTTCCTAATGGCCATAGACTTTTCCTGCATGATATAAGACGTGTAGCAGTACGTTGTGCTGTAGCAATGGGTGAGGAAGGTGATATAGTTGTAAGTTTCTGAGCACTGTTCTACTCTGTTTATCTATACCTGCAATTTATTTTGACATTGTTCACTCTCTTTTTGGCCTAACACAATGGAAGATTCAGTGGCTGCATCAATACTTCTTGTATGATTTTAATGTTGTTAGAAAATTTCAAATGATTAATGTTGTAAACAAACTATTAAATGAGTTATAATGCCCTATTGTCTCTTCTTTTTGTGTCTGGTAATTTTTTCATGGTTTTTCATAACTGCTAGATAATTTTTCGTGCATTGGACTCTACTAATTTTACTGCTTTGCTATTGAAATGCTGTAGGTTGTTGCTGGCAAAGGCCATGAAACATACCAGATAGAAGGTGACAAGAAGGAGTGTTTTGATGATCGAGAGGAGTGCCGAGAAGCATTGCAGTATGTTGATGAGCTTCACCAAGCTGGGATTGATACAAGTGAATTCCCATGGAGGTACGTTGTTTATTATTTTCCAATAGGCAATCTTTTCGTTTTCAAAGTCATGACTAGCACTCTTACCTTTCAGAGCATGTACTGCAACGTCTTTGCTGTGTTAAACATTATGATAAAATATGACGGCTTTTGTACATAGATTAACTTCTCTTTCTTTACTTCTCTATGTATTATAAATATGTTTTAGAGGACATGCCTAAAGCATTTTTTTGCTCATATACTGCTGTAGGTTGCCAGAGAGTCACTGACCTTATATCAGAAAGGAGAAAAAGAAGCATTGCGAGGCCGCGGAAGGCCAGGAGTCATTTTGTGGGAGCTCGGGGCCGGCATCTTGACTGGTGAAGAGTTCTCCCTCCATTCCTCTAAGATAGCTGAAATTGGAGAAGTACAAGTATTTGTTGCTCTGATTACATTCCACACCTGCGTACTTCTAATGGCTGCAATGGTATATCAACAAAATTTTTGGAACTATGGGAGAAACACATTCTTATAGAGGAAGGTATGTATTGGGTGATGCGAATACATTCTCTTGTTTTACTAATTTCCATTACCTGGATTACTTCTTTGTGAAATTGAAAATCAAAACTTACCTTCTTTGAACATGTAAAAACTATTGGAAAAGGCTCAATCCCCGCCTAAAGTTAATAAAATTTCTCGATTTTGCATGTGTTATATTTCATTGGGATAAATTGGAAATTTGAATCCAGAGGAAGCCAAAATATGTAAATATTCTTGGGGTTGGGGTAAATCCTTACATAGGATATGCTGATAGTTATCACAATCAAAATTATGCATTTGGGCCTTCAAAATCAGAGCTTTGTGGATGTTCTTAGTTGTCTTATTTGAGCACAGAAACTTGGTAGCAATGGATGGAAGAGAGATTATTGGTGTCACTAGCTTTTGTTAAGTTAAAATTCAGGCTGGTTCAGTTGATAGATTATCCATGCACTGTCTTCTCCTCTTTTTCTGATGTTTTTACGCATTTTCCCCTTGTTTCTAAGATACTGAATTTTAGAATTGAATCTTTTCATATATTCTCTTTGCAGGTCACTCTTAAGACAGCAATTACATTGTTATTTTTTCAAGGAAACCATAACCAGTTGGTGAGACAGATATTACAGTTTTGTAATAAATTATCCATAACTTGTATCTATGTATGATGATGTAATTTAGGATTTTTATAAAGGTAATTTGTTAATAAAAAAACTATATGGCTTTTCCTTGTAATTGTTTCCAGATCAAAAGAATTAGAAAATAAGATTGAGGGAGATAAGGGCCAATTGGAATTCTGACTCTCAATCAGATTTGAGAATACATACATAGGTGAAAAAAGTAGTAGATCATCAGGAAGCCACTTATGTTGTATCCAACTGCCTATTTGCAGGAGCTCAAATCTGGTTTAACAGCTATGCTTCGTAAAACTTCTTTGAGATTTGTATTTTTCAGGGCTCCGATACTCATGCCTGCACAGCTTGCTTGAGCAAAACCTACGGATATTGCTTCACTAGTATTTTAGAGGCTATACATGATTGCCAAGTTGCCTACAATGTACAAACTTCTGTTTTCCAGTAATGCAAGTTGATATTCATTTTGCTTAGGATATTTGATTCACAGAGAAGTTCTTTTTACATAATTTCATTCCATTTCACCAGTTTATAAGAATGAACTACATTAAGATATTGCAGTTGTTTTTCTTGTGCAGAAGTATTGCGCTTTTCTTGCTTTTGCTGTGCATGGAGTTTGCAGTATTGTTTGTATCCTTTTGTTGCAGACATGAATTTTTACAAGAACATTTTGTGAAACTTGTTTTATCTGAGAATACTGGTTTGAAGATCATAGATTTTTCATTTCTTTTAGTCAAGATTGTTAGCTCAATCATCTTTTCAAATTAATTTACCTCGCAGAAAGCGATCAGAGAGTAACGCCTTTGGCTTTTACGGTGAATGCCATTGCTGCTATTATTGCCTCCGAAAAGTATGAATGATGCTTTGGCCCCTTGAACCACATTTTCACTATGAGTTGTAACTAAAATCTTAAAATGAAGAAAAATAGCTTTGTATGTATATGTCCAAAACAGCATTCAAGAAATACTAGATTGAAAATGTTGTGAGCAGTAGAGTTGATTTCTTATCAAATACACCTTAATTCAAACGGAAAGGAAGATTTTTTATACTATTGGAGGGGTGTGCGAATGAACTTTGCACTCGAGCCAGTCCGCAGGAGCAACCAGCCTACTGGATTAGAAGGCATATCTTCGCAGTAGCATTTAACTTGAAATGCCTTGATCTTGCCAAAAACAAACACGGCGTGGGTTTAATCAATCCAGTGCTATAGAAAATGATGCCGGGAAAGGGTGGCCCCTAGGATTTGATGTTTTAAAGGGAAAAAAAGGAAGAAAAGGAAACCAGGATTGAATACCGCCAGTGCAAAGAAAGGGAAAGAGGTGAGCCATTTGGCAAGGCAATCTCTGTTTCCTTTTGACATCAAAAAGTTGAGTTTGTGGTTTTGTCAGATGAAATGGGGGTTATGGAATTCTGATTTCTGGGTAAACAAATCAAAAAAATTTCTTGAATGACAAAAATTACCATATAAAATCATCCCATAATTAATTGGGCAGCAAGATTCACGCCACTGTTACTACTACTTGTGGCTGTTCTGCCAACTTACTGCCATTCCTTCCCCAACCCAAATGCAGAAGATTCTGCTTAGATAGAAATTCCGACAAAGAAATAAAAATCACATCTTTTTCTTCCTTCTAGAGATAATAAAAATGAAATGAAATAACTGCAGAAAGGAGGCTACGTTCATTGACGGAGACAGAAAAGATATATTTAGCTTTGGGAACGAAAGGAGTCTTACAAAATGCATCGCATCTGCTGAAAGTTACATGGTAAGAATTTGTCCAACGCCAGAAGGATGTTCTTGATTTGACTTTTTAACTTTCATTGGATACAGTTCTTTCTTTGCAGTTGTTATTCTTGTTGCGTTCCTGAATTCCTGCTTTTTGATGATATTATCAATTGTGATAATGCGCTTTATGCTTAAAGTTTGTTTCTTTGTTTTCTGTGTGGTTAAACATGTTAGTAACTGTGGGGAATTTTGAATTTCAGAAGTATCTTCCTGATTCTCATTCCGGGACAGGCCACTATTGGTTTATCCAGAATTGGATTTCCCGTCAAGAGAATTTGATTGTGCTATGACGTTTTCCCATCGGCAATCTTTATGTTTTGGCTGGGTGGTTTTTGCTTAGTTGATTCTGGTTGCTTACTCAGGTGTCAAGCCTGAGATTGGGGTTTGGATCGTGAACTTCTATGCATAATACATATACAACGTGTGTTTTATTGTTTTGAGAGTTTATGAACAACTTATGCATCTCGTGGTCTCATCCATTTTCTATATGATACAGTTCATCATCTGTTTGCATTATATGTCCCCATAGTCTGAAGAGATTCTTTTCATTAAGGTTTAGATAATTTTCATTTCCTTCTTTCTGATTTATGCTTATAAAACTGTATGCATGTACAGCGGAACCAACAGAGGGGCCAAGAGATGACCAATGCGCCTTCATCAGATCACCAATGAGAGCATAGCTTGTGGTAAGGAGGATCTTGCCAAAATATCCAGTTTAATGCTGAAATGAATCATAATTTTCCTAGTTGGAAAGTATATTTTTTTGTCCAACATCTTTTTCTCAAACTCTTTGTGTGTCCAATACAAGCATTTATGAGGAGGAGGTGTAGTTATTCACATGCTGGTCCTTCTGGGGGTTGAAATTATAATTCATTTCAGTTCAAGACTTTCTATGCTTCATTGGTTTCACAGATAAATTGGAGTTCCTTCTTGCTTGGTCATGAATCCAGACCAAAAGTTTCAGCAGCGATGGGAGTACAGGAGGAAAGATGATGATGTTGATTCTTCAAGTGATGAATCCAAATTGAATTCTGGTGATGAGCCAGTTCGAAAGGAGCATAAAGTTCTTTCAGCTTTGGTTTTACCGCAGAAGGATGAAGAAAGTGATACTCCAAGATCTCGACAGAGTAATCAGCTTAACATCACCACAGCTATTCCTTTGCAAATTGCAGAAGCTAACAGCATGTGCTGTGGATCAGGAAAGAAAAAAATAGCTGTTGTGAATCGATCAAAAGGAAATGCCGGGAGAAAGAGAAAGAGGAATGTAAAGCATACCGAAGAACCTGCCCAGGTGGATGACTTAAAGGCCTTCACTGAGTCCCTATTGAAAGAACTCAAAGCTGAAAGAAATACCATGTTTGTACGAATGAAGAAACAGATAACAAAGTTGATGACTGTGAAGCCAGCACTAAGAACGAAAAGGAAGAAGGGAAAGACTGATGAAGCAATCCATGAGAATCAAAATGGGTCAGCCTTGAAAACTCAAAATTGTGATAATGGATTAAAAGAAAGGCCTACGGCAAACAGTAAGGCATTTGGTTCCAGGAAGTGTCATAAGGCTAGGGAAAAGTGGACAAACAATGAACAACCCCCTGTGGCCGATGGGATGGAGACAAGAGATAACCTGAGCTTACCAGTAAAGAAATCAATAAATGACTCTGATCAAACAGTTTCTTCTTCATATTTGACATTGCCAAGCATCCTGTCCAAGCCACAAACTGAGAGCTTGAGAACAGAATTTTCTTCCAGCGACCATGTACATTCTGGATGTGCCATGAACAGGACTAACGTTTTGGAAAGGGCAAATTTTGTGACTGATGCACTGAGTGATCATGGCTACTTACCAAACATCCTGACAGATGAACAGTATGGGAAATTTTCTCAAATGAGTTCCAAAAGTATGGGGTTCCTTGACCAGCAAAGCATTCAAACACCAAGCATGAGTCCCGGTTTACAGGTTCCACTTCATCAGTGGCCTACTAATTGTTTCAGTATCACAAGCCAAATTGTGCTGGAAAATCCAGGTCAAGAGAACAGCTCAGTTGGTCTGAGGATGAACAGTGGAGGAATAAGATTTCTCGGGGGGAGCCATGCTCTATCAGAAAGCTTTGTCACTAACACATTCAGTTGCAATACACAAAATAATACTGATGCGGAACTTGTATCATTTAGATCTCAAGATATTAAAGGAGAGCATGTTTTCCGCAAGTAATTAGAGAATTCAACGGTATATAAACAAAATTTCAGCCCCAGTTTACCATGTCTTTTCAAGTTTCTCCTCTTGTACGGCAAGGTAAGCAAATTCTTGCACTGAAATCTTGTTCATTCTCTCATTTGCTTCTTTTTAGTGGAGTTGTATATTTGATCTCGCTTCTCCAATGGAGGACATGTAGCTGCATGTAAATTCAGGATGAGGGAGGATAAGGAGTACAGTCATATAAAGTGCATTTTAACCATCCCTTGATCTAATCACCCACAAGTGCTGTATTTTCTTCTGCTGATTGTTAGGAATCTACTTTAGATGTTGAAACTGCTTGTGATGAAAATATAGAATCTTGAATAAAATTAAGGCTATCATGATTTCAAGTCAAGAATTTCAGCTAAAAATATAATCTTTTTCAATATTGTCAACAGCTCTACTTATCACTGATTGTAAATAGATCTTTACGTTGTAATTAACCTTTCCTTTTCTAGCATCGCTGCTCAAAATCGTCAGGGAACGATGTGTAGTATAGGTCATGTAACTTTGTAGAAATTAATGCAGCTATGCTAGACTTTTATTGAGGACAGTGTTTCAGAAAGAGCCATAGCCATGTGATTCAATTTGAAGTCTGAATTCTCATTTCAATGTAACATGTGTAGACCCTAGTTGTGTCAGCCTTTGCCTCCCTCAACTGCTTCTCCCTCAACTGCCTCCCTCAACTGCTCCCTCAACTGCTTCTTCTTTCCGTATATTAGTGCAGTTGTTCATTAACTGGAAACCATCAAAGAGTACTCAGCTTTTAGGATAGCTCATATTGTTTCTTTGATTCATTCATTACCTAAAACAGAATCTGGACTCTGAACTGCCTCTTTGTACTTCTGTGTTCAGCTAAATTTGGTTCTATAGCAGTTCTGTCACCTGTTCATCTTTTGCTAGAACCATTGAAAATAATAGCAAGTTGTGGAGAACCAACTCATTATTGTACTTCAAGATTCAAGAAACTGGCCTATCCATGATTTGGTACCTAAAGGAATATGAAATGATGGAAGAGGGTGGGACTTCAGAGAAGAAATGCTGATAACGTGCCGGGCCATAGAGGTTGGCCGACGCTATGGAGGGAAGAGGCAACATGGGGGAGTGGGGGGGTGGCATTTGGAGGTATCTTCTTTAAAGTTTTATCAAATGTTAACAAGGTTTTGTTAATTTTAGTTATATTTTATTTAACTCTTAATGGATTGACTAATTTTTTTCAACAAATATTGACCAATTTCTTTTGATTTTGATAACTTTTTGTAATGTATTCTTTAGCACTTTTTAAGATCAGCTTTTATAAGTTTTGATGATCATAGTTTGAGATCCAAATCCTCTCCCTTTTCCTTTTGTACGAACAAAAATTTTGGATGTTTTTTTAAATTAAAAAATGACATTAAAAATCAAAATTGAATTTAAAACATAGAGTTTAATAAGAAATATTTATAATCAATTGAATATTACTGTGGTACTGCATGATTTTTATCATTCTCAAATTTTTATTATATATCTTTTCTTAAAATATACACACTTCTTTTATAAATGATAAAATTTTCTTTTCCCTTAAACAAAATAGGTACAAATTTAAAAGATTCTACAGTAATAGTGATAGGGAGTTACTTATATCAAATATGGCAAGCCCACATGGAAAGACTAATCCTCATCACTTCGAGTTCAAAAATTTTTATTTATTTTCTTTAATGATGTATTAACAAAAAAAAAAAAAGCTTGGGGTGCTTTGAAGGCGTGTTCAGCTACACTTAAAGCGCTAGTACATGACGTTTTTAGTTAACACTAACTTCATTGATCTGAACGGAGACTACCATAGTAAATGCTAGTCTCTTCAACATCAAAGCAACGTAGACCAAGCTAGAACCACCCACTGCCGCTTCACATTAGTTTTACTGTTTTGTTTGCTTTTTCGTATCAGTAACAATATCTTAGCGTTATTCCTCCATATTTTCAAGTATTGACTTTACCCCAACAATATTTAATACCCAAAAAATGCTGGATTAATAAAAAGATAATCTTTTTGAGGTGCATAACAGAATTTTTGCTTCTTATGTTGGTGTTCGGAAGCTGTGATGCTTTGAAACTGTGAAAATAAGCATCAAAGCTTCATGGGTTTTGAGAGAATTTGCAGTTTAATCTGCGTTTATGCAATTCTATTGGTGGTCTTCACCAGTCCAGCTGAGGTGACTGCAGGTGACATTGTTCACGATGACGATTCAGCCCCAAAAAAACCCGGTTGTAATAACGTTTTCATCTTGGTACTTTATTTAATCCTGCTTTTTTTTTTTTTTTTTACTTGCACATTTCGTTTTGTTCTGATATCTCTACTGGGTCTTCCCTCTTTTACTGTTTTAATTTTGTCAAAGGTATCGGTGATCGAATTGAATTTATGGCCTTGCTTTTTTTTTTTTTTTTGTGGTTATTTTTATTCTTTTCCCGGTATTTTAGCAGCCCATATCAGGGGATTGGACTGGTTATTTAGGTATGACTTGTAAGGAGATGATCGGTAGAGAAGATCTCTGTTTTTCTAAATTGTACACGAATTTGCCTTTATAAAGGAGGGAAAATAGGATAAAAAGAGTAATAACAAAGTTTTCTTTTCCTTCCTTACCTCTTCATGATTTGAAATAAAGCAGGATATGTCCATGTTCTCTTCCATTTTGGTCTGTTATCTATTAACTTTGCTATATTGGTCAATGTATTAGTTGATCATGTCGTTGCTTTACATTTTAGGTAAAAGTTCAGACTTGGGTTGATGGTAAGGAGGATACCGAATTTGTTGGTGTGGGTGCTAGATTTGGCCCTACTATTGTTTCAAAGGAGAAAAATGCAAATCAAGTTCACCTTACTCAATCGGACCCAAGAGATTGTTGTAGTCCTCCAAAGAAAAAGGTTTTGCTTTTCCATTGCATGTCTTGAAGTTGTATCATTGTTTGAAGGAGTTATTATATTTTAGTTGCTAAAAACAAATTTCCATTGGGTTATGCTAGTTTGCTGGAGATGTTGTCATGGTGGACCGTGGCCACTGCAAATTCACAGCTAAGGCAAATTTTGCTGAGGCTGCTGGTGCTTCAGCAGTTCTTATAATAAACAATCAGAAAGGTAAAATTCTGTGCCTGTGCATCTCTGTGTCTCTATACAAGAGACAGGCAACTGCAACTGATTCACACGCAATGGATAGTAAAGAAATTTATTCTGAATTTTGAACTATTTTCTTGTTCTCCTTGACATTCTGCTGCTAAGATGTTTCCAAAAATCCATTTCTTAACCATCTTTATATTTCTTATTTCCGTTATCCTTTTTCACAGAGTTGATATTTCATAAAGAAAAAGGACTATTTGGAATACCTGCTTAATATATGGCAATTTGTGATCATTGGACTTATATGCCTTTCCAATGCAGAACTCTACAAGATGGTCTGCGAGCGTGATGAAACTGACCTAGACATACAGATACCTGCTGTGTTGCTTCCACAGGATGCTGGTGCAAGCTTGGAAAAAATGCTGTCAAATAGTTCATCAGGTAAGTGTTCTTGTCATGGATAACTTATATGTACAACATCCAATAATGCCCCTGTTGACCATTTTTTGTTCTAAAAGAATGCTTTATCATTTCCTCTTGAGATTTTCAATGTGCGATGCTCTTATGCTTAAGCAATTGACTCTAGATTTGCTCTGTCCGTGTCTAGGGAACTTTAACATTCTAAGAAGTTGACTACACTCTTAAAACCAATAGTTTAGTCAATTATAACCTGATGAGAAATTCTATGCAGAAATGGGGTAAACACAGAAGGGAGGGGTATTTTTTTTGGGGGGGGGTGGTTGGCAAGGATCTGATGAACCTGGAGAATAATTGAGGTCACATGCACATAAGTGCAAGGCGCCTGCAACATGTATAGTTTTGATGGAATTTAGAGTGACTATTTCAGTGCTGATGGCTGCATCCTTGATCTTAAAATCATCATGAAATGGTGACTAATGGAGTCAGAAATTGGATAAAAAGTGAGAAGGGTAATACAGAAAAAGAGCATTGTAGGCCAACTGATGATGAGAAGAAAAGGAGGTGCACATATGATGTCTAGTTGTCTACAAAAAGGTGAAGAAATGAGTGCTGATGGTAGTCCCCATTCTTTTAAAATCATTGTCAAAAAGTTCATGGAGTCTCTAAGTGTTTAAAAAAAAGAGGTCGTTCGCTTAAAATGTTGGTCTATTTGAAAATTTCATGACACATTCTTCAAATATGTTAGGTTTCAAACACACAACACCGATGAATCTATCATAGTAAGGATTAATAACCTTTGTATAGGTTGAATTGCAGTTTCATATGCTTTGTTTCTGTTTAACGACAGCTACTAAGAGGAGGATGTATTTTGGGTGGGTTAAAATTCAAGCAGCAAGCACCATAGGGAAGAGTTGTGCCCTAAAATATTAATTTGAGTGGAGAAATTATTTAACAGAGAGAGTCACATACCTGATGCGGTTAGTATAAAAAGGGATGTAATGATGTCCTGGTAGATCTCAAAAGGTGTTAGATTTGGAATAGCTAATAAGGATAGAGTTGGATTTTGGAGTGATATCTCTCTCTGATGTGGTGCACAAACTTAAAAGGAGTTTCAAAGTTTTTGCAAGTTTCCTTCTAGAAAGGGATTTTTTTTTTTGCCTGATAATTTGATCTCATTGCATGCTCGTGTGCCTTTCTTCTCCTCCTATCTCAGTAATAATGTTATATCCTAACAGTAAGGCATCTTTCTCTAGTTTCCGTGCAGCTATATTCTCCCAGAAGAACTGTTGTTGACATAGCGGAAGTATTTTTATGGCTAATGGCAGTAGGTACTATTTTATGTGCCTCTTATTGGTCTGCATGGAGTGCTAGAGAAACAGCTATTGAACAGGACAAGTTTTTAAAGGTCATTTTTTGGTTTTGAACTTGAGTAGGCATTGTGGTATTTTTGCTTCACAAAATGCATCTTGGAAAATTTACTGATTTATCTCATTCTTATAGGATGCTGCTGATGATCTTCCAAACATAAGGAGTTCTAGTGGAAGCAATGGAGTGGATATCAACACTACCTCAGCAGTCTTATTTGTAGTCATTGCTTCATGCTTCTTGATTGTACTATATAAGCTAATGTCATACTGGTTCCTTGAACTTTTGGTGGTTCTTTTTTGCATCGGTGGTGTAGAGGTGCGTGTTATCCTTTGTGATATATAACAAGTATCTGCCTTATACAGAGTTATCTATGCTAATATTGTAATTCGACATTTTGTTGACCAGTTCCATGATGTTTAATAAAATTTTTGGGGCATCTTTGGTGCATTGGGAATATACTGCTTTTGCCCCTTTTTTTTTACTGTACTTGCTGCCCCATTAATAAAGCATATATATGGAGGTTCCACCATAATGTCATAAACTGCAATATAGTAATTAGGTACACTTAACCGTGTAGTCACCAGCTGCAGCATCGAGATTTAAACATATCTGATTTTGGTCTACGCTTCAGCATCTTGTAATTTTGGAATTCAAATCTATTTTATTTGTAGCTCCTAATTTCTTGTTGCTTTGGTTGCAGGGCTTGCAAACTTGCTTAGTTGCCATGTTGTCAAGGTGACTTTCTTGCTTAGGTTTTTCTTTTCTTTTTACTTGTCTTCATTTTGATTCTTTGACAACTAGGAGTGGAAACCTCTGCTTTGTATGCAGATGCCCTGCTCACATTGTAAATCTCAGGATTCATGTTGCAGCAAATCTAGAATTTGACAATTTGGCATATTCACTGTATGACTAGGAAGAGAACTAGGAATTTAGTTTAAACAAATATACTAGTCTAAAGCACATTTCAATTAGAATTTAGTCCCAAAGTGGCTTCAAAGAGAACTAGGAAGCTTATGGGATTTATCTAATGCATGTGAAAGGTGTACATGTCATAGGTTCTTATGCATTGGCAGTTATGTGGAATGTTTTTCTTTTTCATTTTAATTTTGTGTGTATTCAGCATAAAAAACACACGACAAAGATAGTCTCTGATACTGCTGCCCATCTGAATGCCAATATGATCATAAATAGGCAGTGCCATTTGATCTCTGTCCTGATGGCTCTAGAATTCCAGTACAAAGAATCCAAACAATAGCAAGTACTTCGAAAGAGATTTGGGTGTGTTTTGGAAACTCATTAACAAGAAATGGTTAAATTTGTGTTAGATCTGTAAAACATATGACTTATAAACTTTCAGGTGGTTCAAACGTACTGGGGAGTCATACTTCAAAGTACCTTTATTTGGAGCGGTCTCATATCTTACCTTGGCTGTATTACCATTCTGCATAACATTTGCAGTCCTCTGGGCGGTGTACAGAAATCGCTCTTTTGCCTGGATTGGTCAAGATGTACTTGTAAGGATAAGTTATTTCTTAAGTTTCAAATGGGGTTCGGATGTTCTTTAAGTGCTTGCATAACGTAAAATTTATTTTCAAAATTTGCTTTGATCAAAGAACTTTTGCTGAATTTGACTTCCAAATTTAGAATTTGGCCCTCCTTTTGTTTTACTTATGTAGATGGTGGGCTGTGTTGAAGTGAATTTTGATGCTGTTAATGCTGAAATTGTAAGGGTGGGGGGCAAAAAGCAAGACTTCTAAAGACTTTTCTGGGGCTTGATCAAACTAGGAAGTTGCATCTGGAACTGACCAAAAATTGAAGTTTTCTAGAAAATTGTCAATACTGTTTTGTTGTTTTTAGTGGGAATGGTATTTTGCATCCATGTTGAACTTGATGATCAAACTTGTAGATATAATACTGATGTAAAGTTAATTGACTCTGCTCTTGTTCAAACAGGGAATTGCACTGATAATAACTGTTCTTCAGATTGTTCGAGTTCCTAATCTCAAGGTAACTGTACTTTATTAGCTAAATTGCAATGATAAAACTATCTACCTAAGTAAATAGGTATGTATCTATGTACCATTTTGCACATATTGGCAGTTAGTTTCTGTTTTTCCTCTGAGGTAACCAAATTTAACAATTTTACATTGTAATGTGGTTCAGTCTGAACATCAGGAATAAATGTGTTATAAGTATTTTATGTTTTTCATTGTCTACCGAGGCATACAGACTGCACTATTGGAGTATGACAATTGATGTGAAAAGGAAGTAGTTATTATAAAATGACTGAATTTGTGCTATCAATTAGGAGCTCGAAGGATAAATTGTTTATTCTTAAGCTAGCCAAAGAGCCTTAAGCTTACCACCGTGGATAAACTCCTGGAATGAAAATCTTGATACGGTCATTCACTCCCTTGGTTCCTTGGGCAGGCTAATTTCCCTTTTAACTGTGGCAGCTTAAATATAATGCAAGTGGCTAATGATAAGTTGACACCTGGCAGTGTTTAAAACAAACTATCTTTCTCTGAAATATTTCTTGACTTTGTGTACATTCACAATCGCACATATAAATTTCAGCATGCTCTACATGTCAGGTGGGTACAGTTCTTCTGAGTTGTGCCTTCATGTATGACATATTTTGGGTGTTTGTTTCAAAGAAGCTTTTCAAAGAAAGCGTGATGATTGTGGTGAGTAATTGTTTGAACTCTCTTCTTAATGCTGCTGGATTTTAATTGTTTGGTTTGGAAAATGCTGCTTTCAGATCAAGGGATTAGTTTAGACTGTTGTCTTATTAGGTGGCTCGTGGTGATAAAAGTGGAGAGGATGGTATTCCCATGCTACTGAAAATTCCGCGTTTATTTGATCCTTGGGGTGGTTACAGCATCATTGGATTTGGTGATATTCTTTTACCTGGACTGCTAGTAGCGTTTTCTCTGAGGTTCAATTTCTACAGCCTGGTCGTGCCTGTATCATTTGCTATATAGATGTTCTTGTTCTTATATAAAAGTATATATGTATCTGTATGGGGGGAAAAGAGTAACCAGTGAAAAGATGACTCAAAAAACCTTTATGTGCTTCATAGCAAAAGCTTTTTGGTGAGCAGAACCTAACAAGGAACAGAGAGTTCCATGGTTGAAAAATGCCATTTTTGTTAATCTTTTCTCAATCTAAAATCACAAGAGAAACAAGCAGACTAAAAATTCAGAAATCTAAAGGAAAAAAAAAAAAAAAAGAGTGAGACCCTATATCAACTAAGTGCTTTTTTGAGCACTATCTTACTGTTTGCTTTTGATTGGCTGAGGCGACTGTTGTTAATATGCTGCTGTAATATTTGATATATCCATCCATTCTGTAAGCTTTTTGTCCTCTGCAGGTATGATTGGCTTGCAAAGAAGAGTCTTCGGGCTGGTTACTTTTTGTGGGCAATGCTTGCTTATGGATTAGGTATCTAGAAGAATATCAACATTTTCCTTCTCTAACACCTCTCATTTTCTTATATTAAATCTGGTGCAAGAAATTCCAAGTAGTCTTCTCCTTTTCGAAAAGTTCTATTCCCATCATTTTCACTAGTACGAAAGTTCTACTTGATTGGCAGGTCTTCTTATAACATATGTGGCATTGAATCTGATGGATGGCCATGGTCAACCAGCTCTGCTTTACATTGTTCCATTTACTCTTGGTAATTTATCAGACAAAACAAGGGCCTTAGTAATGGCAAACTTCTGTTTTTGCAAAATCTGATTAGAAAAACTTGACCACCATGTGCAGGGACCTTAATAGCGCTCGGGATAAAGAGAGGTGAACTGAAGATCCTGTGGTATAGGGGAGAACCAGAAAGGGTCTGCCCCCATGTCCGTCTTGAATCTGCTCAGGAAACAGAGAACCAAGAAACATAAAGACACTGTCTTTGTTGTAATTAGATAGATTAATGTTGTTGTAGTAGTAGTAGTAGGAGTAAATGCATCATCCATCAGTAGTAATGTTGTTGAAAAACCATGTCTAATTCTCTGCGATCACTTTGTACTAAGTGTTTGTTCCAATTAATCCAAATTATTGATTGGGATTCATTCCACTGCTCTTAACATAGACTTCTTGATTAGTAATCAGAAATATAGGTTAAAGGGGGTTATCCGCAGCTGTTGATTCGAGTTTCACTGGAGAAAATTCTAGCCTTGGGACATTTATGATAAGAAGCTCCTTTTGGCTAATAAATCGGCAAAATCTCCCAACAGTCAATGGAATGTCACCTACCAACTTGTGATCTTTTGTTACAAAACTTCAATTTGTTAATATCATCTAAATTAGGTGATGTTATTTGGACTTTGGTGACATAACACTCGGATTTGGTCGTGCTGAAATTTATTCAACAAACAAGAAATATCTGATTGGATATTTTTCCTAATATGATTACTGGTTTTTAGAATTACTAGTTTGAAATTTTTGTTTCATTTAATTAGGCTATGATTTAAGTCCTTTTTTTCTTCTCCCTTACTGAAAATGAAAAAGAAACCATTTGTACTCATATTTCAAGTTAGACAATTCTGAAATAATTCAAAAGAAAATTGTTAGGTAATTTCAAATTTTGATTGGTCTTTACTTTTTTTTTTTAATTAAAATGTCTATTTAGATTCTTAAGTCCAGCCCATCACCATCAGTTGGAAGCTGGGGTGCGGGCAGATGGAGCACTACGTAGGGCTCCAAAGGATCATGCAGTAGATGTGTCTGGTCGAATAGCTTAATTCTTGATAGCCAATTTGATGGCATATTAAGTATTTAAAATTAATTAATGAATTTATTACAATTTATCTATATTAAGTTAGAAGTGGTGACATTTTAGTATCATAAGTTATAAAATATGTGTTAAAGATCCATTAATTGTTAGTCAATGACGTTATTAATTAACGAAAATTACTTTTGTGATAAAATGTATATTTTACTCATGTTAATTATAATATGCCCAAAATAACCTATTGAGTTTATTTCAATTTACCCCAATTAAATTGTAGATTGTAACACTTTAATACTACAAGTTGTAAAAAATGTACTAGAGGTTTATTGACCATTAATCAATAATATTTATTGATTAACGAAAATTATTTATGTAATAAAATATTTATTTTACATATACTAATTACAAGATACCCAAAAAAATTCTTTGGTTGAATGAACTTAGCACATGAAGTATTTATGGGCCTATAGTTTAATTTTATAATTTTTAGCATTAAAGTATCATTATCAATTTAATATGATAAAATGCAACAAATACATAAATTAAAGCTTAAATTAACTTCCTGGAATTAAATATATCATATATAGTTTTGTTAAGATTTAAATACAATGGAAATTCAAATATAACATGTCTAAAATAAAATCACGAATTAGGCTAGAGAAATATGATAATTTTTTTTGTGAGGAACATATTGGTGAAACATGATAGATTTTTTTTGTGGCTCTACTTTTTTTTTTTTTTGGTGAGGAAATATGATAATTCTTTTTGTGGCTTTGCTTTTTTTTTTTTTTTTGTAACAAAAATATTGATACAATTTCGTGATTTTATTTTAGATATATTTGAATTTGCATCGTATTTAGGTCTTAACAAAGTTGTATATGATATGCCTAATTTCAAAATTTTGATTGAAACTTTAGTTTATTTGTTTGTTATATTTTATCCTATTAAATGATAATAATACATTAATACTAAAAATTATAAAAAGTACTATAGGTTTACAAACACCTCATGTGCCAACCTCCCTCCACTAAAAGATTTTTTTGGACATATTATAATTAGTATGGATAAAATAGATATTTTATTACAAAAGTAATTTTCGTTAATCAATACTATCATTAACTAATGGTCAATGGACTTCTAGCGCATTTTTTACAACTTGTGGTGTTAAAGTATAACAATTTACAACTTAATATGGGTAAATTGCAATAAACTCAAAGTGTTATTTTGGATATCTTATAATTAGTATGGGCAAAATAAATATTTTATTATAAAATAACTTTCATTAGCCAATAACATCATTGACTAACGATCAATGGACTTCTAATACATTTTTTACAACTTGTGGTACTAAAGTACCACTATCTCCCAACTTAATAGGAGTAAATTACAATAAACTCTTAATTAAGTAAGTATTTATTTCATTAAGTATGTTTGATAATAAAAAATATTAAAACTTAATTAATTAAGTGCGTTTAATAATAGATTTTTACTATCACTTAATTAATTAAGATGTAATGAAATTATATTATAAATTTTAAGTGTATTAAAAGTAACTTAAGTCTGAATATAATTATTAATAATTCTTTTATATTTAATCTAAATTACAATAAAATAAAATGTAAAAATAAATTATAATTAACTCAAACTTTAGATCAGTCGTTATAATTTCAATTTTAAAATTCAGTATTTAAATATTCAAACTTCAATTTTCAAATTTTAATTTTATCAAATGAGTCCTAAAAAACTCTAAAAGCTCCAATCCTGCAAAGAGAACAACCATTGTAGGATAGTAGTTCTGCCCTATTTAGATGATTCTAGGAATCCACGCTCCTTGTAATAGCAAGATCGAATATGTCACCACTTAAGTCAATAGCACCAGAGTAGAAAATAGAGAAAGCCTCGCCTACCCCTTTTTAGGCCTAGCTTGGGAGTTTTAAAAAAGGAGAGAAAAGAAGGGATTTGGAAAGAATTATAGAAAATTAACCAATTTAGTCCCTTACCTTTTTTATTTTGGATGGTTAGGTCTCTTTTCTTTATTTTCACCTAGTTAGGTCCCTTAATTTTTTTTTTAATTGAAAAGGTCCTTTTGACCGTTATTGTAAATGCCACCATTAAATGGAAAGGGCATTTTTGACACTTCACTTTTCTCCAAGCATCCACGTGCACCTCACGTGATCACCTTCGACCAGAGGGCAAGACGAATTGAAGGCCAATTTCAATTTGAGACTGAAGTGTCTAAACCCTCAGCCGTTCACTAGTCTTCTTCATCTTCGACATTGGCAAGATTGTCCAAGATTAGGCAACTGTCTCTGGAGCTTGTATCGCCACTGCCTCTAAAGTAAGCCAAACCTAATCTCTAGAGCCTTCCATCGTTGAGACCACTGTTGTATCTATGTACAGTCCTCTGTTGAGACCGCCTTTGTATCTATGAACAACCCTTCACCATTGAAACCTCCATTTTATCTTTCCAGACAAGGAAGAGTCTAGGTCTGCCATAATTGAATAGCTAAAAACAAAGAGTGACAAAATTCATAGTTTTTGGTGTTTTGGAGATTTAGCTCGAGGAAGTTGATAAAGCCCACAAAGCTAATGTCTTTTGTCAAAGAAGAAGTGAACTAGTCGAGGTAAAGGTGATATCTTTTTCTCAATGAAAGTTGTTTTTTCATATTTGGCCAGGATGTGCCCTAACATTTGTACTGTTACTTGGTCCCCAAAGCATATTCTGTCATTTGTTTAAAAAAATTCATGTCTTTTTCTGCACGGATTACCCAAAGTGCTTTGGCAACATAAACATTATTGTATATGCTTGGTCTTTATCTAAGTTATCTGAGTTGAAAAGTTTATGGTTTCCATTGACTAGCAGCTTCATGTGTAATCATTTATTATTATTTTGTGATTGGATATCTCTTGAATATTAATTAATAGTCAAGTAGTTTAAGGAAAATTAATATTTTGTAACCTTTTCTTTAGGTCTTGATCGATTTGATTTAATTTTCCAAGGGGACCCGAATGGCTATATTGAGGAATTGGAAATCTAGTAACTCAACTATCATACCAGGAATGCTGGACTTAAAAAATGTTTGAGCACTATTTTGAGTAAGCTTTGCAAATACCATATTGTAAATTTTTCCTTAATTTGCAGCCCAATTATATTGCTTAATGAGCAGTTAACCCTTATCAGATTGATTTGGAGAGGCCTGCTCGATGAGAAGAAAAACTCATTTACGTACGTAAACTCATTGTGGTTTAGCATTTATACAACACTTGACAAGAAGAAAGTCATGCAGTGGATTGGGAAAAGAGACATTTTCTCAAAGCAATACATGTTTGTTCCAATTGTGATATGGTGCGTTTTTATTTTAATGAAAACATTCTCCATGTAACACATGTTAAATAATGATACATTTAATGCTAACGTTCTTTTTTTAATGCTAATAGTGTGTTTTTTTTTAAGGGGACATTGTCATCTTCTAATTTTATGTGAATTCAATAAGAAAATTCAAATTTAAAGAGTCCTTCTATGATATTATTGGACTCATTGCAATCCGCTAAACATAGCATTGAGCCACATGTTAGAAAGTAATGTCTTGGATCAACATTGATAGAAAGTAATGATTTGAATAAAAATTAATAATTCCACTAATAATATTGCAATCTATGAACAGATTTGCATTGGACATACTGTGTGTAAGTAAAAGGACTATCTCTGATATATGGTTAATAAAAATTTCACTGTTGGTTCCAACAGTAAGTTACTTCGTCTTGTTGCTTTCTCGAACTATTTATATGCAAGGTTCGTTTGATGTATGTTGGTGCTGAACTAAATATGGAGATAATTGTTTAATAGGTTCCTCAACAAACAGGAGGTGAAGAATGCGAATTTTATGTCCTATACTATACCAATTTATTTATGATTAGTGCTCCTACAATATTTAGTGTTGATGATGGTTACCCTTATTTTGTAAGTATCTCAATTGAGTTAGTTGTTTTAGGAAAGATTGCTTGATGAATTCCATGTGAATCTGATTGTAAGTGCAAAGTATATAGGGTGTTTCTAAATACTTTGTGTTTAGCGATGATGGTTTACCGTCAAAAGCCTACATATAATGCACAAATATTTATGATATTGATAAATCTGTATACTTGTATGTATGTGTGTGTGTAGTTTTGTAACTAATATCATAACTACAACTTTGTTAAAGATGAGAAGAGATTGGTTTAGTGAAGAGAAGTTCAATGAATTTACACAACATTTGTGTTCATCTATTGAAGATGTTTCAACTAATGTGGGTGAATCAACTCAAGACTCAATTAACTTGGGTTGTGATATTACCGAGGCTCTAACATTAGATGCTGAGGGCATTTCCATCAATAATAGCAAGCCTCCAGCAACAAGCAGTGATACAACGTTGATTGAAGCATTAGAGTGCTTGGATGAATAGTTATATGGCACAACTTTAAATGTGCAGTTATTAACTGGTGTAGATGACTTAGCATCCAAATTTATAGAAAAAGAGCAAACTTTGAATGACCAACAGGATGAGCAGTTAGAAGAAACTCACATTCCAACTGTGGGTGAGCAAAATGTAGAAGGTGAAGATGTTGATGAATTTGATGCAAATGAACACTCTGATGCAGATGAACAATTTTTGGACTCCGATTATGATCTTTCTGATGAGGAAAATAAGGAGTTAATTATACAAATTATTGATGAGGGGATGGCAGATTTTGAGAAAAATGACAAGTTGGAAGTCTGAAGACAGCTTGTTTTACCTACACAAGGCGAGGTAGAGCTGACTCTACAACACGATCAGGTGGAAACATAAGTTTCCAGATCAATTGATGCATCATCTTCAAGATCTAGTAACGTTCAGCAACCTGACATCAAACCAAACAAGAGAGAAGGTCTAGGTAGAACCCGAAAAGCATATTTACTCAATCTAAATAAGTGGGATGCAGAACAAAAGGAATCTAGCAAAGTTTCTGAACAATTGCATTGTTCTAGTGATGGCAGTGATGATTCAAACAGGAAGTACTTTAAACCACTGAATGAGAAAAAGATTATGGAGGGCTACATTGACTACTAGCTAGTATTCGATGTAAGAAGAGATATGGAGGACCCTTAGTTTGAAGAAGGTTTAATTTTTAAGACAAAATGAGAGTTAAAAAGTGCTATCATTCATCATGGGGTCAAATGTGGTAGGAGAATTGTTTTCAAAAAAAAAAAATGATAGGGTTGGAGTGAAGGCTGTTTGCAATGGAAAAAATTGTGATTGGCTGTTATACGCATATAGGGTGGAAGAAACTTTAAGTTTCCAAATTTGAATACTACAGTCCAAGCATTCATGTGCAAGATCTACACGTCATACCCTTGTTTCTGCAAGGTTTATTACAATGAAATATGTTGATGATTTTAGAAGTGAATAGGGTGTGAATCCAGTTAAATTTTAAGAAAAGGTGTATGAGTAGATGAATCTGAACATTTCATGACACAAAGTTTATAAAGCTAAGGCAGAAGCTATTTTGGGTTGTTAATGATAGACAATGTGTATCTATGTTGACTGAAAGTTCAAATTTATAATGATACTAGTGTGGATATGTTAACTGAGGTAGTTTTGGAAGTTGTAAAGTTTTTTAAATTCCTTATTATCTATATGTAGCAACTATTGACTTCAAGTTTTGTGTTGGCTAATGGACATGTTATTTACGGGACTTGAAGTCCTTATATTTTGGCTAATGGATATGTTATGTTCTGGCTAATGGATATGTTACTACTAGATTCTTTATTTCTGAGTGTTGCATTGTTTTTAATAGTATTATTGTTGGATTTTGTACAGATAGAACTGTTTCATGGACATTCAGTTTGTTGTTTTTGTACAAAAGATTCGAGGAAAAAAGATCTATTTGCTGTCTGTATTATTTTTGTACTTAGATCCTTCTACCAAATATGGTATACTATGTCAGCTATGATTTCAAGCACTAGGACCAGTCTGGAAATGTGCAAGCCTATGATGGAATTTCCACCGGCAAGTGGGATTAAATATAGTTTGTTTCATGTCAACTGAGTGACACTTTTGGATTGTTTAAGAAGTAAAATTATTCTTTCTTTTGCTTTATCTGGTTTTAGAAGTATTATTGCTGGATTCTATATTGACATTTATATGAAGCTAATGATGGTTACATAATATAGATAAAATACCATAGATATCAACATTTATATATATTCAGAACGAGTAACACAAAAAGCTAGCATTTGAGCATTACCAAAAAATAAAGAAGATGGAGAGAATAAGCACTACAAAAAGCCAGCATTTGAGCATTACCCAAAAAACAAAAACAAAGAAGATGGAGAGTGATGTTTTTAAGATTATAATGAACATATTGAAAAGAAAAATGCCACAACTAAAATTGCAGAACTACATGTCTGAATCTATCTAAATTACATACAAAAATTCCCAACAACCCAACAAGGCACAGATTTTGTACATGCTAGCACATCTCTCACAGTAATATTTTCAAACTAATTTTGGGATAAAAACACCCTTATGAAGTCTAGAACTTCCGCCCAAATATTATTAACAGCACAATGCAAGAAAGGATCATCAATGCCTTCTTTTTGTGATAAACTTTCTCCTTTCTCATTAGGGCATTTCTTTCCTCTTCAAGCCTTCTAATCCTCTTTAATAATCCTAGATCTGTCACAGTGTTTCAAATCAAGCCATACCCAAAACCAGCAGCCACCATTTGCTTGCGTTGAAGGAAGCCAAGGAAAAAAAAAAAAAAAGCCTAAACAATGATTTTTTTCAATCTAATAACAATAGATAGCTCGAAGATGCCTAAGATAGCTCGAACCTGAGGTAGCTCGCACCGAAGGAATCGCCTTCTGGGATTTGCATCTGTCCAAGAAGTTAACAATATTGCTAGTTTTTTACAATAGCAATTGGAAGAAAATTTTGAATTGAAGCCTCTCTTTTGCACAACTAAAGACATTGAGGACATGTTTGCTCTACTGAATCCACCGACAATAATGCAAACTCAGTACAGATTGTGAGGAGAACAAACATATATCCGTGAGTGAAAAAATGAACTGCCGAAAATGCCCTTTCCATTTGACGGTGGAATTTACAGTAATAGTCAAAAGGACATTTTTAATTTAAAAAAAATAGTTAAAGGACCTAACTAGGTGAAAATAAAGAAAAATGACCTAACCTTCCAAAATAAAAAAGGTAAGGGACTAAATTAGCTAATTTTTCAAAGAATTACTTTATGTTATCATGTTTAGCAGTTTTTTAGCGAAAAAAAGGAAGAAAAGTGGGGGGGGATGGAAGATCACTCCAACCACCAGGCTTCTTTCTTTGCATTTTTGGAGAGAAATGGATGGATCTTCATAGCCTTCAATATTTTTTTAATGATAAATTTCCTCCATTGAATAACAATCAACAACTTTTATTTCCTACCATATCCTCTCTAAAATAAAACTCTTTCTCTTTTTCCTTTTAGTTCATGAATGGCACAACTCCTACTTTCTCTCTTCCGCCTTCTCCTCTCTTGCGTCACAACTCCAAGAGACCCTTTGGCTTAATTGAACAAGGGTGTTGTTCTCATGTTGTGTAGGACCTATAGAGGACAAACTATTATAATGACCTTTGAACTATTTTAAAATTCAAGTTTTGCTGTCTAACTAAAAAAAACATAAAAACGTTTCTCAAATTTTTTAATCATTCAGATATTGCTCTTTCATCAGTTGACTAACAATCGACCTGTTAAGATTCGTGGACTCCTTAATACGGAAAACATCCACAAATCCTATCCGTGGACCCAAGCCAAACGATTAAGATCGATTTAGGGATTATAGAATTACCCCTGTTTGATGTAATCAAGACCTCTGACTTTTGGTTTTCAAACGTATGTGCAATTCGAACGATCACC
This sequence comes from Voacanga thouarsii, assembly GCA_026120185.1. Lineage (NCBI taxonomy): Eukaryota > Viridiplantae > Streptophyta > Magnoliopsida > Gentianales > Apocynaceae > Voacanga > Voacanga thouarsii. The sequence continues at coordinate 4,998,755 of JANUWF010001255.1, read as the reverse complement.
AGATGCTACAATGTGCGAACGTTTTCTATCGGAAACACACGGCGAACTAGCTCATTACCCAGGAGTGCTAGCGCCTAGGGTTTGAGAGGTTTATTTTTCTGGTGAATTAGAGGCACGAATGTTTTTGGCAGAGAACTCGCTTCAGAAGACGGCTAAGGTTTTCTTTTTAAAACAACTCGAACCTCTTGGAGTCCAACTCTCATAATATCTTATCATATTTTATTTTAAATTCAAATTAAAACTATATGATAAGTTTCTGCCACTATTTCGATAATTTAACTAATTAATTTACCGAGTCAGATTCTTATAATCTGGACATCCTCCATATATATCGAATGTGGACATATTTCCAGATTCATTGTATTTGATCATTTTTTTAGGTTTAATTAACCTAGACATATTTCTAGATACACCGAACCTGATTACCAAAAACATAACTTAAAGTATTCGCTTAATGTGTGACCCTATAGGTTCATTTAACGCTGGTAGTGTGCCTAAATCACATTTAAATGGCTCATAAGTTATAAGCAGTTTCTAGCAAAATATTATAACTACTAGATTAAATGAAGATCAGTGATTTCTTTGAACTAAACTATAACTTTATATTTAGTCCTTTTGTCACACGATATCCAGATTAAGCATAAGGTATGGAGCATATCATTCTTATTAAACTTAATCAATTATTTTTTAATATCATAGTAGACTATTCAAACAAATGATATCAATATCTCAAATTGATATATTTGAGCACGACCATGCATTTTAACAATCTAACTTATCAAGAGGCTAATGGACATCTCTCCCAAAATTGTGAGGGTCAAATTCCTTCACTATCAATCATATTCTTCTCACTGGTTTATTCTATATCCGTTCGTGGTCTAATTTATTATATAGCTAAAGACAACTTTAGACAATGTCAAAATATAGAATTTATCAGGTAGGAAACCATAATGAATTCATGTTGAAGAGCTTCTAATATCATTGTGGCTAGAAAGTACTTATGACATATTCCATAAAGTACTCTCACAGTGGGTCATGTCCAATACAATGTTCTCTAATTTTTATTTATATTTTGACTTGATATCACATATATTCATGACTAGTAAAACATAGCCATCAAGTCACAAATATACTAATATTAATTTATTATTGTTTCTCTAATAATAATTAATCAGGGACAATTTAAGAATAGTCATTGTATTTGTTATAGAGTTTTACTATCAAGTCACGTACTTGATGATCACAAAACTAAATGCACTATTTATAGAAAGAAATGCCTCATATTATTACATAATACATAATGACAATAATATAAGTACAAATTATTTTAGAACATATCCTTAATAATTTTTCACTTACACTAAAACCAATTTGACATAAATCGTAATCCCATTGATCTAGTATGACTATCATATTTAGACGATAGGAGAGGCTTTGTCAGTAGATCTGCAACATTGTTATCAGTTGATACCTTGAATACTTTTACATCTCTTTTATTAATAATTTCTCGAATGAAATGAAAACGTATAAGTATATGTTTAGATCGCTAATATGATCTTGGTTCCTTAACTTATGCAATGGCTCCATTGTTGTCACAATAAAGATCCATTGGGTTCACAATACTAGAAACTACATCTAGCTCTATAATGAATTTTTTAATCCAAGCTGCTAATTTAGCTGCAGCTGAAGTAGTTACATACTCAGCTTCTGTAGTAGAATCAGCCATGGTGTCTTGCTTTGAACTTTTCTAGCTTACAACACTTCCATTCAAACAAAATAAAAAACTGGATTGCAATCTGTAATCATCTATGTCAGACTGAAAATTAGCATCAGTGTAACCATTTATAACTAACTTGCCTTCTTGTCCTCCATAAATTAAGAACATATCTTTAGTTCTTCTTAAGTACTTCAGTATGTTCTTAACAGCAGTCTAGTGTGGCTCTCTAGGATTTGACTGGAACCTACTCCTTATGCTCAATGCATATGAGACATCGAGTTAAATACATAACGTGGCATACATGATAGATCCTATAGCGGTAGCGTACGGTATCTTGTTCATGCGCTTTTCTTCATCCTTCGTGGAAGGACTTTGAGTTTTGTTAAGCTTAATGTCACGTGACATTGGCAAGAATCCTCTCTTAGAGTCTTGCATACTGAATCTTTTCAGTACCTTGTCAACGTATGCACTTTGACTTAGTCCAATTAACTTTCTAATCCGTCTCTATAGATCCTTACACCCAAAATGTAGGCAGTTTCATCTAAATCTTTCATTGAGAAATAATTTTCCAACCATATCTTTACACTTTGTAGAATTGGAATGTTGCTTTTAATGAGTAAGATATCAACATAAAGTACTAAAAAAACTATTGCATTCCCACTGATTTTCTTATAAACACAAGACTCATCTTCATTTTTTATAAAGTTAAATTCTTTAATTGCTTCATCAAAACGAAGATTCCAGCTTCGAGATACTTGCTTTAATCCATAAATGGATCTTTGAAGCTTGCACACTTTATTAGAATTCAAAAGATCATCGAAACCCTCCGACTGTGTCATGTACACATCCTCGAGTAAGTTTCCATTAAGCAACATGGTTTTGACATCCATTTGCCAAATCTCATAATTATAATATGTTGTTATGGTAAGAAAAATTCTAATAGATTTAAGCATTACAACTGGTGAAAATGTTTCATCATAGTCTATACCGTGAGTTTGTTTATAACCTTTTGCTACCAGTCGTGCTTTATAAGTATGCACATTTTCCTTTATGTCTGTTTTTTTTTTTAACCCATTTACACCCAATGGTTTTTGAACCTTTAGGTGGATTAACCAAAGTCTAGATTTGGTTATCATACATGGATTGCATCTCAGACTTCATGGCCTCTAGTCATTTTCCAGAGTCAAAACTCTTAATGGTTTCTTGATAGGAAGTGGGCTCATCATTAACCATAAGCTCTACATTGTGATCATCAGTGACGAGAAATCCATATCTTTTAGGTTGTTGACGAACCCTATCAGATTTACGAGGTCTTTGTTCTATTGAAGTAGGCTCATCTTGGACTTGTGGACCATTTAATCGAGGTTCATTATTCGGTTCAGATATTAATTGTGGCTCTTGAATCTCATCAAGATGTATTTTACTCCCACTGATTCTTTTGAAAATAAATTCCTTTTCAAGAAAGAATCCGTTTTGTGCAACAATTACTCTATCCATCCATAAAAAATCAAGAGTAAAATAGTCATTTCAGGTTTTATTGGTCACCAAATACTTCCCTCCAAAAACGGCTTCTTCTCACCTTATAAAAGAAAGGAAAATTTTTGACAAGAATAACTTCTTCTACAAAAGACTTCCTCCAAAGTTAGAAAATATCTCGAATGAAAATGTCTAGAAGATGGCGACCATTGTTGCCCAATTGCTATTGTGGACGACTAAGCGGCTTGAAAACATATTGGACAAACAAGAACCCAAGAAGAAGATTCGCCATTTGTTCAAATGAGCAGGTATTATTATGTTCAAATGTTAGGTTCTTGTTGTCATGGTCCATTTAATTACTAATGCATTACTTTCTTAAAGGCTTAAAGATGTGATTTTTTTCGAATGGGTCTACCCAGAAATGTGTGATAGATCTATGGAAGTGATTCATGGTATTTTGAAAAGAAACCGGAGTATAGAAAATGATCTTGATGTTACCGTCACTAATGTGAAAAAAACTTGAGGAGAAGTGTCAGAAATTAAAGCTGAAATTAAGAGAACTAAGTTTAGAAACAATGAGATCGAGGATCAAATATCGTTGTCTCATAGGCCTCTTTATATTTTCATGGATGTTATGTACTTGCAGAAGCAATCTTATGTAACAAAGAAAGAGGATGGCAAGGGTATTTTTATGTTGAATGACAATGGAAAATAGATGTTGACTTCTGGGTTGAATATGCATCAAACTATTTTCTAGGAATAGATGTTGATTTTTAGGTTAGGTATGTTGGGTTTCTGGGAATGAAAAATCCAATTTGATGTTTGAAAAATAGATATTGATTTTTAGGTTAGATATGTTAGGTTTCTGGGAATAAAAAATCCAGTTTAATTGTCAAGTTTGGACATATAATATAAGTTATGTATTGGAATCATTTGTACTTCATGTTTATTTTAGAATCAATTGTATCAAAACTTTTTCATTTATACATTGTTACCCTTGCATATTATGCTGTTCAAACTCAGTTAGCAATAAAAAAACAACTAGATAGAATAAGAAATCAATAATCAAATTCCTGTCATATTAGATCACATTCAAACATAACCAATTCATCCTCAACATAGAAACATAAGTGTACTCCCAATAATATATATATATATATATATAATTTCATCCCCAACAAAAAAAAAAAAATCAATTCATCCCTAATAACAAGACCCCAAAAGATACATTCAGACGCATCTCTAACCCCTACATCATGTATCCCCTACACTTTTGATCTATCATTAACAAATTTTAGCATTCATATACATCACTAGCACTTGTATTGCCATTTATCTGCTATAGGAATATCTATTCTCTGGGTTTAAGTTTCCCAACCATGCTCGACGAAATTCATGTATTGATCTAATAGAGCTTCTTGAGCTCGTACCCCTCCTCCTTTGATTTCCTCTGCTTTCTGCCCTATTGATTCTGCTTTTTGGTTGACTATTTCTCCTACTTGGCCTTTGAGTACCCCCTCCTTGTTATAATACACAACTAATATCAGAATATACACATAAGTGGTAAATAAAAAGCTTATATTGTATTGCATTTTAGATCTTCATTCATTACTATTCTAGTGCTCTACCCACTTCCATTGTCATTTTCTGTTTGGCTAGGTTGATTACTAGGACATTCCCAGGCTAATTACTTGGTCTCGCATTTGATGCAGTATTTGAGTTGTTCCTCACACTAGCCTACCTTTAATTTCTCCTGCTTGGGCCTTGTGTAGTCACACTCTGTTGTAAGAGAAGAAAAACTTTCAAATTAATAAAAATTCAATAAAGAAAAAAAATATAAAAAATGAATTTGTAATCACTATTACCTTTTTTTTTTCTCCTACTACTTCTCTTTAGGTTATCAACTTCATTTTCTTGATTATTTGGCTATTCCACTTCATTCATTTCAGTGTCATTTTGCTCTGGATTCTCTTGTATATTATCACTTCCAGTTTAATTTTGTTCCTTTTCTGTCTCAAGACTAGTTGCATTCTGTCTTTATCTTTGTTTCTCAGCATTTTTAGGATAGGTGGCTCTATTATGTCCCACAATACCACACTTTCTACAATGTATAACAATTCTCCTTCTCAGTCTTTTACCATGGTTAGTATCTTTCTGCCCCTGCCTCTTTCTTGCCTTCTTAGGTCTTCTAGGCTGTTTATAGGCTACTGGGGGATCAAGTTCGCCATCAGCTGTAGGCCATATTTCTTGTCCATTGGTTGCGATTAGAATATAGTCATACACATTGACAAAGTTATCAGTATGATAGTACTATCTACAAAATCCTATGGATCCAATCCTTTCATGCGAAGTGCTGCAATACCATGCATGCAAAGTATTCCTCTTAATGTCTATACCCCACAACTACACCAAATTTTTTTCAAGTCTACACTAAATTGTTATTCTCTCAGTCCCTTAACCTAGTACCCATCTGCTCCATTCCATATTAGTTTCCATATTCTAGAGTTAATGACATTAGACTCTATCATCTCATTAATTTTTGGACAGCAAAGACCACTTAGTATCTTTCTCATACCACTACCCCTTTGTGTAATACAAGTCATTAACAACTCCCTAATTTTCTCTATCATATAAATGATTGGTTGATCCCTTGCTTCAAGTATGTAACCATTAAATGCTCACACCAATTATTATATAACATATCAAATCTAGTATGGGGGAAGAAAAATGCTCTACACTAATGCTTAGGATTTGGACCATTTACAACCCAATAGTATGTATCCCTATTATATTCCTCAAGCTCCTTCATTACATTTTCATATAACTTCATGTTACTAGCTTTAGCAATCTTTCACAACTTTTCATTGAGAGCCTTACCTCTATGAATCTTTTTTAAGTTACAATACAAATGTTGCACATAATATCTATGCTCACAATTAAGTAACACCTCTGCAAGTGTTGCATCTAGCCTTTGCATTGCCAAATTTTAGATTAGTAAGGAATTTAGGTAAAAAAGAAACTCAAGTGAAACTTAATTACCTTTTGTCTATCTGAGATAAATATCTATGTATATCCTCCATTTAGAATGTTGAGATCAGCAATAAGAAGATCAAAGAATCATGTCCACTTTCTCTTACCTTCTTCTCAATAATCGTATTAATGAATCTTTTTTAAGTTACAATACAAATGTTGCACATAATATCTGTGGTCACAATTAAGTAACACCTCTGGAAGTGTTGCATCTAGCCTCTGCATTGTCAAATTTTTAGATTAGTAAGGAATTTAGGTAAAAAAGAAACTCAAGTGAAACTCAATTACCTTCTGTCTATCTGAGATAAATATCTATGCATATCCTCCAATTAGAATGTCGAGATCAACAATAAGAAGATCAAAGAACCATGTCCACTTTCTCTTGCCTCCTTCTCAATAACCGTATGAGCTATAAGCCACTACCCATTATTTGTATCAGTTCCAATAGTAGATAGTAGCTGTCTAGGAAATGGGCCTTTGATGCGACATCCATCCACACCAATAATTGGACGATATCAAAAATCCCTTCTTCAATGGTCCCATGCACACATACATCCTCTGAAACCGTTGGTTATCTTCCTTTTCCTTTGAAGTTTTAATGAGTAATCTCAATAGTTGGGTGTTGATGTTTTCCCTTTAACTTTTCTGTATAAAACTAGACCTTTCTATACTGCAATGTAACATTACCTCTAATCAATGCATTGTATGTTGCTGCCCTAGAAATCTCAGCTCTAAACTCCTCGTTCACATTTTGCTTTAGAGCTCTTGGGAGAATTTTAGCATTGCATCTAATCCCTTCTATATTCCTTACACCAACCCATTTTGTTGTCATATGTCTATTCTTCCATTGATGATTATAGTTTGTATATTAAAGCCTCATTGACTAAATCACCAAGTATGTGTTGTGAGTAGCTTTCTCAATTGAGGCAAAAACAAACCATGTGCAATCTTAGTTGCTACATTTTACTCTGACCCTCTTGGGTTTAGATGGCTTGAATTTGGCTATTCTTCCTTTCTTGATCATATAATTCTTAACAACTTCTTTGAACTCCTTATGACAAGTGAATCGCATCTACACATCAAACCTTGGATTGTTCATATTTCTATGAGCATCAAAATTTGTGTACCGACCAACAAAATCTTCATTTTCTAAATTTGATTTACCAATGTTACTGTTAATAATATTTTCTAACACACTATCATTCAATAAGTCAGCATCTAAACTAGCATTTTGTGTACTTGCTGTTTGTCTTGCTTATTTGCTCCTTTTGTTTTCAGATCTGCTTTTTGTCCCTTCCTCTGGTACCCCTTCTTCTACTGCCACCTCTCCTACAATATCTATGTGTTATTCTTCACTTATATTATTAATATTTTTATTGAAAAGATCATCATCTCTACAATAGTCTTCATCTTCTATAAAACTCTCAAAGTCAGAATCATCATCATCATTATAATCCCCTACATTTAACCCATAAATATTAGGAACACCTTATCCCTGATTTATTAACCCTTTCTAACCCACATTTTCTATATCTTGCTGCTCTTGCACCCCTAATTTAATTGCCTTTCATGGCCTACATTTCCTATATCTTCCTACCTCTACCCCTGATTTGTTGTCCTTTTATGACCCATATTTTCTGTATCTTCCTGCCTCTGCCCGGGATTTAATTACTTTTTATGGCCCACATTTTGTATATCTTCCTGCCCCTATCCTTGATTTTCTGGAACATATGCATTAATAACTTCTGAACTAAAAAACTCAAAATCTTTTTCTATTGCACCCCATTAACTGCCCCCTTCATTCACCCCAAGTCCAGAATCTAAATCAGATGCAATATATTCACACTCACACTATTCATTTGCCACGAACTACTATAATCTTCATTATCATTGTTATCTATCCAACCCAGTGACCATCTTCCAACATTACTTTTGCTTGGTTCTCTTATTTTATTCTTTACAAGTGACTATGGTGTCTTAGGTTCACCTACTATTTCTTCAATCAAAACAAAACTCTTATCTCATGCCATTTTACATAACTCAATCTGTTCATTGATCTACAATGCTTTTACCACATCTTTATTTTGATTATCACAATACATTTCAATAATTTTCACCCTAGAAATTCAAGAATATATAGCCATTATGTCACTATTATCTCGAATGTTCTTCAACCCTCTACTTAAATTCCCAATTAGTTCTAAGTAGTAGTAAACCATATATAACTCAATGAGCATTTCATTAATACCAAAGACAATCTTTCAGAATTGTAGAAATCCACATAGTTAAAATCCCCATCAATATAAATTTTGTACTTCTCTCCGGCAATCCTCCCTTTGTAATGTATTTTAAGTGTGAAATATTCACTATCAAGATTTGACATTAGATAACTACAAAAATTCAGGACATAGATTGCAAACAAATTTAGAAAACATATAGAAAATGTAAGATGCACGTACCACAAAAAAATAGGGAAGATAAAAAAATACAAAAAAATTTACAAAAAAACACATTTCAAAAAATAAAAAAAGAATAACATGCAAGTCTTGTGGTCATTTCATGTCTTTGTTTTACAATATTCAAACCCATTGTACTCATTGGTCCCCTACAAATGACATCTTTTTTTTTTTTTTAAAAAAATTTTTAAAAAAAGAAGTTTTCAACAAAAAACTATTAAAAATTTGATTCTTTGTTGAAAATGACATAAAAGATACTCACTAACTAAGCGATTTGCATACTTCACATTTGAACTTCATAAAGTAACTGAAGTATAAATATAACCTTCAATTTATTTAGATGTGCATAACTACATAATCGATGAACAAAATTACATATTTTGTCACTAGGGCTGCAAACGAACCAAGCTTCTTACAAGCTACTCAATCAAAGCTCGGCTCTAACTCGACATTGACCAAGTCCGAGTCGAGCTCGAGTCGAGCCTTGAATTAAATGAGTTGAGCTCGAGTTTACAAAGCTTGACTCGAAACTCGTTTAAAATTCAACTCGAATGTTTGATTCGTGAACTCGAAGTCAAGTTTGAATAAATAAATGTATAAATTATATATATATATATATATATATATATATATGTCTTGTTACAATATATGAAAGCATACTTATAAATTTTATTACACAAATATATTCTATATCTAAATGAATATGTGTTTTATTATAATTTTACCAAAAAGTAATCTGATAATAAAAATTATTGTACCTTACAATCTTTTTTTTTTTTTTGTTGCTAAAGTACCTTGGAATATTCTTGCTAATTTATATTACTAATATCACATTATTGTAACTCTAGAATACAAAAAGTCAATCATTATTCATTATGAAATTTTAGTAGATATTTGGTCTAATTTTTATCCTTATTTTCATTCCCACCTTGAATTTCCTATAGTTGGCCAAAAAAATTATAACAATTGTGTTCTTTTTATCTTATAACTTTTCTATCAATGAATTTATTTAGAGTAAGTTTATTATTTTTTTCATCAAAATTAATTTATGGTACTTTTTCCAACAAAAAAAAGAGATTTAATATTAAATTATTCATAATAATTAAATACTTAATTGTAACATGTGTTTAAATGAATAGATGAAAAAAAGTTTAAAACCACAAACTATAGAGTTCAATTAAAAAAAAAAAATCTAATAAACACAACTGCTTAATTTTTATATACCATGAAGATGTATTTTGACGTCATATAATTAAATTCATAATATATATATATATATATATATATATACTTTTTTCACTAAAAAAGATTAGTTGTATTACGAATGAATATAATTTCTAAATTATTCTTTTTAAGGCTTTTCAATAGATAAGTTATCTTTCCAAAACTTCTCAAGTCTCAACTACTTTTTAGTTTTTTCTTATATTAGGAGGAATTCCATCTCCTTCCTCAAATGTTATCAAAATATGTAAATTCTTCCACAAAAAAAAAAAAACTCGAGAGTTGTTCAGTTTAGAAGAAGAAGACATTGATCATCTATTTTTTTTAAATTAATCTGATCATCTATTTTTTTTTTAAATTAATCTGATAATCTATTTTGGATTTGTATTATAATATTTTATAAAATTGAAGTTGAAAGAATTAAAAATTCAATTGTGTTTCCCTTATAGTAACTGTTAAAGGGATTATTTTAACTAAAAATATCAAATTTAATTTATAATTCGAGCTCGAGCTTGACTCAAGAAAGCTTGAACAGTATTCGAGCATACCCGAGCTGAGTTCGAGTAATCCTAAAAGTGAATCGAGCCGAGCTCGAATATAAAATTTTTTATTCGAACGAGCTCGAGCCGAGTTTGATCCTTTACAAATTTCATACTAGCTCAATCTCGATAAGTCAAAATTCGACTCGATTCGACTCGTTTGCAACCCTATTTGTCATTGATCAGTCAAGAAGATGGGATGTTTACCATGTATGGTCTAAGAATCATAATAATCGAACTTTTTTCTGATAATTCATTCCACCATTTTGTAGAAATTGTATAAAAACTTCATGAGAAAAAGTAAACTTATCAGAGAAATTCTTTGGAAAATGAATGAACTTTCCTTGTTACTAGATTGAAAGTTAGATGAAAAGTATGGTGAAAAGTTGAGGTTGAGGTTTAGAAGTTCGAGGAACTTGGATGCAAAAGGGAGACGAAAAGGTGATGTTCAGTATCCTCAGCTTTTTAACTTTTTTATTCATTTCTAACGGCCGCGGTGAAAGGATGAAAATACCCTTAAAATTGGTCACGTGCTTGATGAATAAGAGGATTGACCATTAGTCAACTGATGGAAGAAAAAGATTTGGACTATTAAAAAGTTTGAGAAACGTTTTTATACTTTTTTTAGTTTGAGGATAAAATTTAGATTTCAAAATAATTTGAGAGTCACCAGAATAATTTGTCTGACTTATAGAAAGAAGGGTGACCACTGGACATTAAGGTGCCCTTACAAGGATCTTGCTCCACCAAGTGAGGGCTTTGTTAATAAGCCGTCATCAGAGACTGCAATTGTTGGACCTGATTCTTATAAGGAGGCATATATTCCTTCTTACTTGAACCGTTCTATCATTTTGGTCCTGTGAGTTGAGTTTTTATTGCTATAAATTAGAAGACTAGCATTTTTTTTTCATCCTTACTCCTCAAGTGGAAGACAACTAGCTACTAATGGTACTACTTTGTATTTGTTAAGAGCTTTTTTTTTTTTCCTTTTTAATTGTCAAGGAGATTTTTTTTTTTAAAAAAAAAACAGGTCAAAGATTGTTGATGTAGTTTGATGGAGTGTGGTAATTCTTACAATAACCAAATGTCTTTTAAACTCTCAAATGATATGTTGACAAATGAAGAATAATCCGTTCTTTTCTCTCTAAACTCTCGAATAAAAAAAAATCATCTTTTCTTTTCTATCCTAAACTCCTAAACAATTTTAAAATATATCACTTTAACTTTCTTTTTTCTTCTTTTCTCTCATACTTTAATATTTTTCTTCTTCTTTTTTCTCTCCTAAACTCGTAAACTAGCTCTAAAAGTCTTTCATTTTAGAAAACAAGTTGCAGGGCACGAGGCAACTACTCCTTTTGAATTGCTCACTTTGTTAGTAATCCTAAAAACCAGTAATCATATTAGGGTCTTAATGGATTCTAAAGTTGAAATTGATTGCCATCGCCAATGCTTCTTGCTCCCCTTCTACTCTTAAACCCCAAAACTCTCTTACTCTGCATAGCAAGAGGCTTATAGCAGCAAATTCACAAAAAATGCCTTCAAAAAGCAAGAAAAACTCAAAGGTAGCCTCCTCCTCTTCCTCAGTATCATCATCACCCTCACCTTATACAACTCCAGACTCAGATACGGAGTTCAACGAAGATGACTTCTTGGGCATCCTTGAATGGACGGACTTCTACAAAGTTCCCTTCTCTAATTTCCAAATCCTCTTTCATTGGCAAAGTATCAAGTGATGCTTTGGCTGCTACACCTATTCTTGGCGCCTTGGATTCTAAATGATGTAAAATTTGGCTGTCTGAGTCTGTTATGATTGCTTCTTCTATTGCTTTTGGTTCCATTATCTCAGTACTTCTTTTTTCTTTTTCTTTTTCTTTTTCTGACATTATAAAATTTGTTGGGTGTTAAAGGTTGAATGCGTAACTTTTTTTTATCTTTTTGAAGTATGTGCTATTTTTAAATTTGAAGTCTTTTTGTGAGTTCTGTTACAAGTATTGATTTAATTGCTTTAGTTGCTTATGTCAATAGGAGTTGTTTTAATTTTTACTTGGTCTTGAGGAGAACATAGAGTCTATTTGCACATAAGAACTATGTTAGGAGTTAGTGGGTAATAGTGCTGATAGTGAATATTGTTAGTGGGTAATTTTTCTAATTTTTGGCATTTTTCTTGTTGGTTTCATCTCTATAAATAGAATAGTATCCTTTTGTGGTAATACATCATATTTCAATGCAATTGGAGTTTAGTTATTTATTCTCTCTGTTTTTACTCAGTGTATCAAACATTTGGTATCAGAGTCTGGTTGGCAACTGAAGAAAAAAGAGAGTGAGAGGGAGAGAGCAGAGAGAAAAGTAGCAGTCCTTTTTTCTTTTCCTACTCTTCTTACAGTAGCGATTGAATCATGATGGTCACCTACAAATTTGTACAACCAGCAATTCCCCGCTTTGATGGTCACTACAAACATTGGAATATGCTAATGGAGAACTTCTTGAGGTCCAAGAAATATTGGCACGTTGTTGAATGTGGAATAGCAGAGCTAACAACCAGAGCGGAGTTGGAAGTGTTAAAGCTAAAGGACCTTAAGGCCAAGAACTATCTATTCCAAGCCATTGTTTGTGCAACCTTGGAGACAATTCTTTGTAAAGATACTTCCAAGTAGATTTGGGACTCCATGAAGAAGAAGTACTAAGGTTTAGCAAGAGCAAAAAGGCAGTAGCTTCAAGTCACTTCGTACGGAGTTCGAAATACTCTGGATGAAATCAGGAGAATTATTCACAGATTATTTTTCATGAACGATGACAATCGTTAACAAGATGTGGATCTATGGTAACAAGACGGAGGATGTAGCAACTGTTGAGAAGATTCTTCGATCCATGACACCAAAATTCAATTTCGTTGTTTGCTCTATCGAAGAAGCCAATGACATAGAGGAACTTTCAATTGACGAACTACAAAATTCCTTATTGGTTCATGAACAGAAACTTAACTAGCAGGAAAAAGAGGAGTAGGCATTGAAGACCTCAACAGAAAATCACTCGAAAGGAGATAGAGGACAAGGCAGAGGTAGCAAAGGAAGTAATGATCGTGGCAACTAACAACAGCACCACCAACACCAAGAAAATCAATTTCTAGCAAGAGGATGAGGACGAGGATGAGGAGGCCATCACTCAACAACTCATAGACCAAAGTCGATAGAGAAGTCCAAAGTTGCATGCTATTGATGTCATAGGTATGACCATTATCAGTCAGAATGTCGAACTAATTTGAATAGTCAAAATGGAGAAAGAACTAACTTTGTAGAAAAGGAAGAAGTGGTCTCTCTTTTGATGATGTGTCATGTGAATAAAGAAACTCAACAAAACATGTGGTATTTAGATACTAGTTGCAGCAACCACATGTATGGAGATAAGAAGGTATTTTCTGAATTAGACAAATCTTTTCGCAACACTGTTAAGTTTGGTGACAACTCCACAGTATTTGTTATGGGAAAAGGAAAAGCCACTTTTCAAACCAAGGAAAACTCCACTCACACTATCTTTAATGTTCTTTTTGTTCCAAATTTAAAGATTAACTTGCTTAGTGTGTGTCAGTTGCAAGAGAAGGGGTGTGAGATTTCTATCAAACATGGTGTATGTCGAATTTAAGATACAAAGTGGGCTTAATTGCTCAAGTTAACATGACTGTGAATCATATATCCTCGCTCTATCTCCACAACACTATCCATTCATATTTTTCAGTAAAACTAAAGAATGTAGTATGGTTATGGCATTTTCGTTATGGTCACTTGAATTTTGGAGGATTAATGATTTTACAGCAGAGAATCCATCATGGAGAGCAAAGAATGCATTAGAGTTGGTGCATTCTGACCTTTGTGGCCTAATAAATCCATCTTCAAATACAGGTAACAGATATATAATTACCTTTATTGATGATTTTAGTCGGAAAACTTAGGTATATTTTTTGCAAGAAAAATATCAAACGTTTGCAACTTTTAAAAACTATAAAGTACTAGTTGAGAAAGAAATGGGCAGCTCAATCGAAGTTCTTCATACCGATCATGGTGGGGAATACAACTTACAAGAATTTTCAAATTTTTTTAAAATACGTGGCATCAAGAGGCAACTTATAACAACTTACACACCTCAACAAAATAGTGTTTGTGAGCAGAGAAATCGCACTATTTTAAATATGGTGTGAAGCCTTTTGACAAGGAGTGGCATTCTAAAAACATTTTAGCTTGAAGCAGTCTGTTGGAGCATTCATATTTTGAATAGAAGTCCCACACTTGCTGTTCAAAATATGATACCAGAAGAAGCATGGAGTGGATAGAGACCAATGGTAGATTATTTTAGAATTTTTAGGTGATTGCCTATAACCATATCCTAGACCAAAATAGGACAAAGCTGGATGACAAGGAAAAGAAATATGTTTTTCTTGGTATTAGTGATCATTCAAAAGTTTATAAGCTTTACAATCCTATCACTAAAAAAGTTGTCAATTGTGATATAATTTTCTATAAAGAAAGTTTCTGGCCATATAACAACAATGTCGTTGAACAACAGATACCTACCAACTTTGATAGAGTCAACAAAGAAGAATAGCAGCAACCAATAGAAAATGATCAAAAAATTCTACCAGCAGATGTTCCAAGCTCATCAACAAAAGCAGAAAATGAAGAACGACCTTAATGTGTTAAAAGAAGACCTGCATGGATGGCCGATTATGAGGTAACTGGAGCTAACCATTCTAAGGATCCACTTACACATTTTGTTTTATTTTTCGATTGTGATCCTACAATTTTCGAAGAGGCCACCAAAGAATCAAAATGGTGAAAGGCAATGGGTGAAGAAATTGCAGCCATTGAACGGAACAACACATAGGAGTTGACTGATCTTCCAAAAGGGCACAAAATAATTGGTGTTAAGTGGGTGTACAAGACAAAATTGAAGAAGAATGGAGAAGTTGACAAGTACAACTTACAAGGCACGCTTAATAGCTAAAAGCTATAAGCAAGAGTTTGGGGTGGATTATAGAGAAGTTTTTTCTCCTGTTGCAAGACATGATATAATTAAATTAGTTACTGCATTGGCAACACATCATTTATGGCCTATCATCTAATTGGACATGAAATTGGCATTCTTGTATGGTGACCTTCAGGAATAAGTATTTATCAATCAACCTCCTGGTTATGTGAAGCTTGGAAGTGAATATAAGCTTTATAAATTAAGAAAGGCATTATACGGGCTAAAACAAGCTACACATGCTTGGTATAATCATGTCAATGCTTATTTTTCCAATGAGGGCTTTAAAAAATGTCCATATGAGCACACACTTTTTATAAAAATTAGAGATGGAGGAAAGTTGCTCATTGTTTCTTATATATGGATGATCTTATTTTTACTGAAAATGATAGTGCCCTGTTTGATAGATTTAAAAAATCTATGATGGTTGAGTTTGATATGTTTGATCTTGGAAGGATACATTATTTTTTAGGTATTGAAATGGTGCAATCTATAGCTGGAATTTTTATTAGTCAAAGGAAGTATGTGTTAGAAATTTTGGACAAGTTTCAAATGAAAAATTGCAATTCTGTTAGCATGCCTACTGAAATAATTTTGAAGCTTGTTCGTGATCCTTGAGAAAGAAGAGTGAACAATACTCTATACAAGCAAATTGCGGGAAGCTTGATGTATTTTACTGCAACATGGCCTGATATAATGTATGCTGTAAGTATCATTAGTAGATATATGGAATGTCCAGGGAGATACATCTTCTTGCTGCAAAAAGAATCATTTAATACTTGCAAAGGACTACTAGTTACGGGTTATTCTACAAGAAATGTGAAAAGTCAGATTTATTTGGCTCTATAGACAGTGATTATGCTGAAGATCAAGATGATAGAAAAAGTATCCCAGGATAGGGAGCTGTTTCATGGTCTTCGAAAAAATAAGCAATTGTTACCTTGTCAACAACTGAAGTAGAGATTGTAGTTGCAACAGCCTGTGTTTTTCAAGCAATTTGGCTAAAGAAAATACCTGAAGAGTTGCATTTCAAGCAAGATAGAGCTACTGCAATTTATTGTGACAATAATTCTGCCATCAAACTCTCTAAAAATCGTGTTCTTCATGGAAGAGGCAAGAATATAGATGTGAGATTTTATTTTCTGCGAGATCTCATGAAGGATGGAATAATTGACATTTTCTACTGTAAAAGTAAAGATCAGATTGCTGACATAATGACCAAGCCATTGAAGTTGCCTACGTTTCAGAAGCTAAGGGAGCTACTTGGAGTTTGTGCACTTGATAAATCTTATTGAATTGAATGTTTAAAAACTTTCAATCTAAGGGAGGGATTGTTACAAATATTTATTTAATTGCGTTAGTTGTTTATGTCAATAGGAGTTGTTTTAATTTTTAGCTGGTCTTGAGGAGAACATGGAGTTTATTTGCACATAACGCTGTTAGTGGATGCTGCTAGCGGATGATGTTAGTGGATAATGTTGTTAGTAGGTAATTTTCTTAATTTCTAACATTTTTTCTTGTTAGTTTCAATTCTATAAATAGAGTAGTATCACAAAATAATCAGATTTCAAAGCAATTGGAGTTTAATATCAAACAAGTTTTGCTTCTTCTTTTGTTTTTTGCTCCCCCCCCCCACGCCCCCTCCCTCTTCGCACCGCCAAGGTTAAGCTGCCCATTTTTGAGTGACTTTTGAGTAATTGGAATCAATATTTATTCTTTATAGCAATTTGGGTTTTGCTTTATTTAAGACCGTCAAAATTTGAACTTTGCACTAGTATTGAAGAGGGAAAGAGTTCATGCTAGTCCAGTGAAATCGTTCGTCTAGTTTCTGTCCTTGTAGAGTGTGGACGTACATACCTATCTTAAAATCTGGAATTTTGTTGCTATTAGTATTAGATGAATTCTTTCCCGTCTTCAACACATTTTCATAGTGAATTTAGTTTGTGCAAAGCCCAAAAATTGATTGTCTTGAACCATGGAGAGAGAGGAGGGGGAGTGAGAGAGGGTGGGTTTCTTTCCTCATCTGCTGTCACATTTGTTCTTGTATTAATGAAATCAAGACTAAGTGAAGAAAATGCTTCGAAGACTTTTGATGCTAGTCCCCCTAAATAGTATTTAGGTAGTAAACTTCCAAATTATGTGCCTCCCCTTTTTCTTTCAATTTCTTCACATTTGTGTCTAAGGAATCAACTAATGAGGTGAACTTATTAACGACTACTTTGCTACTTTATCTCAGTGCATTCCTCCCAACCCCTATGTGACCCCCAACCCACACCAAAACAAAGGGGGGAAAAAAACTTGATTATGTATCCTAGTATTTGATGGATTATAGGGCTTTTTACATTTGATAATGGTGATATATCATCTTCCTGGCAGGTCTCCCATGGTTCAAGGAAATTTTCAAGCAGCAAACCTTTATGCTCATTGGCAGAAGAATGTGCAACAAGCTTTGTTTTTTATTTTAAAGACAATTTGGTTGAAGCTACTGGATACTATTTCGCTCTTGCAACTATTTTTCCTTCCAGTAAGGTTTGGTGTAAAATAATATTTATCTCTTGCTTCCCACTGTTCCTAGAAGACAAGCTCTTTAGTAACATAATATTTCTGAAGATGTTTGTGCTCATGAAGATTGTGTTTTTGGATGCTTTCTTAAAGCTGTTGAGTAAGAAATTGCTGCTACAAATATGGTGAACTCTTTGTCAGTTGCTTATAGTATTTTCAGCAAGCTAAATTTGTTATATTGGAATTGTTTTTATTTGGTGTATGGGTGACGTTTAGACTACAGCATAGTACAGTGAAATTAACACCAATTGAACTATAGCTTCTGTTAGCAAAATTGAGGCCTGTAATTTTGGAAAACCGTATGATTCATTTATGGGATGAACCATGAAATGAGCAGTTGCAAGGATGGGGATTTAGGCTTAAGTTGGCTTAGTCATGGAAGTTTCATCTCTATCTATTATTCCTAGATGTGGTGTTTTCCGGTCGATTAGGTTATACTGTAAGCTTTAAGGAGCTTAATGAGAAAATAATATGCTTATATATTACCAAAAATATGTTTGATTCTGTAAAATTTTCTTGCTGTGATGCATTCTCTATGATGTGATTATCTCACTCAAATGTGAAACGCTAATCACCCTGGCGGAAGATCTAAATTGGAGTCCAAGGACATAATTTGTAAAGCATCCATTATTCAAAACTTGTGTGGATGGGAGGGAAAAATAAAAGAAACAAAAAGAATAGAAAGTGAAGAGGAACTTCGAGCATAGTAGTATAATTGCAAGGATGCCCTATAGAAGTGTGTTTAAAAGTAATATTTTATTATGAATATTAAATTAGTGAACTTACACATCAAAACTTTATATTTATGCTATTAAGCTTGCAAGTCAATTTATTGATTACCATTTGTTTTAAGTTCTTCTCCTTCTTTTATTGGAGTAGCCAGTGTAAGAAATATAGGGACGCTAATGATAGAAGTTTAACTTACTTTCAGAATTGATATAAGATGAACCAAAATTGTGCCTTGTCCATAAAAAACTCTCAAAATACAGAGAGCTTAAAGAGATTTAAAAAATAATAATAAATGATCATCCACTCTTCTCTAAAAGGCAGAGGAAAGATGCACTATCTAAAATCCTTTGCATGGAAATGACATAGTTATCTGATTTAAAGTGAGACCGATGTGAAAATGAATGGCATTGAGTAACAATAAATATTGAAAGAAATGTGAGAGGGTCATTCCTGAAAACATTAGGACTTCAACATTTACATCTTTAGGGAACTTATTGATCTTCTTCTAATTAGTTTAGACCATGCAAAAGAAAAGATAAAGCATTCTTGTATTTAAGTTTGGAAATCTCTGGTTTAATTCAATTTATGCAGTCGGGCCCATTTGAGAGTTGGAGAATTGTAAAATTTGAACTACTGTTTCTATGGTAGTTGTGGGAAAATATGGCTAAAAGGTATATTTTAGGAAAGTAAGACTGTAAATATTGTAACACTAGAATTAGGGAAGTTTGACCCTTAAATTAGGGGATTGATTAGAAGATTTTGTGAATCAATTTATTAAGATAGTTGCTATATTTGTGCCTTAGGTAACTTGTATATAATTATCTCATTGTAATCTTTGAGAAATATATGAAAAGAGATTATTCTCTCTTAATTTCTTACATAATATCAGAGTTGTTCATCCTGGTCTGCTTCTTATTTTTCTGCTTGCGCCTATTCTTTGCTTCTTCTTCTTCTTTTGCTGGCCGACCTTAATTGCTGGTGGTGTTTTGTTCATTCTAATTCCTACGATCAGCCAGCCTTAATTGCTGGTATTTCTCCTCTATTTTTCTTCCTCGTAGATGTTATATAGCCGGCCTTTATTGCTGGTGTTGTTTCCAATTGTTTTAATACTGATTTGTACTGAGTAGCCTTCATTGCTGTTATTCTTTCTTTGCTTTCAAGCAGTCTTCATTACTGCAATCTTCTCTTTTGAGTAGCCTTTTTTGCTGTCATTTTCTCTTTATTTTTTTTATTCAGGCAGCCTTAATTGCTGCAAAATATTTTTTTTTACCATGTCAACCTCCCAAACACAAGTTGTAAGCACAAAATGCTGGACACTTCATGGGAAACCACCCAGCCGAGAATGGGAACAAAACAAGGAACAATCCAAAAATGGACAAGCCAATATAGCAGCTGGCCAAATTGTTGAGCCACCAAAGTCAGAAATTGCTAGCCTCAACCAAGATGAATTGGATAGGGTGAGCGCACTTATCAGCAGTTTAGAAAAGCCCTCAGGTACTTGTTCTGTAGCATATTCAGATAAGTTTTCACTTTCCATTGGATTAAATATTTCAGATACAACCTTTTTCACCTCTTGGATCACGAATTCAGGAGCTACTGGCCATATGACCCATTCACCAAATATCTTCACCACCTATTCCCCGTGCCTGAGTAGTAGGAAAACAGCCACTGCAGATGGTTCTTTAACCACTGTGGCAGGAATTGGAAGTGTCTAAATTAACTCATTGTTAACCTTGAAAAATGTTCTCTATGTTCCTAAGCTAGCTACCAATCTAATATCCATCCAAAAACTTACCCATGACTTACAATATGTGGTGATTTTTCATCATAATGGTTATGTATTTTAGGATAAGAGTTCAGGGATGATGATTGGACATACTAGAGAATGGGGTGGCCTCTACTTCTTTGAAGTAAGTCAACCAACCATCCTCAAAGGTAAACAGTTAGTGTCATTTGTTTCCGAGTCTTTGTCATCCAATACGGAGAAAATTTAGCTCCATCATCATCGACTTGGACATCTATCATTTTGAGTTATAAAACTCTTGTTTCCATCTTTGTTTCAACATTTAGATATTGAGTCTTTTCATTGTGAAAAATATGAACTTGCCAAACACAAACGTGTACTCTTTTCAGTGAGTAATAGCAGAAATTCCATTCCTTTGTGAGAGAAGATGAGAGTTTGGGTTTTGACTTACTATTGGATCTTTCAACTTCAAATCATCCTACTTCCTCATTCACTAGTAATCTTGTCCCAATTCACTCTGAATTATCTGAGTTTGTCATAGTCTCCTCTGAACCTGTATTTGCTCAATCTGACACCACTGAGTCTGTTCCCAAGGATGTTAGATATAGTAAAGGAAAGATGTATACAAGGAAGAAGACGGCTGCCCCCAACCCGATGCAAGTCCAAGAGTCTGATCAGGTAATAACTTCTGAACCCATATTACAGATTAAAACAGAACCAGAGGTAGAGAGTGAGATCCATAGGGGTAATAGTGACATAGACTTACCCATTGCATTGAGAAAAAAGTGCGAGAAAGTGCACTAAAAGACCTTTATACCCCTTTGCACACTTCCTGTCCTTTCAACGTTTTTCTCCGTCATACAGAGTCTTTCTCAGTAACCTAGAAACCATTATCATTTCTTCCAATCTATCTGAAGCTTTGTCTGATGAAAAATGGAAACAAGCTATGAATGTAGAAATGGAGGCACTGGAAAGGAACAAAACACGGGAGCTTGTAGAGTTACCAGTAGGGAAGAAATCAGTGGGGTGTAAATGGATGTACACAGTGAAATATAGAGCTGATGGTTCAGTAGAAAGATACAAGGTAAGGCTGGTTGCTAAGGGTTATACTCATATGTATGGAGTGAACTATCTAGAGACTTTTGTCCCAGTTTGCAAAATTGAATATGTTAGGGTCTTATTATCTTTAGCAGCCAACTTTGGATGGGATTTACAGTAGTTTGATGTAAAAAATGCTTTCTTGCATGGAGATCTCTAGGAGGAGATATATATGGAGATACCTCTAGGTTATGGGAAAAGAGTTGCTGATCATACAGTCTGTAGGTTAAGGAAGGCATTGTATGGGCTTAAACAATCTCCTCGAGCATGGTTTGACAGGTTTGCCAAGGTTATGGTGATGTTAAGATACATGCAAAGTCAAGGAGATCATACTTTGTTCATCAAGCATGAGTCTTCAGGAGGAGTCACGGTCATCTTAGTTTATGTGGATGATATAATTGTTACAGGAAGTGATGATGAGGAGAGACGTTCTTTGAGTGAGTGCTTAGCAAAAGAATTCGAGATTAAGACACTTGGGAAGCTAAAATATTTTCTCGGAATTGAAGTGGCACATTCAGAGAAGGGTATTTTTCTCTCTCAACAGAAGTATGTAATTGATCTACTCAAGGAGACAGGAAAAACAACATGCAAACCGATGAGTATTCCGATAGATCCAAATATAAAGCTTGGACTAGCAGTGGAAGATGCTATGGTGGACAAAGTGGTATATCAACGTTTGGTGGGAAAGCTCATTTATTTGTCCCATACACGACCGGATATAGCTTATGCTATGAGTTTAATTAGTCAATTTATGCACAGTCCAAAAGAGGTTCATCTTCGAACAACACATAAGGTGTTGCAATATCTTAAAGGTACACAGGAAGAGGACTTTTTTTTAGGAGAAGTGGGAGCCTAATGCTTGAAGCCTATACAGATGCTGATTCTGTTGGGTCATTGATTGATAGAAGATCGACTACTGGATATTATACGTTCCTTGGCGGAAATCGTGTGACATGGAGGAGTAAAAAACAAAATGTAGTAGAACGGTCTAGTACAGAGGCTGAGTTTCGAGAGATGGCTCAAGGAGTATGTGAGTTACTTTGGTTAAAGATCATTCTACAAGACATAAGGATCAAGTTGGAGGGCCCAATAAGACTTTACTACGATAATAAGTCTGCAATTAGCATAGCTCACAATCATGTGCAGCATGATCGGACAAAGCATATCGAAATTGACAGACATTTTATCAAAGAAAAATTGGAGAGTTGATTGAACTGCATACCTTATGTGTTTACAAATGATCAGTTTGTTGATGTGTTAACCAAAGGGTTAAGTGGTCCAGTGTTCGAAAATATTGTATCCAAATTGGGAATGGAGAATATCTATTCACCAGCTTGAGGGGGAGTGTGGAAAAATATGGCTAAAATGTGTATTTTAGGAAAGTAAGGCTGTAAATATTGTAACACTAGAATTATGAAAGTTTAACTCTTAAATTAGGAGATTTTGTGGGCAGTAACTAGGAGATTTTGTGAATCAATTTATTAGGGTAGTTGCTATATTGGTGCCTTAAGCAACTTGTATATAATTAGCTCATTGTAATATTTGAGAAATATATGAAAAGAGATTATTCTCTCTCAATTTCTTACAGTAGTCACGTTTCTTGATTCACTCTCCTAATTTGAATAACTGGTAGGTGAATCAAACTGAACTCAGGCATCAGAAATTTTTGAACTTGTCTACTTATGATGAATACTGCCATTGCTAATTCTTTTTTGTTTTTGGGGGTTTCAAACCTTACATTTGAACTTATGCTGTGCATCTAATCAGCTTTCTTCAACCTTAGTTGCTATATGAATATATTTTCTATGATGTTCTTTTC
The DNA here is from genome assembly GCA_026120185.1 of Voacanga thouarsii. NCBI lineage: Eukaryota > Viridiplantae > Streptophyta > Magnoliopsida > Gentianales > Apocynaceae > Voacanga > Voacanga thouarsii. The sequence continues at coordinate 4,975,348 of JANUWF010001255.1, read as the reverse complement.
ATGTGATTTGACAAGCTTTTGACACTATTATTTTATGATTGCTTTTTCCGCAGCTTATGAAGAATGCTGTTCGCTTTGTCCACGGGACATGGGGTGGTTGGTAAAGGCTAGTACCCAATGAGGGATGCGGCCTCAGTTCGAATCCCGCCACGGACATTACTGGGGGATTTTATATGGCGGCCCTCCAGGCCCGTAGAGACTAGTCGGACCGAAGGCTCGGAACCCCACGCTAATTAAAAAAAAAAAAAGAATGCTGTTCGCTTTTCTTCAAACCTTTTCCTTACTATGGGTTGCCCTGCTCCAGACCGAATAGTGTTTGTTTATCCTTTTTGTAATCAGCCAGCAGCGGGTACTTTGAATGAATATGATGAGTTGCTCGAAACTGTTGTTGTTCACTCTGATTGTATAACTGTAAGGAACTACATTTGTCACTAGTTTCTTCAAAAGGAAAATTCATAATGAATGGTACAACATCATCTGAGATTGGTCTTCTGAGTGATATAACAAATATCCAGGATGGAAATGGAAATATTGCTTCCTCGAGGAGACCATATTTCACCCAGCCCAGATATAACTCATCTAGTACTAGTTTGTTGCATACTCCAAACTTTCAAGAGTCAAGACCAGATTCATCCAATGTATCTGCACACCCTTGACATAGCGAAATTTTAGGCGATGATAATGTAAGAAAGCTTTTGCAGAACTGCAGTATATCCTGGTTATTTTCTTGCAGTTTATTGTGTGGAAATTTTGTGGTTATCCCAATACTTTCAAGGCTTTGCATTTTCCTGGCTATAGGTGGCAATAGTTTGCCAACCAATGGTGATTTTCAGAATCAATCTCACAAAAGCAACAGCAGCTTGATTTCTGAGTATCCTAACCTCACTAATTGTCTGAATGATGCCTTTTTGATTGATCATGGAACCAAAGTTCATTTTCAGTTATCAAGGGATTCTATGCCACAAACACCAACCAGAAAAACTTCATCTAGCCTGGCACCTGTGCATGGGCATTCCACGGCCAACAAGGGAATTAATTTTCCCAAGCTAGGTGGTCTTGCTAAGGAGTCTGCAGTTCTGAAAGATATAATAGTTGCTTCAGCAGTTAAGGGTGCGTTGGCAAGGTATTTTCTGAGTCTTTGTATCGTTCCTGGTTTTTTTTTCCCCCCTTTTTCTTTTTGTTTGTCTTACTGTAGCTTAATGGCAAAAGGAAGTGATATTTCGTGCTGGTTGAGTTTTGAAAATTCTGGAAATCTTTTTGTACAAGCTATAGTCTTTTGAACACCCAGCTCATTGTGATATCACTTTGAGATAACTTTCAGTTTGGTTGTAAAATGTTCAGATCATGGTGTCTTTCGAAAGAAAAATACAAGTGAAAGAACTAATCTGTTTTTCGCTATAGGAACTACTTTGGGTGACGTTATTTTGATAACTAGCGAAAAGGAGAATTGCTTTGCCTTTAGCACGTCTTTTCAGTGGATGTTTAAGAAGAAATGATTAAAACTACTGCTGATTTATTTCAGCATTTATATTGTTTATGTGATTTTATCATTCCAATTCATATATATTGGACAAGGATATAAAGTTTGATCTCTTTATCTCTGTGATTGTTTGCAATAAGCAAAGTGGAAAAATTAGAACTTATCTCTGTATAAGTGGGTGAATATTTGTAACAATTGTTTACCACCGAAATGTTATATAGAACTTGGGAGATTAGTTTGATGATTGCCAAGATAACTTGCTTTTGAGGTGACTGGGGTTCTTAATTTTAGCAATAACGGGATCAAGGATTATAGGAATAATATTTGATGACTTGTTTTTGTCGTGGATAAAAAAAGATCAAACTCTTACATGGACTATTAATATTAAGTTCGTAAATTAACTTAAAATAAAGATTTTGTTCTTTTTTTTTTTTTTTTGCCTTCTAACTCATGTATGCTATTAATATTAAAAATATTTTATTGTAGTATTTAGATACGTAATGTGGTACTGCTTTTTCCTATGAAATTTTCTGGTTGTCTTAGCATGGGATTACGACCAACAAAAGGGGTGCTTCTTCATGGGCCACCTGGTACTGTTAAGACTTCTTTGGCCGAGTTGTGTGGTCACGAGACTGGTGTTAACCTATTCACGGTGCATGGCCTGAAATCAAAATTCTGAGTCGTAAGTTGTCGTACGATAATTTGTGTGGTTATTTAAAGTTATATAAACATTTGATATAATTATATGAACATTTCATACGATTACATAAATATTAAAACGACGTCGTTTTGAATGATCAAAACGACATCGTTCTATTAAAAAAAAATTTTACATACGATTACCTTTCGAACGTTAAATTTTTACTATTTTCAATCTGAACTGTTAAATTACTGAATAAGTTGTGGTTGCGCGGCCCTAGATGCCTGAAATCATTAGTCAGTACTATGGAGAGAGTGAACAAGCATTACAGGAGGTCTTTGATTCAGCCAACCAAGCTTTGCCAGCTGGGGTTAGGTGTCTTCCTCTAATTCACGCTTTTAACATCATTTCTGTCTAGAGCAATATTTATGCTTTCCCGATGCATCTAAATTAGGTGATGTTATTTGGACTTTGGTGACATAACACTCTGATTTGGTAGTGCTGAAATTTATTCAACAAACAAGAAATATCTGATCGGATCTTTTTCCTAATATGATTGCTGGTGTTTAGGAGTACTAGTTTGAAATTTTTGTTTCATTTAATTTTGTTTAAAGCTTCTGCCTAAGGGCTTGAATACATGGAATGATATTTAGATACTCTAGTTCTTGTTTCTGAGCTTCATGTTAAAGTTGCCAAAATTATAACACATATTAAAATTAAAATATTTTTCCTGCTTCAGGCTTTATTCAACTACAGTTTTTAGGAAACACTGCAGTCATTTCTCACGCTCTTGACAAGAAACTAAGTAAAAGTTGAGCAAGTAAGCAAAGCTTCATACATGGGTAAAGCAACTAGTGGATGACTTAAGATTCAAAGTGGGACAGATTTGTCTCATCTATAGCCTGTTAAACTCTAGCTTATACAGTTAACAGTATTGTATGAACTCATAACTCTGCCGCCACCCCCCCCCGGCCCCCAAACAAACACCGCACACGAAACAAAACAAAACATTATTTTTTTTTTTGGGGTGTCCCCTCTAACATGTTGGTTTTGTCCGAAATTTACAAAACCATGTATTAGAATAATGACAATGTGTTAACAAAATGAAACAAGAATAAAAGAGGCAATGAACGATCAAAGAATTCTGATCTAGGGGAATAACTTAGGCATTCATTTTTCAACAGAATGGTAATTAAATGCTATTTTCTGCATTTTAGAAAAAGCATCTGAGATATTTGCGTGAAGGTATGCATCAGTTAATCATTCTGCTGGATTTGTGCTCTTTCTGCTTTGAAAATGGCTAGGAGAAACCCTACCTTTCCTCTCCAAGTTCTTCCTGTTTTTTCTCCTGATATTGGGTTGTTTTTTTTCCCTTTATTTTCTTTCTTCACTTTGCTTAAAAATATAATAATTGTTTCAGAAAATGGTAGTATTGCGGCCGGAAACTTCTGAGAAGATTGTTCTTAAATTGAGATATGGTGTCATATCTGAGAAGATTGTGGACTGAATATCTGGCCTTCTTTCTTAAAGTAGTCTCTCCAGATTTGATAAATTGCTTTGCTCCGAGGGTTTTAAAAAATAAAAAATAAAATGTAAATGAGGTATTATAAGTTACTATCTTAGCAATGAGGAAACGTATATATATATTTGACCACATTGCCTTTGTTAATAAATAGATTAGTGGTAGGACTCAGTGTTAACGCAATGCATTCATTACATTAAATAATTTAATATTTTTTTTACCACTTAACTCTTGTTAATTAAAGAGATTAGTGGTGGGACTCAGTGTTAATGCAACTCATCCGTTGAATGATAGATGCTAGTAGATTTATTGACTTTTAATGTACATATTGGATTTAAATATACTAAATTTGTTGGGCTTAGATATCTATTTAAGTCCATAAACTTAATTTTAACAATACATATCCATTTATTCATTGCCTCTGTTCATTACCCACTCGTCTTAAGAGGAAAAGTCATGATTCTCTTAATTTATATAAATGACATAATTGTTACAGGAAGTGATAACGAGGAAAGATGTTCTTTAAGTGAGTATTTGGCAAAAGAATTCGATATTAAAACACTTGGGAAGTTAACGAATTTTCTTGGAATTGAAGTCGCACATTCAGATAAGGGTATTTTTTTCTCTCAATAGAAGTATGTAACTGATCCACTCAAAGAGACGGGTAAAACAGTATGCAAACCGATGAATACTCTAATAGATCCGAATATAAAACTTAGAATAACAAAGGAAGATGCTATGGTGGACAAAAGGATGTATTACTGTTTGGTAGGAAAGCTTATTTATTTGTCCCACATACGATCGAATATGACTTATGATGTGAGTGTGATTAATCAATTTATGCACAATCCAAAAGAAGTTCAACTTCGAGCAACACACCGAGTGTTGCAATAACTTAAAGGAGGTACACCTGAAAAAGGAATTCTTTTTAGGAGAAAGTGAGAGTCTAATGTTTGAAGCCTACACAAATGCTGATTATGCCGAGTTATTGATTAGTAGAAGATTGACCACTGGATATTACATGTTTCTTGGTGGAAATCTTGTGACATAGAGGAGTAAAAAACACCATGTGGTAGCACGATCTAATGCAAAGGTTGAGTTTCGAGCATGGCTCAAGAAGTATGTGGATTATTTTGATTAAAGATCATTTTAGGAGACATGAGGATAAAGTTGGAGGGCCCGATAAAGTTTTATCTTGTGTAATATGATCATACAAAATATATTGAAATTGACAAACATTTTATCAAGGAAAAATTGGAGGGTGGATTGATTTGCACACTTTGTGTCTACAAATGATAAGCTTGTTGATGTGTTAACTAAAGGGTTAAGTGGTCCAATGTTGGAGAGTATTGTATCCAAGTTGGGAATGGAGAATATCTATTCAGTATGTTGATGGAGAATGTGGGAAAATATGGCTAATGGGTGTATTTTAGGGAAGTGAAGTTGTAAATATTGTAAATTAGAATTAGGCTAAATTAGGGAATTTTGTAATTAATTGTTAGAAGATTTTGTGATCAATTTTGTTTCTTAGAAAACTTGTATATAATTAGCTCATTGTAAATCTCAAGATATAACAAAAAAGAGATTATTCTCTCTCAATTTTTTAACATTTCTTTACATATCCAATGACAAGCTTACATCTAGTGAAACATTATCCCAATTATGGAATAACAAAAGGAAGATGCCAGGGAACTTTAACATTCTAAGAAGTAGACTACACACTTAAAACCAACAGGTTAGTCAATTATACCCTGATGAGAAATTCTATGCAGAAATGGGGTAAACATGGAAGGTAGAGGTGTGGGGGATTGGCAAGGATCTCCTGAACCTGGAGAATAATTGAGGCGGCGTATCTGATTCAATTGGATAAGAGGTTGTTATGAAGAATGCAGATAAGTGCAAGGCACCTACAACATGTATAGTTTTGATGGTATTTAGAGTGAGTATTTCAATGCTGGAGAAGGAAAAAGTGCTGATGTCTGCATCCTTGATCTTAAAATCATCATGAAACAGTATTGGATAAAAAGTTGAGAAGGGTAATACAGAATAAGAGCATTGTAGGCCAATTGATGATGACAGGCATACATATGAGAATGTCGGTAACGATTTGTTCTAGTGGTAGGAGGGTTATTGCTTGAAACTTAGGTCTTGAATTTGACACTGGGCTACGTTCCATCCTTTCCTTTATCCCCTTCCCCGCTTCTTGTCTATCCCCCTCCTCTTCTAAAAATAATAATAGTAAAAAAAAAGGCATACATGTGAAAAGAAAAGGAGGGGTACATATGATGTCTAGTTGTCTACAGAAAGGTGAAGAAATGAGTACTGATGATAGTCCCCATTCTTTTAAAATCATTGTCAAAAAGTTCATGAAGTCTTTAAGTTTTTAAACAGATAAAGATTGTTGTTCGCTTAAAATGTTGGTCTACTTGAAAATTTCATGACACATTCTTCAATTATGTTAGGTTTCAAACAAACAACACCGATGTACCTATCGCCGTAAGGATTAATAACCTTTGTATAGGTTGAATTGCAGTGTCATATGTTTTGTTTCTGTTTCTGACAGCTACTAAGAGGAGGATGTGTTTTGGGTGGGTTAAAATTCAAGCAGCAAGCACCATGGGGAAGAGTTGTGCCCTAAAATATTAATTTGAGTGGAGAAATTAGTTAACAGAGAGAGTCACATACCTGATGCGGTTAGTATAAAAAGAGATGTAATGATGTCCTGCTAGATCTCAAAAGGTGTTAGATTTGGAATAGCTAAAAAGGATAGAGTTGGATTTTAGAGTGATATTTCTCTCTGATGTGGTGCACAAACATAAAAGGAGTTTCAAAATTTTCACTAGTTTCCTTCCAAAAAGAGCTGTTTTTTTGTTTCCCTGGTAATTTGATCTCATTGCATGCTTGTGTGCCTTTCTTCTCCTCCTATGTCAGTAATAATGTTATATCCTAACAGTACAGCGTCTGTCTCTAGTTTCTGTGCAGCTATATTCTCCCAGAAGAACTGTGTTGACATAGCAGAAGTATTTTTATGGCTAATGGCAGTAGGTACTATTTTATGTGCCTCTTATTGGTCTGCATGGAGTGCTAGAGAAACAGCTACTGAACAGGTCATGTTTTTAAAGGTCATTTTTGGTTTTGAACTTGAGTAGGCATCGTGGTATTTTTTGCTTCACAAAATGCATCTTGGAAGATTTACTGATTTATCTTGTTCCTATAGGATGCTTCTGATGATCTTCCAAACATAAGGAGTTCTAGTGGAAGCAATGGAGTTGATATCAACACTACCTCAGCAGTCTTATTTGTAGTGATTGCTTCATGCTTCTGGATTGTACTATATAAGCTAATGTCATACTGGTTCCTTGAACTTTTGGCGGTTCTTTTTTGCATCGGTGCTGTAGAGGTGTGTGTTGTCCTTTGTGATATATAACAAGTATCTACCTCTTACAGAGCTATCTATGCTGATACCGTAATTCAACATTTTGTTGACCAGTGCTATGATGTTTTATAGAAAGTTTTGGAGCATCTTTGCTGCATTGGGAATATACAGATTTTGCCCTTTCTTTTGACTGTATTTGCTGCACCATTGATAAAGCATATTTACGTAGGTTCCACCATTATGTCATAAACTGCAATATAGTAATTAGGCGCACTTAACTGCATAGTCACCATCTGCAGCATCAAGATTTAAACATATCTGATTTTGGTCTCAGATTCATCATCTTGTAATTTTGGAGTTCGAATTTATTTTATCTGTAGCTCCTAATTTCTTGTTGCTTTGGTTGCAGGGCTTGCAAACTTGCTTAGTTGCCATGTTGTCAAGGTGCATTTCTTTCTTACGTTTTTCTTTTGTTTTTATTTTTCATTTTGATTCTTTGACAACTATGAGTGGAAACCTCTGCTTTGTATGCAGATGCCCTGCTCACATTGTAAATCTCAGGATTCATGTTGCAGCAAATCTAGAATTTGACAATTTGGCATATTCACTGCATGGCTGGTTTAAACGATTATACTAGTCTAAAACACATTTCAATTAGAATTTAGTTCCAAATTGGCCTCAAAGAGAACTAAGAAGCTTATGGGATTTACCTAATGCATGTAAAACATATGATGTATAAACTTTCTGGTGGCTCAAACGTACTGTGGAGTCATTCATCAAAGTACCTTTATTTGGAGCAATCTCGTATCTTTGTTTTACCACCATTCTGCATAACATTTGCAGTTCTCTGGGCAGTGTACAGACATCACTCTTTTGCCTGGATTCGTCAAGATATACTTGTAAGTATAATTTATTTCGTAAGTTTAAGATATAGTTGTAAGGATAAGTTATTTCTTAAGTTTCAATTGTCAGATGTTCTTTTAAGTGCTTGCATAATGTAAATTTTAACTTCAGAATTTGCTTCGATCAAAGCACTTTTGCATAATTTGACTTCCTAATTTAGAATTTGGCCCTCCTTTTGTTTTACATATGTAAATAGTGGGCTGTGTTGAAGTGACTTTTGATGCTGTTAATGGTGAAATTTAGAGTGGGGAAAAACATGACTTCTGAAGACTTTTCTGGGGCTTGATCAAACTTGGAAGTCGCATCTGGAATTGACCAAAAATTGAAGTTTTCTACAAAATTGTCAATATTGTTGTTTTAGAGGGAATGGTATTTTGCATCCATGTTGAACTTGATGATCAAACTTGTAGATATAATGCTGCTGTAAAGTTAATTGACTCTGTTCTTATTCAAACAGGGAATTGCACTGATAATAACTGTTCTTCAGATTGTTCGAGTTCCTAATCTCAAGGTAACGGTACAATTTATTGACTAAATTGCAAAGGTGGAACTATCTACCAAAATAAATATTTATGTACACATATTGGTAGTTGGTTTCTGTTTATTCTCTGAGGTAACCAAATTTAACAATTTTACATTATAAAGTGGTTCAGTCTGAACATCAGGAATATATGAGTTCTAAGTATTTTATGTTTTCCATTGTCTACTGAGGCATACACACTATGCTATCGGAGTATGAGAATTGATGTGAAAAGGTAGTTATTATAAAATGACTGAATTTGTGCTAACAATTAGGATCTTCAAGAATGAATTATTTATTCTTAAGCTATCCCAAGAGCCTTGAGCTAACCATTGTGGATAAACTCCTGGTGTGAAAATCTCGATACAGTCATTCACTCCCTTGGTTCCTTGGTCTGGCTAATTTCCTTATAACTGTGGCAGCTCAAATATAATGCAAGTGGCCAAGTATAAGGTGAAATATACCTTGACCTTGTGTACACTCACAGATGCACATATAATTTTCAGCATGCTCTACATTTCAGGTGGGTACAGTTCTTCTGAGTTGTGCCTTCACATATGACATATTTTGGTTGTTTGTTTCAAAGAAGTTTTTCAAAGAAAGCGTGATGATTGTGGTGATTCCTAGTGGTGCTAGATTTTAAATGTTTGATTTGGAAAATGCTGCTTTCAGATCAAGATTTAGTTTAGACTGTTGTCTTTTTAGGTGGCTCGTGAAGTGGAGAGGATGGTATTCCAATGCTACTGAAAATTCCACGTTTATTTGATCCTTGGGGTGGTTACAGCGTCGTAGGATTTGGCGACATTCTTTTACCTGGACTTCTATTAGCGTTTTCTCTAATTTCTACAGCCTGGTCTTGCCTGTTTCATTTGCTATATAGATGTTCTTATACTTATATAGTAGTATATATGTATATATACGGGGGCCAAAGAGTAACTAGTGAAAAGATGATTCAGAAACCTACGTTGTGTGCTTCATTGCAAAAGCTTTTTGGTGTGCAGAACCTAACAAGGAACAGACACTTCCATGGTTGCGTTTTGAAAAATGAAGTTTTCGATCATCTTAGTAATGGCAATCTTCTGTTTTTGCAAACTCCGATTAGAAAAACTTGATCGCCATGTGCAGGGACCTTCATTGAGCTCGGGCTAAAGAGAGGCGATCTGAAGATTCTGTGGCATAGGGGAGAACCAGAAAGGGTCTGCCCCCATGTCCGTCATGAATCTACGATGGAAACAGAGAACCAAGAAACAAAAAGTCCCTGTCTTTGTTGTAATTACATAGATTAATGTTGTATTGGTAGTTGGTGTCAATGTATCATCCATCAGTAGTAATGTTTGCGAAAAACCATGTCTAATTATCTGCCATTACTTGTACCAAGTGTTTGTTCCAATTGATCCAAATTATAAGTTGGGTTTCATTCCACTGCTCTTCACATGGAGTTTCATTAGAGACACAATTCTAGCTTTGGGACATTTCTGATAAGAAGCTCTTTTTGGCTTCCAGCAGTCAATGGAATATCGTCAATTCACCAAACTTGTGATCTTTTTGTTAAATATTCTGACCTTAGCATTAAACCTCTCAATCCATTGCCTCCTAACACTGTATCAAGTTAGCCATTTTGATGAACATCCCATCTTTTACCTCAAACTAGAGAAGAGATCAAGAAACTTTTTCAAGTAAGATAGACATTTACAATCAGGACCGAATCGTTATAGGTAAATTACATGAAAAATATATTACGGATTAATATTATGAACTTTTGAAAAATTAAAGGACAGACACTGTCTCACTCTTTAAACTGCAACCTTTCTTAATTGGAAGAGTTGTTAGAGCAGTGACATGTGAGTTGCTGTTTTTCCAAGTAAAAACTAAGAGTCAAAAAGGCTCTCATCCTCTGCACCTTGGCTTTCAATTATACATACCAAATCGAAAAGACCATACCCAACTCACATAAATAAGAAAAATTTTTTTATGGATTATAAATTTGTAGATTACATATATTAAAAAATTATATCGTATAATTTTTATTATATAAAATATAATTTTTTAATACATATAGCTTATATAAATTGAGTCCATATTAAAATTTTTGCAAAAATAAAGCAGACCCTGATGGACTAATCTCTTATCTTCAACACAGATATCTCATTCTTATAATCATTGGACAATTCACTTCAATTTTTCAATTAGAGAAAATGCCCACCCACCTTGTCCTGGCGGAATATTTTTCTTTTTTTTTTAATTTTCCATTCTGAGCAATAATCAAGGGCAATTTTGACAATTTTCAATTCAAGCTGCATAAAAAATGGGGGGGTTGGTACATTGACCGCGGCACAGTAGAAAATTGTGATAATGAACTAAGCTTCTTCCACGTGGCAACCCGATAAGCTTTGGGCGGTTGGCGTGCGGTATTTGGAGATGTCGAAATCCACACGTTAGGTACGTCGAATTTTACCATTTTAAGATGGTTTACCGCAGTCTAAAATATTCAATTTAAACTGTAATTATAATCAGTATAAATACGTGTTTTATTATATCATTAAAGAGTATAATTTTATATCTTTTATAAACACTTGATCATAAATTATTATTATTATTGATATGATAGTAATTCAGTTAGTTATAAATATATTTTTATTAGATAATATATTTTAATTTTTAATTTATATTAATTATAATTTTTATTTCTTGTTATACACGAACTGTGACAAGATAATGATTTTTTATTGCATAATATATTTTAAATTAGATATACAAAGATGGATTTATAATTTTATTTGACGGGATTGTCATATTAATACTCGATTTTCATTTCTTTAATTTCTTTCTTGGTATTTCTACAATTTTGCTTCTTCTTTTTTTTTTTTTTTCCTCCTTTGTTGATGCAAGATTCAATAAAGAAATTAAACCATTTTGATTGTGTTGAAAGCCTAAATGTGTTATCCCATTCCTTAGTATTTCAATTATGGGAGAATTTTTAATGTATTTGTAATATTATATGTACCATTATTTAGTATAAATTATTAAAATCTCTTACTATATATTGATACGGTATATCACTAAATTTATTTTGAAAAATTTTGAATGCATAATTATAAATAATTATCTTTTCAAAAGGCGTAAGATCGATCCGTATCACTCAACCCCACTATCAAGAACAGAGATACCGTAGGTAGGTATGTATACCTCCTTGAACAATTGTCTCCTGGCTGATGAAAACAAGAACCGTAACCATCGATCAAACCTAACAGTCACAAGGGACATGAGGCCAAAAGCTGCAGCGTGGGGCTTCAAGTTTAGGATGGATGCATGTGATGAAGGCACAAGGCCAATAGGGCATCTGATAAATCTGAGTTGTCCTCAATTATTGGCAGCTCCTTCTCTTTGCTATATAGAATTATGTGCATTGGTATGATTTGTGAGTTAGACGAGATAGTTTGTATTATCGTCCTGAAGATATAAATTATGTTCAATTTTTAAATAGTAATTATGAGTTTTTTTATTAATTATATATAAAATATTTTTAAAAAAAAAATGCACAATGATGATGAATAGACATATAGCATTTTATAAAAGACTACAAAACAGTGAGAACTCCCCTATCCCCCCCACCCCCCCTCTCCAAGACAAAAATGAAGATAGAATTTTATTTTTTAATTACAAATTAGTAATGAATGTTATCGAAATTATATACTAATGGAGGGGGTAAAATGACAAAGGTGCCCCAAGAAGTCTTCCCCTCATCATGTTGAGATTGAAAAAACGGAATTGGTATTTAATTTCTCATCTTGTCATTAAAATTCTTTTGTTATGAAGAAGATAATTTATTATAACAAAATACTAGTTTAGTTCCATAAGGGCCTAATCGTTTCTTAATGAATTCATTATTGTTTTATTTATTCTATAATTGGTTTTACTTAACTTATAAATACTCTAAATAGAAAAAATAAAAGACAGGAAATGAGAATAGACTGGTTCAACATTACCTTTTTTTTGGGGGGTGGGGGGTGGGGTGGGGGTTCTTCTTTTGTGAAGTTTAGTCTTAATTCAATAAGTAAATACCTCAAGAATCATAATCTAAACCAATACTACATATTACAATAGTAAAAATCGAGTCTAACAATATATCGCTTCATATAATCTTAATTATTTAAATAGGGATGGTAATATTATATCTAATTAAATTCAGAATTAATTGTATGATTTTTATATCTTTACAATTGTTCATATATGTCACTTTGGCCCCCAAACACATGAAAAAGTTGAACTTATTTTTCCTTAGAATAGCCAGGCAAAACTATAGGCAAGGTGCTCTTCCAAATAGGGTACATCAGTACATGACAAAACTAGAACATGCTGCTGTAATGCAAAAAGGTTGCCTTAAGTGATTGAAATTCAAAATGATTTATTAGTATCCAACACTTAGATGTTGATATTTCAATGCATTTATTATGCCCTTTGAATGACAGGGAAGGACATTTGTATACTATGTAATATACTCATCCTTTTGTCAAGTTTGAAATTTCAAATTTAATGAAAACAATATATATATATATATATATATATATATATATATATATATATATTACTTGCACATGTTTGGATTGAAGGATATAGAAGAAAAAGAAATGAGAGAGAATAATTTTAGATATGTAGATTGATTTAATTTCCTTTTAAAATGAATGAAAATGGAAGGAATGAAATCAATTTTAATAAATATTTATATACGGATTAAAATATTTATATTTCTTTTAGAATATAAATAAAAATATAAATTAATATCTTTTTTTCTATTAATCATCCAAATGTAAAAAAATACTTAATCATCTCATTATAAAAAATTATCAAAATTTATATATGTCTGATTTGACACTAATTACGAAGATATAAAAGAGTAAAGAAAGTTTTTTTTCTATCCGATGTAAGACATTCAAATAGAGAATAGAGATGAAGTAACAATTCATAATCTATTTTAGAGTTTTTTTTTTTTAAAAGAAAAGCATATTAATACGTTTAAGTAGATTAGGGGATTAATATTCCACATTATGATGCTTTATTCCTTCCCTGTGATACGTTAAGCAGCTAACAACTCAGGAATGGGGGCCCACCGTTGATGTCAGTGCGATGGTGATTTGGACCATAATCTAATTTGGGTTGATCAGAGCCGTTCGCCTTTGGGCCTTGCCCACATGCCGATTCAAGCCTGTCACTTTCTGCAACGGTCACATAAACGGCTATTTTTTCTTTTTCTTTTTCTTTGCCTTCCTACTCGATTAGCTTCCTTTCCTTTTCATTTGTGGTTGTAATTTCCCCACTGAAAAGCTGACCAGCACGAGAGTCAGGCTTTTCTCTTTCATTCCAAAACAGCCCCCCCACCACCCCCCAACCAACAATAGCCACAATTTTATTTTTTTTTTGGAGGGATCTATATAGTATTTACTAGAATGTTGAAAGATGGTACTAGATGTTCGGCACGAGAAATTTATCATTTTAATTTTAAAATACATAATAAAATTTTTTTAGAGGTCAAAATCTCATTATTTCAATTTTTATCGCAATTTTACTTGTGATTTAACTATTTATGTGAGTTTAAAGATATACATAAATAGCTTGGTATACTTTGTAATTGAGAAAAAGCATCAATTTTTATTCTTCTTGGAGTATCCAACAGTATGACGGTTAAATGAGGTAAGACGAGAAAGGGTGACAACATTCATTTAAAAAAAAATGAAAAGGAAATTTCTGAATAATAAAATTTAGTTTGATTTCAATTAAATTATATAAGCTTATCTTGAAGAGAATATTTGCTTAGCTGCCCACATTCTAATGCAAAATATGATTAGGTGACTGAAATGGCCCAGAACAGCTAATTAGTTTTGGAATAAAACCATGGTGACACTCTGTAGAAGATAAGAACAACAAATATTAGCCATTCAAAAAATCTGTCAACATCCCTCAGCTCTTTCCAGAACCCTCTTCAATCTCTCTCCATTACTCTATAGTAGGCTAGTCCCTCCTCCCAGCACAGTGTCTAATATACATAAAAGTATTTTAACGACAATAGAGCAGACCAATTATTAGTAGACCACAGAAAAAAAAAGATTAATCCTTTTTTAACTCCATTGGGCAGAGAGAAAAATGACTTCTCAGCTATAAAGCACCTCCAATCCTATCTTAAATCCCACTGCCTGTATAGTTTTGATCTCTACTTGTATCCAGTGCAAGAAAACGAGAGAGAAAAAGGAGGGTTCAGCTGAGTGAGGAAGAAAGAAATGGCAGAAAGCAAAGAAGAGGATGTTAGGCTTGGAGCTAACAAGTTCACTGAGAGGCAGCCCTTGGGTACAGCTGCTCAAACAGACAAGGACTACAAGGAGCCACCACCAGCTCCTTTGTTTGAGCCTGGAGAGTTGACATCATGGTCCTTTTACAGGGCTGGTATTGCAGAGTTCATTGCTACCCTCTTGTTCTTGTACGTCAGTGTCTTGACTGTCATGGGATATGCCAGAGCAGATACCAAGTGTAAGTCTGTGGGCGTTCAAGGGATTGCTTGGTCTTTTGGTGGTATGATCTTCATTCTGGTCTACTGCACTGCTGGTATTTCAGGTCAGTTTGCCTCTTCTTTTCCTTTCTTCTTTTGTTGGCTTTTTAGGAGTGGCCTTGTTCAGTTTTTTCTTTAGGTGAAAGGTCTTTCTTTTCTTCTGCTTAGTTAATTTTTGATCGCCAAGGTTTTTCCTGCTTTCTCTGATCGACTCCTGACATAATTTTCTCTTCTGCTTTTGGTGCAAATTGTTTGTTTACTGATTGTGGAGGAGAAGGCGTATTTTCTTTAGCTATCTTTCAAGAAATGTTTCTTCTGGTCTGGCAAACTAATTTGCCTCCCGCGCCCAAAAATTTTAGCCAGTGATCTGCCTATCCTGTTTTGCAATCTTTTTGTGCACAATATTGATCTCCGTTCTTATGGTACCTATACCCAAAACTGACTTATTTCCTTGATGGTGAAACAGGAGGACACATTAACCCAGCTGTGACTTTTGGTCTGTTCTTGGCAAGGAAGCTATCCTTGATCAGGGCTCTCTTTTACATCGTGATGCAGTGTCTTGGTGCCATCTGTGGTGCTGGAATTGTCAAGGGTTTCCAGAAGGGACCATACGAGAGAAACTCTGGAGGAGTGAACTATGTGCATCCTGGCTACACCAAGGGTGATGGCCTTGGTGCTGAGATTGTTGGCACCTTTGTCCTTGTTTACACTGTCTTCTCTGCCACTGATGCCAAGAGAAACGCCAGAGACTCACATGTCCCTGTATGTCTTCATTATCCTTCTGAGTTACTCCACCAATTTTTTACCTGACTGTTATATTCTTCACAGGTCCCACTTAATTGATCTATTCCATTTGTTTCGATTCTTTGAATTTGGTTCTTAATAAGGTCATGTACCTGAGATAGATTTCTTTGTGTATCTTATTCATATTTCAAGATCCATGCTTCTCCTCTCTCTCTCTCTCTCTCTCTCTCTCTCTCTCTCTCTCTCTCTCACACACACACACACACACACAACTTTTTCTTTATCATCAATATCATCGCTCAAATCTGTGGTCTCTTGAGAGTGGAGATGGGGGTAGCTTTTGGTCCAATAAAGGAACTCATCACATGCTTGCATGTTTAGTGCTTGGTTTATTGTCTTTGCTTTATCGTGTAGCTTTTATAGGTGGTTCCCACCAAACCAATCCATTTTGGTCCTTAGTGATACATACAAACAAAAAAAAGTGCCAAATATCTTTCGAAAAACCTGGCTTTATCTCGTCCTACTATTGAAAATCATTGTTTCTTAGTATACATAATATTAGCAGTAGATAGTAATTTACAAAACTATGTTCTGGTTTGTTAATTCTACCTGCTCTAAGGGATGGAAGCAAGGAATCCCGCCTAAGAGATCTCCATTCACCTGCTTTTTTAAACGAGTTACTTTGATTGAAAACATTACAATTTTCAGCGTGTCCTTGGATCCCTAGGAATTGGATTTTTATGGTTCTGAAAAAAAAAAAAAAAAACCTCTGTTGGGCCTTCCAGTTCTGTTTTCTGATTTCTGATTTCCTCCCCTTATCAGGTGTTTTAATAACAGTAAATTGTTATAACTATTATTCTTAGTATCAAAACTTGTTCATTGGACCCTTGAATTTTGTAGCGCTACTTTGTTTGAAGTGTATGGTATCCTAATTAATGAATCACTTGGTTGTTTTTGTCTCTGTGTTTTTTGGTCACTGTGGCCAATTGTTAGCCTGAAGACATGTCCGTGGAAGTTTGCACTGCATGACTTGGTCCCAACTCCCAGTGGTCGACCCCTGTGTTCTGTTTTTCAATGCAGACCTTCCTATTATAATACACCAAAACTGCAAATACGAAATAGCAGCATGAATCAAATTGCATAAATCAAATTAGTAAATAGCAACATTATCTTTGGCTCTTGTGTGACCAAGATAAGCTTCTTGAGTTAATTTCAACGGGGTTCTTAATTCATCTTGCTTTGTTATAATACAGATTTTGGCTCCTCTCCCAATTGGGTTCGCAGTATTCTTGGTTCACTTGGCTACCATCCCCATTACCGGAACTGGCATCAACCCTGCAAGGAGCCTCGGCGCATCCATCATCTACAACAGAGACCTTGGATGGGATGATCAGGTATAATGTTTTAGATTCAAGCAAACATAGCGTTCTTTAAACAGAAACATATTTTATAGAGCCAAATCATAATTCTTTTTGTGTTTTTCAGTGGGTCTTCTGGGTTGGACCCTTCATTGGAGCTGCCCTTGCTGCAGTGTACCACCAGATAGTTATAAGAGCCATTCCATTCAAGAGCCGGTCTTAGAAGTGCGGAAGTTTTTGAAGCTTTTCAAGTCTCTCGGCTTTCTGTTCTATTTTTCATCATCATTATCTTCTCTTCCGTCTCCCTTCTCTTGTTGTGGGACTTGTGCCCTCTTCTTATGTAGAATCTGTTGTTGAATTATGTGTATAAATTATCAGGATTTGCTGTATCTATATCTAAGCTTTGTGCTGCATCTTCCAACTTTATGAATGAAGAATTTTTTTTCCCCTTCTATATATTTGGTATGCTTATGAAGCTATGCTATTGCTTTCTATTTTATGATCTGAATTTTTTCATGTGAAACAAAAATATTGAATTTGAATACGTTCTGCATTTGCGAGGACACTTGTGTCCTTTTATTTATTTATTTATTGGTTTTTTGGGGGAGGGGGTGGTTAGAGGCACTTTTGTTACTGTTATTATTATAATTTGTTATTTATTTTTTTCAAAGTAGTTGTTTATAAATTTTTTTATTATGTTTTAAAATAGATATTTTATATATTAATTGTTTATTTTATTTTAAATTAATTATATAATTTTTTAGAATTTTAGTTATTATTTAAAAAAATTTTATTAATTAATATAAGTAAAATAAAAATTGTATTTAAATGATTGTAATGTTTGCAACGGTGTTATTTAATTTGTATGTAAAGAATTTTATAAATTAATAATATTAATATATTTAATATGAGTAAAATAAAAATTTTATTTTAATTATAATATTATTTTTAATTTATATATAAAGAATTTTATTAATATTAATTTGAAAAACAGGAATTTTATTTTAGTCGTTTTTGGCTTTGGGTCGGGCCTGGCGCCTGGATGTCAGTTGAGCAGCCTACCTGAATGGAACTGCAAGTCGAGGGCCAGATGTCTAAGCCCAAGGGCTAACAATTTTCATTTTGAGCACAAACTCTCCCCAAATTTGTTGCAAAGGCAAAGGCCAAGGCAATTTATATTCACGTGTGAAGCCCTAGTCATGCATCATTTATGAGCCCAACGGGTAGTTCTCACAATGCATTATAGATCTTCTTAGAAATAGAAGCTAGACTCTCAATAGGGATTTGGGTTTATATTGGTTTGGTTCAAGCTTGGTTTGGGTTTATTTAATAAATGAATCATGTTTGAGTTTTAAATTAAGTATGTTTAGTTAAAAAAAAAAAAATTGAATCTGTTTGATAAAAATTTAGTCCGAAGCCTATTAATCATAATATATAATATTATATCTATTTTATATAGTAGTTATTTTATACATATAAAATATAATATATATATATATAATTTATTAATTTTAATATGTAATATATTATTAATTTATTTATATATTTTACCTATAACAATTAACATCGGTTTAAATTAAATTGAGATAGAAAAAGAAAAGATTATATGTTAACACGTTTTTAAACAAGTCAAATTTTTACGTAGGTTAAGTTTGAACTTAAAAAATGTCATATATGAATTAACAGACTAAGTTTAGATCTTATTTTTACAATGTAGGTTAGGAATGTATTTGAATCGAATCAAGTCGAATATTAAAATAATCAAACTAAAATTTACTATTTATACATAAAAGTATGAATATCAAATTTGAATTAAAACTTACAGTCCCAGCAATTTTTAATTGTTCATACGTTAAAAAATATATCCTTATACTAAATTGTACATTATATAATATATTATAAATTATGTTATATTTTTAAATTTCAAAAAGCCTATGCCATATGATGAGATGGGCACTTACCCTAAGTGTTTTCTAATGTGATATCTGACCATATCAATATTGTGAAGATTTCTTTGGTTGACCTTTTTATAGGAGTTTTTTCAATTTTCTTTTTATATATCGAGATATATAAATTGAATTTAAAATATATTTATTAATTAAATTGCTCTATAATCCTAGAATTTGGAATTTTTATTATGTTAAAAAAAAATTATAGAATGTTTAAGGCTAATGTTGCTGGGACTAATTTGCAGGGCGGGAAGGCCATCAAAATGGCATCGGAAGAGGTTTTGACTTGTGTTTTACTAGAATCATCTACACATTTTTTCAATTAATTTTTATAGAATAGTAGTTATTTATTGATTGAGTTTTTTAATATTTGTAAAGGAAAAAACCTTAAATTATTTTAAATAAATTCAATATCAAAGATTATTAAAAGAAAAATTAGTCAAAGTATTAAAAATCCACGATCCATCTCGTAATCCAAGTTATACTCCAATCTTAATGGTTTTTTTTTTTTTTTTAAGGTTTATTAGTTATGGAGTACCCTTTGTGATCATTTTATACTTATAGCAAGATAAGTGGAAAACCCATAATCGTATCCTAAAAATAAAAACAAAGACAAAATAAAACTGGCTATTAAACAAATTATGGATGCATTTCTTTGACATTGAACCTCTCTTTGCCTAAAATAGTTTATTTTGATAATTTATTTACAAGAAAAGTAAATATCCACCCACTAATATGATCTAACTTATAAACATTAAAGAAAATTTTCAATTATTTCCCAAATAGCATTATTATGACTTTTCTTGCCCCCAAGTACTTGAAGGTGATTTAAGTTCTTCCAATTAAGCAACTTTTGCATTAGGGACGGACACAGAATCAAAAGTTTGGAGATACCAAAAATTTGTTCATGTACCTTGAAGTTGAAAAGGTAAAGATGCACAGTGCTAATCACGCTCATGGCTACAGACGACAAGATCGAAGCAACTAGCAAGAAGAAAGAGCACGATAATATGTTCTAGTTGATGAGAGGGGAAAATAAGCCAAATAGCTGAATAAGACAAAAATAAAAAGGTTTCAATTTCCATCAAATGCTTTAAGTAATTTAGTGTAGTTGATGAAAGGAAAAAATGACTGAATGAGATAAAAATAAAAAGGTCTCAATCTTAAATAAGTATTTAAGTGTTTTGGTAGGGTAATAGATATTACAAATCTAAAATTTAGTAAAAATAAAAGAGACAATAACTAATAGAATTGAGAAAAGTTTAATAATATAATCTATATAGAAATATTTTGTAACCTATAATTTAATATAGAAATTAAAAAAAAAATGAGAAGGGCCATATATATATAATTATTTTATAATTTATAATTTAATACTATACTATTATTGGTATAGATTTTTAGAAAAATGGAAGGGGGTTTGACCACCCGCCCCACTCCAGCACCATCAACGTGTGTCCGCCCCTGCTTTGCACCACCTTATTTCTTAGGATTCCAAGATTTTCATTTGAACATGAAACATATATAATTATTTTTATATTTTTATATCTTATTTATTATTCTCTTATTATTTTTTTCTCATATCTTTTCTAAACATTTAAATAGAGGTGTTTTAGAAAGAAAAAATATAAAATTATTTTATTTTAAAAATTTTTAATATGTGTAAAATTAAGTCTAACTATTTATATTAAAAGACGAAAAGAGTATTTAATTATTACTATTGTTAATAATAAAATTATGTTACGCCATATTATAGGCAAGGTCAAGGCTTACCACCAAAGGTATTAATGATAAGGAAAGCAATCACCGACTTTACTCTTCTTGTACTCTCATGTTAATTCTTAGTAAAAGATAAGGAAAGCATATATAGATAACTAAAATTTAAAGAACAAATATAATGCTATATTTTTTTTGAAAAAAATTGAATAGATAAAAAGATTTTTTAAAAAGAATTTCTAATTTTTAAAAATAAATACCAAGTTTTTAAAATTTTTGAAAGGTGGCCCCTGTCTCCGGCCCAACTAGTGGGAAAAAAAAAGAAAAATATTTGGATGAACTCGATTTATTGTAAATATTACTTTAAAGTATTATATTTATTTTTAAAAGTATATAACTTTTCAAATATATAATATAACACTTAAAATTATAATTTATAGTGGACTAGATACACCTAAATATTTTTTCAAGGAAAACAATTCCTTGATTCCAAAAACAAAAACTGAAGGCGCTAATTGACTAGCTTTTGCTGTTTTAAAGTAAAGGGCAGAGTCTCACTGTAAATTTTGACAGCATGTTGATGAATTGGTGATAAGATTTTAGAAGTCCAGAGTTCCATTCGAAGAGATAGACATGGTCTAATGTGAGAGGACAATACTAAGGAGTCGATCGCAACAGGCATTGGCCGTTGTCGTGGAGAACAGGTAGGTAAGGAGTCAAATAAACTACTACAAGAAAGGACTGGATAGGCCTAGTCCATCCGGCAGTACCAGGTAGCAGTGACCGGTAGCTGTCTATATAAGATACGGTTGATTCTGGTTATATATCTGCAAGCAAAAGAATCAAGAACTTTCTATCAATTTCGTTTCCATTGAATTGTGATCCAAAAAGATCCTACTCTCTCTAGTCGAAATGTGGCTTCTTGGCATGAAAGGGCCATCTGGGTTCTCTGCTAGCTCTACAGCTGAGGAAGTTACTCGAGGAATTGATGGCGCTGGCCTTACTGCAATTGTTACAGGTCCATTTCCTTCCCCCGGTGGGCTTTCATGATTTCCTATTTTTTATTTTTTGGTTTTGATTTCCACAATTTTATCTGTGTTATCCGCGTAGCATAGAGGTTGATGGGCATGTAAAGATGTCTACTTTCTTCGAGATTATTAATTTTGTGAATGTTTTTTGCATGCTGTTAGTATCTGCAATTCTTGAATTATTGGGATTATCAATCCTGATACTTGACTATGAGAAATGTATTACATGAATCTGGCGGTCATCTTGATTCTTGAGTAATACTACTACTTTGCTAATTGAAAATCTTGCTTTTTAAATTGTACTACTAGGTGGAAATGATTTGAGTGCCATTTGCGTATCATTGTGACTTTTCCTTGGTTCATTCACAATTTCATATGAGATATAGATTCATAGAATTAGTTTCAATAGTCTTTTTCTGCCACAGACTCGTGTGTTTCAAGGGAGTGCTTTCTTGTATGGTTTTCCTCTATCAGTTTCTTAATCTTGTTAGTGAAATTTAGTTTACTGAAACTTTTTCTACATTTTCCCCATTCTTGTTCTGTTTCATGTGAGGTTGGGTATTTGAAATTCCCTTTTTCCTTTGTTATTTAACTTAGGTTAATAAGGTTAATGAAATTTGGAAGATGGTTGGCAAGGTCCGCAACGATAAAAAATCTGCTCAGCACATTCTTTGGCATTTGTCAAAAAGTATGGCTGTTGCAAATTTATCCATTTCAATTGATTAGTCCTTTTTTTAATAGCAACATTTTTCATTCCAGTTCATATAATTTATCTCTTTCTCTAGTGTTTTTCTGTCTGCTGCATCTCTTTTGTACTGTATTGTTGGCTGAATTGCTGCTCATCATTCTCCACATTTCAGGAGGTTCAAGTGGCATTGGTGCAGAGACTGCTCGGATCCTAGCATTACGTGGAATACATGTAATTATGGCAGTGCGGAATGTGGACAGTGGGAGAATTGTAAAAGAAACTATAATCAGAGAGATACCAAATGCTAAAATTGATGTTATGGAGTTGGATCTTAGCTCTATGGCCTCCGTTAGGACATTTGCATCGAAATTCAATTCCTTGGGTCTTCCTCTCAACCTTCTCATGTAAGATACCTATACAATTCAGTAATTATTCTATACCAGTGTTCCATGATATCTTGGCCCCAATATTTAAATATGTAATAAATAATATATGGTTAAATTCTTTTTAATTAATAATATTAATTAAGAAGACTTGTTAAATTTTCTTCAGAAAGCTCTTTGCCCATCTATAACTATATATAGAATCCCTAGTTGTGCAGAAGAGTACTCCGCATACTCCCTTTTGCTCTCTTTCCCCAGTCTTCATATTTAATTCTTAAATTTGATTCATTTGCCTCTGGTTTTTTTCTCTCCTGGAAGTAACAATGCAGGAGTTATGGCACCACCTTTCACGCTTTCTCAAGATGGAATAGAGCTGCAGTTTGCAACTAACCACTTAGGTATACTTGCTTCTGTTGTCTTTTGAATTCTAGCTTGTGAGTGCAAAGTGTGAGTGAAATTTCCATTCTTTTCATCAATCTTATCTTTGTTCCTTTGGTGCTCTATTCCTCCCTTACCTTGAATCATGACATGATAGATATAGCAGTTCTTGTGACTATCTTAACTAGCATTCATAAAATTGACCCTAAGACTGCCTGTGACCTACAAACCTTTAAAAAATTTTAATTATCTGGGTTATGGGACTTCAATATTTATTGTTTATTGTAGGAATCCCAGTAAAATTAGTTTGAAGGATAAGAATTAGATTATTTATTGTTTATATTACACAAGCACAAATAATGCTGTTCTTGACAATAAATACTCAGTCTACAATACTATGGATTTTTAATTGTAGCCTTTATCTGCAATGCTACTTATTTATTTAGTTTTTCTTTCCAGCTTCTAATGTTCTTAATTTCAAAATTTTTCTGAAGCCTTGCACCTGCAGTCAACTAAAATTACTTGACTCCTGAATAAAAAGGTCTAAATACCAGAATGAGAGTTGTCTTTTTTCTGGTGTCTTTCGAGATTATTCATCTTCCAACTTGGAAATACAAAACGCCTCCTCTGCTTGATCTGCATACATCTATCGCTTGCTGCTTCACAGACACATTTCCCTCCTCAGTTAATTTTGGGATTATAGGGTTCAACATTGATATCTCTCTTTGTATAATCCCTAGTGCTCTTTTTGTTTTTTTTCAGGTCATTTTCTTTTGACAAACCTATTGTTGGAGAACATGACAAGCACTGCAGGCCACTGCCACAGAGAAGGGAGAATAGTTAACGTTTCATCGGAGGGTCACCGCTATGCACCCCGTGGAGGAATTTGTTTTGATAAACTAAATGATGAATCCAGGTAATACAATTGGCAGAATTTGTTTCTTATTCATCCACCTATTCCTGGTTATACTTGATGTACAATTAAATAAAATAATGGACTTGAATTTAATAGAGAACAAAGAGTTTTAAGGTACTAGGGGGCTTAGCTGGAGAAGACCTGGGCTGTAAGTGATTGGAACTGGGGTGCAACATTTATGAATACTTATATTCCCTTGGGAAAATTGAACTGTGTTGATTATTGCCTCTGATTTAAATTCCTTGCTACATACCGCTTTCGAATTACTTAGCTCATTGTCTATACTGTTAATTGTGTTTTCAAAGGAATATTGGAATGCCTGATTTATTTCCATAAAGAGTAATTATGGAATTCAATTTTGAAAGCGAATATTTTGTAAACAACTTGTCTTTGAAAGACTGGTTTATGTTTTTCTTCTTTTCTATTCAGTTACAGTTCTATATATACCTATGGACAATCAAAGCTTGCAAACATACTGCACGCCAATGAACTTACCAGGCGTTTCAAGGTAATCCTACTTACCAGGCAAGCAATTGTGGAACTAGTCATGAGATGATCGAGGGGTGAATTTGTAGATTATTTTGAGACATGATTGGTTGTATCTCATTTGCAAGTATAATTTAGATACCTTTAGGAAGTGTGGCAGTTTAAGGCAATTTAATGCTTTATATGGAGGACATGAGCGCGTGCACACACACACATTAGTGGTTTACAGTTTGAGCCTTGAATAGGTTAAGTATATTTGTTCGAGTGAACCTAATTATTTCCATCATGCAGATACTTTTCCTCTCTATTTTTTGAGTTAGTCAACATATTTCTACATCTTGTTTGAATTCTGCCAATTTCTTTTATGCATGTGCAGGGCTCCATGCTGTTGTTTGGTACCTGGAAAAACCTAGATATAAGAAGCATTTAAAATGCATCTGTACATCTATACATCTAAAACACGTCAGACAACGCCATTTGCTAGTTTTTGTTACAGTTAGAGCCTGTCTTGCATCATTTGACTATGCCTGTGGATGCAAAATGGTATGTTAGACTAGGGGTTCTTCAGATGCTTCTTCTTAAGTGTACACCAACAGAACTTTCTTTTATGACTCCACTTAAATTTGATGTTTCTGTAACTGGCAATTTGCACCGAGTTGAGGAATGAGTCACAGATCTCACTCCATAACTGCTTCCCTCTAAAATTATGGTTGAGTTAATAGTGGGCTTGAAATTTATCATCTGAAGCACATGCCATCATCAAAATTCCCTGCCATCTGCCGTCATCTCATTGTTGCCTGCTTATCATATCCAGCAGAATGAGGGCTAACAATGTTTCCACAATCTGACAGGAAGAAGGGGTGAATTTAACTGCTAATTCTCTACATCCTGGAGCTATTCCCACCAATCTTATTCGTTACCACCCATTTTTGGAGGGTAAACTCTATGCCTTTTCTGATTATTCTTAAACTATGTTAGAACAATTGAATTGCGGCAATCTGTTCCTTGGAATCATGTGGAGTTTCTTACCTTCTATTCCCTCCTGAAGGACTGGTAGCTTGAAATGCTAGGCTATAAAGCTTCTTGACATTCACTTATGCTTGGTCCATTGACAATTATCTTGATTGAATTATGAAATGGATCTTCATGCAGGTATTTT
Organism: Voacanga thouarsii; assembly: GCA_026120185.1. NCBI lineage: Eukaryota > Viridiplantae > Streptophyta > Magnoliopsida > Gentianales > Apocynaceae > Voacanga > Voacanga thouarsii. The sequence continues at coordinate 4,949,564 of JANUWF010001255.1, read as the reverse complement.
TAACTGGGTTGGGAAATATTTTCTCAAAAATGTTGAACAGGTTTGGGCATCTTTCAGTGTTTCCTTGAAGAAAGCAGTCTTTATTCTTGGATTGTGTTTTTTTTAGAGCTCTTCTTGATCATGTTACCTTGATCTCTTTGTAGGGTGCGGCTACACAGTGCTATGTGGCTTTACATCCACAGGTCCAGGGCGTAAGTGGAGAGTATTTTTCAGACAGTAACATAGCTAAACCAAGTGCTCTTGGTAAAGACGCAGAATTAGCCAAAAAACTATGGGAATTTAGCTGGAGTTTGACAGAATCCAAGTAGTTAGGACTGCTACAATGTGTCAATAATGCAACACAAATGATTGTGTATGTCTAAGTCAGTAAATTAAAATAAGAAAATTATCGACAAGTATAAAATATTTAATAAATATCAAGAGTAGTTACAAATTTTTTAAAAAATTTTAACTTGATTTTTTTTTAAAATTAATTTGAGCGCGTTGAAAAGTTTGATAGTGTATTCAGACTTGTTGGATGACCAACAAGATGTGCTTATATGTTGTTGAAGTTTGGGCCTTTTGTTAAGGCATCAAGAGCATTTTTGAAGGAAGACTCCATTTATGGGTTGAAAATTGTTTGATTTTAGCTTATTCAGTTGATGTGGGACTTAATTTAATAACAAATCTTAATGGATTTAGATTTGAGGTGATTTAGGCTTAATTTAAGTCTAATTTCATACCATATTGGGTTAGGAGAATCTCAAAAGTTCTATTCTATTTAATTTTTAATATATTAGATTTAATTTGAAATGGACTTTTCTTGATACTCTAATTTTATAATATATTAGATTTAATAAACTCTAAACAATAGCTCAATTGCAATAATTCTATAATAATTATGTTTTTTCATGAATTTATTTTAATTAATTAATATTAAAATATTTAATTTCATAAATTTGTTTTAATTAATCAAGATTAAAATATTTAATTTCTTTTTAGTCTTGAATAATATATATATTTTCTCGCTCTCTTTTTCCCCTACTTCAAGGCTTTGAGGAGAATATTTTGTCAAAAAAAATTTAAAATATGACTTGAAATACTATTTATAAATTTTTTAATTAAATTGAAATTTAACATAAGAGCCTTATTCAAATCTTTGACAAAAAGTAAAATTCTTTTTAAGTTACTTCTCACTTTTTGAAGTTCAAAGTTGATGAATAATCGTACTTATTGAAATCATCAATCAAGTTTCTTGGATTTCAATCCAAACCTAAATCAAGATTTTCTAAATAAAAATTATAAGTCATATAAGATCTAAAAGAAGCCTCCTATAGTACCTATAAAAAAGCTTTCGTCTTCACCAATTTTTCACACAAATTTCAAAGGTTCTTCACCAACTGCAATTTGAAGGTTCCCGCAGCTTCAGACATTGAGTGGATAGGATAGTTTGAAAGAATTCGGTAAGACCCTTTAAAAAATAATAATAATAATAATAATAATAATAATAATAATAATAATAATAATAATAATAATAATAATAATAATAATAATAATAATAATAATAATAATAATAATAATAATAATAATAATAATAATAATAATAATAATAATAATAATAATAATAATAATAATAATAATAATAATAATAATAATAATAATAATAATAATAATAATAATAATAATAATAATAATAATAATAATAATAATAATAATAATAATAATAATAATAATAATAATAATAATAATAATAATAATAATAATAATAATAATAATAATAATAATAATAATAATAATAATAATCGTCCATGTTTTCTTGAAAACATAATGTTGTCTTTTGCAAACCACAGCCATTACATCGGGCTTGTCTGTCTTGCTTGTGAAAATGCCCACGAACTCTCGAGCTTCATTTTTCTTTTTCTTTTTGACGTTTCTCTCTCTCTCTCTCTCTTTTTCTTAAAAGGTTTTTTTTTTTTTCTCTCATGTTCAATAGATTGCAACTATAGTCTAATTTTCAAATTTGCAATCTTCTTTGCCAACAATTGCTAGTCATTTATGATAATGAAAATGATCCAATATAAGTAAGAATAACTTTGACGGTTTATGAGGCGACGTCCAGCAAATACGTGGAACTCTTACCAAAGGCAACACTTCCGTGATTCATGAATGAATGATTAACGAAAGTCAACTTTAAAATCACTCACTCTCCAAAGGTGTGGGTTCTCTTCTTCTCAAATCATCAACTTCAAGCTCAACCTAGTATTCTACTTTTACTTGGATGCTAAATTATTTAAAAGAAGACTCAATGGATTTCTTCACTCAATTTTTTGAACATGTTTCGCTTCAGAGAGAGTTAATAGGAGTGAACACAAGACATTTTAAGTCGTTGTAAAAGGCATTTGAAATCTAAAAAAATTTATGAAACTGTTTATATATCACTTTTTACGTATGATTGTAACTCTAATATTCTCAAACCTTTTTACAAAAATTTGGTGTCCTTTCATTAACGTGCTTTTGACAAGGTAAAGTGTTCATTTTACTGCGAGATTTACACGAACGTAAAAAGGCTTAATAATACTTGGGACTCATTACGATAAAGTTGTTCCTCATGCCATAGAATTCACTGGTGTGGACCAAGATAACAAGTGATTCATTCCAAGAAGTTGTGAATATCTCTTCCATGCGTATCATTTGATCAAAAAGGACAATAATAACAACTCTGACGTCTCCATCAATAAATAGTTCAACTTCTGGTTTAAAAGAATAATAAAGTATACAATGCCTCCTCCAAGGAAAGAAAAGTGATATCACCCCAAATTCACCAATAACTAGGGTTGTGCACTATTCAATTTAAACTGTATTTTCGAATTGAACGAAATCGAATTCAAAGGTTTTAATACAATTTGGTTTAGTTTGGTTCGATTTTTTATTTTTCAAAATAAAAAATTGAAAAATTGAAAAACTAAAATTATATATTTTTAATTAAAAAATACAATTAATATTAGAATATTATTAATTAATTAATAATTTATTTATTCATATAAATTATGAATTTTAATATGTTGATTCGATTTTATTCGATTATATAAAATTTTCAGTTCAGTTCGGTTTTATCCAAAATTTATAAAATTGAGTCAAAAACCGAAATTGAAAACTGAAATCGAACCGAAAAACCATTTGAACAATCCTATTGGCAACCCATGCGAAGTCGTTGTTGTGGTGTTAGGTGTTCTTGTGGGTTCTAAGATTATATAAATAAGAAATGTTATCACAAGGATCACATAATTGGTCTAGATTTAATTAAAATGTCACACATATTTACACATACACACACTTTAGGCAAGTATATCTATAATGTAATATAGTATTCTAAGGGCAAGTATCAAATGATCGAGAAAGGTGGTGAGTATTCTTATTTTACTATTATTTCATTATTTGACAAGAAATTAAAGAGATAAAGCAAAAGTGAAAATTTACCTAGAAAGTACACCAACTCCCACACACAAGTGAAATCATCTAAGGTCACAAAATCAATTCAAGAATAAGCAAAAAAGATAAGATATGTAATTAAATGAAATCTTCAAAATTAGCCCAACATCAAATATCAATTTAGCCCTTTGAGAACCCATACTAGCATTAGAAGGATTGCTCTCTTTTGAGACTCACTCTCTTTCGAGTTGTGAATTTTCTATTATTAAAACTCAATTTTAGGGTATCTCTACCTCTCAAATCAAATCTAAAGAGTATTAAACCCAACAATACCAAATTTTAAGTCCAAAAAATGTAATATCCCTATCTCTAGGCAACACCACAACTTCACCAATTACCCATATTCTTTTCCCTCAAATCCTCTCTCGAGCTCATCAAAGAAATCAAATCAAGTGTATAAATAAATTTGACACTCAATTTCTAATCCCATTTCTCAAACATATTAGACAAAAGGAAACCTAAATCAATAAATGCACACAATGTAACAAAGCACTTGATTACTAAAAATAGGTCTCAAATAAGCCAAAAATAGTTTAACATAAAGCAAAATAAGGGTTCATCCATTCAAATGCAATGCAAATCAATGTATCTTAACATTAATAAAACAATGTTACAAAGAAAAGTTGGAGAAAACTCAGAGACAAGTGGTTTCTCTCTCTCCCTCCTTGCAATCCTTCTTGAGAATGCTCATATTCTCTTCAAGAATGACTTTGATCCTTCCATGAATGCCTTCTTGGTGCTTCTTAAGAGTTCTTGGCGGCTACTTATCTTGGGAATTGTGCCCTAATATTTGCTAAGAGGGGAATTTATAGTTTTCGCTTGAAAATTCCTAAAAATTCAAAAAATAGGGGCTTTTTAGGATGTTGTGTGGTGTTGTTTTGGTTGGCTTAACTAGAGCCGCTTATGCTTATTTTTTTCTAGATCCATGCTATGAGCAGCGTTGGCTATCTTGACTTGGATGGCGCTACTAATTCACTAAAATTTTGCCCTTTCTGATCTTTGAATTTGAACAGTGCCACTTCTGTAGTTTTAGCCGGCGCTACTACCCTCCTGAAGTTTGAAGTTCCAGGTTCTAAAATTATGTGGTACCAGGCATGTTGGCTTAGGCGGCACTGTTTCTTTTTCAGCTCTTTTTTTTTTTAGTTTTTCGCCTTGTTTCTTCCTCAAATCTCTATTCCAAGCATTCTACACAAAATAAGGTAAAAATAGGGGAGAGTAGTTATCTATCAAGGAATTCTTCACAATAATAACCATAAATGACATGATAATGTGTATCATCTAAGCACTCATCACTCCCCCATACTTAAGATTTTGTTTGTCCTCAAGCAAATTAACAATATTCTCAACAAACAAAAAGCTATAACAACTCAAAATGATAGATTTATCAACAAGAATAATCAAACATGCATGCAAATATAGTGAATGTGGTAAAGATATTATGGTTCCTTAAACTTACAAGTTTAATCCAACACCTACTCTATCAAATTGGGATTATGTAAATTCACATATTAAGTTAGACAAATCTAAGGCCTTCGAAGTTATGTTAAACAAGTTTATATCAATTTTACTTAATTCATTTTACTACCTAGGTCAAGAATATGAATGATGTGATTCAAATAAATTAGGATTTATTAGCCGATTTAAACTCTATGACTTCCATGCTACTACAATCATAAGTAATATACATGAGATTCATCCCTTTTTAGACTCAAGATAGTGTGTTTAATGCTTTATCTCACTGTATCGGCTTCTCACTTTTGCAAAGTAATGCAATTACTTAATAAGAATAAATGAATAATGGTTTTCAACTTTTGCATTACCCTCATCATTCACTCATATTTTTACCTCAATTCCCATTTACTGAACTCAAAGTAAGGTATAGATGGAAGATCATAGAATTTAAATTAATCACATTTCTCTACTCATAATTCATCACAACGTTCTCATCAATTTCTAACGATTCAGGTTCACAGAATTTACAAAAGCCTAAACAAAGTTCATCCAAATTCTCAAGATATAGCTTAATGTACAATTTTATATAATACCAATTCAACCAAAGAAGTCTAGATTAAATTAAAAAGCCACAAGAATCATAATAACTCCATCAAAATCATAACTATAAATAAACATATTAAAAATTCTTGAGGATAAACCTAAAATTTTGTTTTCACAAGAAACACACCAAAGAAATTATCTCAAGGAAGAATCAAATTACAAATAAATACTTGCATAGAGTAAAGTATAAACTTCTCCCCACATTTAAATAGAACAATGTCCTCATTGGCCACAAATACATCACAAAATAAGCAAATCCAAAGGAACTGGAAAGATAAATAGAGAGAAAAGGATTAACGATACTTCCCAAGTGTAGTGAAGCTCAATTCTATAATAAAATTGTAGAGAGAAAAAAGAGATTCCACAAGATTGAAAATTGATCCTTGCACAATGATAAAAACACACTAAGTAAAAAAGATTGAAATAAACTAAATCCAAAATGAGATAAACATAATAGAGTTTAACAAAAGTAAATCAAATGAAAATTAGCACATAAATTGTACTAAAGAAAAATGAAAATATTCTGCAAGAAATAAAAACAAGAATAATAAAAGTATGGTGGCTGCTGGCTCCAGATGCCCCAGTCTAATAATCAAATACTCCTCTACTATTGTTATCCTCTCTAGGTCTCTTAAGCTTGGTTTGATACCAAATGGTCTTCAAGTAATTCTCATGGTGCTTACAATGCCATAGGATTCTACTGCTGCTGCTACACCTGATCATATCTGCACTCTACTCTTTATAACATCTGGTCATCCTCATTCCATTCCTCCACTAGAGACTTTCTTTACTTTTCAAACTAATGTATCTGAAGATATCTAATCTGAGTTAGATTAGCTCTCAACTGCACCTACTCCATGTTTAGTTTACCTAGTACAGTCCTTACCTCTGCTTGGAATTCTATTGTAATTGTAGGCTTCTATTGGGCTATATGGTACTTGTTGGTAGCTACTGCTTTATCTGTTCCCTCTGGTAATCTCTTATCTCCCTAGGTGTAAACCATCTCCATCTAGGTCTGTTGTATGAATATCTAATATTAATTAAAGTTTGCTTAGAAATGACATTCTCGGATGAAGTAGTAACTTGTATCTCTTCATCAGTGGATACATGGAAGTGTTGGAGGATATGGGTAATCACTAAGGGAAAGATAAAGGCCTTGGACGTGTAGCCAGATACTACAACCTCACGCATATAGGAAATCAATAGAGAAGCTAGAAAAATAGGTTGGGAGTGAATAATCTTGTGAAGAACATAAACATCTACTACCCTGGTCTCATTATTCCCACTAGCCCTATAAGCTACATTAAACCCATGCAAGTAAATGATCATACGATAGAATGGAGGCAAAGAAGTCATATGGATAGCAATGAAGGTAGTGGTCTGGTGATAGCACATGTTAAGCTATACTCTAACTACATTGAAATCCCATTCAGGCTCAGAAATAACTTTCTTGTTGTACATGTAATCTCAACCTAGCTCTCTTCATCCTCTATCCTCAAAATCTCAGCTGACAAAGCCTTAGACAGGTGGACAAAAATTCCTCTAACCAATGTGTCCACAATTTTAAAGATATTATGCCTCGTATCAAACGTATTACCATAAAATTTCTTGAGTAGCTCAGGGTATATACATTCCCTTAATATTGAGAATGGGGCCCCATCTCAGTCTCCTAAACATGGCTAAAATATAGTGGTCATGGTCAAATGCAGGGTCTATTGTCTTCTCCACTAAAATCTTATTGCTCACTCTTTTATCATACCACTCCTCATATCCAAGGTGAAGAAATTATCTCAGAGGGATATGTGGCTCAGTGTCGAATAGAGGGGTTTGGGAAGAAGACTCATCCCTTTTTCTTTTTGATAGAAGGTTTGGTGGTAGTGTGTTTTGTTTTTATGGTTTTAGCTCAATAACTCACAAACAAATCAATAGCTTAGCTCAATAATTGGAAACTTCCCTTGAACTCCTATAACTCCTCAAAGTATGACAAATCCAACCAAAAGCACCCTTTCAATATCAACACAAAACTTTACAAATAAATTCTCCACTCTTCTATAGTTTTCTCAACCTTCACACACAACTTTCAACTCCACAATCAACAATTCAACAACCACCCTTTTCAATGCCCTTTACAAGTTTAACCTCCAATACACACCCACAACAACTCAATCAAAGCTAAAAATGTACAAAGAAATGAAAATTTCAACAACCATAAATTCTATGTCCAACAGCCACATATCAAAAGCAATTTTAATACAAAATTTAACACACTTCTCAATTCTAGATTCAAAATGTCAATAACAAATCAGTTTAACCCCACAAACCCTCAAAATGTAGGAACTCAATAACAATTTTTAACTCTTCAGAAAAGAACAACCTCTACAATTCAGTACTCAGCAACAACAACAATATCATATTAATTCCCAATGTAAATAACAAATGCATATTCACATGATAAAATTTCAAAACTCACCCTTCTTTTAATAGATGCACCTTATTAAAATACAAACAATAAACAACAAGATTTCTAGAAAATCAAGCATAAATTAATCTTCTCTAGTTAATACCAAATAACATTTTCACAGAATAACAGTAGAACTTCGAAGAAATTTTACCTAAATTCCACACCTAATACCACAAGGGTTTCTGCCTTTTACTTCGGGTTCACTGTAGCTAGGCAGTGGGAGTGCTGTTAAGCTTTAACAAAGCTTAAACTTCCACGGGCTTCATCAATAAGGTATGAAGATCAAAGCTATTTAGTGATTTGGATAGGAGTTTCGCAAGAAATTCAAAGGAGCAAAGCTGGAATTCAGGAAAATCCAGAGTGAGGGTGTTAAGAAATCAGTGAAGAAATTTAAAATTCACGGGAAATCAAAGATTTGAAAGCAATTAGAGGTGGGGTTTGAGTGGCGCAAGAGGAGAACTGAAGAAGATGAGAAGCGGTGGTGAGGGATGGGGGTGAAAAAAGAATAAACCCCTTTTTTATTTTGATTTTATGATATTAAGTAACACCGTTCAAAATAGTTTTATTAGCGCCGCTAAGTTGAGTTTCTTATGTGACTACAGCCTAAGCGGTGCCATTCAATATGGATAAAATGACACCGTTAAGTTACAGTACTTTCATGTCTTAAATCTCCTAAATTTAAACGGGACCGCTTATCATAAGATAAGCCAGGCCATTTAATCTCCGTTTGAACTTTTTTAACCCTCTTTTTTTATGCAAATAAAATGCAAGTATATACCAAAAATTCAAACATCCTAATAAAAGCAAATAAAACATAATAAAATAAGTTGTCCAAAATTAAAAAACACACCAAGATCATCCAAGCCAAATAAACAAGGTAAATAAACACAAACAAACACAAATGAAAGAAAAAATAAAAGTTGTCCATAGATAGTGTAAGAGTAAAAAAGAGAAGGTTAATTCTTTCCATGTTCCTCGTGTAGATTGCTCTCCATATTTCCAGAAAGTGTGCCATTTGGTCTGTCAAAAATCAGCTTGGCTAGTTGCCTAATTTGATTCTTCAAGCTATGGATAGATGCCTCTTGGTTGTGCATTGATGCTTCCATAACTTGAAATCGTGAGTCTGTGGATGATACTAGCTTGGAAATCAACTCTTCAAAAAATGGCTTTGAGGGTTGTTGTTGTAGAAATTCTTGGTATGACAATGGAGATGTAGGCCTTGTAATTGGTCTTGCTTGAAATCCTTGGAGAGGCAATGGTTGGTTTTGTTCTTGACTACTTCATGAAAAGTTTGGGTGATTTCTTAAATCGAGATTGTAAGTGTTGACATATGGATTGTTCCTTTACCTTGCATTTCGCAAATAGTTTATATGCTCAAGTATTTAATCATTCACAACTCCTATACCTTGGCACTTATGATTGGGATGTCTTCCTCCACAAAAGTTTTATTGTATCACTAGGGCTGTAGAAGGAGTGATATTTATTTTTTCAATCTTCTTTGTGAGTGCCTCAAACTTGGCTTCCATGAACACCATGGCATCTATGCTATGCATTCCTTGTACACGAACTCTTGACTTTTGGTTTTCCTAAAAGTAATGATTTATTGTAATATTTTCAATCAACTCATGTAATTCTTCCGTTGTCTTAATTGTTGTGGAACTCCCAAATGAAGCATCAATAAATTACTTAGAAATAAAATTCAAACCATTGTAAAAGGTAAGCATTTAAAATCCAAGGTCTAAACTATGATGTGGGCATTTCCTTAGTAATTCCTTTCATCTCTCCTATGAGTCATAAATAGCCTCACCTTCTAATTGACCAAAAAAAAAAAGAAGGAAAAAAGATATAATTCCTCAACTTTGCAGTCGTAGCAGGTGGAAAATTCTTTGCAAGAAACGTCTCAGCTAGAGTATCCCACATGGTAATAGAGTCAGGTCAAAGTGACTTCAACCATGATTTAGCATGATCACGAAGAAAAAATGGAAACAACCTCCTCTTAATAGCATTTTCTAAAACTCTATTTAGTTTCAATATGTCATAAGTCTCAAGAAAAGTAGTGACGTGTGCATTAGGATCTTCATCAGACAAAATTATAATATTTGTTAAATTATTTGGATAAAGTTTAGCTTTATTTCAAAGTTGCTAGCTTCAACTCTCAATCTAGTGATACACGACTCAGTGCCAGATAAAGATAGTCTTGTATAATTTGTTCTCCTATCATTTCCACTATGTCCAACTTCATTTCTACCATTTCTATTACAACCACTTATATTGTCCATGTGTCAAAGATAAATTTCTATACTAGTACCTTAATTAGCCAATTGTTTTTCCTTCTCATGCTTTTCTTTTTCTCAATCTTCTCAAAATTAGCTCAATTTCTAAATCAATCTCAATTAATTCCCTACAATCTCATTTACTTATACATAAGAAAAATTACCTACCAAAACAAAGAAATAATAAAACGGTTACCAAAGACCTAAAAACAACAAGAACCCAAGATAAAAGGAAAAACATATCAAACTATAGTATTGCAAAGTAAAAATGTACATTAATGGGCCCAAGAATAAAAAATCTCTATAAAGAAATAATATATATAAAAAAGCAATATATACTAGTCTTATGTATAAACTACCTACATAAATAAGTAAATTGTATTAACAAATATACATATATACAAAAGCCAAATCAACAAAACTCCAATATTTTAGAATATCATCAATCAATCCCCGACAATAGTGCCAAAAACTTATTATGGTATTGTGTGTTCTTGTGGGTTCTAGGATACATAAATAAGAAATTTTATCACAAGGATCACACAATTAGTCTAACTTTAATTAAAATGTTCCACTTAGTCATACATATACACACTTTAGACAAGTATACATATCATATAGTATAGTATTTTAAAGGCAAATATTGAATCCTCAAAAAGGTGGTGAGTACTCTTACTTTACTATTATTTCATGGTTTGGCCAACAAATTAAACAGATAAAACAAAAGTGATAATAACCTAGAAAGTACCCCATACACAAGTGAGATCATCTAAAATCATAAAATCAATTCAAGAACAAGAAAAAGAGATAAGACATGTAATTGAATGAAATTTCTAAAATTAGCCCAATATCAAACATTAATTTAGCCCTTTGAGAACCCATACTAGCATTGGAAGGATTGTTATCTTTTGAGACTCACTCTCTCTCGAGTTGTGAACCCCTTATCCTTAAAACTTAATTTGAGGGTATCTCTACCTCCCAAATCAAATTTAAAGAGTATTAATCTAACAATTCTAAATTTTAAGTTCAAAAGTGCAATATCCCTATCTCTAGGTAACATCACAATTTTACCAATTGCCCGTGTTTTTTTTCTCTCAAATAATCTATCGAGCATATCAAAGGAAAATAAATCAAGTGTATAAATCAATATAACACTTAATTTCTAACTATACCTCTCGAATTCATTAGACAAAGGGAAACCCAAATCAATAAATGCACACAATGTAACCAAACAATTGATTGCTAGAAATAGGTCTCAAATAAAGTATAAATAGTTTAACACAAAGCAAAATAAGGGTTCATCTCTTCAAATACAATGTAAATATATCAATGTAGCCCAATATTAAAAAAATAAGATTACAAAGAAAAGTTGAAAAAAACTTATAAACAAGTGGTTTCTCTCTCTCCCTTGAAATCCTTATTGAGAATGCTCATTTTCTCTTCAAGAGTGGCTTTGATCCATCCATGGATGCTTCCTTGATGCTTCTTGAGAGTTCTTAACGGCTACCTATCTAGGGAATTGTTCCCTATGTTTGCTAAGAGGGGTATTTATAGATTTGGTTTAAAAATCCCCTAAAAATTAGAAAATAAAGGCTTTCTACAGTATTAAGCAGTGCCGCTTTAGTTAGCTTAATCGGTAATGCTTATACTTTATTTTTTTTCGATCCATGCTATGAGCAGCTGGTTATCTCGACTTGGACGGTGCCTCTAATTCACTAAAGTTCTACCCTTCTGATCTCTAAATTTGAACAATGCCGCTTCTTTGGTCTTAACTAGTGTCGTTATCTTCCTGAAGTTTGAAGTTTTATATTCTAAATTGGAGCGACGCTAGCATTTTGGCTTAAGCAGCACCGTTTCTCTTCTTTTTCAACTTCTTGTTTCAATTTTTTGCCTTGTTTCTTCCTAAAATCTCTATTCCAAGCATTCTATACAAAACAAAATAAAAATAAGGAAATGAGTAGTCACCTATCAAGGAATTCTTCACAATAATAACCATAAATGACATAAAAATGTGTATAATCTAAGCACTCATCAGTCATCCTGCTATATGCTGCATGGACATCAGAAGAGATTTTGTTTTCAAAGTTGGACATTAAAAGTTACAACAAAGATCAAACCATCCTTGCAGCTTTCTTGTTATGTTAGCTTTGCACCTTCATCTTGTCTAATGAGGAGATAGACATCATCATCCAAGTATCTTCAAAATTGCGAGTTTGATGGTGTAACACCCCACTTAGCTTCATGGGATGTCGTCCTGTCTGAACTCCCAGACAAAAAGTCTTTATAACAAAATAAAACTTAATATACAATGGATTCATTCTATAACCTTAAATGAATATGAAATTCATTTCATAATATCTTTGAAATTACACCTCAAGTATATTATAATATATAATTACTCAATCTTCTATCCCTGACAAGAAAATCCAATACCAATTTCTATCCAATCACACTTATGTTGTGCCACTCTGATTTCTGATCTATACAATAGTACCTAAATAGGAAAAATATAAAGAAACTTGTGAGTGCAAAATATTCAGTAAGTCCCATATATGCATGTGATTTTTCATTAAAAATGATTTCATAACATTTTCCAACGACTATACATATATAAATAATAACATATTTATAACTTTAGTATTAAGATTGTAACTGCCAACCATATGGCAATCTCAATTCATCTATTGACGGGAGATCGTTCTATCAATAACAATAACTAGAATGAAACTTAGTTCAGCTGTAAACATTAACACTATAGGATTTCAATCCTATGAACATGATACACGACACAAAGCTTTATAAATAAAGCAAACAATGCTTTTGAAAACAGCTCAATACTTTGTTAAAGGATTTCACAAACATTTCGCAAGTACTAAATACACACCAATACTTTTAAAGACAACTTGCATATGGAAAACAATTTCATGAATTATATTAGAAAATCACAAGTCCAAAATCATATTTGTAAAAACAAAAGGGACTCACCTCGTCTTTTATGTAACCTCAAGTCAAGCTCACCTAATTGATTGAGCAAAATCAATCTTTCAAAGCTTTACTAATGTTTTCTCTTTTCTCTTCTTCTCTCATTGGGCCACCATTTCATGGGCCACCTACTATTTAAACATAATCTCTCTCTCTCTCTCTAGTTAGAATATATGTAGAATATATGACACATTGTCCAAGTTTACTTTTCTGGCATTAAAACTTAAAATATTATATCTCTCTAAGTTTTAAAACACATTGTGCACATTATAATCTACATTTCTCTAAGTTGTGACAATTGAACACATTGTCCACGTTTTAATGAAAATTTTTCTTTTGTTGTGACAATGTGCACAATGTGTTTTAAAACATTGAACAATTTTCATCAAAAGGCAAATGACAATGGTCAGAGAGTATACCAGTAGTAAAATACAAAAAATGAAAATCCAACCTAAAATCCATAGATTATTCTTCAAAATAAGAACCTTTTCTCATTTATACTTTCTTCAAGTTTTCAATCTTTCCTCCTTTGGTAGCTTGAAGAAATCCCAATAAATTGTCTATATAGCTATCTTGTTTAGCTTGAGCACATAGCAGTCCATTCATTTCTTTGATCTTCTCCCTGTAAATCTTCCCCTCTTCCTCAACCATCACCAATCTCACTGATTCAGCCACCGTTTCGCCCGTAAAGGATCCGTCTTGCGCATCTCTCGGGATCAAATATGCAATTTTCTTCTCCGTTAAGAACCTTCCTATCACACTTTGATCAACCAAAAAAGTTAACAGAATAAGAGCTTTCTCAAACTGTATTGCCTCCAAAACTGAACTCCAGCTAGAGTGAATCAAGAGCCCACCTACTAATTCATGGCCACAAAATGGTATACAACATATGCGTGGCAAAATTTGGAATTAAAAAGCACAATAAAATGACCGTATGCTTCAAATCCTAAAGATTCACTCTTTTCCCCAGCATTTCATAAGACAACATTACAAATCTGACAACAATATGAATGGCTATCAACTCTGATCTCCTTTCCGAAAAACTAAATAGTCTCAAAACATAATCAGTTTCATGACTTTACAATTAGGGGGAATCCCAACAGTCCAGATCACATGTATCCAAACCCAAAACAAAAAGCACGAGCGAATCAAAATCAGTGACCATTGTATAAAAAAGGTAGAAACTTTGAGCCAACGAACAGTGAAGGCCGACAAGAGGGAAAACCAAAAAGGAGAACAATATGATTTGAGAAATCAAAATGGAAGAAACACAAAAGCTAAACGCTCACTTGATGCAAAGAAAAAAGTGAAGATTGCCGAGAACACTTTGCCAATAATTGTAGAAACTGCAAACCTGCAGTATTCTTTAACTCTATCGACCAAATTCCCAAAAGAAAATGGTATGGAAGATGCGGAGGGCAACGAATGAGATCATCAGCATCTTCTTCTGAAATGTCAAGTTCATTATCTTCATCTTCATCTTGCTTCTTCTCTTCAGAGCTCAAAATCAATGGCTCAGTAATTTAGAGCTCAAAAGGAAGAATAGTATTGGGGAAGATTTCGAAGATGCGAGCATTGATGGAGGCTCACGCCTTTAATGGAGGATGATCCATCTTCCAGTTCGACAATGCAATCTCGTATGGAAGACCAACAAAACAAACAAATCCCAAAAAATGCAAGGAATTGAAGCATCTGTTATAAATATAGCACTAAATCTGAAGAAATCAAACCGAGGAACAATCCTATAAATATCCTACTTCATTCTCATAAAAAAAACTCTTCTAAGAACAATAGCAATCAAACGAAACCTACGAAGTAAACCTAAAATCTTGAGACCAATATCCATACCTAGTTAATATACCTAAGAAAAACCCTAAAGGAATACTACAAAATACTTCACAGATACTTTTCTGGTAAAGCCATCAAGAGATCAATAAAAAAACAACCAATAAACCTAAATTTGCTGAGGTGTCAAACCCACATGACTTTATCCCTCAGCTTTACATATTATTAATTTTAATTTTCTTTTTTCAACTTTTGAACAAAATTATATCTTTTTGAGTAAACATGAAACTAATCAAAATATATGAAATTATGTACGAATTAAATTGTTAAAAAAATAATAACTTGTACAAGAATTAAAATTTATATATTAAGAGGTTTATTTTTAATCAAATGGAACTCTATATTATGTTTGTTATACACTTGCACAAGTTTTACAAAGTATGAAAGACAAATGAGGAAAAATAAAACTTTCAATATATGTTAAATATATAAATTTAAATTTTTGTACAAGTCATTATTTTTGTAACAGTTTAATATGTACATAATTTCATGTACTTCAATTAGTTTTATATTTACTTAAAAGATGTACTTTTGTTTAAAAATTGAAAAAAAAAGAGATTTTACAATTAAAAAATGAGAATGACACTTTTATCTAATTAAATAGAATAGATAGGGTTGTGGATTTAAGTTAGAAGGATGTGAATTAGGAATTAAAAAGAATTAATAGTTTGAAGTTAGAAGAGTCAATGATAGTAATGACCACACAATACATGCGATTATAATTTTAGAGTGTAAATTTAGATTCTAAAAGAATAAATTTAACCCTTCTCTATTATAAATTATGTCATATTTTATGTTTTTTATAGTGAATTTAGAAATTGTCAAACTATCGTTCTTATAAATGGTAGATGAAGGAACTAAAGAGTCCTCAAAACCTATATTTTGTCTTTGGCTTTGTTCAATCATCAACATGTATTTTAAGGTCTTAACAAAAACATAATAGAATATTTAGAGCTCCAAAGGCAATTAATGGTTTATTTTCTTTTAAAATTTTAAATAAAATAAGGCAAATCAAGTGGGCTATCGTTTGATTTATGAAATCAATTTAAAAAGTACATTTACATTAGCTTGGGATGCCTATTTTTAAATTTCAAAAAGTGTATGCTATATGATGAGATGGGCACCACCATCACCATAGCGGGTGCACTTAGCCAAAGTCTTTTCTAATGTAACATCTGACCATATCAATATTGTGAAGATTTCTTTATTGGTTCTCTTCTGTATAGAAGTTTTTCATTTTTTTTATATATTAAGCAAGGTATATAAATTGCATTTAAAATATTTTTATAATTAATATTTTTATTAATTAAATTATTATATTATCAGATAATTTGAAACTTTTATTATGTTAAATTTTTTTTTATGGAATGCTAAAGGCTAAAGTCGACGGGACTAATTTGCAGGGCGAAAAGGCCATCCATGTGGCACCCGAAGAGGTTTTAACTTGATTGTATTTTGCGAGAATAATCTACACTCTCATTTGATTAATTTTCACAGAATATATTATTTATTAATCAACTTTCTTAATATTTGTGAAGAGAAACTCGTGAATCTTTTATATTCAATTATATATTCAAAATCAAAGTCTATTAAAAGAAAGATTAATCAAAGTACTAAAAATCGATGGAGTTTTGATTAAATCGGATAAAAAACTTAACCACGTGCTGCGAAGGGAACGGGTGGCTTGCGTTGATGAAGCATGACCTCGCGCCAGACAACAGTGAGGAATCCAAGTTGTCCAAAAAACAGTCCGTTCTCGTGATTGCCAGTCACGATTAAACTTTCTCACGACTGGCAGTTGTGATGTGAAGTCTGTGTGAAATCAAACCAAACCACAAACAGCTCGGATAGTTTGACAGAATGTTGAGAGGAAGGCTATTATGGACTTTTTGGGAGTGGATGTCGTTTTCTAATTACACAAGCTGGGGTTGGAAAAATTAGTGGCCAAGGTGGAGTTGTCGTGGCTTTAAATAGGACAAACGTGTTTAATCTAAAGCTATTTAATATATTTAATGACCTTCTTAAAATTTTTTAAAGCTATTTTGTTTGTCAAATATTAATAAATGTTATTTCTTCCTCCCAACTAAATTGATAATAATTGACTTGATACGATATTTTATATAAAAGTAAAAATAAAAATAAAAATATAATAATAGTAAATTATTATATATACCCACATATATAATAAAAATAGAAAATATGCAGGTCCTATAATACTTTATATCAAATCTAAATATATAAAAGTAATATACGTGGAGTATATTAATTATTTTATAATATATAATATATTAGAAACTTTTCTTTTAAATAAGTGTCAACTTTTTTTAGACAATCTAAAATAGTAAGTAAGTCAATTTAGTTGGGATGGAGAGAGTAAATGAATTACTCCAACATTATTTTTAGAAAGTTTCTTTTTACTTATATGGTTGTCGAGATTTATGAATGAACTTTCTCTCTCTCTCTTTTTTTTTTTTTTTTTGCATTCATCTCACCTTTTATTTTTCCGTTGTTATTTCTTATGTATTTTATGTTAAAATATTTTCAGGTATTTTAATTTTAAACATGTTTTTGCTATAATATTACAAGTTAGTTTAATAACACAGTTTTATACTGATAAAAGACAAATAAACATATTTAACTAATTTAAATCTATCATTTTGGTTAAATTCAACCCTTAATTCAATGTTTCATATTTACTCGTATATTTTTAAAGTTAAATTGATAAGCTTTTCATAAATAATTATAAAAATTTTAAGAAGGTCATTAAATAGATTAAATAGCTTTAGATTAAACATGTTTATCCTATTTAAAGCCATGACAACTCCATCTTGGCCACTAATTTTCCTAACCCAATCAGAAAACGACATCCACTCCCAAAAAGTCCATAATAGCCTTCTTCTCAATATTTTGCCAAACTATTTAAGCTGTTCATGATTTGATTTGATTTCGCACAGACTTTGCATCGCGACTACCAGTCGCGAGGAAACTTAATCGTGATTGACAGTCGCGAGGCCAAGTACAGCAGACTGTTTTTTGGGCAGCTTGGACTTCTTGCTATTATCCAGTGGGAGGTCGCGCTTCACCTCGCTCCTGGCTAACGCGAGGAATCCTGCCGACAGGAATACTCACTCCATCGGTCCCCTTCACGATACGTGGTTGGGTTTTTGACCCGATTTGGTCAAAACCCACCCAAATCCATGATCCATCTCGTAATCCAAGTCATCCTCCAATCTCCATGTTTTTTTAAAAGCTTTATTAGTTATGGAGTTGGAAAGTACCCTTTGTGATCATTTTACACTTGACAATAGCTAGATAAGTGGAAAACCAATAATCATACCCTAAACACAAAGACAAAGTAAAACTGGCCATTAAACAAATTATGGATGCATTTCTTTGAAATTGAACCTCTCTTAGACTAAAATAGTTTATTTTGAAATATTTCCCAAACTGCATTATGACTCTTCTTGCCACAAGGATTTAAGTTCTTCCAATTAAGTAACCTTTGCATCAACTTATTTACTAGGATTTCAATATTTTCATTTGAACAGGAAAAATATATAAATATTTTATATCAAAGTTGAATTTCAATAGTATTTAATTACTACTATTGCTAATAATAAAATTACTAATGATTTTACATCATATGATAGGTAAGGGCAAGGCCTACCACTAAAAGTATAAAAGACAAGGAAAGCAATTTATAAGTATCCCAACTTTTCTCTTGTTTTCCTGTTAATTCTTTCTTTTGTTTCCATGTTAATTCTTAAAAGATAAGGAAAGCAATTAAAAGTATGTCCTCCAACTTTTACTCTTTTTTTGTTTCTATGTTTACTGTTAGGGTGCACACGCACACACACAAATATATATATATATATATATATATATATATAAATATTTTACAAGATTTTAGAGATCGAAAATTTCATTTGAAGAAATAAATATAATTGAACGTGCGAAATTTTTTTTAAAATAGATAAAAAATATATAAATTATATATTTTAAAAATATTATATTATATAATTTGCGTAATATAATTTGTTAAAATATTTAGTGCATATGGACCATATATACCTTTAAACTTTCCATAATTTGAGAGGACAATACTAAGGAGTCAATCAAAACACTGTGGCCGTTTTCGTGGACAACAGGCAACTGAGGAGTCAAAACAAGAACTGTGGCTAGTGCCTAGTCCGTCCGGCGGTACCAGGTAGCAGCTCCTGGTAGCTGTCTATATAAGATACGGTCGGTTCTGGTTGTTTTTCTGCAAGCAGAAGAATCAAGAACTTTCTATAAATTTTGATCCAAAAAGATCCTACTCTTTCTAGTCGATATGTGGCTTCTTGGCATGAGAGGACCATCTGGGTTCTCTGCTCGCTCTACAGCTGAGGAAGTTACTCGAGGAATTGATGGCGCTGGCCTTACTGCAATTGTTACAGGTTCATTTCCTTCCTTCCTTTGGTGGACTTTCATGATTTCCTCTCTTTCATTTTTTGGTTTTGATTCCCCAATTTTATCTCTTTGTTATCGGTGCAGCATAAAAGTTGATGGGTATGTAAAGACGCCAACTTTCTTCGAGATTATTAAGTTTGTGAATGTTTCTGTTAGTTTTTGCAATTCTTGAATTATTGGGATTATCAATCGTGACATTTGACTATCAGAAATGTATTACATTAATCCAGGGGTCACCCTGATTATTGAGTAAATACTGCTTTGCTAATTGAAAATCTTGCTTTTTAAACTGTACTGCTACGCAGAAGTGATTTGAGTCCCATTTGCATATCATTGTGACTTTTCCTTGTTTCATTCACAATTTCATATGAGATATAGATTCATAGAATTAGTTTCAATAGTCTTTTTCTGCCATAGACTCGTGTGTTTCAAGGGAGTGCTCTCTTGTATGTTTTTTCCTCTATCAGTTTCTTAATCTTGTTGGTGAAATTTAGTTTACTGAAACTTTAGTTTTTTTTTTTTTAATTACATTTTTCCATTCTTGTTCTGTTACATGTAAGGTTTAGGTATTCGAAATCCCTTTTTTCTTTATTATTTAACTAAAGTTAGTAAGGTTAAGGAAATTTGGAAGATGGCTGGCAAGGTCCGCAATGATAAAGGATCTGCTCAGCACACTCTTTGGCATTTGTCAAAAAGTATGGCTGTTGCAATTTTATCCATTTCAATTGATTAGTACTTTTTCTAATAACATTTTACATTCTAGTTAATGTAATTTATCTCTTTCCCTAATATTTTTCTATGCGCTGCATCTCTTTTGTACTGTATTGTTGTCTCAATTGCTGCCCATCATTCTCCACATTTCAGGAGCATCAAGTGGCATTGGTGTAGAGACTGCTCGTATCCTGGCATTACGTGGAGTACATGTAATTATGGCAGTGCGGAATGTGGACAGTGGGAGAAATGTAAAAGAAGCTATAATCAGAGAGATACCAAATGCTAAAATTGATGTTATGGAGTTGGATCTTAGCTCTATGGCGTCCATATGGACATTTGCATCAAAATACAATTCCTTGGGTCTTCCTCTCAACCTTCTCATGTAAGATACCTATACAATTCAGTAATTATTCTATACCAGTGTTCCATGATATCTTGGTCCCAATTTTTAAATATGTAATAAATAATCTATGATTATATTATTTTTAATTAATAATATTAATTAAGAAGACTAGTTAAAACTTCTTCAGAAAACTCTTTGCCTGTCTATAGCTATTTATAGAATCCCTAGTTGTGCAGAAGAATACTCCACATACTCCCTTTTGCTTTTTCTTTTCCCGGTCTGCATCTTTAATTCTCAAATTTGAATCATTTGCCTCTGTTTTTTTTTTCTTTTTTCCCTCTCCTGGAAGTAACAATGCAGGAGTTATGGCGCCACCTTTCACACTTTCACAAGATGGAATAGAGCTGCAGTTTGCAACTAACCACTTAGGTATACTTGCTTCTATTGTCTTTTGAATTCTAGCTTGTGAGTGCAAAGTGTGAGTGAAATTTCCATTCTTTTCATCAATTTTATCTTTGTTCCTTTGGTGCTCTATTCCTCCATTATCTTGAATCATGACATGATAGATTTAGCTGTTCTTGTGACTATCTTAAGTAGCATTCATAAAATTGACCCTAAGTTTGCCAGTGACATAAAAACCTTTAAGATTTTTTAATTATCTGGTTTATGGGACACTTCGATATCAGGTAGAAATCCCAGGAAAATTAGTTTGAAGGATATGAATTTGATTATTTATTATTTATATTATGCAAGCACAAATAATGCTGTTCTTGACAATAAATATTCAGTCTACAATTCTATGGATTTTTAATTCTATCCTTTATCTGCAATTCTACTTATTTATTTAGTTTTTTCTTTTCAGCTTCTAATGTTCTTAATTTCAAATTTTCTGAGGCCTTGCACCTGCAGTCAACTAAAATTACTTTACTCCTGAATAAAAAGGTCTAAATACCAGAATGAGAGTTGTCTTTTTCCGGTGTCTTTCAAGATTATTTGTCTTCCAACTTGGAAATACAAAACATCTCCTCTGCTTGATCTGCATACATCTATAGCTTGCTGCTTCACAGACACATATCCCTCCTCAGTTAATTTTGGGATTCTAGGGTTCAGCATTGATATTTCTCTTCGTATAATGCCAAGTGCTCTTTTTGGTTTTTAGCAGGTCATTTTCTTTTGACAAACCTATTGTTGGAGAACATGAAAAGCACTGCTGGCCACTGCCACAGAGAAGGGAGAATAGTTAATGTTTCATCGGAGGGTCACCGCTATGCACCCCATGGAGGAATTTGTTTTGATAAACTAAATGATGAATCCAGGTAATACAATTGGCAGAATTTGTTTCTTATTCATCCACCTATTCCTGGTTATACTTGATGTACAATTAAATAAAATAATGGACTTGAATTTAATAGAGAACAAAGAGTTTTAAGGTACTAGGGGGCTTAGCTGGAGAAGACCTTGGCTGTAAGTGATTGGAACTGGGGTACAACGTTTATGAATACTTATATTTCCCTTGGGAAAATTGAACTATGTTGACTATTGCCTCTGATTTAAATTCCTTGCTACATACCGCTTTCGAATTACTTAGCTCATTGTCTATGTTGTTAATGGTGTTTTCAAATGAATCTTGGAATCATCGTTTTATTTCCATAGAGAGTAATTATGGAATTCAATTTTGAAAGTGAATATTTTGTAAACAACTTATCTTTGAAAGACTGCTTTATGTTTTACTTCTGCTCTATCCAGTTACAATTCTATATATGCCTATGGACAATCAAAGCTTGCAAACATACTGCACGCCAAAGAACTTACCAGGCGTTTCAAGGTAATCCTACTAACCATGCAAGCAATTGTGGAACTAGTCATGAGATGATTGAGGGGTGAATGTGAAGATTATTTTGAGACATGTTTGGTTGTATCTCATGTGCAAGTATAATATAGATACCTTTAGGAAGTGTGGCAGTTTAAGGCGATTTAATGCTTTATATGGAGGATATGCGTGCGTGCACACACACACATTAGCGGTTTACAGCTTGAGCCTTTAATACGTTGAGGATATTTGTTCGAGCGAACCTAATTAATTCCATCAGACAGATACTTTTCTGTCTATTTGTTTAGTTGATCAACATATTTCTACATCTTGTTTGGATTCTGCCAATTTCTTTTATGCATGTGCATGGCTCCATGCTGTTGTTCACTACTTGGAAAAACCTGGAAATAAGAATCATATAAAATGCGTCTGTTGCATCTATACACCTAAAACATGTCAGACAACACCATTGGCTAGTTTTTGATACCGTTAGAGCATGTCTCACATCATTTGACTATGCCTATGGATGCAATATGGTAAGTTAGACTTGGGGTTCATTAGATGCTTCTTCTTAACTGTACACCAGGAGAACTTTCTTTTCTGACTCCACCTAAATTTGATGTTTCTGTAACTGGCAATTTGCACCGAGTTTGAGGAATGAGTCACCTGTCTTACTGCATAACTGCTTCCCTCTAAAATCAAATGGTTGAGATTATTTGTGGTGGTGATAATCTGCTTGTATGAGTTAATAGGGGGCTTGAAATTTATCATCCGAAGCACATGCCATTATCAAAATTCCCTTCCATCTGTCGTCATCTCATTGTTGCCTGCTTATCATATCCAGTAGAATGAGGGCTAACAATGTTTCCACAATCTGACAGGAAGAAGGGGTGAATGTAACAGCTAATTCTCTGCATCCTGGCGCTATTCCCACCAATCTTATTCGTTACCACCCATTTTTTGAGGGTAAATCTCTATGCCGTTTCTGATTCTTCTTAAACTATGTCAGAACAATTGAATTGCTGCAATCTGTTCCTTGGAATCATGTGGCGCTTCTTACCTTCTATTCTCTCCTGAAGGACTGCTAACTTGAAATGCTAGGTTAACTGTAAAGCTTCTTGACATTCACTTATACCTGATTTGTTGAAGGTTATCTTGATTGAATTATGTAACGGATCTTCTTTCAGGTATTACTAATTGGTTTGGGAAATATTTTCTCAAAAATGTTGAACAGGTTTGTGCATCTTTCACTGTTTCCTTGAAGAAAATAATCTTTATTCTTGGAATGTGTTTTTTTAAAGCTATTCTTGATCATGTAACCTTAATCTCTTTCTAGGGTGCGGCTACACAGTGCTATGTGGCTTTACATCCACAGGTCCTGGGCATAAGTGGAGAGTATTTTTCAGACAGTAACATAGCTAAACCAAGCGCTCTTGCTAAAGATGCAGAATTAGCCAAAAAACTATGGGAGTTTAGCTGGAGTTTGACAGAATCCAAGTAGTTAGAAGGGCTGCTATAATGTATGTCGCTAATGCAACACAAATGATTGTGTATCTCAAATTCTAAAGATGTTTCTGGCATGTGAAAATTTGCCTATAGTTTTGGATAGTTTTCACTTTCAATGCGGTTCATGTTCTACAATGTTGATGCGAATATGTTAATTGGGTACATTAACGGTGGATGCTTGATCTAGTTAATGATATAATAGTGCTAGCTGAAATTTGGATATTATGAATTTCACAGAACATAATGCAAATTTCACTCATTATGGAGTTTTTCCTTGTGTCTTTACATGACATGCCTTATTCCAAGTCCAGAGTCTAGCGTAGAGAAGTTTGATTATAAGTATTAGAGGCTTACAATTATGTGATTAGCCTTGCCCCTTGTGGAACGTGCGGTTGACGGTTGGTTATTTTGGCCAATCTCAATTTTAACCTTCAATTTTGGATTCTAAGATTGAACTAAACTTGCGGTTGGCGATTAAAGTTGAAGTTACTTTAATTAGCCAACTGCCGATGTGGGCCTTATTTATTTATTTATTTGATTTTTTAAATCTTTTTAGAATGTAAAAAATAAAAATAATTAAAAATGCAAAATACAAAAATAAAAGTTTGAATTTAATTTAAATTCTTACGTATCTTTTAAAATTAAGTTACTTAGGTATTTTTTTTTCAGAGTATAGAGAAATTAAATCTTTTATAATTTTTTTTTTATTTTTTAACTTTTACTTACGTTAACTTTAATGATCATTACTCTTGATTGTATTTATAGTTCATTAGTATTCATGTTCAAAAATTTGAAAAAGTTTAGTCACACATTTTCTTGTTCACGACTTTTGACAAGAGTCTCTAGTGTCATTGATGAGTGAGTTTGGTGCAAAATGTTTCATCAAATACTAAAAGTTTGCTCTATCGTAATAGTTGAAACAAAAATAAGAATTTCCCTAACTATTAGTGCTACAATAGAGAATTTATTCTTATTTTTTATTTATTACTTTAAGATATCAAATGTTTCACTTGTATCTTTCTATTTCAAAGAACAAGTTTGATATAATTCAAGTTTCGTCGTGAAACTTGAAGATCCTCTTGTCGTTTTGACCTTTCTAACATAAGAAGCTTAGCTTTATTAATTCTTGAATATTCAAATGCCGGTACTTTAATATTTTGAGTTATTTGAACAGTTAAACTATATATTCTAGAATATTTATTATATAACTCATAAAGAATATTCCTTATATTAACAATTATACAAAAAATATTGGGAAAGATAGTAAGATCTTGAGCATTACCATTACCACCACCACCATCATCATTATTATTTTTAAAATAACGACGGGCAAAATATTTCAGCCACCATTAAACTTTCACAAATTTTGATTTTCATCTTTAAATTTTAAAATGTGTGATTTTAGCCCTTAAACTTTTAAGACATCTAAAAAATAGCTCTTTCATCAATTAAAACTATTAAGTGCTCACGAAAGTTCATCACATGACTTCCACATGACCTATTTTATAGGTATTTTCAGTCACTCAACTCTCACAATGTGGTGCTATCCTTCTAATTCTTACAAAGTAACTTCTATATATGACAGGAAAAGACTACTGTGACTTACGCGTTTCTCACTTCTCTTTTTAGATTTTTTTTTGGTAATTCACTTCTACTTTCAAATTTATTGTTCCTTTCTATAGAGATGCCAAAAAAATTATTATTCGTCAAGAATTGAATCGATTTTTTTCTTCTTCATCTTTATGTCTTAGTTTTGTTTATTAAAGGGTAAAATATGTTATTCTTGTTGTATAGTTAGATTCGAAAAAGTGCGAAAAGTAATTTCAAGATTATTGAGTTGTATAAAAGGTTTGAAGTTAGATCTTAAAATTTTTGTTGATAAATGAAGAAATTCGAAGAGAAGAGAGCGAGATTAAAGTTGAAGAATAATATTTTAGAAATAAAAAATGGGGGAATGATAGTTAAAATATAGTGATTTTGTATTGTACTTGAACTTTTATTATTGAAAGGGCTATTTTTTAGGTGTTTCAAAAGTTTAAGGGCTAAAATAACATATTTTAAAGTTTGAGAGTAGAAATTAAAATTTGTGAAAGTTCAAGGGTGGTTAATATATTTTACCCAATAACAAATCAAAACAAGTAAGATATTCTCATATGTAGATCAAGAATACTATTAACTAAATTAATATAAGATATTTCTAAATAATATTTTAAACAATTGAATTTCATAGCATTAATACAAGGAGACAAAAGACTATCACTAGAATATTCATTAAAAATATTATTAACATTACCATATTCTTGAATAACTAGATGTGAAGCATGATAATAAACATTAGATAAATTATAAGTAGTATTTTTAAATATTTTTTAAATATTTAAAAATACCTTCATAAATATTCTATTATTGAGGAAATAAATGTATTCCAATATTTTTATTAGCAAAAAAAAAAAAAAAAAAAAATACATGTAAGTTCTTTATATGGAAAAGTTTCATTTAGCTATTTATATGCTAATTCTGTCTATTTGAAATATCTCTTGGAAATTTGAAATGCATTATTTTTATATTCTTTATATAATTTTTTAAGTGTATGTGTGATAGTAGTGTGGGAATATATTTTGTAGTAGGATTTAAAATATTTTGACAATATTTATTAAAATATAATTTTTGTTCAAAACTAAATAAAAAATATTCACCAACTACAATTCTAATTAATTCTTCTCTATGTACTTTTTCAAAATATTTAAATAACCTAACAAAAAGTTGAGTAGAGGTAGCAGTAGTGTATCCACATGGACGAAACCAAAAACTTTGTATTGGGAGGAGAGAGACAACTTATAATAAGATAATAATGTTATACTTTTTGAAAAAATTTTAGACGCCAAAATATAAAATTTTAAAGAATGATGACGTGGTGCAGCAGTTGTACTAAAAAATTTCTTGTTTTCTAGATATTGAGAAAGCACATTTAACCCATTTGTTGATTTCATACAAATTAGAAATAACAGTGTAATAATTATACTTAATTTTTACCTTGCCGAATGGCGTTGTTGTAATACTGAATGCTTAGTGAACATATAAACTTTTTTTTCGCACTCTCTTTGTTATGGTTTCGATTTCGGTTTTGAAATGTGCTTCATTTAAATATTAAAAACTTTCTTGAATATCTATGTAAGGTTGTCGTTGTTGAGCTTCAACTCCATCATCACTAACTTTCACTGGTTAGTCATTTGTCAAAGGAGAAAATGTCGTTGAAAAAAATTTGTATCAAAGCTGGAGGCCAAATTGATAATTGGATGAAGTATTAAATATTTTTAGTTAGAAATTTGGATCATAGTTAGTACTCATTTTTTTTCTTACCTTTGTTGGAGTTAGTTAGATGAGACTTTTTTTTTTTCTAGAAATTAGAAAAATAAATATAATAACAATATATTTTAAATTAGAAATTGAGAATTGAGAGAGTTGAGAGAAGTGTGAAAATGAGATGGAAATGAGAGAAACGTTTATAGATGGAAAAAGAAGAAAAAAAAAATGAACAACAATAGCCAAACAAAAAAGGCATGCAACAGTCCAATGCATATTGCCGTTGCATATGCAAATGGCCCTTTATATGTTTTATTTTTTAAGTGCTACCACATGCTAATATGTGATAAGAAAAAATAAAAATAAAAAAAAATCAGAGATGAAATTGTTAGTTGACAATTAGTGGAAACTTCCAATCCTAATCGGACTATGGACTACAGTTATAATGTTTCATATCAATTGTAAATTATAATTAATGTTGTGAAATTAGTGGAAGTTTTACTAATTCCATTAGTGGATATGGATGTCCACCATTAACATCATTAATACATATTAGTGGAGTTAGTAGAGACACCACTAATACATTAGTGAAAATAAATTATTAATTTCACTAAGAAAGTTCTATAAATAGAGTTCTTCCCAAGTTTGAGAGATATACCAATTGTGAGAGAATTGTTAAAGAAAATTGTGAGAGAAAAGAAAGAAAAAAGTTTGAAAAATTTTTTATACAAATAATAATTAGAGATTTATTATATGTAGATTTTATTTTGACATTGCCAAAATTTTATAACACATTATCAGCACGAGTCTCTACCGTTATAAAAGCTAGAAGACTAAAGCACACGTCTTTGCCATTACAAGAGCCAGAAGACTAAAGGTACGCATTTATTGATACCTATGACTAACCTTACTAAATTCGAATTTGGAATCCTTGATATTTCTGAAAAAAATTATATGTTATGGGTTCTCGATGCAGAAATGCATCTAAATGTTGAAGGCCTTAGTGAAACCATTAAAGAAACAAATACTGCATCTGCACAACAAAAAGGTCAAAGTTTTGATATTTATCTGTCGTCATCTCAACGAAAATTTAAAAATGAAATATTTTACCAAAAAAGATCCAAATGTCTTGTGCGTAAATTTAAAAGAAAGATTTCACTACCTGAAGATGATCATACTACCAACTGCATGGTATGAATGGTTGCACCTGAGGTTGCAAGATCTTAAAATCGTGAATGAATATAGTTACACCATGTATAAAATTACATCTCAGTTAAAATTATGCGGAGAAAAAATTATTGATGAAGATATGTTGGAGAAGACATTCTCCACCTTTCATGCCTCAAATATTGTCCTACAGCAACAATATTGAGAAAAATGGTATACAAAATTTACTGATTTAATTACTATCCTCCTCATTGTAGAGAAAAATAATAAGTTATTATTGAGAAATTATAAAGTCAGACCAACTGACTCAACAACACTCCCAGAAGTGAATATTGTTGGCTCCAAAAGAAGCCATAGTCATAGTCGTAGTCGTAGTCATGGCTGTGGTTGTGGTTATAATCGTGGACACGCTTAATATTTCCCTTATCACAGTAATAATCAAGTTGTGAGAAATACTGGCCACCTGAAGTAGAAAAAAAAAGATAATAAGGGAAAATAAAAAGAAATGCAAAAAAATTATGAGGATAAATGTTAGAAATGTGGCATGAAAGGTCATTGGTCACATAACCATCGTACGACCAAGCATTTAGTGGACTTATATCAAGTTTCACTACAAAAGAAAAATAAAAATATTGAAACAAATTTTTTTCAACACTCAGTGAATGATGTTTACGACGATGATATTGATCTAGAAGATCTTAATATCAATATTACCCATATGTATGTATCTGATTTTTTCGAACACCCAGACAGTAGGATAGACCATTTAATTGGTGATGGTAATATTCAGAAGAACTAATACCTCACCCTGATATTTTTGAATTTGTATTATATTTTAGTAATATTTATGTTTGCATTACATATTTTTGTTCAGATGGTTATTGTTAATGATGATGTATGTATTATTGATAGTGGAATTACACACACCAATGAGAAATATTTTTCTTATATCAAAATGAGAAAAATAAATATTTATATTATAAACGGTAGTACAAATGTGATTGAAGGCTCTGAAAAAGTTAGTATATTGTTGCCTGAAGGAACAACAATTAATATTGATAAGACACTATTTTCCTTAAAATTCAGAAGAAATTTATTAAGTTTTAAAGATATCCGCAGAAATAGGTATCATATTGAAACAAATAAGAAAAATGGTATTGAGTATCTTTATATTATTCAAATTAATTTGGGTAAGAAATTTGTATTAGAAAAATTACCGTCTTTTTCTACTGATCTATATTTTGCAAAATATGTACAATGAAAATTCATCATCTAATAAATTAGAAGTTTACTGATCCTACTACTTTTAGCATTTAGCATGATTAGTTAGGTCATTCGGGGTTTACCATTATGAGAAGAATAATTGAGAATATACATGGTCATCCATTAAAAAATAAAAAGATATTGACATCAGAAATTTTTTTATGTATTGCATGTTCCCTAGAAAAATTAATTATTAGACCATCACCATCAAAAGTAGGAACTGAAAGTTCTACATTTTTTGAACGGATTTACGAAGATATTTATGGATCTATTCACCCACTATATGGACTGTTCAAATATTTTATGGTTTTAATTGATGCATTATTCCGATGGTGACATGTGTATTTATTATCTACTCACAATCTGACGTTTGCGAGATTACTTGCTCAAATAATTAAATTACGAGTATAATTTCCTGACCATCAAATTAAAAATATCCGTTTGGATAATGTTGGTGAATTTTTATCATATGTTTTTTATGCATATTGCATATCAATTGGGATTAATGTTGAACATCTTGTAACTCATGTTCATACACAAAATGATTTTGCTGAATCTTTTATTAAAATATTACAATTAATTATTAGACCATTATTAATGAAAATAAATCTCACAACATCTGTTTAGGGACACGGTATTTTACATGCTACAGCACTTGTACGTATAAAGCCAACTAATTATTATAAATTCTCTCATTTGCAATTAGCTTTTGGTTTAAAACTAATATTACTCATTTAAAATTTTTTGGGTGTGCTGTATATGTTCCAATTGCACCAAACTAATGTATAAAGATGGGTCCTCAAAGAAGAAAGGGGATATATGTTGGATATGATTCTCTCTCTATTTTTAGGTATGCTGAATCCTTGACAAGAGATGTATTCACAACAAGATTTACTGATTGTTATTTTGATGAATTATTTTTCCCTAAATTATGGGGAGAACATAAACAGTATAAGAAAGATATTGTTGGGATAACATCATTAAATTATCTTGATCCATGCACAAGTGCGTGTGAATTTGAAGTTCAAACGATAATTCATTTGCAAAGTATTGCAAATCAAATGCCAGACGCTTTTGTTGACTCTAGAAGTATAATAAAATCGCATATTCCAACTATAAATGCTCCTATTCAAATTGAAGTTTCAGTAGAACAAAAGATTATCCTTATAACTGCTGAGTCAAAAGCACGCCAGAAGCGTGGCCGACCTCTTGGTTCTAAAGATAAAAATTCTCGAAAGAAAAGAGGATTAAATAATCTGGATGATCATATTGAAGAAAAAAAATGATAATGACTAAGAGAGAATTGATGACAAAATTAAAGAACCAGAAGTTGATGAAAGTAATATTGAAATTTCTATCAATTATACCACTTTCGATAAAAGTTAGAATTGGATAGAAATTGTTATTGATAATATATTTGGATACAATATATCTCTTGATATTACACATGATAATGATGATCCTGAACCAATATCAATTGATGAATGTCGGCATAAAAAAGATTGGCTACAATAGAAATATATGATTTAATCAGAGTTAAATTCACTTACAAAACATGAAGTCTTTGGACCTGCAGTCCGAATACCGGAAGATGTAAAACCTGTTGGTTAGAAATGGATATTTGTGCGAAAGCGAAATGAAAATAATGAAATCGTACGATATAAAGTACGGTTAGTAATCCAAGATTTTTCACAAAGATCAGATATTGATTATGATGAAACTTATTCTTATGTCATTGATACTATTACACTCTGATATCTTATCAGTTTGGTAGTACATGAAAAGATAAATATGCGCCTATTAGATATTGTCACTCCTTACTTGTATAGAAATTTAGAAAATGATATTTACATGAAAATTCCTGAAGGGTTTTGCATGCCCGAAGTATATAAACATTATCCTCGTGAAAATTACTTCATCAAATTGTAGAAATCATTATATAGTTTGAAACAATCTGGGCGCATGCGGTTTAATCGTTTTTAGTGAATATTTATTGAAAGTAGGATTTAAAAATAGTCAGGTACGTCCATGTATTTTTATTAAGAAATCTGGTTATAAATTTGTGATATTAGTTATATATGTTGATGATATTAATCTTATTGGAACTCCAGAATAGCTCCAAGAAATAATTGATTATTTAAAATGAGAATTCGAAATCAAGAATTTTGGTAAAACTAAATTTTACCTAAGTTTACAAATTGAACATTTAGAAAGTGGAATATTTATTCATCAATCAACATATACAACAAAAGTTTTAAAAAGATTTTATATGGACAAAGCATATCAATTGAGTATTCCAATGATCGTCCAGTCATTACATATGAATAAAGATCATTTCTAATCTCAAGAAGATGATGAAGAACTCATTGGTCCTAAAGTATCATATCTCAGTGCAATTGGTGCATTGATATATCTTGCTAATAATACACGACCTGATATTGCATTTACTGTCAATTTATTAGTAAGATTTAGTTCTTCACCAATACGATGACATTAGAATGGAATTAAACAAGTCCTTCGATATCTCAAAGGTATAATTGATTTCGGATTATTTTATTAAAATAAAATAAATCTAACATTGATAGGTTATGCAGATACTAGTTAT
The DNA here is from genome assembly GCA_026120185.1 of Voacanga thouarsii. Classification (NCBI taxonomy): domain Eukaryota; kingdom Viridiplantae; phylum Streptophyta; class Magnoliopsida; order Gentianales; family Apocynaceae; genus Voacanga; species Voacanga thouarsii. Next base: position 4,917,320 of record JANUWF010001255.1, on the reverse strand, counting down.
TTATCTAATCCACATAAAGCACGTTCTTAAATGGGCTATCTATTTACATGTGAAAATACTGTTATATCATAGCATTCTACAAAACAATTTATAACAGTTACTTTTTCAAATCATATTGAAATTATAACCATTCATAAAGCAAGTCGAGAATGTGTATGGTTAATATCAGTGATTCATTATATCCTAGAAAGTTGTGGATTATCATCTATAAGAGATATTCCAACTCCTCTTTATGAAAACAATACAACTTGTATAACTCAATTACGAGGAGGATATATTAAAGGAGATTTGACAAAAATATATTTCACAAAAATTCTTCTTTATTCATGAATTCCAGAAGAAATGTGAAATTGATATATTACAAATTCGATCACGTGACAATCTCGTCAATATTTTCACGAAAATTTTATCGACTGTAATATTTGAGAAGTTGAGATATAAAATCAGTATATATCGATTTAAAGATTTAAAGGGATCATCTCATTAGGGGGAGTAATAAGCAGACATATAGAATATTGTACTTTTTTTTCTTCATTAGATTTTTTTTCTCATTGAATTTTTATCTAGAAAGATTTTAATGAGACAAATTCCTTATGTAATGGACATTTAAGGGAGAGTGTTGTAAAATTAGTGGAAGCTCCACTAATTCTATTAGTGGATGTGGATATCTACCATTAATATCACTAAAACATATTAATGGAGACACCACTAATACATTAGTAAAAATAGATGATTAATTCTAGTAAAAAAGCTCTATAAATAGAGTTTTTCTCAAACTTGAGAGATATATCAATTATGGGAGAATTGTTAGAGAAAATTGTGTAAGAAAAGAAATAGAGAAATTTTAAAAAAATCTTGTACAAATAATAATTAGAAATTTATTATGTGTAAATTTTATTATGCTATTATTTAAAATTTATAACAATTAATAATTTTTTAACTGTTAATTACAGTTCTAGTTCGCGGTAAAATCGGCAAAAGGACCGTAATCACGCTAATGTGATGTGTAGAGTGTTTACCCTGCAAAGGAGGCTTGTTGATGTCCTCTTTTCTTTTATTTCATTGAGACACTTGGATAAGGTTAAATTTTCTGGAGGATAGGCATTTTGTAGGCGGTGGAGTAGGATTATAGTATCAGTAGCATGTCAGAGGAGGTATTTTGAAGCTTGGAAATCTTTCTTCTCTCTAGCCAAAGCCATGAACATGCCGAAGAGAAAAGCCCTGTCTGCATTTATGATCATCTACTTTCTGTTGAAAATTTTTTTAAGTGTATTCGGTGTATTGTGTATAAAGGGTTTTAAATAATTATATAATATATAATAAAAATTATATAACAAATATAATATAAAATTTTTTCTATATATGATATAACTATTTAAATTATTTAGTGTCGAGTATACTTAAAAATTGCTCCTTTCTGCGAAGCAGTGTTCAACTGTCCAAATAACCCACCATCCCTCATCAAACAGGCCAAGTATAGCAATGCATTTCTTGTATATTCGAAATCTTTAAAACCAAACTAGCATATATCTTAGACTTCACAGGCTTCTCAAAATCTACAAAAAGAGAGAGAACTGGAAGTAAAATATTCACAACTTGAGTTGGAATGATGGTTCCATGTTTCTGGTTTTTCATATCTCCCCCTTTTGGGCTCGAAGTTTTCACGAGGAGCAGAACTTAATTCACGTATCCCTTAAGAAATAGCAAAACAAATGATACTCTTTTCTGTACCCTTAGATTTTCAGATTGAAATTTAAAATTTAAAATATGAATATTTAAGTATTAAAATTTAATTTTTAATATTTATAAATATGAAGTATGAATTAATTATAGTTTATATTATATTATATTATATTATAATTTAAATTAAATATAAAATATTAATAATTAGATGTGTATTTAATATATTTAAATTTTAAATTTAAATAATTTTTATTTCTTTTAAAATTTATAATAAAATTTTAATATATCTTAATTAATTAAATATAACAAAATATTATTAAATATATTTAATTAATTAAATATTTAATACTAATTATTATCGAATATATTTAATAAAATAATTATTTAATTAATTCATTAAGATACTAAATAGACTCTAAGATTAAGAAAAAGAATTTCTGGATACTAAGATAAAAGAAAGGAAAAATTAGATACCATGGCCACCAAGTTGGACTCTTCAGTCTTCTATTACATTGGCACATATGTAAGCAACATCTGGCTTCTCGAAGGGTTGACAAGTATTTCCTATTTGCCTTCAGACGAAAGTAACCGAAGGAAAGAAAACCGAAAAGCTTAGGGAATGTTCTGGGCTCCAGAAGAGGAAGCTAATCGCGCAGTTCTGTGGGTATATATCGCTGACCACAACATCCCAGCGAAAATCAATTCATGCAAGCAAAAATGCGGTTTCTTGGAATGAAAGGGCCTTCTGAGTTCTCTTCTTCTTCTACAGCTGAAGAAGTTACTCAAGGAATTGATGGCACTGGCCTTACAGCTATCGTTACAGGTCCTTCTTCTCTTCTGGGTTTTTGACAAGATTGGACATTTTTGGATTTGATGTATTCTTGCTTTATTGTGAAAGAGAATTTATTAAATAATCTCAATCTATTTATGAAATGCATTTTATTTTTTTTACCAAATGTATTTTTACTTACAAATACGTTGAAGCTATTTGATTTCGTAACGGTAGATAAATATTTCAAATTCCATAATGGCCTATTCTTGTAAAAAAGCCTTTTCTTTTGGCATTTTCTCTATTGTTTTCGTGGAGAGATAGTATTCAGTATATGTTGAAGATTTTGAATGGGGTGTTAAAATTCTAGTGTGTACCTCTGTTTTCAGTCTTTTAACCATTCTAGGAAACAACCTACGACAACTCATATTTTCATTCTTAGTAATTTCTGCTAATTTGTCTTCTATGCATTCCAGGTGCATCAAGTGGCATTGGCACAGAGATTGCCCGTGTTCTGGCACTGCGCGGTGTACATGTAGTTATGGCAGTGCGCAAAGTAGAAAGTGGTGGAAAGGTAAAAGAAACTATACTTCAAGAGATTCCCAGTGCTAAGGTTGATGTTATGGAGTTGAATCTCAGTTCTATGACTTCTGTTCGAAAATTTGCATCAGAATACAGTGCTTTGGGTCTTCCTCTCAACCTCCTTATGTAAGATATATGATGCCATTCTTCGATCATCATTCTACGTTAAAGTTTGGTCAAGTTTTCTTGTGTTTTAGAGATTTGAGACATTTGATTTTGTATTTTTGTAAAGCAATAATGCAGCAGTTATGGCACCTCCATTCACCCTCTCTCAAGATGGGATAGAATTGCAGTTTGCCACAAACCATTTAGGTATTAGTTAATGTTTTGCATCTTCTATGATTCTCGAAGATATACTATTCTTTGCAAGATTCTAATTAGAGTCGAATTGTATGCCTGCATATTCATGTTTCTCTTTTCCCATCTGTGGATGAATCTATGCTTGCAACTTGGGATTTTATCGGCTTTTTCTGCAGGTCATTTCCTTTTGACGAACCTGCTGTTGCAGAATATGAAAAGAACTGCAAATGACAGCCATAGAGAAGGAAGGATAGTTAACGTTTCATCAGAGGGTCACCGATTCACGTACCGTGAAGGAATTCGTTTTGACAAACTTAATGATCAACCAAGGTAATCCAGAAGAGGCATTCTTTTTTGTCTACTCGCTGTTTTTGACAATTGGCAGCAGCCAAAGCGACAAGTCTTGGTAAACTACATGTTTCAGAGGGTCTCCTTCTCTTTGCAGCTATAGTGCTTTGCGTGCATATGGACAATCCAAGCTTGCTAATATTCTCCATGCTAATGAGCTTTCGAGGCGCTTGAAGGTGTGGTTCTCATAACTTGACAAGCAACCACTGGACTTTACACTTATCTTGACTCAATTCGTCAGTAACAATCATCGCTTCTTGTCACAGTTAGAAGGGGTAAACGTAACTGCTAATTCCGTTCATCCTGGATCAATTTTAACCAATCTCATGCGACACAACAAGATCATTGGGGGTAAATCTTTTTATATCCCATGACTCCTGACTTTGTTTTCAACTGGATGAATCCATTTGGTACATTCCATTAAACCACCTGCAAGAGGATCCGTTCTTTGGAACCATGAGAGCTTGATACTGTGTCCACCCAAAGGCCATCAAAAGCTCTCACACACACAGATTCAAAGAATCACTTAGCCCATGCAATTCTTGGGAATTTATGTTTTACTCTAGTCCTTGGCCAACAATCTGCTAAGGAAAATGGGGAAGAATGCTGTGGTAGGACAATGCGAGAACATGGAGATTCATAGTACACACATCTCACTTCTCAGGGCTGATTATGGAAACTCTTGATTTTTACTTGCATATGATTTACACATGGTTATCTATATCACTATCAGTCCTCCTGATATCTGTAATTTACCCCATTATCATGTAGGTGTCGGAAAGTGGTTGGGTATGTTCTTCCTTAAAAACGTTCCACAGGTTTGTCTCTTCCATACAGAGGAATCTCATTCAATCAGTCATCGGGATACATCTTTCTTGTTCCTATTTTTACAAATGAAATTCAAACTCTTATCATCTCCAACCTCTTTGCAGGGTGCAGCTCCTCCATGCTATGTGGCTTTACATCCTCTTGTTCAGGGAGTAAGCAGCAAGTACTTTAAGGAATTCGAGAAAAGTGAACCGAGCGACCTGGTTGGAGATGCAGACTTGGCAAAGAAGCTTTGGGATTTTAGCATGGAGTTGACTAATCCAAAGTAGTTCCAAAGACAACCTCTCTCAAGTGTCCGGAATAGAGAATATATTGAAGATTGACTGATTTAGTATGATGAGCAAGTTTAGCATAAATCTTTTTCTTTATATGTGTCTATATTTATCTTTTGTGTAATTAAGTTTGGTGTTGCCATGTATATATATAATATTGAAGTGATACGACATTTTATATCTAAATATTTTGAAAAGTCGAGTTCATAATTAAAATTTTCTTCACGTAAAGAAGTTTATTACTATTGAATATTTTGTAAAAATATTAACATATACAGTATAGTAGAAACTTATATAGAAATTTATTTTCAATTATAGTAATTAAGTGATGAATAAAAGAAAGATTGATTATGGTTGTTGTGATCCTTACACATAGGGGCGATAATCGTGTCGTATTCGTGTTGACAGATCGTGTCAACCTAAGATAATTACACACGACATTTTAACTCGAATACGACACGAAAATAAACGGATTGACACGACACGACACAAAAATTAAATAGATAATTACTAAACCCGCCAATCTGAATACCTACTAGACCCGCCAACGTGTCCACCCATTACACAAAATAATTTTAAAAATAATCAAATCAAACCATATAAAATTAAAATGACCAATAAAACAGCTCATACAGTCTTAAATAACCAATAAAACAACAAACCATCTAATTAAATATCTAGAGATCTCATTAAATTCATAAGACTTAATCTTAAAAATCTAAACAAATGTCTAATTTACTTAATACATTAAAGATCTAACAAATTTCAAACAATATTAATATTATGGTTTGATGCATGTGAAGTCTCCTCAGTAGGTGTTTCCTTGTTAATGTTCAAATCCATGCACTACAAAAAAACAGGGCAAATACGACGAATACTAATATGACGGTCATAAAACCGTCGTATTTGATGAATTTATACGACGGTTATACAACTATCATATTATGTAGGCTTTATACGACAATTTACTAAAAATCGTCGTGTTAATTCACTAATTATGATTGTTGACAAAACCGTCGTAGTAGATTTGACCTAATGCGATGGTTTTTGTAAATCGTCGTATTAGGGTAAGATCTATTACGTCGGTTTTTTTAAACCGTCGTAATTATGTGGAATAATAGTGCTTTAAATTTAAATTATCTCTTTTTTTCACAAATACTACGCTATAAAAACATCGTATTCATTCTAGATAAAACGACGGTTTCGGCCGTCGTTTCTATTCCAATTATAACAAAATCAATCAAAAGTAGTTTGAATATTTATATGATTATTTTCAAATTTAGTCACAATACTTTTGATAATGATTTTAACAAATGCAACAGTTGGATCGTTAATTTGATATCCTTATATTTGTAAATACACTAAGGTTTCTTGCTTTTTTTTTTATAGATATTACTGCAAAAACGTGATAAAGTAAAATGAATGACCTTCAAATTTGGCCACTAAACTTGTTTTAACTTTATAAATATATCTAATGGTTAGATCATTGGTTTCTCAAATAAATTTTTATTTACATCTTAAGTTTTCGTATATTTGTATTAAAGAGCTTAAATTTCATTTTATTAATTATTCTATTGTATAAATATGTTTGTGTGTGTGTGTGTGTGTTAATATGCAGTATAACATATCCTTATTAATTAGTTAATATTAGATTTAATATGTTACATAACATAAATAATTTTAATTACAAACTTACACACACACACACACACACACACACACACATATATATATATATATATATATATATATATATATATATGTACATAGATATGCACACACACACACACAGTAGATTATCTTAATTATTATATTCATTCATACATATACAATGTATGTATAATTATTATTGTAAAAGTAAAATTTATGTAATTTTATTTGACACATAAAATAAAATTCATTTGTTAAATAATTATTATTGTTAAATTCATTTTTTAAAATTGTTTAAAAGTGTAACTAAATACGATGATTGAAAAAAACCGTTGTATTTAATGTATTTAATACAACGGTTAATTAACAACAAAATCGTCATATATGGTTCACTTAATACGACAGTTTGTAGTTAATCATCGTATTTATATGATTTAATATTCCGTACCTTGATGTTATACGGCGATTTAACTATTGTATTTAGCGAATTTAATATGACGGTTATTTCTAACCGTCGTATATGGTCTTCATTAACATATCATCTTTGAATTTAGCCTTCTTCTTCAATATTCTTCTTTTGCGGTGACTTGCATTTTTTGTTAAAAAAACCAAGGTGCTGGTCTTTCTTCTCTGGTGGGTTGGGGGGTCTTTCTTCTTTGGTGCAAGTTGCGCTCATTACTTTCCATTTTGTCTTCAGGGTCCTCTCTTCTCCGTTGCAGGCAAAGCTTTATCCTCTCTTCTCCGTCGCATTTCAGCCTCAGCGTCTTCGGTGCTGACTTTGACATAGCTATTGGGCTGCTGCATTTTGCATCCTTTGCACTCAAGAGGTACGATATTTGCTTCAACTGAATGGTATTTCCAAAGTGTTTAGCTTTGAAGTTCAAATCTAACCCTTTGTGGTAAATTGTTTACAATCAGTAAATTGATTTACATTATTGCAATCAATTTTTATTGGAGGTTTTTAAAGCTTTTTCTAAATATTTTATAGGGGTGCGGCAGATTTTGGAAGCAAAATTTTCCCTATTTGTTTTTGTATTTTTTGTGTTTGCTGAAAGGGGGAAATTAGTGGCTAGAGATATGCCAATTTTTGGATAACTGTTTGTGATGAATGTTAATTTTTTGTTTATATTGATGCGATATTTAGTTCATTTGGTGTGTTTTATGTGAAGAAAAGATTGGAAAATGGGGCTGTGAAGTATGTATTTTTGTGTTGTGAAATTGAAGAATGAAAGCTAGAAATGTGATGATGTAATTGTGAGAAGAATTTTATGGTTTGGTTTGTGGTTATTTCTTTGATGCAGTGTCGGGATGATTTTGGCTCATTTCTGATTTCATATGGTGTATTTTTTTGGGGGAAAAAAGGATGGAGGAAACACAGAAATGACTATGATCAATTAAGAAAGAAAATGAAAATTAAATTAGGTATATTGTTATGTGATGATGGAACTCTATGTGAGCAGTTTTTGTTTCGCTCTTGCAGGTTTATATTTGATATATGTATAGCGTTATAAATTAATCTAAATGTCCCTCAGTAATATCTCAATATGTTATGAAGGCAAAGGGGTTGGATTTTTGGAATTTGGGACAAATAAATTCAGTATTTTAATTATGCTCTTGCTGCCTAGTTAGTTAATTATATGCTTTTTTTTTTGTTTGGTTAGAGGCCCTAGGCTAAAAGGGAGTCTTAATCACACTTATATAATGATTTAACAAGAGTTTGGATGTATTAGATGGTATATGTTGTGTAGAAGAAGTGAAAGATATAGCTTGTGCAATGTAGGATCAGGATCAGAGAATTCTATTTTGGTCTTTTGCTAGGCCGTTCTATTTAGTCAATAAACTGTACAAAATAGCTTAATGTTTCAGGATTGCACAAACTGGTTTTTTTTTTTTGTAATTGTCTTAGGAGAATGTTGGGGCAAATTTCACTAGATTTGGAGTTGTGAATAGAAAGTTATGCTCAAAACACTAAACACTAACAAAGCTGCAATTTTGATTTCGTGCTTGTAAGGTTTTGTGTCATTTTGCACCCTTGATTCGAGGATCAGTTGAAACTTTAGTAAACTCCATATACACTACCAGCTGGAGATAATAGAAGGAGCATGGCATGAGTTTTTGATGATGTTTGCAGCTTATTTTTTCTTACAAAAATAGGGAGCGATTGATAGCTTAAATAACCATAGTATAGAAATAGTGTTTTATTCATTCATGTATTCTTAGTTATATCACTTTTCTATGCCTTGAATACTATATCGTTTCACTATAGGTGATCGAGACTTGTAGGAGTTAAATCTTTTGAGTAGTTTATGTTTGTATACGAGGTGAGTCCTATTTACTATTTTAATATTGTTTCACTTTGCTATATCTTGAATACTACACAGTTTTTGCTCATGGTTTTAATGTCCGATTCTTTAACACGTTTTGAAGAATGAATGTTATACTTTTGAAAGCCTACTTAGTTTGAGGCTAGTGTGTTATGTGAATGAGTTTTATGAACTCTTTATTTGCAAAATGACATGCTCGAAGTTGTAGCAGTATACACAAGTAAACTAAATAGGGTGTTCACTTTACTAATACCACATTGTCAAAATTTTTACAAATAATTCTTACACATCCTGCTATCTAATTTCATTTCCAATTATTGTTATAGAAATAAAGGAATGGACCGATCATGGATTGACTCAAAGGACCATTTAGGTGATGAATATAATAAGGGTTTGGATATCTTTATAGAATTTGCATTGAGAGACAAACATAATAGAGTTAAAATCTATTGTCCATATATGAAGTGTCAGAATGGGTACTTTTATAGTGCAATAGAAATCAAACAACATTGTTAATGTGGGGTTTCATGCGTTGGTACAAAAAATGGAGCGCTCATGGAGAAATATACGTACCTTCTAGCAGTACAAATATTAATATTTCTTCACTAGACAATGTTCAAGGGGATAATATGGTTGGGATGGTTCAAGATGCTACTAGGATGAATGAGCACCAGAATGCAAATGAAGAGCCCGAAGATTTGAGAGAGATACTTAAACTATTAGAGGAGGCGAATGTGGCGTTGTATCCTTGTTGTACCAAATTTACTTCTTTGTCATTCATCATGAGATTGTTACACTTAAAAGTACTCAATAGGTGGTCGAATAAGTCTGTTGATATACTACTTGAGCGTCTGACAGATACTTTCAGTGAGTTGGACGTGAAGATTGCTAAAAATTATTATGAGGCTAGTAAGATTATGAATGTGTTAGGAAGGGAACGTAAAGTTTGGGATGCTTGTCCAAACAATTGTATGATATACAGGGGGAAAATGAGGCAATTATTCATTGTGGGGTATGTAACGCTCCGAGGTATAAAAAAGAGGGCAGTATTATTGCATGTAAGCGTGTTAGGTATTTTTCGTTAACTCCAAGATTGAAGCGATTATTCATTTCTTGTAAAACTGCTTCTCTTATGAGGTGGCACGAAGAAGGTCGTATGAAAGATGGAGTCTATAAGCACCCAATTGATTCAAGGGCTTGGAGAAAGTTTGATGAATTGTATCTAGAATTTGTAGGCGATTGTCTGAATGTAAGGCTTGGTCTGGCCTCATATGGATTTAGTCCATTTTCAAATATGCACATACCACATAGTACTTGGCCTGTTATTTTAATACCGTGCAATTTACCACCTTGGCAATGCATGAAGCAACCGTATTTTATATTGTCAACTCTTATTGATGGGCCTAAGAGTCCGGAGAACAAGATTGATGTTTTTATGCAATCATTGATCGAGGAGTTGAAAGGATTGTGGCATAACGGTGTAATGACATATGATGCGGAAGTAAAAGAGATGTTTTGATTGCGTGCGGCTGTTGATATTCCTGTTTATGGCAATCTATCTAGTTATAGTTTTCACATCGAGAGAGCTTGCCCGATTTGCAGTGTCAATTGCTTAGCCTACCACTTGCCTAATGGGGGTAAATATTACTTCTTACACCATCGTAGATTTCTTGACCAGTCACATGTGCTCTGTAGGGATAAAGTGTCTTTCTATGGTGGAATGGAGACACGACAAGCACCAACAAGATGCACAGGGGCTGAAATATTGACACAACTTGGGAGTTGTTTAACAAAATATGAAATAGATGATGTGAAAATTAGAATCCAGCCTGACTATGAACGAAAGTTTGGCATAAATTCATTCAATTAGAAGAAGAAAAGTATATTTTAGAAGTTACCATATTGGGAGAGCAATTTGATGGGGCACAATCTTGACCCAATGCACATAGAGAAATTTTTTTCGAAGAATCTATTATATACAATATTAGGTGATAGTAGTTCTTCGAAAGATAACTTGAAAGCTCATCAGGATTTGCAAATCATGAATATTAGAAAGTCTCTACACCCTATTTTAAAGCCCTTTGGAACTAGATACAGTTTGCCACCAGCTCCTTACATAATGAGTAAGTCTGAAGTTGAAATCTTTTTGACAGTTTTGAAGGAACGAGAGTTCCCAATGGCTATTGTTCTAATATTTCTCGATAGGTAAACATGAGAAGAAAGACTTTGAGAGGTTTAAAAAGCTATAATTCTCACATCTTACTCCAACAATTAATCCTATTGGCTGCCCACACAACTTTGCCAAGGAATGTTGTACAATTATTGATTGAGATTGCTTCATATTTTAGACGGTTGTACTCAAAGGTTAACAAGGAGAGACATCTTGAGCAGCTTCAAGACTGATTTGCAGTTACACTATGTCTCTTTGAGAAGACATTCATCCCAAGTTCCTTTGACATAATAGAATATTTACCGATACATTTAGCAGAGGATGCATTGTTAGCTGGCCCAGTATAATGTTGATGGATGTTTTTAGTTGAAAGGTACTTAAAAACACTAAAGTGTTATGTACGTAATCATACTCGACTAGAAGGTTCGATTGCCAGCGGGTATTTAATGGAGGAATGTATGACATCTGTGTTAAGATATCTAGATGATGTTGAGAGAAAGGAGAATAGGCCCCCGAGATACGTTGATGATGACAATGAGATGGGTAAACCAATTGGAAAGGGAACTTATGTAATATTTGATCGTATTACCTTGATGCAAGCATACCGGTGGGTTCTAGCCAACTCCGACATCTTTATACCATATAGAGAGTTAGTTTTTTTTTTTTTTTTGAATTGCTTATATATAATTTTATGCATTTATGTATATATATGTTCATACTAAACTCCCACGTGTGACATATACAACCTTCATATGCCTGTTATAAATAGAGAGCATCCGAAAGCTCGGTTACATGACAAACAACGTATTCACTCTCAAATGTTTCACACTTAGCTCAAGTGTTATGTAAGTTATGCTTCTATTCGAAATAATAATTATTTTAAACATATTAAGTTGGTGGAACTTATATTATTATTGCCTGTGTGCTTCATAATGGTTGAAAGTAATGAAGAATATCCTGATATTCCTATTGAAATTAGAAAGCTTGCTAGTGGTCCTTTCAATCAAGGAAAGCGTTATAATTCACGCAATGTGAATGGGTTTCGATTTTGTACAATAACCTACGAGGCTAATAAGTTCACTTAGAATTCTGGTGTTATGTATAGAGTTGATACTACGAGCTATGCTAGCCCATGAGATAAGAATTGCAAAATGGGTGGTGTCAACTACTATGGGGTGCTTACTGATATCATCATGATCCGATATTGTAATCAGTTGAAGTTTTTGTTATTTAAATGTGATTGGGACGATGTGCATCGGGGTGTCAAAGTTGACGACCTCAAGTTCACTTTGGTGAATCTTAACTGTTTGTTGTATCAAGAAAGTAGAGAGATGGATGAACCGTTTATACTAGCAAATCAAGGGGAGTAAGTTTAGTATTCTCGTTGTCCTAGAGAGATAGACGGGCATGCGGTAATGTCAATGATGAGAAGAGATAACTTCGACGTGTACTCAAGGGACCATGACATAGAAACGTTTTCGACATAGAAATTAGATTCTCGTCCTGTTTCACACGAAGTAGATGCCGTATGGATTATGGATGATATTTCTGGGAAGAAAGTGGATTTAGCTAGTAAAAGGACACAAACAACGACTTCAATGAATTTTATATATTTCTCAAGTTTTTTGTACATATTTATTTGATCAAATTTATGTTTCTATATTTTTTTTATAATTTAAATAAATCCATGAATTTATCAATAATTATTAATGTCATGTTTATTTTTTGTGCTTTATAGATAGTGAACAAATGACTTCGGCGTGCATCGATGCAAGATGCTATGGCAGCGTTGAGGTCAGGGGCTAGTTCTTCACAGGCGTCAGAGAGATCTACTAGCACACTAGCTGCAGCTACTTCTGGTACTGGTCCTAATACAATAGTTCCTGCATCTACTTAGCTAGTGCAGGTCCTAGTAGCACCCCATTTGTAGCTACTTCTGGTGTGGCTCTGTCTACAACAACACCTACTTCTTCAGGATCTCGCGCCTCAGGTTTTTGTTAATTTATTATTATTATTAGTCTTATACATACAATACTGTTGATTAATTTTTACATATCAGTATTTGATAACTATTTAAATTGTTATTTCTAGGTTCTTCATCCAGAGTTAGTCAGAGGGTGAAAAGTTACCCCCCGGGTGGGCTGAATCAGGCTTCAGGAAGTACGAGGTTGGAGTTAACTAGCACGGAGGACTTATAGGGGTGAATGCTTCTCACGTTAGTTTTGTAGTTCGTTGTTTTATATGAATGGGTAAATAGAATTCCTTTAAATTGTAGGGATTGGCATTTTGTACCTGAAAGAATGAAGGATTCTGTGTGGGAAGAAATACAGGTAAATAAATTTCTTACTAACTTTGGCTAAAGTCTTCCCAATTAAAAGTTCAGTTTGTTAACAATTTATATTTTATCTAATCACTTATTTATTTAATACGTGTAAGGACAACACAACTATGCCACCTGAGGGACGTACTGTCACAATGAAGATGCTTTATGCAGCCTGGAAAGATTACAAATCCAAGCTCAAGGGTAGATACTATATTTCTTTCTAGCATACCACGGAACCTATTACTTGTGGAGATAGAAGGGTAGACAAAGATCATGGAAATGTTAGTTGATTATTGGCATTTAGAGGATGTGTAGGTCATATAATTAAATATATTAGACTTTTTATATTGTGAAATTGTTTACGTATATAAAATGGTTATGGTATGTTTTTGTTACATATTAACTACATTATTAATTCACAGGCGGAGGCTGTGTAGAATAGCCAAAATCGATTACATATTACATATCCACCAGCCACAAGAAGAATTCCACATTCTGGAATACTTGATTAGGTATTTAGATTATCGTATATGCCATTATTTTGTCTTTATTAGTAGATTATAAAAAAAAAACCTTATTTTTATAAATATTATCTAATTAACTGCTGTTCATGTTTGCAGAGGGCCTCACAAGGCCAGTCGATGTTACAATATGATATATTTTTTGCGACACGAAGGTGGTGTGGTTGACAGGTTGATGGTTTGACCGCTGATATGATTGTAAGGCATTTTTAATGCTTTATTTTGCTGAATTGTTAAAATATGATAAAATAAATATATTAACTTAATATGTGTGTTATTTCTTAATTTTGTAGGACTAATTAGAGGTAGAGTGGCAGGCACTTCCTGACTCTGAGTGTACTGAGGAGGTAAATGATCAGATTTTTCAATGCATGTTCGGCCTTGACACGAGAGGTCGTATTAGATGTCAGGGAAAGAGACAAACACCAACTACAGTTACACATTTATCCAGCTATTCTACTGAGGTTGAGAAGGCTATTAGAGTGCAGGTTGAAACATGTATCCAAACTATACAAGTTGAGTTGGAGGCACGTATGGAGGCTCGTGTAGAGGCTATGCAAGCCGAGATGAAGGTACGTTTGGAATTAGCTCTATCCCGTAGAGTTGACATATGTGCATTTGTCACAGCTCCTAGACCTTCATCTAATGCCTTTATGTCCTCTCTTGATGTTGGTTCTACATCTCGTCCCCATAGACAATTTGAAGCTCCTGATGATGATGTTGTTTGTGATCAGCATGATTAAGTCATTTTTGACCGCTCTTGTTCTGTATGAGTAGTATTTGGGATTGATACATTTTATTTCCTACTTTTTCTATATGTACTATTACTTTTACCTGTACACATTTTAATTTTATTTTGGTTTATTTATAGTTTGATTGATGTTGGCTTTGTTGATGAGTTTTTTTTCGATTTTGGTTGTAATTGTGTCGAATTTTTGGCTTGGTTAGGTTTAATTTGCAAGTGGTTGATGCTCAAACTTATGGTTACAATTGCTGAGTATTTGCGACGGTTACGGCCGTCGTAGTTAATCGCCGGTTGTAATTACGACGGCTGAGAGTATTTGTGACGATCAGGGTTGTCGCAATAACCGTCGCAATTAATTAATATTTGCGACGGTTTTAAATTATCGTATTTATTGAATAATTGTGATGGCTTTTTCACCAAATATGACAGTTCGCAGAATTTCAACCCAGGTGAGTAATTGTGACGCTTTTCTAATCGTCGTATTTGATAAATACGACGATTTTTTGACTTTGTTTGATAAAAAACGATGGGGTTTATATATGATGGCCAAAAAATCGTCGTTTATAACAAAAATGATAATATTTTTTCAAAATGACGATTTTACGACCATCATATTTGCCTGAATTTTTAGTAGTTATGATATTTTGAACAACTTCATCCATATTTAACTTTTCAGTAAGTGCTTCTACAATAAATTTAACCAAACGAGTATTATAAATTTTATCTAAAAATATAAATTGAAATAAAAATATAGTCTAAAAAAATTTTTACTGCCATAAATCCATTCCTTACAACAAATCAAAGACTCAACAAGTTCAGGTGACAAAGAATTTCTAAATTGGTCAAGAATTCTACCACCATTACTGAATGTAGACTCAAAAGTAACTGTAGATGGGGGAATAGTAAGCACATCTCGAATCATTTGAGCTAGCAAATGGTATCTATATTGATGAGCCTTCCAATAAGATAAAACATCAAGCTTAAGTGTTCTATCGACCCTAGGCTCATCTAAATACAACTCTAACTCAGATTTCTGCATATACTTCATGATATCTTCACTTTCAAAATCATTAAATTCTTATTTTAAAAATTAAAAATAAAATTAAAGAATATAAATTATAGTATATATTAACATTATAATATAATTATAAAAGATATTAGACTTATAAAAAAGTAATAAGTAAAAAAAATAACATGTAGAACACTTGGACTTTCTATACTATCTTTCTCTTTGGTGGAGATTGATTTTGATTGTCCCTGAGATATAGTGCCAGATACTCTAGAAATAGAAAAAAAAATTAGTCTTGTATGATTCAAAGATAGGAAAGAGTTTAGATTTAAATTTTGAACACTCCACTTGACCATCAATACCATAAAGTTTCCTATAACTAAATTCAACAAATTGCATTTTATATCGAGGATCAAATACAACAGCAATGGCTAAAAGTGGGCTGAACTCTTTCCAATACTTATCAAACTTTGAATACATGCCAATTGCAATTCTCTTCATGTAGGCATCAAAACTTTTAATTTCTTCTGTTAACCTCAACTGAATCATAAACACATGAGGAAAATAGCGATCGAAAGTAGGCCTCTTCACATTAGAAAATGCACTTGTTGCATCATAAAACAATTTCAAGAAACCAAATATTTTCTCCACTTTACTTCATTCTTCTTCAGAAGGGTTATGCTTGAAATTAGAGACACTCAATTGCATATGGTAGAAAGAAAGTTTATAATAAAGTGCACTAGCAAGCATCTATGTAGAATTTCATTTTGTAGGAACATCTTGCTTAAGAGATTTCTTGAAATCAAGAAATGTGTGTGCCACACATTCTAAAAACTTCTACTTTCTTGTTGGTAACCTTTTTACATACTTCACAGATTCTCTTACCTTCTCAACTGATTCATCAATTTCTTTCAACTCTTCTTTTACAATTAAATTGAGAATATGGGCACAACATCTTACATGAAACAAAGAACCAATGTCCAACAAATATCTTTGCAAATTTAATTGATATTTTAAAAGCTCAACAAATGAATTGTTAGCAAAAGCATTATCTAAAGTTATAGAAAATAACCTCTTCTCAATTCCCAACTAGCAACCAAATTATAAATCTTTTCAGCTAATGCAACACCAGAATGAGGTGAAGGCATGTATGAAAAATTTTAAATCTTTTTATGCAATATCCAATTGTTGTCAATAAAATGTGTAGTTAAAGTTTTGTATCCATCTGTAGCTATCGAAGTCCAACAATCAGAAGTCAAGCAAATTCTTCCGGGACATTGTTTAAGTTGCAAAGTTATCTTGTTAATATAATTAACATGCATCTTTTTAATATATTGCCTGGCAGTATTCCTACTAATATGAGATACATTAGGTTATAAGTAGGAAAATACAACCCTAATGCCATTATATTCCACAAAAGATAAAGGCAAATCATGTTATATCATAGCATTAATCAACAACTCCCTAAACTTTGCTTGACAAAATCTCCTAGATCTAGTATTCATGCTTCCACCACTAGATTCAATGAGCATTTGTCCTATGTCTTTTGAATCAATCCTAGGACATTTCTTAATATATTTTTTCAGGTTTCTTGTTCCATATTTGCTAACTGAAAGATATGTTTGGCCACATTTCTTACACTTGCATCTTTCTTTTCTATCTTCACAAATTGGAATCATGTCAAAGTATTGTCAAACATTACTTGTGAGCTTTTTTTTACATTTCTGGCTTATTTGAGTGGTAGAAGAATTCTTTGAATTTGTACCCTCTCCGTCATCATTTCCAACCATCACAACACTTTCATCATTTAAGTCACCTTCAAGTTCAACATATTCTTGCTACAATTCATCAATTTGTGGTGGAGGTAACAATGTATCCATCTATACAATTAGTGAAAAAAGCATAATTAGTTGTATATTATATGAAAAATAGAGCTTAATGCATGCTTAAAATGTAAGAATTAGTAATTTGAAGAACATTGGTAGCTAATTTTCACAACATTAAAGAATAATAACCAAGCACAGAAAATTCAAATGCAAATGTGCAATAACTTCCTACAAATTATCTACTCACTTGAGCTCTTCAAACCAAAATTTCAGCTTCATTATATCTTCACATAACCAGAGTTTTCTTTCTTCTTTCTTCTCTTTTCTTTTAGTTTCTCCAAGCTCACAAGTTGGCAGAAACATCCACCAATTCTCTACCTCATTTGAAGCTGCGCAACCTCCGTTGTAGTGCCTTTGTTTCCTTTATTTCCTCTTACATTTCCTTAATTTGAACCACTTTAAATTGAAAATTAAATCCCAGAAAAACTCCTACAATCCTTCAGCACTTATAACCTCCATTACTTTCATTTGACCTCAAAGAAAACCAAGAGTATACAACTCTATTATCTCAGTTCATTCTTCATTCCATTCCCATTTCTTCATCATTTCTCCATAGCAGCCAAAAGTACCTCTATTTTAGCACCTTAAAATTTTGCTAACTTTCTGCCATCGTTCCTCTATTCTAGTCCTTTGAAATTCAAACTTCAAATCCTAGCAAATCCCTAGAACTACTCCTCTATTCAGTCACTCTATATTCACTATAATCGAGCTACACAAGAAGACTAGTTGAGTACATTTTACTATTTTTATGTTCTTTTAATAGAAGCTAATTGTGTACTTGATCGATCAAAGATAATCCAAAAGCTAAAAACAAATAGAATTCCTCAATGGAATCCCCTCCAAATTACAAGTCTGAGAAACTTTGCACCAAGAATCAAAGACTGAAAATTAGATTCAGTGAAACGCTTTGGTAAAAACATGTAAAAAATAGTCATTAATATATAGAAATTATATGCAAGGATAACTTTTAAGCTTGCATTTCTGAGATACGATGACAAGTATTACAAAATCAAATATCCACAAAGCGGTACGGAGGTAGCTACAAAATGACCTATAAGTTTTCAAGATTGTATTAAGAAAAAAAAAACATAAAACAAATTCCCGAAGAAACCAAAACAAATTGTCCGCAATGCATAACTAGATTAAATCAGAAGTTAACCCCACTTGGAATTCGAGAAGAACCATTGGTAGGATGGGATCTTTACAAACAACTGGGACAAGAAACATCCAGAAATGTATCCAATTAAAAGAGATTGCAAGATTAGACTACATCGATAAGAATAGGAAGTAGAGTAAGAGTTTTTGTGCAAATGACCATTTCTAAAAGAACATCAAAACTGAATTTTTTTTCATCTTAAAGAGAAGGAGTATAGGAGCAACAGTTTTGGTGCAAAATGGACCTCGATGATAGAACCTCAAAACTTAATCTTTTTCTGGTTATCAGATCAAAAACTCAGTTGAAACACCAAAATCTATTAAAAGAACACAAAAATAGCAAAATGTACTCATCTAGACCACTCCAAGTCCAAACAGAATACAAAATTTCACCCCACATCAAGAAGACCACTCCAACCATTAGTATTTAAATTTCCAAGAAAAAGTACCATAAGGCAGTCTCAGCACCATAGCAAAATCAATATCCCCAACAAAAACATAGTTCTAAAATTCCATAGTGTAAATTAATTTTTAATACCTAAAAACAAATTTAAAAATTTTAAAAATCAACTCCTAGAAATAGAGCAATTGCTCTTTTTAATCCGTTTTCAAGCATTTCAAGCAAAAAAAAATGAGTTCTTCTCATTTTCAACCTAGCATCACTTCTCTCAACTATTTTTTAGAAAAAATGCAAAAAACATGGGTTTGGTCATTATAAGTAATACATGAACATAGCTTCATCAAATTACAATACAAGAGTAAATCTCTCTCTCTTGAATAATTCAATCAAATGCTCAAATTGCCTCATTCATCAAATTACAGTACTGCTCAAATCTAAGAAAATAGAAAGAGAAGGGAATACCCCGGCAAAAAGCATACCTTTAGAGCAAGCAGTAGAGAACAAAAGAGACATGCCGGCACAAAGGGCATGCCGAGAAGTAGGGTATACTAGCATGGAGGGCAGCGAAAGATTGGAATTTCGAGGAGTAGGGCATGCTAGCATGGAGGGCCGCAAATGATATGGCTATCTTGAAGAAGTGATGCAAGGCAGTCTCAGACTCTCAGTGAGTGTGTGCAAGTGATTTTCGGGTGTAATGATAGAAAACCAAGCTGTCAACAGCTTGGCAGCAAGGAAGAGAGGCTTCTCTCCTAAAGAGAAGTTGGAGAAAAGATTTTAGAGAGAGAGAGAGGTGGTAGCCACCAACTAGGGTAGAATCCTTACTTGTTATTTTTGCCATTTTGGTGATGGGTTTACGGGTTGGAATTTCCTTTTTGGTGATGAGTGGCCTTTTTGGAGTTTCCTTTGAAAACAAATATTAAACGGGTTCGCAGATTAAAATTGGTTAAACCCGTTTATGACCCGAATCCGTTTAAAATTAAATGGGTCGATCCAAACCCGCGAAACCTTAAATCCACTATAACCGTATTATTTTCGTATCGTGTTTAACATTATCATCCATACTTACACATAACTCTTTCTTATTATTACTGCACCCATGAGTACACGAGAAACAAGAAACTCACAAATCTCTCTTTGAGTTTTTTAGTCTATATCTATCAAATTAACAACTCTCGACTAATGGAAGTCATAGGTTTATATATAGTTAGACTAAGGACCAAAGAGTATCATACACGTACATATGTCTTTCCAAAAAAAAAAAAAAAACTCCAATTAAGGCAGCATAACCAATAAATTATCAAATCTGAAAAGATCATATCTTCTAATTGATTAGTTAAAACAATTATGTTAGTTTGAAAAGATCTTGAAATTTGTTACCTAATCGTTAAGGATTCGGGAGATACCAAAATACTTAATTAATTTAGGTTAATAATGTGATACGACATATAGGATCTCACAAGAGATTTTTTTTCTTACATTATCCCACTTGGTCATACATTATTTTAGGTAAGACAAGTGACAACATCAATAATATAGCCATAAACTTTATATGAGTCACCCAAATAATAATTTGGTTATGCAACAATCACTTAATTAGAATGTATAAATATAAGAATCATGGTGGTTATATTTTTAAATAAAAACATCCCTTTTCATTTATTACAATGTATAATACTTTCCAATCAAACATGTAAAACTTCATGAATGAACTTAATGAGTCATTTTGGGTCCAACTTTATGGATCTACTATCGATCACAACTTTATACATAAATCATATGTGCACAATTATGTAACAAAATTACTAAAACATCCAAACTTAAATTATTGTCAGAATAGAGTTCTTTATGTACTAATAAGTCCCATATAAGTTGAATAGTGAAAAAACAAATTAGCCAACAATCCAAAATTCCAACTCAACCTCTATAAACTTAATAGTCACAAGTTTTTATCTGACAAATAAATCTTATATCGATTTACTTATTTGACTTCAAAATCAATTGTTCTTATAGAAGAACCAGACAGTCGAATCACATAACATTAATTTGGTTAACATTAAAATCGAAAAACTTTAAATTAAATATAATCAAAATGCCTGTGAAACTTTCATAGCATCCTTGGATTAACCTTTATTTCAATGCAATAGTAAATACGTAATAAGCCTTTAGCAAATGTATAACAAGCTTCTATGTGAACAAAATGGATAATGTAAAAATAGATAGTGTTTTAAATAACAAAAAATTCATAACTTAAGTCTTAAGAGATAGATTAGGCATACTTTCTAACTTATCTCTATAAATCTCTATACAAGTGATGCAAGAGATTATAAGTAAGATCATTCCTTTGAAATTCTAAAGAAATACGAAACCACACAATTATCTTATATATTATTCCATAAACTTTGCAAGTAGAATTACCTATATATGACAATAAAAAGCTTTATTCACTCCCGTTGATCGTAAAATATATATATGATCAATGATATACTTCAAGATGAAATGAAGAAACAACATTGTAAAACCTTAAGTACTATATAATTAATGGAAGTAAAACAACTTTAGTCATACATAAAATTTTAATAACTTGCAAAGAAAAAATTAATCATATATGTGACAATCTTTGGGTATAAAACATATATACTTCTTTCTTATTAAGATCAATACTGAAAATCATATTTTTTAACATATATCAAAATGTAACTCTAAAACAAATAAGTTATTAATGTCATAAATACTCTAAATAGATCTTCCTTTAGATTAAAATAAGGTTTTACACACAATAGATGCCTTTTTTGAAATGAAACATTGATAATAAATTTAACTTTATTACTCAATAATACGAAATAAACCATATTGGTTTAGAAAACTTATTATCACGTAGTAATGGAGGTTTATTCTAGTGACTAACTAATATTTAGACTTCACTTTAACCAAGGATTTATTCATATCTTTATAGCATCATGCCAATAAAAAATGGAGTTTCATTTATTTATAATCTATAGAATATAAACAGATCATCTATATACTAACATCAATGTTAGAATATGAAAAGTGTACAATCACTAGAAATAGTTAAATTATAAAATTGTAAAGAATATCTAACTTCCCCTAATTTTAGAAAATCATGAATTAATTTGACAAAACAAAATAGGTTAATTATATTTCTAGTTTCCAAAATCATGGAGCATGAGGACTGTAACACCCCGCTACCTAGGCCCGCCAGGGCCAGGGATGTCGCCCCGTTCAAAGGACAAGGGGTCTTTATAACTAGGACACACAAATATAATAGCGGAAATAAAATGATCCTTCAACTTAAAATTTATTACAACCCAAAATAAATAATAATAAATCCAAGAATACTCAAAACAAATCCATAATAAAAATTCATCCGCTCTCAGCTCTCCCAGCATTACACAAAATAAATCCTCAGAAAATTCTTCCAAAACAGACAATATATAGCTATTCATGCCCACAGCAGGATGGACCTGAAATCATGATAAAATGGTGGTGAGACAGAAATCTCAGTAAGTCCGTATGTGCTTCGGGTGTTTAGTGAAAACAGTTCGTAGATGCAAAGTGTGAAACCTTTATAAGAGAAATATTGGCAAGCAATAACATTAGTAAAAAACAAGAGTGGCGTTTTGGCTTTTCCAACCATACATAAGTAATAAAATCAACCACTCGAAAGAAAGGGATATAGGTTACCACACGTTGGGCCCTATAACCGGTCAGAATGCCGACACTTTGTTCAGACTGACAAAAGTAGGTGATCGGCCTATTGGGTAAGATACTCCTCATTCTCTATACCCAAACAACAACCGGGTATCCATTCCGGCAAACCACATTCACTTGACTGAAAACAAACTGCTAACTTGGACCGGCACGACTCACTGGACTGACATCTTATCCGGGAAGGACTCACCCCTCAGAGGTGGCCACCTACTGAGAGACTTACCCTAACCCTTCAAAGATTAGTCCTAATAGTCCACCCTTATTGAGTACTCAACGACGTTTCCCACTTGAGATCAAATGAACAAAACACTATTCCACATGAAAATGGCAATTTATGGGTTTTCCAAAGTCTTTAACAAAATCAGTTTTAGAAAGAGTTTAAGTTTGAGTAAATCTGCTCATTGGCTTTTAAATAATTCAAATGTTTGAAATAAGAAAGGATTTAACCCTCAATTGCCTTTACATAAATGAGTGTCCATGCACTCTACACTTGACTTGCCATAATAAACATTTTGCATCAAATAGGTTTTATGCAGGAGCTTACCTAATTCTTACTCACAATAACAAGGTCTCCAACGGCAGACCTAACCCCACATGGGCAAATACAAATATCAATCAATTTCAAGCTACAAACTACTTCCTTAATTTTAAATCGACTTAACTTACTACTACCATGATTCTAGTGTCCCAAGCTTTAAGGTTAAACAATAAGTAAATAGGTTTAAGAGTTGAGCCTAGCACAATTATTTAAAATAATTAATGGTTTGGGAAATAAATTTAATAAGTTGAAAGCTTAAATCTTGTTAGGAAAAATTTAGAGTTTATTTGATCAAGAGTTCTAGGTAGTATTAAATAAAATATTGATTTATTAATAATTTAGTTGTTAGAAAATAATTGGTAGCTAAAATTAGTTGAAAATAAATTTAATGAGTCTCACTTGAACAATATTAAATAAATTCTTAAGGAGTTTTGATTAGAAGATAATAGTTAAATTTTTAGTAATATATATTCTACTAATTGTAATTATTTTCATAAAGGCTTTAATTGATCTCATTATATTAAGTAACACACACACACACACACACACACACACACACACATTTTATTTTTCTAGCAAAAATCATTATTTGTTTGACTAAAATATCCTTTATATATATGATTATCCAAATCTACCCTTCCTAGGGGGTTTTTTTTTTTCCCCAAAAATACTAAGAGAAATTATTTTATTGAATATTTTATTCATGAAGTAAAAATTTGTTTGAGGGACAACTAGATCATGATTAAATTCCTATGGCTAACCACAATCAATACATACACAATCCTTTAATTCATCAAACCATCCAAATCAGCATACAATCATAGATTTCAATTTATCAACACATGATCTAACCCCCTACTAGCATAAATATGATCATGGCTTCAATATTAATTCATCATGAATATAAACCCTATTCACCAAAGATGACATAATCTCTAACATACTTCATCACATATACTACTTATGACATGCATCAACCTCAAATCATCATATAATCATCCAAGACAATCCTTCCATGCATAAATCTAATCTCCTTTACAATCATACATATATTCATACTTCAATCTCAACAATATATATATATATATATATATATATACACACTCAAATCCTATCACCATCCACCTATTATCATTATCACCCTAGAGACATGCTTCTAGAGTTTAAAAGAAGGATTAATGGTACTTACTTGGTTGATGAATGTCTTGAAGGAGTTTAGAGTAGATCTCAACTCCTAGGTGTCTAACTTTGTCCAAAGGAGATGGCGAGAGCATGATTATGGAGAAGAAGTCATCCGGCAAGGGAGAGGAGTTTCGGCCGTGAGAGAGAGAAAGAGAGAGAAGCAGAGATCATTAGTATATTTATTCACATAGGTTCTCATTAGAGATCATATTTGGAGAAGATGAAGTTGATAGAGTAAATTTACCTTGAAGATGTTCTTGTCATTCACAGAAATTTCTGCTTTTGATCCGAAGTAGCAAGATGATTTGAGGAATTTGATGTTAATAATGGTGTTGATGGACTCACAGCAGTGAGTAGGTCAAATCTGGAAGTTTTTGAGAGGATTTGAGGTGGTTTGGAGGGGTATTAAGTGTAGGGAAGAGGTAGGTGTTCTTGGTGTAGTGTGTGTGTGTTCTTGGAGATTGAGAGATTTTGAGAGGTGGTTCTTGTGCAGCTACCGAATTTTTGTGAGGGATAGGGCTGGCCGAATTTCTGTAGGGTTTAGGGAGTTGTTTCTCTGATTTGGAAGAGAAAAGGAAGGGTTAGTTATCACAATCCTTGGAGAATATTTTTAGAAAGTGAATTTGGAAACTAAATATTCTAGGATATCTTGGTAATTTGGAGAGCTTTGAAGGTCTCCTATGGTCGACTGGTTGAGCAGCTTTTCTGAGGAATTAAAGCTGATTCAAGGTGGCTTATGGTGGCCGAAACTAAGGTGCACAATGATGAAGAAGATGTCTGGTCATTTGAGTAAGATATTATGGAAGGTTGCTAAACAAGGATGGCTGGAATTTTGGAAAACAATCAAGCTAAATTGCAGGGATTTGTTGGAGAGATTTTCGGACAGCCATTGCTGAATTTCGTGCAGAAGCTTGAGGAAAACAATGGAGCTCTGTTAATGGAGGTTTAAGGAAGGTTTTGACAGATTAAGGTTGGTGTTTCAGCCAGAAGAAAAATAGGAAACAAAGCTGGAAATTTGGACTACCCAGTATTTCGCTGAACAGGAATTTTTCTGGGCAGATTTTCGGCTGCCACTTCTAGCCAATTTGCAGCGTGTTTTGAAGGGAATTTCAAGGGTATTCAAGGCTGGTTTCCAGCCTTCTTCATGAAGAAAAAACATGGCTATGGTACTGAACAAGATCTAGAAGAAAACAGCTAGGTTTTAGACTCTCAAAACTGTTTTTCGTACATGAATTTTTTCCTATTTTGCTCCAGCTTTAAGCAGTCCGAAATTGGTCAAGAATTTTCAGGTTTCAAACTGATCCTAAAGATCATTTTTCTGGTAGCATTTGAGAGGGAATGTTAGCTAAAAATTTCGACATTTTGAAGGTACAACAAGTTGGAAAATTTCAGCTCATGAAATGAAGGAAGATGAACTAGTCTAGAGTGAAATTTCAGCAAGCTTACTAGAGGGATTTTTCCCCTTGGAATTTCCCACCATTCTTCCACATTTTTCAGACCATGAGAAGCCTTTTACTAGGGCATTTTGATCCCACAAGATCACAGTATTTTACTGAAATTTCTGGAAAGAAAATGGATAAAACATCTTGATCAAACTAAAAAGTTGAAACCTAAGGAAAACCAAAGATCAAGGGAACAAGAATTCCCTTTAGGAAATTCGAGTAGGGCAAAAGACTGGAATGAGAATACTCCTAGCACGTCTCTCTTAGGACATCATCCCTACCTTACTCTAAGCTCCTAAGACCGAAATTTCCTCCACTAAGCAAAAATAAAATTTAATCTAACTAAAGCTTTTATGATGGAATTTGAACCCAAGACCTCAAAAATTAATTCCAAAGCTCTAACCACTACACCACAACAACTCTTATTGATATTTTCACTAAAAAATTATTTTCTATTCAATTCACAGGCTATCTCCCTATTTTCACCTCGGGCAAAAATTACCATCTTGCCCCTCTCACACAATACTCACCAACAAGACTTCAAGACAATAAAACCCGAATCCAAAACACATAAAAATCATATGAAAATATATTTAACCATGAAATAAAATATGATATGCATCCCAACCCCCTTACTCTAAGGTTGGTTTTGACCGGGGTTTCACAAGGACAATGAATCTAATTTTTTTGGAATTAACAACATAATCTCTCTAAACACGATTTATTATCATTTTTCCAATTTCATTAAGTAAGGTTTTAAATCTCCACCTCAATTGGAAACTTGTCGTATGTGTATTTATCAAATGTGACTTCAATATATTAATGTTGACAAGAATAACCTCAAAAGAAATCTCATTTAATACATAAATAATTGTCTTAAAACTTTTTCACAAGTAAAGATAATTCAGATTACTATTATTTCCAAATACAATTCCTTTTTCAATATCACCAATTTTCCATTATGGTAGACTTGGTATTTCAAATACCCCATTTTTTGAAGTTGACATCGTAGAGGATATACTAAGTCATTAAATATCCCTTTCAAATCTTAATTCTTTCTCTTTTCTCCCCTTTACTTAAAGAAAAAAACCAAGTACTTTAATTTTATCAAACAAAGATTAGAGAAGACTTTACTATAAATAGTTTTCAATGAATGAAATAGTATATCTCTTACTATTCACATAACAAAATGAAAGGATTTTCTAATAATTATGGTCTTAATTGAGTTAGAACTCTCTTAACTTTCTCAAAAACTCTTGATGGATTTACTTTACTTTATGCAATTCAAATAAATACTAAAGTTGAAAAAAATCCAAAACTTTAAGGATTTCTTCCTTTATTTTTAGTAATCCTTATAGGGATATTTCTCTCCTATAAGTGCCAAAAGTGAATGAGTTTTTAATGATAACATAATACTTTATACCAATTACTTTACTATGAAGGATATAAATATGTATAACTCAATTATTTGATCATTGTTTTCAAAATTCAAATTGGAGAATTAAAATGTTACTTTGAAATAGATTTTTGAAAAACAATTATGCAAAGAATATATTTTGAAAATTCATTTAAAAATAATGTTTCCAAAATTGAGCTTATAACTCTCACTTTTTCATATGTACCCAAATTTATGGTGGATACTTTAATAAAGAAACAATGGCTTACCTTTCCAAAAATTCTACATGAATTAGCAAAGTATTACATTTTAAAATGAGTTAGTCATGTGTTATCAAATCCTCAATTTTGTCATGACATCATTTGGGCAATAAATCAAATAGTATGGGTAAATTTCCTTGTAATATTCCAATATTATTCATATAAAACACACTAAACTATATGGATATTTTTCTTTACTGGAATACTTTTTATATTTTTTAAAAATGTTTCCTTTATCATAAGATACAAATAATGTATTATGTGTCTTATGTTTTAATCTCTCTTCCTTAAAGCACACAAGGTAATATGTATTATACAATACAATTTACCGTTAATCTTTATGTGTGAATATTAAAGTACGTGAAATTCTTATTGCACATAAGAAAAGAGTTTAAAATAAAATATTAATTAATTACTCAAAATTTATAAAGTAGGGGAACACATAACATGTCCTTTATTTACACAAATGCTCCAAATTTATCGTATCATTCTCAAGATTTTTCTAATACATGAAAATTAAGTCACAAATAGTATTGAAATGTGAACAAGGATTTTCCAATCATCAATATAGAAAAAAAAAACATTATATCCAAGGATAAAACACATTAATGTTATGAATCTTAATCCATCAACTATTGAATCAACCAATGTCAATTTAAAAATAAATTCTCCCTTTATGCGAGTAGTCGTCACCAACAAAAAATAGAATGTGCTATAATAATTTATAATAAGACTGATGAAACTAGAATAACCTAGACAAACCCTTCATACATGTGGGCGTAGGATAATTCTCCAAAATCTAGTTTATCATATTGTTTTAATTGATCGATCTCATAACAATAATAACTTCGAATTAATTGCAACATTCTACATGTTATTATTTAATCACTTAATTTTATGTGATTGAAATTTTACTGTTATGTCATATATCAAATGTTTAAGATGCTATGGCTACTTCTAAACACATGATATAAACAATTCATTATAATGATATTTAAAAATGCTTATCTTAATAGTCAACTTGACTTAATGTTAAACATATTAATATTTGTATAAACATACAACAAAAGAGGTGCACAATATCTGTTTTGATATAATCTAAACTTTATGTGATTAAAAATCCTTAATACAAATTATCATTTAACCAACTAATCTTATGTGGATGAATTTGACTATAATATATTAAATACTTAAGATGTTGTGGCTACTCTTAAGCACATGACATGTTATTTAGTGCTACCTCATAAATGTCAATTGAACCTTATATGAACAAAAATATTAATCAACCAAAGTAAATAAATATGCCTTTACATTCATTTATATCTTTTTACAGATGTCATTATTTAATTACCAAAAAACTTTATGTAACTAAAGTCT
Organism: Voacanga thouarsii; assembly: GCA_026120185.1. NCBI lineage: Eukaryota > Viridiplantae > Streptophyta > Magnoliopsida > Gentianales > Apocynaceae > Voacanga > Voacanga thouarsii. The sequence goes on along the minus strand of JANUWF010001255.1, from coordinate 4,888,431 downwards.
TTATATGTCAAATATATAGGATGCTGTGGCTAATCCTACATACAAGACATAGTGAATTGAGAAAAAAAAAATCCTTTTAATGACATCCCAAAAATAATCAACTTATCCAAATATTGATTAATATCAAATTGTCTAGGAACATTAAATTCAATTTCATGATAAAAAAAATTCTAGTATAAACATAATTAAAAAATATACATCAATAAATTATGCAAAAAACAATCAATGGTCCAAATATGAATAAACTTTATAGAGGCGTTACGTAGTACAGTATCTTAATATAGTCAATTAATCTAAATGTTGACTAAAAATAAATTTTTACTTAAACATTTAAGGACTCTAATATGAGAGAGAAAATAAAAATTCTTTCTTTTTTATTTCTATAATAAAATTTTATTTAAACATAAATTCAAAAATTTACCTTTAATATTACAAAAGTAAACTACATAACTTAAGGCCATGATAGTGAAGCAAAAAAAAAAAAAAAAAACCTCAATACCTTAAATATTTAATGTCATAATGTTAAAATAAAGAATTTATTTGGTCAAATACGTAATAAAAATCTTGTGTAAAAATTTTTTATATAGACTTAAGATTATTAATAAAAAATATTAGTCCAAATAAATTAGTCAATTTTACTAAATTATTAGAGTGTCAGCCCAGCACCCTACTTTAAGAGCCACATGACCTAGGGTTGCAAGTCCAAAAGAACTCTTAAAATAGGCGGCCCATTAAAAGGCATCACCAAAAAATCCAAAAAACATAATGGGCCACTTCTATATCCAAAAGCATTTAAAGCCCATGTAAAAAAAAAAAAAAATCATAGTTAAAGGAAAAAAAAAAAAAGAAGGAAACAAGGAAGGAAAGGGGTTGGTTTGTTCTCCAAAAGCCGAAAACCGAAGCCAGGGAAAGAGAGAGCAATTGATGATCGTTGTGATTCTTACACGTGACTCTTTCTTGTTGTTACTTATGTGAACACAAGAGAAAAAGGAAATTCACAAATCTCTTTGAGTCTTTTAGTCTTTGCTTATCAAAATAACAACGCTTTTAGTCTTTCCATCAAAGAAACTTCTATTAAGGTAGGATAACTAATAAATTACCTAATTCGAAAAGACCATATCTTCTTATTGATTAGCCAAATCAATTATGTTAGTCTGAAAAGATCTTGAACATTTGTTGCCTAATCGTGAGAATTCAGGAAATACTAAGGTATCTAATTAATTTAGGTTAATTTTGTGAGGCCACATATAAGATATCACAAGAGATCTTTTCTTATATGTTTGACAACTATTGCTCACCTTTACACTGTGTTTAATTGAGAGGAAATGTTAGAGGGAAATAGAAGAAGGAAATAAAGGTGGTGTGAATGGCTATATCATTCAGTTAGAGTGGAACGTAGAAGGAAAGAAAATCAAGTACCACTCCTCCATATAGCATTTCTTGCCTCCTATATAGAAGGGATTGGGAGGAAGAAACTAGTTAAAAAAACTAAATGATAAATTTTATTTTATTTTTACTTTAAATAAAATTGAGAATAAGGGCCAATCCTTACCTTCATACCAAACAAAAAGAAAGTAAAAAGAAATACTTCCTCAAGATGAAGTATTTGTTTCTTTTTCCCTTCCATGAGCTACAATACCTCATAGAATATCCTTCTATGTATATTGCACAAGTTCATAAACCTAACACATAAATTTAATTGAATTATCTTTCTTTTTTTAGGGTGGGGATGGTTGTATTAAAATGGGGAATTTCATTGAAAGCAGTAATGCTTAACTAGTACATAGAACCCATGGAGACATTGTTTCAGCACTATAAGAATACAAAAGATCTAACCAGACTGTCGCTACGAACAAAGTTGTCTCAATTACGTAGTCAACCTCACGCTGAAATCCTATAGCATTAATTTTGGCCAATTCTGCATCTGTACAAGAGAACTTGCTTTGGATATACTGCATCTCTGAAAAATACTGTCTACTTGATCCCTTTACTTGTGGAAGCAAAGTTATATAACATGTAGTTGCCGGACCCTAAAACACCCATGGATGAAATAAGTTGATTAAGGAAATGATCTCTTGAGATAGCAGAAATTAAGATCATGAAATCACAACCGAAGAGCATGATTATACTACTTTTGCAAGAGGAAACAAACCCGCGGGACATTCTTGATAATGCATTTACCAATCTTTTCGATCAGACCTGCGCTTCCACAAGTTAATGAACTTACCAAGTTTGACAGGATGGAATTCAAGACACAAAAAGTATTTGATGAAGCAATGCAGGTTGTAGAATCATAGTGTGCAAGGCGTGACACGACCATATCACCAAATTTGTTTTCTAATGATATGAAGTTTTACTTTAAAAATTTTAATAACCAAATACTTTCTCAAAAATAATAAACAAAAAATATATCGTAACTAAATCTTTCCCAAAAAATCTATCAAAATCCAAATACAATCTATCTAATTCATTATATAAAAGGACAACAAAATTAATCTTACACTTGTTTAATCAAATACCTAAATAACATGGGTGGAAAATCAATAAATGAATACAATAAATCACTAATCAAAATCTTGAATTTCGACCTCGTATTACATCTCAAAATACATTCCTAGTAAAAGGGACCTTCATACCACTGATCATTATTAGAATATGAAAATGAGAAAATATTGAAGGGTAAACCAATTACATGTTCAATAAGTAGTAATGAATCACTTCTCCTGAATAAAATTTATTATACCTTTACATAATATACATACTTGCATACAATATTAATAATCACATTTACAAAGAGATAGTAACCATTGTCAAATATTTATTTTTTTAAATATTCTTATAGCACACTAAGACATATTTAAAATTTTGTTACATAAATAATTCAATAGATTTCAATTTTCTTTCAACTCATATGAAATTTTAATCATTTAAAAAATATGCCAAATAATATCACTACAAAATTTAATACTAACTGACATAACAAAAATTAATATTATACATATTTTTTATTTGTATAAAACTTCTAAAAACATGAGGACAATCCTGGGGCAAGAAATGCATCCCACAATTCTCTAACATTAAAAATATATTTTTTTTCAAACAAAGGCGTCAATGATGCTGGAATTTTATGTTCCTTTCCCTCAAATTCAGAAAGAGTCTTCCCTTTTTTTTTAATGCATTTTTTTAGAAGGAAAATCTTCCTTCTTTTTTTTATAAACAAAATAAACAGAATTTAAGAAATAGAATAGATACGATACATACATACAAAGCAATAAATAATAATAAACATGGAACATATGTAAAAATTCATTTACACAAATTCACATAATCATTACCTTATTCTAATTGAATTAGTTAGGAAAATTCAAAAAGGCTTAACCTGGCCTTAATGATAAAAAAAGATAAAAATTTCGTCTTGCATAAATTCAAAAAAGACAAGTTTAATCTTAACGTTATTCCAAAAAGGTTTAGCCCACTTTAGAGGCATTATATTCAAAGAAACATTTGCACAATTTCATCACATATAAAATCCATTGAATGAATTTATATATAATGTACATAATACAAACATCAAAATTCACACCACACATAAACCATTCATTAAAACATATACTTTGAGAAGATTTCATACTTTATTTGGGAATTTTTTTTTTTTAACAAAAAATAACATTTTTATTATATTATTTATATAAGAATACAGAAGAGATTCATTTCAACTTACTTCTTAATGTCGACGTTTAAAGACTATAACAAACTATGATGTTCTTCCCTTCAAACCCTATGAACTCTCTCTCTCTCTCTCTCTCTCTCTCTCTCTCTCTCTCTCTCTCTCTCTCTCTCTCTCTCTCTCTCTCTCTCTCTCTCTGTGTGTGTATTTGTAACAACTACAGAAAAATAATAATATTTTCCACAAACTTTTGTATATAAATAAATCATAGGGTTAGGGTTTTCCTAACTATGTAATAATTTCACTTAAACCCCTACTTACGTTAAATATTAACCAAATAGGATTCTAATTCTTATTGTATCAGGATTTAACCCTAAAATTCTTAACAAATTCTAAAATATATCCATAAATAAAAGACTTCCAAAAGAGGTGGGTTTTACACTTAGTTGCAAGAACCATGATAGTGGCTCTGTGAACTACAAGAGATCGAGAATGCAGAAGGAAGAAAGATAATGAGATTTATAGAGCCGTGCAAGTATGTTACTTTAGTAAAACTATGCATACAATACTTTTGAATTTCTAACCTAGCTATATATACAACCCTATAACTTCCATCAGTGATGGGTTAGTCAAGTATATGCTAGAAGATCTAAAAAGAAAATTTTATTATAAGATAACAGGGTTTAACTAGGGTTGACCGATGTGCTGATCGAAGGGCTTCATAGAAGTTGAGGTATTTTGTAATTATTTGAATAATTATTGCTAAAGGTATCATTCTTCAAAACCACTAGAAGCTTATGAAGAACTATATCCCAATTATTTCAAATAGCCCCATTTTATCACCATCTAGAACTATGTCGACTTAAAGAGCCCATCATAGCTGCTGGTGCATATGTTATTTCTTCTTTGTTGATCTTATGGGCAGGATACCTGGGTCTCATTTCAACACAACTTGCATAAATTTTCACCAGTTCAATGTAAGTTGATAGTGCTGTTGTCTCTTCTTCATGTTGTTGCTTATAGCATTCATTTTCCAATTTATAGGGCTACCAATTACAATTTTTTACAACAACACTAGTAAAGGAAAACACATTTACCATACAAATTAGTTCCCTGCAATTTTGATGGTGTGATCACTGACTTTTGAGACCAGGATTGTATTAGGACTTATTAGTTTACATAATGCATTAGTTGATTGTTCATACTAAGGGGAACAAACAAAGGTTACTTTAGCAAACAAAGATATACCCCCAAAGTCGTGGTGGTGCAGAAAAACTTTAAAGACAGTTCCTGGATGAAGTGAATTGACAATTATTGGCAATCCTTTTGCTTGTTTAAATTTAATTCAAAAGTAAGAATATGAATACATTTATGAAGTTGAGAAATTAACTCACACCATTGATGTTCGTGTGCTTGTGTAATAGAGAAATGAATCCAAATCTCAATCAAATTTAAAATTAAAATATCAAATTAACTCACATAGCATACAAATTTGGACAAGTATATCTATCATATAGTATATATAGAGTTGCGTTGGTAGGTATCAAAAAATCCCTAAGAACTGCTTCAACTACCCCTACTTTCACATTTGTTTCATTGATCAATCAATTAAAATAAAAAAATAAAGTCACCAACTACTATCTTTTATAACTAATTATTAATGAGCACAATAAGAATATATTAACCCAATCATAAGATAGAGTTTAGAAGATCACAAGAGCAAGATATAAGTAAGAAAAGGAGATTAGTCATGTAATTAAAGTAAGTTCCCCTAATAATAATAATAATCATGTATCAACTATTACTCAATCAATTGAATCAAAATCCAAGTATTGGCAATGGGCCCCAAATCCAAAAACCCACATTTTCTCACATAATGAGTTTCCTAGCTTTGAGCCCAACCTATAGATATCACTATAATAAAAATTAAACCCAAGGAACATTAAAATCAAATACCCACAAATCTAAAGCCAAAAGTGTAAAACCCCTATCTCTAGGTGACGAAACAACTCCAACCATCATAAAGTTCTCATTTCCCAAATTATTTCTCAAGTTCATCAAGGGAAAATAAATCTATTAAACCAATATAAATGTGCACCCATCTCATAAATCATTTTCTCAAAGCCAAAATAAGAGAATAACCCAATTAGTCAATTTAATCAACTAAGCCTAAGTGATAGATGTTGGAAAGTATGCATTCAAAGACTATGTATTCTGTGTAAATATATTGCAATAAAATATTTATTCATTCAATTTTGTTTGTTTATTATATTATTGCACATTTAAGGTCCAAGTAATGGTCTATGTGTTGGGTCGTTCTTTACAGTAAGGTATAGACCATGGGTACTTATCATACAAGTAAAATTCAGTTTTTAGTCGTTTGATGGAATTTGGTATTTCATCAAGGCAAGACTATTATGCCATGAGTTTTAATGAGGAATGGTTTACCTTGAACCAGTGAGTAGTTCACTTACAACATTGGCATAAGCATATTTCGAATACGTAGTACTGGACTTGTAGTAGTGGTCTCCCTTAAAGTACTATAATTATAGAGACCAGATTATTACTGTTACAACGTGGACGGATTCCTTCATACTTGAGTATGAGTTGGTGGTCTGGCAAAGCTAGGGTCTTATACTTTGATGTATGTTAGGTAAGATTTCTTTTGTGAGATCAATATCCTTATACGTTAGGTGTGTTACTCTAGTTAGTTAAGACGGACTTATGCAACAGAGTTTCTATACTTTATTTTGTGAAGTTAAATCACCCCCTTGTGATTGTCTGGATAATCAGGGCCCTAGGAATGTCACTTTAGAATGTGTGATTTTGGGTAGCTTCCAATGATAAGTAAGTACATCCGAGTGAGTCATGAATTATCATACTAGAGATCTAAGGATGATAGATGTCTTTGAGATATGTGTTAGTACATTTATTCTGTCTCATTGATGGGTGTTACATAGAGGGGTATTTTCATCATTTCACCATAACTCGGAGATATTGCTTTAGCAATATTATTCTTGGGGTCAATATTTCTATATGGTGATAAATAAAAATATTTAAAATTGTAAAATATAACTATTTAATAATAATGGTATTTTGGTTATTTTAGTAGAATGAATAATATGTTTCTTGATCTCCGGAGTAGCTCAAGTTACCTTGGTGTTGTTTAGACATAATCTGGGCTTAATGGATACTTATTTGGAAGAGAATAAAATTTATTCTAAGAGCCCAATTAGAATTAATTAATTAGTCTTGGATTTTTTTATAAGGTCCAGAAAAGGTAATTAATTAATTAAGAAAATTGAGTTAGAATAAATTAATTATTAGGTTATTATATGTTGACATTTATTAAGAGTCTAATTAAAATTAATTAATTAATCTTAGGTATTTAATGAAGCCCAAAAAAGATAATTATTTAATGAAGAAGATTGGGCCAATCTTGGATTGGTTTTGGCGCACAGCACTAAGCCCATAAGGGTTTAGTGTTTTCGCCAAAAATAGGGTGCAAGAGAGAAGAAAAACAAGAACGTGGTTATCTGAGGTTTTTCTTCTTTGCTCCAAGTGTGCTATCTCTTCCTCTTGTTCTCGTCCTTCTCTTCTTTCTCCATTGGAGATATTTTGATTATGAAAAGAAGGAGTTTTCACCAAGCTAACTCAAGAGTAAGATAGAGTCATACTTCGGAAGATGAAGAGAGGAAGCTTAGAGACTTTTAATGCGTAGGAGTAGAAGATTGGCGAAAATACTGATCAAACCGCAGGCGCCTCCTTCTTCCCTTCCAATGCAAGTTCCAATTCAAATCGTCCCTGCGTTAGTTAAGTAAGTACTCTCTCCTAAAAGTGTCTTAGAAAATTGAAAAATTTTTGCTGCATTTTCTCTGATGTTTTCTATTTTGATCTTTCAAGTGGTATCAGAGCCACAGTTTTCATCTAGGAGCATGTACTAGGGTTAAAAAATGAAAAAGATGGTTCCTTTACTATTAAAAATGAATCTTTTGTAAATTCATATGATCCCTCATACATTGGTTTCTAGAGTTCATGTACGCCTCACAGTTAGAGGCATAAGATCATGTATTCTAATGATTTTCCATTGTTTTTCTGGTTTTGAGTAGATGCAATGTACGTCTAGTGGTTAAAGGCATAGGTACTTGTAAAGACATATTTTTATACCTGGTTTTGTGTTTCTTTTAACCTATAAATTTTAGGGATTGAAGAACATGATTGTTGGAATTGTTGAGGGGCAAAAATGGCTAAAAAGTAGACTTTTTCCAGAAATCAACGAACTCCAGAACGGACCCGGCACTAGGTGGCCCGATCGAATCATGTGCCAGGTCCGCTCTACCCAGCCAGAGGTTTTAGAGAAACAGAGCAGACTCAGAGCCAGGTCCATTCTGCCCAGAAGCGGATGCGCGCAATTTTATCCAAGAAAAGGGAGAGCACTGCTGAAGTTCTGTACCTCAATTTTTTCTTAATGTAATCATATTTTGAAACTATTGTATGAGGTTAATTTTCTACAATAGTTTTATTTATCTATGGATGAATAATTTGCGTGAAAATGAATAGCAAATGATGGAACCACCTTAAGATTAAAAAAGATCATTAATTTTTAAATTCATGATGTTTAATTTATTGTTTGGTCACTTTGGAATAAATGAATAGTTTGAGTATGAAAAGGTTTACTTTTGTTATCATACTTATTTTATTTTTGTGATCAAATGCGCAAGTTTTTGTGAGACCAAAGTCTCACTAGATAGAACGATTTCTATTATAACGTTTTAATATAAGAAACTTTAAAATAAAAGAGTTCATGGTTTCTTCTCTTAAAGGATTTAATCCTTAACATAGAGAATAATGTTGAATTTAAGGCTATTTAACAAAGTTTTACTTGGTTATTAACTTAGAATAGTAAAATAAATTCATAATTTATTCTCTCAAAGGATTTAATCCTTGACATAGAGAATAATGTTGAATTTTAGTTTTTTACTAAAATTAATGAAACCATAAGATTATAGAAAACGTTTGTTGGCCTAAAACTCTATTTTCAATAAAAGATTAAGTGGGAGAGGGGTTCCAACGACCTCATGGCTTCCATCATAACTCTCATTAGAGATAGTGAATTTTCTTGTGTCATTCTGAGCATGGCCCCTTATAGGATGGATTTCTACAAGTATCTAGAACTAATGGAAGAGTAAAGTTAAAATCCTAAGGTATTTATTAGGATCGACCAACTTACGTTGGAGGTTTTTAGCACTAGATTACTCGTAGGTGGTGTGACTCAGTGACCATTCTATCGGTGGAACTTTTTCTAGACATGCCTATTAAGGAAGTTTTGATTTGTGATGGTTATACACTTAACTTAGAATGCTATTAATCTTTCTACGAAACTCTGTTAGTTTTTCTAAGAGCCAAACTATTTATATTATTGATAATGATTTTAAGAGTTATCTATTATTAAAGAAATAATATAAGGAAATGTGCAAGTTTTATTTTTTACAAACTAAATAAATGTTTTTTCGCAATATTTCAGAAATGTCTGGTTTCAATCCATTATCAATCATTCTCAAGGAGAATAAGTTGACAGACCCAAATTATATGGACTGAAAGAGGAATCTGAATATAGTACTCACTACCAAGGAGTACAAGTATGTTCTTACGAATCCCTGTCTTGAGATTGGGAAAGAATTCACTGATCAGGAGCGAGAGGCCGAGAAGGCATGGAAGAAAGTTGACGAGATGGCTAAGTGCCATATGTTGGCTTCCACCTCTAGTGTGCTCCAATAAGCATGAGCGAATGGCCACTGCGTACGACATGGGTTTGTCATTGCATATCATGTTTGCTGACAAGAGTCGGCCTGCAAGTTAGGAAGCTCATAAGACATTCATAAACACTATGATGGCTAAGAGGGCATCGATTCGAAAGTATCTGCTCAAGATGATTACCTACTTCAAGGAGGTCGAGATCCTAGGAGCAATAATAGATCCTGAGAACTAAATTGACATGGTTTTTGAAACTCTGTCTGATTCATATTATCAGTTCAAGTTGAAGTACAACATGAACAAGTTGGATATGAATCTCACAAAGCTTATGAAAGAACCCCAGGCAGTAGAGATAATCATGAAGCCCATGTCAAAATTTTTGATCTCTCGTTCTACTTCTTCTTTCGGAATTAAGGCAAAACCTAAGAAATTCAAGAAGAGAAAGGTCCAGAACAACAGAAGGGCTCAGCCCAAAGTATCTGGTCAGGCCAAGCCCAACGGACAGCCCAAAGGTAAATATTTCAAGTGTGGCAAGAAGGGGCATTGGAAGAAAGATTGTCAGGTCTTGCTCTATACCTAGAGTCTATTTTGATGATTGGATCAACATCTTCCTGGATAGTTGATTCTGGAGTCATTGACCATATCTGTAACTCTTTGTAGGGGTTCAGAAGGAAAATGAGACTTAGCAAGGGTGAGCATAGCCTTCAAGTAAGTAATGGAGCAAGAATATGGGCTAAAGCAGTGCGAGATCTTGAGCTTATTTTTAATTGTAATAAGAAATTAATTTTAAAAGATGTTTTATATGTTTCTTATTTTAAATAGAATTTGATTTTAATTTCCAAATTGATGAATTAAGGATATTCTGTTTCTTTCTATTTTGTTATTTCCATCAATAGAGATGGTAATTTAATTTGTACTGAAAACATGTATGGAAATCTCTTTTATATACATCCTATTAGAAATTAAGTAAACAATATTCAAACTGAACCTAATAATAAAAAGAGAAAGGCTATATTAATTTACTTGTATTTGTGACATTTAAGATTGGGATATATAAATCCTAATTGGATTCAGAGGTTAATCCATAATGAGCCTTTAGGTTCATTGAGATTGGAAGAATGACCTCAATATAAATCTTACTTTAAAGGTAAAATGACCAAAATGTCCTTTACCAAAAAGACAGATAGAGCTATAAAAATACTAACACTAGTTCATACGGATGTTTGTGGTCCGATGACTACACTAGCTAAGGAAGGCTACGAGTACTTTATTATTTTCACAGATGATTACACTTGTTTTGGTTATATTTATCTGATGAGGCACAAGTCTAACTCTTTTGATAAATTCAAGGAGTTTAAGGCTGAAATGGAGCGTCAAACAGGTAAATTAATTAAAATTTTGAGATCGGATCGTGGTGGAGAGTACCTCCTTGATGAGTTTAAGAATTACTTGGTACATCACGGCATAGTATCTCAGTTAACTGTGCTTGAGACTCCCCAGCAGAATAGAGTAGCTGAGAGAAGAAATAGAACTTTGATGGAAATGGTCAGAAGCATGATGAGTCATGCGTCTCTTCCTATTTCTTTTTGGGGGTATGCCTTAGAAATAGTGGCATATATTTTGAACTTGGTGCCTTTCAAATCAGTACCTAGGACATCCTATGAAATGTGGATTAGATAAAGCCCAGTCTGAACCATCTTAAGATATGGGGTTCTCCAACTCATGTGCTGACAAAAGGAAGTAAGCTAGAATCAAGATTAGAATTATACTACTTCGTTGGGTATCCAAAAGGAACGAGAGGTGGATATTTCTATCATCCTCAAGAGCATAAGGTACTTGTTAGTACTAATGCTAGATACTTAGAGAATGAACAAGTTACATCCACCAAGAGTTCAAATAGAATAGAGTTAGAAGAGAAGTTGGTCGCTAATTCAACTTCAGGTACTTCTAACACCCCGATCGAGGAACCAAGAGAAACATTATAAGATGTTCCTATACAATCTGAGCCTCATCGTAATGGAAGGGTCACAAGAGTTCCAGAAAGGTGGATCGGAGAGATCTATGATCTAGTCTCTTATAATCAAGAATAAGATCCCACTAGATACGAGAAGGCTATTATTGATGCTGATGCAAACAAATAATAGCTAGCCATGAATACCAAGATTGAGTCTATGTACCTCAATCAGGTCTGGAATTTTGTCATTGTACCTGATGGGATAAAACTCATTGGGTGTAAGTGGAGAAACAAGAGGAAGAGAGGTGCGGATAGAAATGTTGAAAGCTATAAAGCAAGGTTGATTGCTAAATGTTATACTCAAAAACAAGAGATCGATTATGAGGAAACCTTTTCATCAGTAGCCATGCTTAAATCTATCCAAATTCTCTTAGCCATCGCATGTCATTATGACTACGAGATATGGCAAATAGATGTCAAGACGGCATTCTTAAATGGCTATCTTAGTGAAGATACCTATATGTCCCAACTAAAATGTTTTGTTGCTAGAGGTCAAGAACAAATAGTTTGTAAGCTTAAGAAGTCTATTTATGAGGCTTAAGCAAGCGTCACGAGTATGAAACATACGTTTTAATGAAACTGTGAAAGCACATGGTTTTATTCAAAACGTGGATGAACCACGTGTATATAAGAAATCAGACAGTGGTAAAGTGATTTTCTTTGTATTTTATGTAGATGACATTCTACTCATTGGAAATGATGTAGGGACATTGTCATCCGTTAAGGTTTGGCTATCTAGTCAATTTAGTATAAAAGACATGGGAGAAACTAGCTACATTTTAGATATTAAACTTTTTAGAGATAGGAAGTAGAGAATGTTAGGCTTATCTCACTTTGCCTATATTGAAAAGATATTGGTTAAGTACGGCATAGATTAATGTAAATGGGCTATTATACCCTTTAGTCATGGATTATTCTTATCTTCCAAGCAGTGTCCTCAAACACAGGAAGACAAATAAAAAATGAGCAGGATCTCTTATATTTCGGCTGTGGGAAGTCTCATATATGCTATGCTTTATACTAGTCCAGATATCTACTTTGCAGTAGGCATGGTTAATAAATATCAGTCAAACTTAGGGAAAGTTCACTAGCAAACCGTCAAACATATACTAAAATATCTCAAGAAAATGAGAGATTATATTCTTGTATATTGTGCTGATGATTTAGTTTTTACCTGATTACATAGACTCAGACTCCAGATGGATAAAGATGAAAGAAAATCCACTAGTGGATATGTTTTCACTTTGTCTGGAAGAGCTATTTCATGGAGAAGTATCAAGCAATCCTATATTGCTGATTCTACCATGGAAGTTGAATACGTTGCTACTTCAAAAGCTTCTAAAGAAGTTGTGTGGCTCTGGAAGTTCCTCACAGAACTTGGAGTAGTATTGCACATGAATAGGCCTGTCACAATTTATTGTGACAATACTGGAGCGGTGTCACAATGCAAGGAACCTCGAAACCATAGGAAGGGCAAGCACATAGAGATGAAATATCACCTCATCCAGGAGTTCATCCAGAAACGGGAGATTGTGGTTGATCAAATTTCCTCTGTCAATAATCTGGTGGATACCTTTACCAAGCATTTGACAGAAAAGGTGTTTCGTAGACATTTAGACGTTATAGGTGTAGGCACTTACAGACTTTCTTAGTCTTTGTAATGCAAGTGAAAGATTGTTGGAAAGTATGCCCTTAAAGACTATGTATTCTATGTAAATATATTGCAATAAAATATTTATTCATTCAATTTAGTTTGTTTCTTATATTATTGCACATTTAAAGTCCAAGTATGACAAGTAATGATCTATGTATTGGGTCATTCTTCTCAGTAAGGTATAGACCATGAGTACTCGTCATACAAGTAAAATTCAGTTCTTAGTCATTTGATGGAATTGGACATTTCATCAAGGTACCATGAGTTCCAATGAAGAATGGTTTACCTTGAATCAGTGAGTTATGAGTTGGTAGTCTGGCAAAGCTAGGGTCTTATATTTTGATGTATATTGGGTGAGTTTTTTTTGTGAGATCAATAACCTTGTACGTTAGGTGTATTACTTTAGTTAGTTAAGACAAACTCATGCAACAAAGTTTCTATGCTTCACTTTGTGAAGTTAAATCACTCCCTTGTAATTGTCTAGGATACTCTAATAATCAGGATCCTGGAAACGTAACTCTAGAATGTGTGTTTTTGGATAATTTCCAATGATAAGCAAATATATTCGAGTGAGTCATGAATTATCGGACAAAAGATCTAAGGATGGTAAATGTCTTTGAGATAAATGTTAGTACATTTATCCTGTCTCATTGACGGGTGTTATATAGAGGGGTATTTCCTTCATTTCACCTGTAGGTCGGAGACATTGCTTTAACAATATTATTATTGAGATCAATATTTTTATATGGTATTAAATGAAAATATTTAAAATGATAAAATACAGTTATTTAATAGTAAGGGCATTTTTATTATTTTAGTAGCCATAAATAATGTGTCTCTTGGTCCCCGAAGTAGTTCAAGTTACCTTGGTATTGTTCAGACACAATCTGGGCTTAATGGATAATTATTTGGAAGAAAATAAAATTTAATCTAAGAGTCCAATTAGAATTAATTAATTAGTCTTAGATTTTTTATATAGCCCAGAAAAATTAATTAATTAATTAAGAGAATTGGGCTGGAATAAATTAATTAATTGGGCTGATATATGTTGACATATATTAAGAGTCCAATTATAATTAATTAATTAATTAGTCTTAGATATTTAATGAAGTCCAGAAAAGATAATTAATTAATGAAAATGATTGGACAAATCTTAGATTGGTTTTGGAGCACAGCACCAAGCCCATAAGAACTTAGTATTTTCGGCCATTAGGGTTTTGTCAAGCCCTAAGACTGGCCGAAAATAGTGTGCAAGAGAGGAAAAAAAGAACGTGGTTGTCTGAGGTTTTTTCTTCTCTACTCCAAGTGTGTCGTCTCTTCCTCTTGTTCTCATTCTTCTTTTCTTTCTTCCGTGGAGATATTTTGATTATGAAAAGAATGAGCTTTCACCAAGCTAACCCAAGAGCAAGGTTGTGTCATACTCCGGAAGACGAAGAGAGGAAGCTTGGAGACATTTGATGCATAGAAGTAGAAGATTGGTGGGAATACCGATCGAACCGCTGGCGCCTCTTTCTTCTCTTCCAACGCAAGTTCCAGTGCAACATGTCCCTAAGTTAGTTCATGTGCGACCAATCAAGAAAAGTAAGTACTCTCTCCTAGATGTGGCTCGGAAAACTAAAAAAATTTTCGCTGCATTTTCTCCGATGTTTTTCGTTTTGATCCTTCAATAGATTACTCAAATAAGATTCAATTTATCAAATGACAATCTAATACATGATCAAATTATGGAACAAAATTTTAATTGCAATTAGATCTAAGTAATATAAATATCACCAAATCACAATTACAAAGCAAAAGTAAAAGGAAATGCATATACAGGTTTCCTTTTTCTAGAGTTCTTTTTGTGATGCTCCTCTTCTCCTTCAATCTAGTCTTAATTTTCTCTTCTACCCCTCTTTCATATTTCCAAGGGGTTTTCAGATGTAAACCTCGTATGGCTCTCTTTAGAAATGCCCTTAAAATAAAGGTATATATATTTTCTCTTGAGAATCCCCAAAATTTGTTGAACGGGGGACTTACTGCAATGTTACCCGGCACCACTCAGAGTGCTACACACATCACCGTGTATGCTTTACATTAACGACATTAGTTCTCTAACGACATTGTGTAACATGATCTTCACAGTGAGATGTAACCATACACATCAGCATCTAAAATGAGGTGCATGGTGCCGTTAGTTCTTAGTACTTTGAAGCTTCTAAAACTCTAACAGTGCATGGTATCGTTGAAGGTAGACTGTATGGTGTTGTTAATTCTCAATACTTTGATTCTGAAGTTCAAGTTATGACACAATGCTTTGGGATATGAGTTGGACGACGCCGTCGGTGCTCCTCAAAATTCTTTTAAACTTACTTCCACTTTTAATCTCAAATCAATGCAACCTTATCAAACAAGGTAAAAATAAGGGGATAAGTAACAATCCATAACATATTTCTAAACACTTTAAAATATAAATAATATATAAAATATGAAAGTAATTAGGACTCATCACTCCTCCACACTTAAACTTTTACTTGTCCTCAAGTAAATCATAAAAAACAACTAAGCACCTCAAGCAAAAGTATTTTAACAAGAGTAGATTTTTGGCAACATTGACTATCGTGAGAAAGATATTCTTTTTTGTTTCAAGATTACTTAATTAAGCTAAACTCGTATGAACCCACATATTTGAATAGATAAAACAAAAACCACAGAAATTGAATTGAATAAGCTTATATCTATTCATATCTATTCAACAAGCCTTATCTCATCTCCTAGGTCAAGAATATAAGCCAAGTAATTTATATAAGTAAGGAATATTGAGCCAACTTAAATTCTATGACTTACAATACTACTGCAATCCAAGTAGTAAATAGAAAATTGGTCCATAAGCTCACTTTTGTGGGGTAATATAAATATCTAGTAGAGATGGATAATTACTAATTTTTCAAATTTTATATTACCCTCATTAAATTCTCTTTTTTTTTTTTTAGAATATAGTAATGCAAATGCCTAATAAAGATGTGTAATAAAGATATTCAGTTTATGTATTATCTTACTCTATCTTTCCTTATTTTATTTTAATTCACATTTACTTAAACTCAGACTAAGGACTAATAAGATCACAGAATATAAATCAATCAAACGTCCCTATTTATATTTTATTATAAGTTTCGCATCAAATCCCAAGAAATAAAGTGTCACAATGTTTACTAAAAAAAAATAAAATTAGTTCGAACTTTCAAGACTTATATTATATCACATCAAATATACACATTTACCTAATAATATCCCAGTCAAAATAACCTCATACCAAACTTTTATTCTAAGAGAAAAAGAATAGCAATCCTATAAGAGTTTAAAATATGCCAAAAATAAAAAACAATAGTCCATTTTGCCCATTTTACACTAACAATAACAATAGAAATCCTAAGGTATTCAATAAATACTTTAATAAATCGTGTAAGAAGTAAAACCTAATTCTCTCCCCCACACTCAAATTAGACAATGTCCTCATTGGCCAACAATATATGCAATGTTAATGTTTTCCATGGGACTGGAAATGATAAGGAGAGAAAAGTAAAATTGTACTCCCCAAGTGATTAGAAGTGTCAATGTGATCATTAGAAGAGAGAAGATGATCCATAAAGAAAGATATATCTACAATTATCAAGAAGAGATAAAAGTACTAAGTAAGAGAAATAAAGTAAAATAGGACAAAATAAAGTCTAAAGTAAAATGACGTAACATAGTACTAAACAAAAACACCATAAAAAGAAAACAAATTCCTATCCTTATCCTCAGAAATAGCCTCTATGATATGATCTTTAGTGGTTTAATAGATGGAACAATGAGCAACAATGGCATAAACCTTAGCTCAAAATAGTGAAACCCAAACAGTGGAAGTTTGTGGACAAAATGAAGGAAAGTAACTATCTATATACACTCCAGCGAACCCTTGAAGAACTAAGCATCAAAGACCCACAGGAATAGTAGCAACATCTACTATAAATTCACGCAAATATTCTTAAAACAACAAAGGCAATCAAGAACAAAAGAAGTAGAATACAGGCACCCAAATAATAGAATTTAAGATACACCTTAAAAGAACAAAACAACTAAAACCCAATCAAGAGAAATCATATTGGATTATCCACAAAATTTAGAGACTCACTCAAAGGGAGGACTAAGCCCTAAGTATGGTCTTGAACAAGATAAACAATGAAGTAAAAACCTCTTAAGACTCTTTTTTCAATTTTGAATAAAGTAGATTGATTAAGTTGTCAAAGATGTATATATACTACCCTAACCTTAGCTAAGTGATTACTAAGGCCCTAAGACAAATTAAAGGTTTAAAAGGTCTTTACAAGATGTTCAAAATATAGAAAAATTAGAGAAAATATCAAAATACGGCAAAATAGGGGTCCGGCCCCAACAAGGGTTGGCAACGGCTTTGGGGCTAGGGCCGGCACCGGCTTTACGGTGGAGAACAGCGTTTTTGATGAAAATCAAGCTAATCAAGTGGTTCCATCTTAAGAAGGGGAAGCGACCTTGCAAAAACCTATGACAAGATTGAGGACCAAGAGGTTCTAATGTGACATCCAATTATTCCTACAACAATATTTGAAGATGGAAGAGTTTTGAAAGGATAATGAAGGCAGCTAAGAGCTCAATTTGATGGTGATAAATCGTAGATGGGGGGAGGGGGGTGAATAAGGTTTATGACAAATAAATACGATTTAAAAAATCTTTGATGTCTTTTTGATAAAGGCCAAACAAAGTAAGAGTTCAAAAATGCAGACTTGAATGTGCTATTAAAGAACTTTCGAAACTTCTCTAAATGATGAAAATAAGATCTATACTTAAGATGGGTAGAATAAGCAACAATAACAGATTCACCCAACTACATAAAAGACTTTGATAAAATTAATGTATGCAAGGAGGAGTATAAATCTCTCAAGTTGGATGAACAGTAAAAACACAGGTATAAATATCAGTTTAGTTTCGCAGTTATAGGAGTGCAGATATGAATCTTTTAAAGCATCACTAAATGATGAGAAGATAGTCTATTTTAAAAATGGACAGTTGAGGCATTAAAGACAGACTTTCTATAGAATACAAAAGTCTTTAAAACTAATCAACAATTGTAGAGATTGAAATAAAGTTCTTTGATCTAATGACCAGCAAGAATACAGTGATAAAGTACAGATAAAATGCAACCCATGGATTTATAATGGTTCGATCTTCAACTAATCTACATCCACTACATTAAGTACCTACTTAAGGATTTCAACATAATCACTAAAATTTTTTCCCAAATCAATAGTGATAGGCTACACCAATCTTACACAAGAGGATCACCACATTTGATTTTACACCCAACTTCTTCAATCACACAATCAAGGCTCACTCCAACTGGGTTTTACACTACAACCTTGATACATTTACCAAACAAGGCTCACCTCAACTTAATTTTACACCACAATCTTATTACACAACAAATCACACAAAGAAATGCAGAAATAACTCACAGATTGAGCAGATATGAACAGTTTAAGCACCTGTATCTTTTTACCTTTATAGTAATTTGATTTCGCTTTAAAGCAGAATGAAAAAGAAGAGTTTTGTATTCTAAAGTGTAAAAGTGTTTCTGAGAAAGATAGTACAAAAATCTTACAAAAAATTGTGTTTAAATAACTTTTATAGAAGCAAAAAGTAAGACAGCAATGGCTAGCAACGGCTAGTTTTTCGTTGTCAGATTTTTTAGGGTTTTAGACTCAATGATTGGGAGAAGGTGCGTCCAAAAGGTGAATTCAAAATGACACTTTTCTAGGCAGAAATATTTTGACACTGTTACAGAGTTTTTGACGAAGTTTTTGGATCAGATCCATCCAAACTACTCAATCCAAACATCTGAAATATTACTATTTAAAATCATTTTATTTGTGTGCTTCAAAGTAGAAATAAATTGAATCATAAGGTAAAGAGACATAGAAATTTTACAAGTAATACTTTAACAACGATTCATAATCTAAATTTATTTTACAAGGATTTCTTGGTATGCAATCTCTTAAGCTTGTCTTCTACTTGATCACCCATTCTTGGATTCAATTGCTCAAGAGTTACTTAGCAATCTTATTTGCATGCCTTGAAAGAATTGAGGTCAAACATATCATATCACATAGAGATCACACAAGTTAGTCCTCATTAATGTTTGTCATAAGTCAAAACACAGGAGAATGCCCTTAGGGCTAACAATCTCTCCCTTTTTGAGTGATGACAAACTTGATGGGATTGTGATATAAAAATAATTATATGTACAATATAGATATGTTAGACCGAGAGAAATAAAAATATTTTAAAACTGAAATGCATTCTCTCATTATAGGACTCAAAGAATGATTATGAGTTTAAGATAGAAAATTTAAGCATATACTCATAAACATGGCTTAATGAACCTATAGCCCAACCAACCTCTTTATCCTCCTTCCTTCCATCTTAGGATTATTTCACAAAGAAATAGATGCATAGTAGTCACAAAAAAATATGTATAGATATGTATATGAGGAGGTGTAGAGGATATATCATAAAAAGTAATACTCCCCCTATGTATATGCATATATGAACAGTAGTTAGAAAGATGCTAGCTATGAAGTGCATTTGAAAATAAGGATTTCAAGATTTTGGACTTCCAAAATGTGCATCCAAAATGGGGTAAATGAGGTAGAAGCTAGCCTTCTAAAAAGTCTTTTTTGGATTGAAGAAATGCGAGTCCAAAACTTCCCTTGTGTATGTGCAGAAAAAAAATTCCCAAGAGTATAGATTAATAGTTTTTCTGGAATTTGCTTGAACTCATTTTTCTCAAGAAAATTCAGCATGAGAATTTTTCATAACAACCAAAGAATGGTATGACAGATTTCATAAGTATTCATTTGAGTGACCTTATCATCCAAACAAACATTTTTGCAAAGAACTCATCACAATTGCATTCAAAAATATTATTGAAAGCATAGTAAACTCCTACTCATACTTCATTCTCCTTAGTCTATAACAACAACGACTCAACATAATCTCCATCAAATCACCTAATTCTTCACTGTCCGCATTTTTAAACCACAACTATAAATAGGCATAATTCATCTTAAACCATATGAATTTATCATCCTCATAAGTAGTCACAATCATAATCCATAAATTTCAAATTATAACCCTCATATACCAACATACAACCACAATAAAAAAACTAGTGAAAGGGATATCATGAAAGCAAAATAATAATAATAATAATAATAATAATAATAATAATAATAATAATAATAATAATAATAATAATAATTGCATAGCACACTGTTTGATCAACTCAAATCCCAAAAATGTATTTCACAGAATTACAATCTCCTTAAGAAATTTTCAGTCTCCACATCACAGTCTTCTTTTAGTCCATAGCACAGTCTCCATAACCACATCAAATAATCAATTCACAATCCCAATCCCCCAACAATATATTTTCTCCCCATTTGTCATCAATAAAAAAAAATAATAATAACAACAAGCAACAGAGAAGCAATTAGTAGTATGGTAGTAAGATCAGAAGAATGCCCAGAACAGGGACAACAATAAGTAATATTAGCAATAATAATAAGCAGTAGGAAATTAGCAGTAATATCAGTTTAAAACCCAAATAAGGGTTTCAAAAAAATAGTGCAAAGAGCATGAAATTTGGCAAGAATAAAATTGTGTCATCAGAATAAAAGTTAGTAGAAAAAGTCATTACTCAGCGGTCGTCATATTCCACATCTCATGGGATGAGGATAGTCGCTTTGAATATTGTCCAACAATTCTACTGGACTTCTATTTTACCATGAACATGCTTTTGTTGTCGGCCAGATTAGCTGTCAAATGCAGCTGGTTTGTCTTTCTTGGGAACATCCTTGTTAACAGTGGGTGTAGTAGTTGTGGGTTCTTTAGTGTGCAGAGATAAGACATTAGCAATATCAATCTCTTTCTCGTTCTCTTTTTCAATCTCCTTCTCTAGCTGAACATTAGTTTCTTCCTGTGTTGAAGAAATGATATGTTTAAGGCTTTGGCACAGGTGGAGGAACTTATTCAATCAAATAGTCTTTAGCTTTATATTGCTTTCCTTCCACATCTGTCAGTCTATTTTCTAAAATTTTCAGTTCACTTTTGACTTCTGCACTCAGACTACCTAGCTTGGTAGAGAGTAGATTTATAGCATCCAAAAATACTCTGAGTTATTCCACTTTTTTTTATTTTTTTCTACTTCCTTCTACTTGATGTTTCCCCTTGAATTTCAATCTCAACTTTTCTTTTTGTTCGTCCTGATACAGCAGATTTTCTTTGGCCTTCACCAATTTTTTTTCCTCTTCTTCAGTGGCCTCTCTTAGTAATATCTATTGATTATCCACTCGAATAGATCACATTTTCTCAAATGAATCTCTGTTATAGATGTTTACCTTACAGTGCTTAGGGGTAACTGTCCTCAAATCAACAGTGAAGTACTTGAATAGCTTGGTGAGAAGGTTTCCAAAGAGTAATGCTTTGTTTGATGTATCCCGGCATCAAATCATCAATTTCACAACCAGAAACTTAAAGATAATTTGTTTTTCCTATGACAGAGTCAGCATCAATACCATTTTCAGAATGCTTACAAATGTTTTGTAGCCAAAACTAGGTATCACCATGATTGAGACAATGTAATGTAGTAATCTCCCCATTTCATTTAACCATTTGGTATTGTGATTACTTGAATTTTTGAAACTCTTGGCACTAGTAAAATCCTCTCAAATCGACTCAGTTTTAAAATTAGAATTTTTCAGACAATTTGTTCAATTCAAAGGATTTTACCTCACTGTCTCTGACATAAAAAAATTTTGTTTAACATATGATGGCCAAACTCGAAGTTCACTTCTCCAACTCTAGATATATACCACTGCACAATAAACTTGTTTTCTATTTCCTCATGTCGTCCCTTTCTCAGATTCGCATAGAATTCTCTAACCAGTGGGGTGTACAATTTCTCATCAATTTGACAACAAAGCCCCTTATCCAAAATTCTCAATATATTCAGAATGACAGAAAAGTTCAGAAACGTTTCAGCAATGAAAAAACGTAGAATCAACCCGATAGCCCGCAATAATAGTTCTATTTATAAACACCCAATCATTGTACTCAAATTCACTTTTTGAGTTGAGAAATTGAGGCACCTGAGTGTCTGTGCTTTTCTCTTCTAGAGGTTGTTTTGATAATGCAATTTGAGGAGTTGGTTCGTCAATAGCAACTCATTTTTCCTTTTTCTTCACAGATATTAGTGCGGCAGTAACTGATTCTTTTTTCATTATCTTGCATTTCTTAATCTCCTTTGTTGTTGGCTCGGCCTTTTAACTGGGATATGAAGTTTTACTCATAGCGAATAGGATTGAAGGGTTTGATTTGTCTAGTTTTGGAGAAACAATGAAGGTCAGAGGAAAGAGAAAAATACTAAGGCAAATGGCAGCTTTTTGAATTTTTGAAATGAGAAGAAGATTCTAATAAATTTGAATTCTTTTTTTTTTTACGGGGTATTGAAGAGTATAAGTACAATTTAGTACATTTGAGAAAGGCAATTTTTAAAAATAAGTAATGATATTCTGATAAGAAGAGAGAGAGTGTTGCGGCAAAAAAAGCGAGAACATTTAGAGCTTAAAAAATTTGAACATTTGGACACAGATTGTCCATCCGATTTTCTTATCCAAAAACTGTCACACGCAGTCAAAAGATACTGTGCCTTTTAGCTTAAAATATGTTCCAAATACTGCATTCAACATCTCCATCCAAAATTAGAAGATCTTCAGAAATTCTGTAAGAATAAACAACTAATCTTTGACAAAATTGTTAGTTTCATAATCTGGTAATTTCTAAACCTCTCATCAGGTGATCAACTCATTCTTCAGCCAGTAGTTTATGAATATATCAATTTCTTTTTCTTCATTCATTCCAAATCTTTTGAGCAGTTTCTTAGCATACTTGGCTTGATTTAGAAAGATATCATCTATGGTTTGCTTAATTTGTAGATAAAAAACATCAAGTTCTCCCATCATACTCATCTTAAACTCTTGTTGTATTGTCTTGGCAAGTTTCTTGCATCGGGAATAATTAGTAATTCCAAAAAAATAATATCATCAATATATATTTGCACAATTAGGATATCATCAGAATTTTCAGATTTTATAAATAATGTAATATCAATTAAACCTCCTAAACAACCTTTTGAAAGAAGAAAAACACTAAACCTTTCGTATCATGCTCTTGGAGCTTGTTTTAAACCATAAAAGGCTTTTGGGAGTTTAAATACATGGTTTGAAAAACGTTCATGAATAAAACCAAGAAGTTGCTCAACATAAACTTTTTCTTCAATAAAACCATTTAAGAAGTCACTTTTGACATTTATTTAGTGAAGCATAAAACTTTTGAACAATGCAAACACAAGCAACATTCTAATGGATTCTAATCGAGTAATGGGAGTAAAAGTTTTATCATAGTCAATATTCTCTTCTTGATTAAATCCTTGGGCAACTAATCTGACTTTATTTCTAATAATAATAACATGCTCATCAAGTTTATTTTTGACACCCCACTTGGTACCAATTACGGGATGGTTAAATGGTCTAGGGATAAGCTTCCAAACTTAATTCTTTTCAAATTAGTTTAGCTCTTCTTGCATGGACATAATCCAAAAATTCATTATGTAAGACTGCATCAATATAATTCGGTTCAGTGCTAGAAAGTAGAGCAAAAATTATCAACAAATTATTGTCTAGTTTTGACTTCGCAGTTAGGATCACCAATAATCCATTCTTTTAGATGAACAATTTTATACTTCCAAACTTTTGACAAATTCTGATCAGTGTGCTCAACACTTCTTTGCTTGCTATCTTCAACTTTTTGTTCTTCTAGTTCTTCTTCTTTAGCATGGTTGTCAAGTGATGGAGCTTCATGATGTTCAATGCCATTTTTCTTTAAGCTACCAACATTACCTATACGGAGTATTTTTCATTTTTCTTATCTCTAAATGTGACACATTCATCATTTGTGGCTTGAATGTTATCCATTAGTGTTGCATTTCCTATCATGTGTTTTGAGCATCCACTATCCAAGAATCACTTTGTGGAGCTCAATTCTTTGTAGTTGATGTACCTATTCATGAAATGGAAGAATGGCTTTTGGTACCCATATGTCCTTGGGTCCATAGGAGTTAGTAATGGTTCTCCTAATTTTTCAAACTGTTTTTCCACTGGATTCCACTTTCTTCTTAACATGACACTTAGATGCTTTGTGTCTAAATTTTTTACAATATGTGCAGCAATTGCGTGTCATATATGAGAAACAACTTTTACAAAGTGAGATCTGTAATTTTCAATTTTGATCTCATGCCTATAACCTAGACCATTTCGGTTTCCAGCTATATATTGTGCACCAAGTAATTTTTTCAAATTATTTTTGCTATTTGTAAACTTTTCAATTCATGTAGTGAGATCATCGACTATATTTTTCATATCATCAAAATTGCTAACCATAATTTCAAGAGAACGAATTTTATCACATAAACATTTATTTTCTAGATACACATGATGCAAGGATAACTTCCTTTTCAATATTTGCACACATATGTGACTCAAGTGAGATTTTGTTCTCATTCCACAGCTTTGCATTCTCATCTAACAAACTGTTAATTTTCATCTTCATTTCTTTATTTCTTCTAGACAGCTTTTTTAGTTAATAAAACTATTAGTGTTGTGCCCTAGAGGCAATCACTTGTACATTATATATGACACATTTTATTTTAATAAAAGACATTATTTATCTTACAGTTTCTTTTGTTTGCTTTTAAATAATATAACTGTTTGATAAAGTCCCTAGTACAACACTGTGTTAAGGAAATCATGATAGAGATCATAATATGATATTTCTACTACACTGTATAGTGTTAGTACTTAAATAGTCTCTAGTCATAGTATTAATGAGACGGGACATCTTTAATGCTTTAAGACTAGCATGTGTTAGACTTTCTGATTTGATCAGGCGGTGGTTCTCATATTTGTGAGTATTGAGATACTCAAAGTTAACGCATGGATGCCTATTAATGGAACAAGTTCATTAGATGACCTAGCTTTGGGATAATCATATGGATAACTATTTAGTGCCAGTAATATAATCTCAATATAGCAAACGTGCAAGTATCCTTAGATTTGAGATCTCCAATGTACTTTATTTGCTGAGTATTGTACTTTGATCCCAATCTCTGGAGCTCGATCAAGGGCCGCCTATGGGATGGATATTGGGTACATTGTGAGGTAAACGAAAGTAGTTGAGAGGGTCAATAAAGGATTCACCACTCCTAATAGTAGGGGCGAATATCTCATGGCCACTTGTAAGAATTACTACTCGAGAAGTCCTTGGCCAAGGCGAATGTGTATTGAAAATAGTTTCAATTGATACACATCTAGAGTAGTAGGTTCCTGGTACAAGTACTATTGTATTCGGGCCAGAATTAATTCTAGAGGGAGTTAGCACTAATTTCGTACTCCAAACCGAATGAGATATTGTATGGTGAAAGGAGTTAATTGCACTGAAGTTTGTTATTGAATGGTTCATGTCAAGCCATTTGACTTCCTAAACTCTTGGGTGGTCCTGATGTGTTGCTAGATACAGCTCATGATTTGGGAATATGGGTTTATTTATTGATGAATTAATAAACCAATCATAATTAGAATTAATATGATTAATTCTAATTAATTATGGATTATTAATCTCAAAGACGTTTGGATTAATTCATATTCTCTACCAATTGACTAGGAAACCTAATAGGTCACACACAATAGAAAATTATATACTTAAGATGTTATTTGATAATATAGTATTATACTTAGTTATAATTTGTGGTCTAAATTGTAATTGTGAGAACTTTATATTTCCAATTACAATTAGGGAATTCTAACTGTTTTAGAATTTTAGGATGGAGGATTTTTTAGCAAGTTTTTCGTGTGACATATGGAAGAGACACGAAACCCTAACTGACACACAATATACGAAATCTGCAATCCTAGACACACAACCAACGTTCTTCTCTCTTTTTCTCGTTTTGTTGAAAACGTGAAACAGCCCTAGCCGCCACTTTTTTCTGCTAGCACAGGAATTTTTGGTGCTTGTGTATTCTTCTGTGTGGATTACTGTTAGAGATAATCACACACTGTGATTATAGTGGTTAGACGTTCGACTCTCGTGAAGTTGGATCAAGAGGATTGCTGGATCGTGCCTCAACTTGAAGAAGAAATTTTGTTCTTCGGACGATCAAACAAAGGTAAAAAGTTGTTACATTTATTATCTTTATATCTTGTTTTCCACACATAGGCGGGTCCTGGGATGGTATCTTGTTTTATTTTTCGCTGCGCTGTATAGGATACGAGCCTGATATACCCAACAAAAACATGTTAAATAGCAATTTATTAGGATCATTATGCTTTTCACAATCAGAATCATGCAAATCGGTTATCAAGTCTGGAGAAGTAGAATTTACCTTCTCCTCCATAGCCATAAAGTAAATGTTTACTTTTTTATTTTCAGAATCACAGCTTTCTTCTGTCTCGAATTTAGCTTAATCCCAAGTTCTAATCAATCCTTTTCTTTTCTTTTCGTTATACTTGGCTTCTCTTTCTTTTGGGCAATCAGAAATAAAATGCTCTGTACTCTTGCATTCGTGGAATTGAGGTTTAAAAGACGAAGTTTTTCCTTTCTTTTTGACAAATTTCTTGTCTTTGCTGAAGTTGCCTTTTCTGAACATCTTCTTGAATTTTCTAGCAACTATGGCCCATTCTTCATTGTCTAAATTAGTATCACAATCACTTTCAAATTATTCACTAATAGTTTAATCATTTCCAGCTTTTAAGGCAGTTTCTCTTTTGCCTCTATCATCTTTATCATGCTCTTGAAACTTTTTCAATTTCATTTCATGGGTTAACAGAGAGCTAATAAGCTCTTCAGTAGGTAGGCTGTTCAGATTTTTTGATTCCTCTATAACTAAGGTTTTTGGCTGCCAACTTTTTGGCAGAATATCAAGCAATTTTCTATTTTGCTCTGTAAAGGAGTAGAATGGTCTAAAGGAGTAGGCCTTTAGACCATTCATGATATTTGTGAAATGAGTGAACATATCAGTGATGTTCTCATACGGCTTCATAGTGAATAACTCACAATCGTGGACTAACATTTCCAATTCTGATTTTTTTTACTTGATTAGTCCCCTTATGAGTGACTTCAAGTAATTTCCATATATCATAAGCTGAATCACAGCTACTTGCTCAGTTACATTTGGTGGTATCAAAGGCACAACATAGAATGTTCATGGCTTGAAAATTCAATTTCATTTTGGCATTGTTTCCAGTATCATATTCGTCACTCTATTTGGGAACTATTTGACTTTCAACACTTTTGAAAGGAACATATGGTCCTTTTTCAATCAAATTCCACAACTCAAAATTAATTGAGCATACATAGATCTTTATGCGATACTTTCATTTTATGAATATGACACATTTTAACTGCCCAACATTCCGTATCATATAGTAAGGCATGTCTTACGGCTACTCTATAGAACTTTTCCTTTAGGCTTAATGTTACGGTGAATGTGTAAATATACTAAAAAGGATAGAGTTAGAAATGAGACCATTAGGGAAAAGTGGAGATGGCATCTATTGAGGAGAAGATGAGAGAAAGCCGCTTGTATTAGTTTGGACATGTACAGAGAAAACTAAGGGATGCGTCTGTCAGAAGGATTGAGGGAATGAGGCAAGATAGGTTAGACAGAGATAGAGGCAGGCCTAAAACGACATGGATAGAGATGATTAGTAGATATATGTCTTTATTAGATTTAGATGAAAGTATGACAGTTGATAGAAGGGAGTGGAGAGAGAGGATTCATGTGAATGACCATACATAGCCTGGTATTGGTTCATGTAGCCGACCCCAAATTTCTTGAGATTAAGGCTTAGTTTGTTGTTGTTTGTATAATTGCTCCAAGTGAACAAGGGAGGTCTATTTGTCAAGGATCCCTCGATACAAGGAAGTGATGAGATATTTGCCATAAGGATCTTTTCTACAAGACTGTTTAGCCGAAGAAATGTAGACCAATGCAATGATACCAATTGCTAAACCTTAGAGGGGGTGAATAAGATTTATGGCAAACAAATACGATTTAAAAAATCTTTGATGTCTTTTTTATAAAGGCTAAATAAAGTGAGTTTAAAAATGCACACTTGAATGTGCTGCTAAAGAACTTTCGAAACTCCTCTAAATGATGAAGAGAAGATCTATACTTAAGACGGGTAGAAAAAGAAACAATGACATATTCATCCAACTACATAAATGACTTTGGTCAAATTAATGAATGCAATAAGGAGTATAAATCTCTCAAGTCGGATGAACAATAAAAATGCAGGTATAAATATTAGTTTAGTTTCGCAGCTGTAGGAGTGCAAATATAAATCTTTTAAAGCATCACTAAATGAAGAGAAGATGGTCTGTTTTAAATATGGGCAGTTGAGGCGTTAAAGACAGACTTTCTATAGAATACAAAGGTCTTTAAAACTAATCAACAATTGCAGAGATTGAGATAAAGTTCTTTAATCTAATGACCAGCAAAAATGCAGTGATAAAGTGTAGATAAAATACAAAAGAAAATACCCAAGGATTTATAGTGTTTTGATCCTCAAGTGATCTACATCCACTACCTTAAGTATTCACTTAAGGATTTCAACGCAATCACTAAAATCTTTTTCCCAAATCAATGGTGGTAGGTTACACCAATCTTACACAAGAAGATCACCACATTTGGTTTTACACTCAACCTCTTCAATCACATAATTAAGGCTCATCCCAATTGAGTTTTACACCACAACCATGATATATTCACCAAATAAGGCTCACCCCAACTGGATTTTATATCACAACCTTGTTACACAATAAATCACAGAAAGAAATGCAAAAATAATTCACAAATTGAGCAGATATAAACAGTTTAAACACTTGTACCTTTTTAGTTTTGAAGTAATTTTATTTCACTTTGAAGCACAATGAAAAAGAATATTTTTTTTCTAAAGTATAAGAGTGTTTTTGAGAAAGATAGCACAAAAATCTTGTAGAAAATCGTGTTTAAATGGCTTTTATAGAAGCAAAAAGTAAAATAGTAATGGCTAGTTTTTCGCTGTTAGATTTTTTAAAGTTTTGGACTCAAGGATTGGAAGAATGTACATCTAAAAGGTGAGTCCAAAATGGCACTTTTCTCGGCAAAAATATGTTGACACTGTTATAGCGTTTTGAATGAAGTTTTTAAATGCAAAGTCCATCCAAACTACTCAATCCAAACATCTGAAAGCTTACTATTTAAAATTATTTTATTTGTGTGCTTTAAGGTCGAAATAAATTGAATCGTAAGGTAAAGAGACATAGAAATTTTACAAGTAATACCTTAACAACGATTTTTAGTCTAAAGTTCTTTCAAAAAAACTTCTTGGTATGCAATCTCTTAAGCTTGTCTTCTACTTGATCACTTACTCTTGGATTTTATTACTCAATAGTTGTTTATCAATCTTATTTGCACACCTTGAAAAAATTAAGGTCAAATATGTCCTATCATATAGAGATCACACAAGTTAATCATCATCAATGTTTGTCATAAGTTAAAACACAGAAGAATACCCTTAGGGCTAACATATGGCTATTCAAAAGGGAACCCAACAACAACTCAAGCTAGTGCCAAAAGAGGATGAAAAATACAGAGGCCCAGCAACCAGAGCAGACCCGGTGCGGGCCCAATGAGCTAAGTCGGTGCCCGGTGCAATCTTTCCAGCACAGACTCGGTGCCGGGCTTAGTGCGCGGAGCTGATATTAGGTCGGGTGCCCAGTCCCTGTTTCGAGTTTTAGCAATTTTATCCGAGTTTTTTCTATTTTAAACACTATGTACATTTTGAGGCCCTATTTTGTTTGTGGACCCTATTAATCACTAAATTAGTATTAGGGTAGTATAAATACATCTTTTTGATGATTTGACAATCCATTCAACTTACTTTATTCAAATTGTGAAAGAGAGCTTTAAGAGGTCTTTACCTCCTTGTTTATATTATTCAAGACCATGCTTAGGGCTTAGTCTTCCCTTTGAATGAGTCTCTAAATCTTTTGGAAAATCCAATATGATTTCTCTTGATTGGGTCTTAGTTGTTTTATTCTTGTAAGGTTTATCTTGAATTCTTTTGTTTGGGTGCCTATAGTTCTACTTCTTTTATTCTTGATTTCTTTTGTTGTGTCCAGGATATTTAGGTGAATTTATAGTAGATATTGTTGTGTTTCTTGTGTGTTTTTTATACTTAGTTCTTCAAGGGTTTACTAGAGAGTAGTTAGATAGTTTTCTTTCTTTATTTTAGCCATAAAATTTCATTGTTTAGGTTACACTAGTTGAGCCAAGGGATTTGCCCATTGTTAGCCATTGTTCAAACAATTTACCCATATAAGATTATATCAAAGAGTTTGGTATCAGAGTAAGGAAAACTTTGATTCCAATCAAAGCTTGAAATCAAGAAAAGGAGCCCTAGAAGTTGAAGAAAAAAAATAGGGGAATCCCGTAACTCAAAAACATGGTTCAAAAAAGTCATGATATCTTTGTTATTTCTTGATTTTTTCTTGAGAAAATTGCTCATTGATGTTAGTATAATGTTTGGGGACAAATTTATCTTGTGTTTGTGATGAAAATATGCTTGAATATGGGTGAAAATATTAGTTGGTTTTAAGTAACGGGATTGCAGCTAAGGTATTTGATAAATGTTCTATGAGAATATTTGTGGTAATAGTTGTGAGTTTTGACTTCCATTTTTCATTTCTTGGGATATTAGGACTTGATGTATCACTCTATTGTTGAAATCCATGTTCACTGAACTCATATTTGCTATTGTACCCTTGTGATTATCTTATTCTTCTTATTCCTAATTACTAGTTGTTCTTGTTTCTTCATTTTTGTTAATTCTTATTCATTTCTTGTTTGAAATTGCTTCCTTATACTTTTTAGTGTTGTTCTTATGTTAATTGAATCATTTACTCTTTGAAATTCATGCTTGAAAGCTTGTTTATTTAAGATACCCAACAAGTGTTCGTTGAAATTCTCCTAAGACCCCCCTAATTAGAAAATCCATTGGGTTTTGTTGATTCACTTGGTTAAACTAAAACTATAGATATTAGGGAGAATTGGACTGAATAAGAAGGTTGAGTGTTGAGAAAAAGGCAAGAGGATGAGACTATTATCAAAAGAGTCAAAGAGGGTAAACAACAGTATAAAGTGAATACCATTGAGAGTAAACACGAAAGGGAGTAAAGAAATGAACTACTTCTTTTTGCTAATCTTTTTTTGCAGGTATAACTCATTGAATATCTCATTGCCATGGCCCATGAACAAGAAATTCCTAAGGCTAACCTAAGTGGACCTAGTAGGCCACAAGAAGATCCACTTGATGCTAGGACTTTGCGAGAAGACTTAAATGTTGTGATGAGGACAATGCACAGTAAGTTTGAAGATACGACAAGGGAAATTATGGGATTGAGACAACATTTGGGTCAATCTTCTATCGTGGTACAAAGAATAGGTCAAGAACGATTTGAAACTCCTAACCTTAGAATAATGGAAGGTGATGTTAGGGATTTGCCTTAAAATAATTTGTACTTATACTATTATCATTATGTATTATGTAATAATATGAGGCATTTCTTTCCATGAATAGTGTATTTAGTTTTGTGGCCATCAAGTATGTGACTTGATAGTAAAACCCTATAAAAAATACAATGAGTATTCTTAAATTGTCCATGATCGATTATTATTAGTAGAATAATAATAAATTAAGATTAGTATGTTCGTAACTTGATAGCTATGTTTTACTGGTCATGGATATATGTGATATTAAGTTAAAACATAAATAAATGTTAAAGAACATTGTATTGGACATGGCCCACTATAAGAGTACTTCATGAAACATGTCATAAGTACTTTCTAGCCATAATGATATTGGAGGTCCTTCGATCTAAATTCATCATAGTTTTCTACCTGATAAATTTTATATTTTGACGTTGTCTAAAGTTGTCTTTAATCAAATAATAAATTAGACCACGGTTGGATATAAAATAAACCAGTCAGAGGAATATGATTAATAGTAAAGGAATTTGTCCCTCTCAATTTTGAAAAAGATGTCCATGGGCCCCTTGATAAATTAAACTATTAAAATACATTATCGTACTCAAATATATCAATTTAAGATATTGATATCATTTATTTGAATAGTCTACTATGAGATCAAGAAATAATTAATTAAACTCAATAAGGATGACATGCTCCATGCCTTATGCTTAATTTGGACATCGTGTGACAAAAGGACTAAATATAAAGTTATTGTTTGGTTCAAAGAGATCACTGATCTTCATTTAACCTGGATAGTTATAATGTTTTGCTAAAAATTGCTTAAAACTGGTGGACTATTTAAATGTGATTTGGACACACTACCAGCATTAAATGAACTTATAGAGTTATGCATTTAGTGAACACTTTAAGTTATATTTTTAGTAATCAGGTTCGATGTATCTGGAAATATATCTAGATTAATTGAACTTAGAAAAATGACCAAATACAATAAATCTAGAAATATGTCGTGGAGGATGTCCAAATTATAAGAATCTGACTTGATAAATTAATTAATTAAATTATCGAAATAATGGTAGAATCTTATCATATTAGTTTTAATTTAAATTTAAAATAAAACATGATAAGATATTATAAGAGTTGGACTCCAAGTGGTTCGGGTTGTTTTAAAAAGAAAACCCTAGCCGTCTTTAGAAGTTAGCTCTCTGTCAAAACATTTGTACCTCCAATTCACTAGAAAATTTAAACCTCTCAAACCTTAGGCACTAGCACTCTCGAGTAACAAGCTAGTTTGGCGTGTGTATCCAATCGAGGACGTTCGAACATTGCAGTATCTGGTGATTGTTCGAGTTGCACGCACGCCTAGAAATCAGAAGCTAGATGTCTTGATTGCGGCGAACACAGGTAATTCTGTAATCACTAGATCATCTTAATTGTTTTGCTTGGATCTTCGGAAGGGATTTGCGAATGTTTTCTGCATTTCGGAATTCACGAATTCCAACAGGTGATGTCCACACTCCTACACTAAATGTTCAATAAGGAAAAGATTGGGATGAGCATTCTATTGGGGGATTCCAACAAGCTCCCATGAGAGGGAGAAGACATGGTATGAGAGGAGAACGAGGTAAGGGCCAAGGAAGGAATGGTAGAAACAATCCTAGGGGGTTGGAAAGAGAGTTTGAGGGAGTTGATGAATGGTATGACGGAGAACATGTTGATGCATATAGGGAATTCAATAGAGGATGAGGCAATAGAGGAGGTAAGTAGAGAGTTGAATCATATCAAGATAAAACCACCTACATTCTATAGGAAGAGTGATCCTGAAGTCTATTTTGAATTGGAGAGCAAAATGAAAATATTTTTTCAGTGGTCATACTTATAATAAAAGATCAAATGTGAAGCTATCTATTTTGGATTTTTTAGAGTATGCATTGGTTTGGTGGAAACAAGTTAGCACTTAAATAAAGTAAATGGGAGTAGAAAATGTGGGAAATTAAAACTTATTACAGAATATGATGAGGGTTAGGTTTGTCCCACACCACTACTACTATGACATCTACCATAGGATTCAATCACTCAAGTAATAGAATAAAATTGTGGATGATTACTATAACGAAATAGAGGTGATGTGGATGAGAGTTTAAATTCAAGAGGACCCTAAGACAACAAAGGCTAGATTCTTGGATGGATTGAATAGGAAAATAGTCAATTTGGTAGAGTTGCACTCCTATGACCGACATGAGGATATGGTTCATGCCACCGCAAAGATTGAAAGGCAATAAAAAAGAACCTTCTCTAAATCTATATTTCAAAATCTGAACACCACTAACAAGATGCCCACTAAGAAGGAAGAAGCTCCTAAATCTTTTCAAAGGGAGTACAACAAGTCAAGAAAAGGATGGAAGCCTAGGGAAGGTTGGAACAAGGATAAGGGAAAAGTCATGGAGAGGCCACAATGGAATAGAGACATCATGTGCTTTAAGTGTCTTGGATATGGGCATACTTCCCATGAGTGTCCAAGAAAAAGGGATATGTACACTAACTCCTATGGAGAAGTCACAACCGACGAAGAAGAAAAAGAAGGAGAATTATGCCAAGGAAACTAAGAAGAAAATATGGAAGAGGAAAGTGATGAAGGAGAAGTAGTTAGCTAAGAGTATTCCTTAGTTGGAGTCACAAGAAGATCATTGAATTCTTAAGCAATTGAAGACCAAGACCATCAACAAAGAGAGAACATATTCTACACAAGGTATCTAATCAACAAGACCCCATGTAGTGCCATTGTAGATAGTAGAAGTTGCACTAATGTGATTAGTGCAAGCTTAGTTGATGAATTGGGTATGAAATGGATTAAACACCCCAAACTCTACAAGTTATAATGGTTGAATGATAATGGAGAATTGAGGATTAACAAACAAGTCTGGGTATATTTTGAGATAGGAAATTACAAAGATATTGTGCTTTGTAATATGGTGCCTATGCAAGCGGGTTATTTGCTCCTGGGAGGCCTTAGCAATATAATAAGAATATAAAGTATGATGGGAGGAAGAACACTTATTCTATTATTAATGAGGGTTCCAAATTCACTTTAACCCCCATACCCCCAAGTGAGATGAACAAAGACTAAAAAATCATGAGGGAAACAGAAAAGAAAAAAGGAGTACAATATGCCAAACCAAAACAAGAGTTAGAGAGAAAAGAACAAGAAAGAAAAGAGAAAGGGTTGAGGGAGAAAATAGGAAGACAAGTTCCATTGACCACAACGAATGGGAGTGAGCAAGGATAAAAGATGGGAGGTAAAAGAAGAGTGAATTATTTTACAAAAGGGAGTGAGATCATAGAGGTAATAGAAGCTAAAGAACCGGTTATTCTTCTTCTTGGCAAAGGATCTTATGTTTCTACTAATAATTCTACCTTGTCTTTGCTAAGTGAAATTACAATCATTCTCCAAGAGTTTGATGATGTTTTTTTTAACAGAAGTTCTCGGAGGATTGCCAGCTATAAGAGTAATTGAGCATCAAATAGACCTTGTACCCGGAGCCATCATCCCCAATTGACTGGCTTATAGAACCAATCTACGGGAGGCCAAAGAATTACAAAAGTAAGTGGAGGAACTGCTTGAGAAGGGAGATGTGAGAGAGAGTCTAAGCCCTTGCGCAATTCCAGTTCTCTTGGTTTCCAAGAAGGATGGGTCTTGGTGCATGTGTATGAATTTTCGTGCCATCAACAATATCACAGTTAAGTATCGCTATCTTATTCCTAGACTAGATGACTTACTTGATGAATTGCATAGTTCAAGTATTTTTTTTTCTAAAATTGATTTGAAATTCGGTTATCACCAAATTAGGATTAGGGAATAGGATATGTGGAAAACGGCTTTTAAAACTAAACAAAGATTGTATGAGTGGCTTGTAATGACTTTTGGGTTGTCCAATACTCCTAATACTTTCATAAGTTTAATGCATCATGTTTTAAGAGAATTCATTAAGAAATTTATTATTGTGTACTTTAATAATATATTGATATATAGCAAATCATATGTTGATCATTTAAATCATCTTCAATATGTGCTTGTTGCTGTTAGAAGGGAGAAATTGTATGCTAACTTGGAAAAATATTTTTTTTGTTTGGAGAGGGTTATATTCCTTGGATATAATGTGAGTGCTAAAGGGATTGAGGTTGATAAGGAGAAAGTGAAAGCCATTCAAGGTTGGCCCACTTCCACTACCATTACCCAAATTCGTAGTTTTATGAGCTAGCTAGTTTTTATAGGATATTCATCAAGAACTTTAGCACCATAGCAGTCCCTTTAACCGAAATGGTAAAGGAAAATATAGGATTTAAGTATGAGAAAACTCAACAATAAGCCTTTCAAACCCTTAAGGACAAATTAAGCTAAGTTCCAATTTTCATTCTACCTAACTTTGAAAAGGTATTTGAGATAGAGTGTGATACAAATGGGGTAGGGATAGGTGCGGTTCTAATCCAAGACCAAAAGCCTAATGCAAACTTTAGTGAGAAATTATCTGGGGCAGTTATCAACTATTTCACTTATGATAAAGAACTCTTTGCCTTTGTGAGGACCTTAGAGTATTGGCAATACTACCTATTACCAAGAGAGTTTGTGATCTATACCAATCATAAAACCCCTAAACAC
Source organism: Voacanga thouarsii (assembly GCA_026120185.1). Taxonomy (NCBI): domain Eukaryota; kingdom Viridiplantae; phylum Streptophyta; class Magnoliopsida; order Gentianales; family Apocynaceae; genus Voacanga; species Voacanga thouarsii. The sequence goes on along the minus strand of JANUWF010001255.1, from coordinate 4,851,985 downwards.
CTCAAAAGTCAATAAAATTTGAACAAGAGGCATGCAATATAGATGGAGTTTATTGAGACATTTCCTTATGTTATTCAATACAAAAAGGGTAAGGAAAATGTGGTTGCGGATGCATTATCTCGAAAGTATGCACTTTTAAACTCTTTAGATGCTAAATTTCTTGGTTTTGAGCTTGCGAAAGAATTGTATGAAAATGATGAGGAGTTTGGGGATATCTTTCATTCTTGTAAAAAATGTACATTTGTTAAGTATTATAGGCATGACGGATTTTTGTTTAGGGAGTCAAGGCTTTGTGTGCCAAAGGGGTCCATTAGAGAATTGCTAGTTAAGGAGGCCCATAGTGAGGAATTAATGGGATCTTTTGGTGTTACAAAGATCTTGGACATTCTTAAGGAACATTTCTTTTAGCCTAAAATAAGAAGGGATGTGGAGAAATATTGTTCTCAATGCTTAATTTGTAGGAGGGCTAAATCTAGAGCACTTTCACATGGATTGTACACTCCTTTACCTATTCCAAATGCTTCTTGGGTTGATATTTCAATAGATTTTATCTTAGGATTCTTAGATCCAAAGGGGGTAAGGACTCCATATTTATAGTTGTTAATAAATTCTTGAAAATGGCTCATTTTGTAGCTTGTTCCAAGACTAATGATATTTCCTATATTACAGATTTATTCTTTAAAGAAGTGGTGAGAATACATGAGATTCCAAAGGCTATTGTATCGGATAGGGACACTAAATTTCTTAGTTATTTTTTTAGGGTCTTATGGAATAAACTTGGCACTAATCTTTTATTTTTCACAACTTGTCACCCCCAAATGGATGGGCAAATAGAAGTGGTCAACCGACCTCTCACCCAACTCTTCAGAACTATTATCAAGAAGAACTTGAAGAATTGGGAAGAATGCTTGTCACACATTGGGTTTGCATATAATCAGGCTATCCAATCTACTACTTCTTATTCTCCTTTTGAAATTGTGTATAGTTTTAATCCTCTAACGCCTTTGAATTTGGTTTCTTTGCCTATAAATGAATGAATGAACCTTGATAGAGTTAAGAAGGTAGAAATGATGAAGGCTCTTCACACAAATGTGAATGTAACTATTGTAAAGCGAAATGAAGAAATCGTCCTTAAGCACAACCAAGGAAGGAAGAAGGTTTCATTTGAACTTGGCGATTGGGTATGAGTGCACCTTCACAATAAAAGATTTCCTACTCAAAGAAAAGCAAGTTAGACCAAAGAGGCGATGGACATTTCCAAGTCATTGCCCAAGTTAGAGATAATCCCTACAACATAATGATTCATAGAAGAATCAACTTCAAGAAGGGGGAGATGATGGGAATCAAGCTAACCAAGTGGTTCCATCTCAAGAAAAGGGAACGACCTTGCAAGGACCAATGACAAGATCGAGAGCCAAGAGCTCAATTAAATGGCTATTCAAAAGGGAACCTAACAATAACTCAAGCCGACGCAAAAAAAAGATGAAAAATACAGAGGCCCAGCGACCAGAGTATACCCGGTGCCGGGCCCAATGAGCTGAGCTGGCCCTTAGTCTGCGCTAGAATGCCAGCGGTGCAAGAAGCCAGAGCCGTGTCGGATCAGGTTAGGCGCCCAGTGCCTGTTTCGATTTTTAGAAATTTTAACCAAGTTTTTCTATTTTAAATACTATGTAAAGACCTTTTGAGGCCCTATTTTATCTATGGACCCTAGTAATCACTTAATTAGGGTTAGCGTAGTATAAATACATCTTTTTTGTGATTTGACAATTCATTCAACTTACTTTATTCAAATTGTGAAAGAGAGTTTTGAGAGATCTTTACCTCATTATTCATCTTGTTTAAGACCATGCTTAGGGCTTAGTTCTCTTTTTTGAATGAGTCTCTAAATCTTTTGGATAATCCAATGTGGTTTCTCTTGATCGGATCTTAGTTGATTTGTTCTTCTAAGGTTTACCTTGAATTCCATTGTTTGGATGCCTATAGCTTTACTTCTTTTATTCTTGATGTCTTCTATTATGTTAATGATATTTGGATAAATTTATAGTAGATCTTGTTATGTTTCTTATAGGTCTTTGATGCTTAGTTCTTTAAGGGTTTACTAGAGAGTAGTTAGATAGTTTTCTTCTTTCATTTTAGACACAAAATTTCACTGTTTGGGTTATATTAGTTGAGCCAAGGGTTTTACCTATTGTTAGCCATTGTTTCAACAATTTACCCATATAAGATCATATCAGTTTTGGCCGGCAGAATGAGGCTAGCGCCAGCTCGACTATGGCTAGTTGGCTTTTAGTGTTTTCTTCTTCTTTCGGCGCAGGCTTGAGTTGTAATTAGGGTTCCTTTTGGATGGCTATCAAATTTAGCTCTTGGCTATCTTCATCATCCTTCTTAATCTCTTCCATCCTCAAAAATTGTTGTAGGAACAGTTGGATATCACCTTGGAATCTCTTAGTTCTCGTTTTTGTTATCGGTCCTTACAAGGTCGTTCCCTCTTCTTGAAATTGAATCACTTGACTAGCTTGATTTCCATCATCTCCCCCTTCTTGCAATTCATTCTTCCACGAATCATTACCTACATCAAAAGAAGTTAAGTCACTAACATTAAATGCTGCACTCACTTTATACTCACCGGGTAAATAAATCTTGTAGGTATTATCTCCAACTTGGGCGATGACTTGGAAAGGCCTATTGCCTCTTGGGTCTAATTTACTTCTTCTTTGAGTGAGAAATTTCTCTTTGCAAAGGTGCACCCATACCCAATCGCCAGCCTCAAATGAAACCTTTTTCCTTCATTAATTTCACTTAAGGGCGATTTTTTCATTTTGCTTTGCAATAGTTGTTTTCACCTTTTCACGGAGAGTCTTTACCAATTCCGCCTTCTTGGCTCTATCAAAGTTCATTCGCTCACCTACAGGCAAAGGAACTAAATCCAAAGGATTTAGAGAGTTAAAACAATACACAACTTCAATGGGAGAATAAGTAGTAGTAGAGTGAATGACTCTATTATAGGCAAACTCGATGTGGGGCAAGCATTCTTCTTATTTCTTCAAGTTCTTTTTTATGATGGTCTTCAAGAGTTGGGTAAGTATTCGATTGACTACTTCCGTGTGTCCATCCGTTTGAGGGTGGTAAGCTATTGAAAACAAAAGTTTAGTGACAATAGTCTTTTGAATCCCACGCATTCTTACCACTTCTTTGAAGAATAATTCTACAAAATATGAAGCATCATTAGTCTTGAAACGAGATATAAAATGAGCCATTTTCGAAAATCTACCAACAACCACAAATATGAAATCCTTACCCCCTTTAGATCTAGGCAATCTTAAGATAAAATTCATCAAAATATCAACCCAAGAAGCATTTGGAATGAGTAAAGGAGTGTACAAACCATGGGAAAGTGATTTAGATTTAGCTCTCCTATAAGTTATGCATTGAGAACAATATCTCTCCACATCTCTTCTCATTTTTTGCCAAAAGAAATATTCCTTAAGGATATCTAAGGTCTTTGTAACACCAAAATATTCCATTAATCCCCCACTATGGGCCTTTTTAACTAGTAATTCCCTAATAAACCTCTTTGGGACACAAAGTCTTGCCTCTGTAAACAAAAACCTATCATACCTATAATATTTAGAAAATGAAAATTTCTCACAAACATAAAAAATATCCCCAAACTCCTTATTATTATTATCATACAATTCTTTCACAAGTTTAAAATCAAGAAGTTTAGTATCTAAAGAGTTTAAGAGTGCATACCTTTGAGATAGAGCAACTGCAACCATATTCTTCTTACCCCTTTTTTATTGTATGACATAAGAAAATGTCTCAATAAGCTCCATTCACCTTGCATACCTCTTGTTCAAATTGTGTTAGCTTTTAAGTTGTTTTAAGGGTCTCATGGTCTGTATAGATCACAAACTCTCTTGGTAATATGTAGTGTTGCCAATACTCTAGGGTCCTAACCAAGACGAAGAGTTATTTATCATAAGTGAAATAATTGATGGCCGCTCTGGATAATTTCTCACTAAAGTATGTAATGGATTTTTTGTCTTGGATTAGAACCGCACATATCCTTACCCCACTTGCATTACATTTTATCTCAAATACCTTCTCAAATTTTGGTAGGATGAGAATTGGAGCTTGGCTCAACTTGTCCTTAAGGGTTTGAAAGGCTTGTTATTGGTCTTCCTTCCACCAAAATCCTATATTTTTCTTCACCACTTTGGTTAAAGGGGCTATTAGGGTGCTAAAATTCTTGATAAATCTCTTATAGAAACTAGTTAGCCCATGAAAGTTTCGAACATGGGTAATGGTGATAGGAGTGGGCTAATCTTGAATGGCTTTCACTTTTTCCTTATCGACCTCAATTCTCTTAGCACTCACAACATAACCAAGGAATGTAACCCTTTCCAAACAAAATGAGCATTTTTCTAAGTTAGCATACAATATTTCTCTTCTAAAGGCAACAAGTACACACTGAAGATAATTCAAATGATCCATATATGATTTGCTATATATTAATATATCATCAAAGTATATAACAACAAACATCCTAATGAATTCTGATATGATCTTAGAAGTAGCAATTTGAGATTTGAAACTCAAAATCAAGAGACCTAATTCAGACTAGAATGCTAGGTAAAACTAGCTACCTAGAACCCAAAATATAATGAATTAAGCCAACTAAATCAACACCTAAACACCCCTAACTCAATAAAAATAAAGAACAAATAGGATAGGAAAATTTAGGTAATCAATTAAACTCCTAAAAGAACCCTAGATTAGCTAGCAATCTAAGACCTACTTTAAAAAGAACAATGATCTATCCTAAGAAAATTAGAGACTATATTCTTATGTTGGACTAAAGCCTAAGACAAGTCTTGATTGATTTGGGAATTACCCAAGAGTAACACCCTCAAGAACTCTCTCTAGAGAGAACAAATGATTTTTCTATTCAAAATATCCAAAAGTTATAATGGCATATTTATAGATGCATTACCCTAAACTAATTAGCAAATTAATCCTAACTATTAAATGGTCATAATACAAGCTTTGAGGCCCTATTACATGCCATAAAATAGGTTAAAACATAATAAAAGTTGTGAAAATTAAATTACAAATAAAAAGGTTGAAAATAAGAAAAATCGCAAAAAGTCGGGTTTGGCCCGACTAGTGCCAGTGCCGGCTTTGGTACATGGGGCTGGCGCTGGCTCTATTTTGTTCAAGACAAAACAAGCCAATATTATGTCAGCACTGATTCGGCTCTGGGGCACACTCCCCTATTTTGTTGCACTTCTATCCCTACTCATTTGATCTCCATTTCTTCTCCATGTGTCTCCTTGATCTTTCAAATAAAATATTAATCATTTTAAGCTCTTCTTGATACTTCTTTAGCCTTCAATCCTTGTTTAAAGGTTGGCTTGATCCTCCACATGAATTGTTGCTTGTGTTGTGCATCTTTTGGCCCTTTCTTTACGATCCATCTCTTCACAATCTTCTTAGACCTGGGTTTGTTGAATTTGTTATGTTGAAAATTCCCTTGAATCCTCTTGGATATTTTTCGTACCTATGGAATCATGAAGTGTGATTTTGTCCTTCTTCCCCCTTCTTGAAAATGGCCTTCATGCCTAATTTGATTCCTATCATTTACCCATTTTTGAAGATGATTCGTTTTCGAATTAATATTTGTATTACAATTTAAACAAGATATTTTGTGTGAAGGTAAAATTTTTGGCTTTGGTTCCTCACTAACTCTCTTGTTTTCTCTATTCTCAATCCAAGCTCTTAACTTCATTTTACCCCCACTCATTTTTTTTTTTTTCCTCAACTTCTTGCTTAGCTCTTTCTTGCACCACTTTAATTTGTGTGTGCCTCCCTCTATACTCTCACTCTCCTCTCTTCTCCCTTTTCCTTAAGCTCTTTTATCTCACACTCTTTTGTCTCTTCCCTCTTCTCTTTTAGCTCTCTATCTTTTCCTTCATCTTCTCTTCTCACTTGCTCTTGTTTTTCCCTCTCTTGCTTTTCCTTCTCTCACAAGGTATGTCCATTTTACCAGTTTGTATTTGTATGAGGAGTGCTTGTTGCCTTTAACCCTAAAACTATTTCTATAATAGTTGACATGTCAACAATTTCTGAACACTCTAAATAATGGAACAATGAACAAATTTTATTTTGTCGTCTATAATGGTAATTAGGAATGAATTATTGACAGTATTCCTAATGTTATGTTCGAATACTTATTTCTATTTCCAGAGAATATAATGTTTGATATTTTGCTTTGATGGTAAAGACTCATGTCAAGGTGTAGTGGGTTTTGGTTCTGAAGTAAACAATGCCAAAAGTGGAGATTGTTAAGATCATTGTCAAGGTCAACATTTGACCAAAACCTTCAACAAGAATCCTTGACATATTGAATATGTTTTTAGAAGTTACTATATTAACAATATTTGATGCACGATCTATTTGAGTTGGATTAGGAAACGAAATTTCAGAGAATCTAAAGAAGAATCTTGGTTAAGATATGCTAAAGATTTTATTGAATCCAAGTTAGATAGGGAATGTAATCTGTTATTCTATACAACAGCAACCAACATATGTAAAAAAGAGATAGAAGAAGTATGAAACAAAAAGAAAGATCCTTATAGCTTGGTTGAGAAACAGACTAAGGAATTCATGCAAATATTCTGAGCGTTCATGAAGTCACACACTATCGATGCAGTTTACTAGTTTTCAAAGTTAAAGTGTGTTTCACGATTCAACTTCTTTACTACAATAATGCTATATCTTCTAGAGGAACTTGAATCAAGCTTCTTTAGATCAAATGCCTTTATGATGGAAAGGTTTTTTGGAGTCAAATAAAGGACTATTGTGCTGAAGTAACGAAGGTTCAAAGGAGTTCAATCGAGGTAATTAGGTCTAACAAAAGTTTTTAGGAGTTTGACAAAAGAACACTAGCATGATATTCTATTAGAATCCATTAAGAATCACTAGATCATTAAGATAAGTGTATTCTTATGATTTTTGTTAAAGTTTCAATAGATTAATTTATTAGTTTAGGACTTGCAAACATAGGTCTGTTGATAGACAAACTAAGTTAAAATTTTACTGTATTTGTTAAATTTTTATTTCTGTATGTCAAACTAACGTAATCTCAACAGAAAAGTTTAACAATAATTTAGAGAATTAACAAACCAAACCACACAAAGCATTAACAAGCCTTCCTTCTAAATGGCTCTCCACTATTGTACTTTTTATTGTATCCAACAGTAGGTTAATTTGTCAAAAGAAAATGCAATGCGACAAAATTTCACCTTGACACGTGCAGTACTAGTTACAATCCAATCAAGAAGAGAAAATAATATGCATGAAAAATAGAAGGGTAGTTCTCACTTGATTATCATAGCAATTGAAAAGAAAAAAAGAAACATTTGTGAAATCTTTTAAGGGAAAAGGATGGGATTATTGTTCATGTACTGCTCCAGTGGAACTTCAGCCAATGTCACCAAATGAATTTAAAAGAAAAAGATGCCTATGTGATTTTGAAGTCGAGCTTAAGAACCTGAGATTCTAAGCACGGACCTTATACCTTCTAAATCTTCACTAGAATCACTAATTTCATGAGGCCATGAGAATTAACAAAATTAGAAGCACAAATTTGGAAAGATATTCTAAAAAGGCCTACCCAGGTAATTAGTTGCAAAATGAAGTTCTATGTTGTTTTCAGACAGTGAAAACTGAGGAATCTTGACTCCAGCATTATTTCTACCTAAAATAGGAAAATAAGGGTTTCTGGAAGTTGGTAGGCTTGGTATAGATTATATGCATTAAAAGATTGTACTTTTAAAAAAAATATAATTTGTAATTCATATGTGTCACGCCCCGAAGCCAAGAATGACATGGCAGAATCTTAGAACAGAATATCGAACCTAAAACAAACATATAACTTAAACTTCTCAACTCATATATCAATAACTGAACTTCAAATACATAATCTCCCGACTACAAGCCATAAATATAACCGAAAATAGATTTTCAACATTAACCTAACATAGTCTTACACACATCCTAACCATAAATATAATAGAAAATAGATTCTCAACATTAACCTAACATAGTCTTACAAATACCCTAACCATTAAAGAATTAAACCAAACTCCAGGAATTCAGAAGTAATAACAAACTTTCACTCCAGGTCTTCCTCAAACCACTCATTTAGTTCCTCTTCTTCTAACTGATATCCTGCAAAATATTAATAAAGTGAAGGCTTAAAAGGGCAAAAATAATGAAAATGAAGACATGTTAGGAAAACAAAAATTTTACCTCTGTGATAAAAAGGTCATCTTCGGACTGGTGTAGATGTCTGTATAATGATATTCGAGACTAGTGGCTCACGTCATTACAAACGTCTACTGCGTCTCATCCATGCAAAGCTTTCGATCTTTCGAAATGGTACCCATAGCAGAGCCGGTGAAGGCTTGAAGTTTGGATTTTGATCAACTTTGAAGAAGTTTGGACGATGAGTTGGGTTTATTTTTGTGCATCAATTGAATACAGAGGAGGCTTCTGTTTCTTTTTGTTTTTCTTTTGTGTGATTCAATCTAAAAAAAAAAAAAACACAGACACCAAATAACAACCTCCAATTTCAATTATCTCACAAGATTCTCTGAGAGAGACTTCACTCGCGTGCAAATAGAAAGCTTCCACGCTTTCTGTTATCTTGTACACGAAATAACTCGGGTTCCATCCCGTGTTGTTTTTTTCTATTTAATTAATTAATTTAATTTTTTATATAAATTTTATTTTATCTTTGTCTTATTCATTGGGCCAGATAAATTATTTATTCTTGAACTTGAATACCCATAAATAATAAATCTTAATTATTTATTTTCTGGACTTTATTAAACAGACCAATAAATAATAACAAACCTAAATAGACCAAATAAAATTTTATACCTTTTATTTAATTCCAGATTAATTTTCTAATTATTCAATCTAGGCATTGGGCTCTGAATAATTAATTAATCATTTAAATTAAATAAAATAAATACTCTCTTTCTGACATTTTATTTTATTCTAATCCAATAATAAATTAGACTAATAAAATAAAAATTCATAATTATCAAGACCAATTTCTTAACCCAAATCCTTCATGACTTAAGGGCCATTTCGGGAACCGAAAGATACATCGCATTGGCTATTAAAATGACCAAAATACCGCTACTATATAAATAGTTATATTTTATATTTCAAATATTTTCTAATATAACCATAAGGAAATATTAACTCCAAGGACAATGCTGCGTTAGCAAAGTCTTCGACCTACAGGTGTAATGACTAAAATACCCCTCTACGCATCGCCATGCAATTAGAGATGAATAGTGTACGAACACCTCTCTAATAGACATCTACCATCCCTAGACTTCTAATCCAATGATCCACGACTCCTGAAATTTTTCTACTTTTCAAGAGAACTACTCTAAAGTAAACATCCAAGTCATATTCTCCAGGATCCTGGATAATTAGAACCTCAACTATAGTATATAAAAGTATATGCTTCTAACTTCATCAGACTACCAACTCATATTCAAGCGGTAGAGTATTAGTCCACGCTGTAGTAGTAACAGTCTGGGTTTCTTTTATATAGTACTTTTAGAAATTACTATTACAGGTCCTACTCTACGTATTCGAAATATGTTCATGCTATGAAGTGAGTAGACTACTTACCGGATAAAGGTAAACCATTCCCCATTTGGAATTCATAACACGATAACCTATACATAATGAGATTCTCATTCTCATCAATCGGTTAAGAACAAATATTTATGTATTAAGTAACCCGTGATCCATGCCTTACTGTGAAAGACCACCATTCACATGGATCACTTACTTAAATACAATGGATCATTTCCAAACAAAAAATCATACACAAATAAAATGTAAATTCACAAATAAATTTTGAGAATAAATTATTTTATTAATAAATTTGATAATTACATCAGATAATCTAGTCTAGATGGTATAAATTTCAATAATCCTCCACTTGCATTTTAAGACTAAAAAAGTCCATAGGTGCCCAATCCTATGGCGTCTAAGTGTCTTTTGAAGACGCTCCCAACCAAATATTTGGTGAAGGGATCTACTAGGTTGTTCTCAGAGATTATCTGTTCCACCATAATTTCTTGTCTCTGAATAAAATCCTGAATTAGGTGGTACTTCCTCTGGATGTGCTTCCCCTTCTTGTGGTTCTTGAGTTCTTTAGATTGTGAGACTGCTCCAGAGTTGTCACAATATACCACAATCGGTCTGTCCATGTATGGTACAACTCTAAGTTCTGAAAGGAACTTCCGAAACCAGACTGCTTCCTTAGACGCTTCCGAAGATGCCACATACTCAACTTCCATAGTTGAGTCAGCAATACAAGATTACTTAATACTCCTCCATAAAACAACTCCTCCAGACAATGTGAAAACATATCCACTAGTAGATTTTCTCTCATCCTTATTGGCCTAAAAATTTGAGTCTATGTATCTAGTAGGAATCAAGTCGTCAGCTCTGTAAACCAGCATATAATCTTTCATACCATTGAGGTATTTAAGAATATGCTTTACAGCTTACCAATGAACCTCCCCAGGGTTTGACTAATACCTGCTAACTAAGCCTACAGCAAAGCAGATATCTGGCCTAGTGCACAACATGACGTACATGAGACTTCCCACAGCCGAAGCGTAGGGAATCCTATTCATCCTGTCTTTTTCCTCTTGGGACTTAAGACAGTCCTTAGAATAAAAAGACAACCCATGTCTGCAAGGGATTATAGCTCCCTTGCATAAGTCCATGCTAAACTTGACCAGCTTCTTGTCAATGTATGTTGCTTGAGATAATCCTAACATTCTCTACTTCTTATTTCTAATAAGCTTAATCTCGAGAATATAACTGGCTTCTCCCAAGTTCTTCATACTAAATTGACTAGATAGCCAAACCTTAGTAGATGATAATGTCCCTACATCATTCCCAATGAGTAGAATGTCATCCACATATAGGATAAGAAAAATTACATTTATGCCTTCCAATTTTCTGTACACGCATGGTTCATCCTCATTTTGAATGAAACCATAAGACTTTACAGCCTCGTCAAAACGAATGTTCTATATTCTAGATGGTTACTTAAGTCTATAAATGGACTTCTTAAGCTTACAAACCATACGTTCCTAGTCTTTAGCAATAAAACCTTCCAGTTGGGACATATAGATGTCTTTATTAAGATGGCCATTAAGAAATGTCGTCTTGACATCCATTTGTTATATCTCATAGTCGTAATGACATGCAATGGTAAGGAGAATACGGATGGACTTAAGCATGGTTACTGGGAAAAAGGTTTTATCATAATCAATTCCTTTTTTCTAAGTATACCATTTCACTACAAGTCTAGCTTTGAAGATTTCTACCTTTCCATCCACTCCTCTCTTCCTCTTGTATAACCACTTACACCCAATGGGTTTTATTCCTTCAGGTGAAGTTACAAGATCCCAAACCTAATTGAAGTATATATACTCAATCTCGACTTTTATTGCTTCATGTCATAGATCAGCATCAGCATCAGTAATAACTTCTTCATATCTAATGGGATCTTATTCTTGATAGTCAGAGACCAATTCAAAAGCCTCTTCTGTCCATCTTTCTGAAACTCTAGATATCATCCCACTACGTCAAAGCTCTATTTGTACAGATTCTTGAGGTTGTGCCTCTTCTTATTTCATAATCGAGTCTGAAGAAATTGATTCCAAAAATAACTTCTCATTGAGTTTTAACCTTGTTAAACCTTTAGTGGAAGTACTTTGATCATTCTCCAAGATCTAGCATTGGTACTTACCAATACTTTCTGCTATTTCGGATGATAAAAGAAACCTTTTTTTGTCCATTTTGGATACCTAACAAAGTAGCATAATTCTGATCTTGGTTCTAGCTTATCTCCCTTGGTCAGTACATAAGCTGAACAGCCCCATATCCTGAGATGATTTAAACTTAGTTTACGCCTAATCCACATCTCATAGGGTGTCCTAAGTACTGACTTGGAAGGCACCAAGTTCAGAATGTATGCCGCTATTTCCAAGGCATATTCCCAAAAAGAGACTGGAAGAGTAACATGAGACATCATACTTCAGACCATTTCCATTAATGTCCTGTTCCTTTTCTCAACTATTCCATTCTGTTTGGGTGTACCCGGTGCAGAGAGTTGGGATACTATCCCGTGATGTACTATGTAATCCTTAAACTCACAGAGAAGGTATTCTCCACCATGATCTAATCGTAAGGTTTTGATCAGTTTACCTGTTCGACGCTCCACTTCAGCCTTAAACTCTTTGAATTTGTCAAAAGAGTCAGACTTGCACCTCATCAGGTAGACATAACCAAACCTTGTACAATCATCCGTGAAAGTGATGAAGTACTTAAAGCCTTCTCTAGCTGGAATGGACAAAGGACTACACATATCAGTATGAACAAGACCCAATATCTCCTTGTCTCTATCAGCCTTTTGGATAAACGACCTTTTGGTCATTTTTCCCATAAGGCAGGATTCATACTGAGGCCAACTTTCCAATCTTAATAAACCCAATGGCCCATCATAGATTAACCTCTGAATCCTAGTTGAGTTAATATGACCCAACCTTAGATGCCAAAGATATGAGTCATTGGCATTAGTCTTTCTCTTCTTATTTAAAGGTTCAGATTAAGCATTATTTATTTGATTGCTTGTAGGATTTAAAAAGAATAAATTTCCATACATGTGCCATGTACATAAAACTTCTTCATTTCTATTGATAGTAATGCCAGAATGGAAAGAAATAGAATATTTATGATTTATTAGTTTTGCAACTGAAATTAAATTCTGTCTAAAATCGGGTATATATAAAATATCATTTAATACAACTATTTTATTACAATAAAAAATAAAATCCAACTCTCCCACTGCAAGGGCCCATACTCTTACTCCATTTTCTACTCGTAGTCCATGCTCACCCTTCTGAAGTCTTCTTATTTTGCTAAACCCCTGCAAGGAGTTAGAGATACGATCAATGGCACCAGAATCAACAATCTAAGTGGAAGTTGATCCAACCATTGAAATAAACTCTAGATAGAGAACAATACCTGTAGAATTTTTCTTGTTCTGAAGTTCTAGACACTCTTTTTTTCAGTGTTCCTTCTGCCCGCATTTAAAGCATTTGCTTTTAGGCTTGTTGGGCTGGTTCTTGGGCTGGGCCTGTGCATTTCCTTTTTTCTTCTTGAACTTTCTGAACTTGGGGCCAGTTTAGAAGAAAAAGTCCTCGCAATCATAGCCTTAGATTGTGGCTTCATAACCTTCTCCACCACCTGGAGCTCTTTCATCAATTCAGTTAAAGTCATGTTCAATTTGTTTATGTTGTAGTTCAACTTGAATTGAATAAAAGAACCCATCGAAGATTCGAGAACCATGTCCACTTGGCTTTCGGGGTTAATAATAGCCCCTAAGACTTCCACTTCTTCGAAAGTAGCAATCATTTTGAGCAGATACTCCCTAACTGATGCTCTCTCAGCCATCTTAGTGTTTATGATAGTCCTAAGAGCCTCCTACCCTGCGGGTCAGTTCTTATCAGCGAACATCGTAGCTAATGATTGGCTAATATCGTATGCAGTGGCCATGTGCTCATGTTTTGACTGAAGCACATTCGACAAGGAAGCTAACATATAGCATCGAGCCATTTCGTTGGCCTTCTTCCATGCTTTTTCAGCATCGCGCTCCTCTGTGGTGGAACCCTCCCCAATAACAGGGCATGTTTCAAATAGAACATACTTATACTTCTCAACGGTGAGTTTTATATCCAAATTCCTTTTCCAATCCACATAGTTTGGTCCCGTTAGCTTATTCTCGCGGTGAATAACAGCCAAAGGACTAAAAGAACCTCCACCAACCATTTCTGAAATATCAAAAATAAAAGAAAATTCAGTTTGTGAAAAAAAATAAAATAATTTGTGACTTTTTCCTCATATTAAATCCGATAATAGTTAACTCTATCACTATTAGCTTTAATATGATTAATTCGATTTTTAGAAAAACTGACATAACTTCTTGGGAAAATCAATAGCTTTCTAATATGACCATTTCTTCTCATTTTCTATAGACATTCCCCGCACTATAACCTACAATGTGGGCTGACCGATCATAGCACGTATCCCGGGTTATTAATTATATCCATCTATTAGTTCTAGATCTTTGCGGTATCCCCATCCTATACGGGTTCACGATCTCTAATGAGGGGACCCACAATCTGTAATGGGGATCGTGATGAAAATCGTGGGGCTGTTGGAACCCCTCTCCCACTTAATATTTTAAAATAAGAGTTTTTCTTGAAAAATATATTTTGAAAATTTCAATTAAGTTTTCTTTTAACTCAAAATAAAATATCTAAACCCATGAAAATTTCTATGTCAAGGTTTATACCCTTTGAAATTTTTTTTTATGGATTAATTTTATTTAAGTTAATAAACTTAATAATTTCAAAAAAAAAATTCCAATAAAATTTTTGAGAGATTTTGATCTCAAGCTTTTTGACAAAAACAATTTCTCTTGTTAAAATTCAATCAAAATGGTTTTCTATTTTAATTCACAAAAATATCAAAATTCAATATATTTTCTATGTCAATGATAAAATCTTTTGAAAAAATATTCAAGAATTAATTTTTGACCGAATTAAAATTAATCATTTGATTTAAGAAAAATATTTTTATTTGTCAAAAATTTCCAAAGACTTTGGTCTTTGAGAATACGTGCACATAGGGTATAAAAAGAAATAAGCATGTTAGAAAACTGTAAATATTTTCATACTTTTTTATTTTTTAACATCTGTGTCCAAATAATAGAATTAAACACATTAATTAATTAATAATCTTATTTAATCCTAAAATTTTCTTTACTATTATTTTTCATGCAAAGTATTCAATAAATATTAACTATTACAGAAAAAAATAACTTCGCCTAGTATGGGACCAAAAATCCAAAAAAAAAAATTTTATTCGGGCAGGTCCATGCACCTGCCACACTGGATCACGACCCATGGGTGGACCCATGGACCGGATTCGAGCGGGTGGACCCGCCCTGCCCAATTGTGCGGTCAAAATTGTTGACCGCGCAACAACCAAATTGGAGAAATGCAATTTGGAACAGTGGCTTCTTACATTTGCCAAACTATAGTTCTGATACCAATTGAAGGCTTAAAATGGCAAATATAATGAAAACAAAGACATGTTAGGAAAATGAAAATTTTACCTCTGTGATGAAGAGGCCTTCTTCGGACTGGTGTAGATTTATGTGTAATAATATTTAAGATTAGTGGCTCATGTCCTTGCAAACGTCTACTGCGTCACATCCACGCGAAGCTTTTGATCTTCCAAAATGATACTAGTAGCACAGCCGGTGAAGGCTTGAAGTTTGAGTTTTGATCAACTTCGAAGAAGTTTGGACGATGAGTTGGGTTTGTTTATGTGCATCAATTGAATACAGATGAGGCTTCTGTTTCCTTTTATTTTTCTTCTCTATGATTCAATCTAAAAAAAAACACAGACACCAAACAACAGCCTCCAATTTCAATTATCTCACAGAATTCACCGAGAGAGACTCCACTCGCATGCAAACAGAAAGCTTTCATACTTTCTGTTATCTTGCATGCAAAACAACACGGGTTCCATCATGTGTTGTTTATTTTATTTTATTTAATTAATTATTTTAATTAATAATTATTTAATTTAATTTTTTAATACATTTTTTTTATCTTGGTCTTATTCATTGGGCCAGATAAATTATTTATTCTTGGGCTTGAACACCCATAAATAATAAATCTCAATTTTTTATTTTTTTGGACTTTACAAAACAGCTCAATAAATAATAACAAGCCCAAATAGACCAAATAAAATTTTATACCTTTTATCTAATTACAGATTAATTTTTTAATTATTCAATCTGGGCCTTAGGCCCTTAATAATTAATTAACCATTTAAATTAAATTAAATAAATACTCTTTCTCGGACATTTTATTTTATTCTAGTCCAATAATAAATTAGACTAATAAAATAAAAATCCATAATTATCAAAACCAATTCCTTAACCCAAATCGTTCATGTCTTAAGGGCCATTCCGGGGACCAAAAGACATATCGCCTTGGCTACTAAAATGACCAAAATACCGCTGCTATATAAATAGTTATATTTTGCATTTTAAATATTTCCTAATATTACCATAAGAAAAATATTAACCCCAAGGACAATGCTGCGTTAGCAAAGTTTTCGACCTACAGGTGTAATGACTAAAATACCCCTTTACGCATCGTCGTGCAATTAGAGAGGAATAGTGTACTAACATCTCTTTAATAGACATCTACCATCCTTAGACCTCTAATCCAATGATCCACGACTCCTAGAATGTTTCTACTTTTCAAGGGAGCTACTTTAAAGTAAACATTCAAGTCATGTTCCCCAGGGCCCTGGATAATTAGATAATTTGAACAGTCACAATGAGTGATATAGTGTAAAAGTTATCTTATACAACTCTGTCTTAACTAACTAATCACATATACCCAACATACAAATATATTAGTTCTACAAAAGAACCTCAACTACAATATATCAAAGTATATGCTTCTAGCTTCGTCAGACTATCAACTCATACTCAAGCGATAGAGTATTAGTCCACGCTGTAACAGTAACAATCTGAGTTTCTTTTATATAGTACTTTTAGAAATCACTATTGCAGGTCCTGTTTTATTTATTCGAAATACGCTCATACTATGAATTGAGTGGACTACTTACTGGCTAAAGGTAAGTCATTCCCCATTTGGAATTCATAACACGATAACCTATACAAAATGAGATTCCCATTTTCATCAATTGGTTAAGAATAAATATTTATATGTTAAGTAACCCGTGATTCATACCTTACTGTAAAAGACCACCATTCACATGGATCACTTACTTAAACACAATGGGTCTTTTCCAAATAAAAAATCATTCACAAATAAAATATAAATTCACAAATAAATTTTGAAAATAAATTCTTTTATTAATAAATTCGATAATTACATCAGATAATCTAGTCTAGAGGATATAAATTCCAACATAAAGAAGTGAGTTTACTAGCTCAATAAGGAAAGTACAGCTTTTTTTAGACTGAGCATATTACATAATACATATAACTTTCAAAATCACCAAACTAATGCTTTGAATGTCAAAGGTACTTATTTTAGTGAATTGGTTATGTGATAGCAAGCATAAGATTACACAAAAGAAACATAAGAAGGTCCACAAGAAGAAACAGAGATTTCCTGAACAAAACAAAAGCAAATGAAACAGAGGAGGAATTGATGCTTGAAGAAGTATAGAACCGGCGTCGTTTTATTACAAAGAGTATGGTTTCAAATCACTGAGAGTAACAAGTGTTGAAAATGGCGACTTTAGGAGTTAATAACTTTTAACTTATGATTAGTTAGCCTAAAACAAATAATGGGAATTGTTCTTGACATGTTAGAGATTGTTTTGATTATGGTAGAAGCCATTTTCATGGTGAGAATCCATAATTAAATGTTGTTAAAGTTGGGTGTTTAACCATTTGGGAACTCATGTTAGACATGAATCCCACATGGGAAAAATTGAGGAGTGTGGAAGCCTTTATATACTAAAAAGCTTTTCTATAGACTTAATAGAAAAATCCAAGGTATGGAGGATGCCACATGCGCACGCCGCCCGCTTGGGCTTGGGCCATGTTTTCACGATCCTCTATTTTTATTTAGCCCAATTAACTCTAACTTGAAAAGGAAAAAGAAACATAAAAAATCTGGTAAGGAATTAGGGTCTCCTAATTCGAATTGGATTTTAATTTTTCCTAAGGCGAGATTAAAAGAAGGGAACAGAGCCGCCATTAGGGTTTTTTATGCTCTGTTTTTCGCATCTTGTTTCCTAGAGAGAAAAATCGCCTCTTTCATTCTCCCTCCACGATCCATAATTTTTAACTTATTGGGACCGGTGAACTGAGGGGATTTTCGAGGTGATCACAGTTGGTGTGTGTCAATAGTGATCTGAGACCGTCTTATCCTGCAAGGAGAGTCGCTGTACCCATCGCACCAAAATATGGCGAATAACTTCTTGAAGGCAAACCAGTACTAGACTGGTGATTCGGTCAGCAGTGTAGTACGTTGCGGCGCAGCTTGTCTAGAGGAGTGCCAGCGCCTGGTACGTTCTGGTAGAACCGTGAGCAAGTCTCTCAGGTATACTACTGACTTGTCTATTGAGTTTGAATTCAGTTTAGTTACGTTACATTTGGACTGTGTGGCCTTGCCGGCATTATTGATATTTGATAATTGCATTTGTTAGAGCCTTGGTCGGGTATAGGCAGTGTTTGTTCAATTCAGTTGAGTTGCCTGTCTGTGCTCGTAGGTACCCTATTTTCTAACAGTCTTCAAAAAGTTATTCTGCAATTATCTGTTTGTGTGCAATGGCCAGTTTGTCAGGTACTGCATCTGCTATGTATAAGCCTTTGGTTGACTTGAATGGTCTGCCGAACAAGTTTGGTCCAGGGCAGAATTTCAAGCGTTGGCAACAACGCATGAAAATTTAGTTGACCATGAGTGGCTTATTATCAGCAATGCAAGTAGACAGGCCCATACCAACTGAAAAGCATTCTAGAGTAGCTGAGATTGCTACGTGGGATGAACGGAACAATGTAGGCAGAGGGCCAATACTGTCAGGATTGACAAATGCTCTCTTTGATATCTACTATTCTGAGTTATATACAGCAAAGATGCTATGGGATGAATTGGATAGGAAATATAATACCGAGGATCAAGGTCTGGAAAGGTATTATGTCTCTAAATTCCTGAAGTTTCAGATGGTTGAGGGCAAGTCTGTGACTGAACAGACTCAAGAGTTGCAATTGATTATTCACTCTCTTCATGAATCGGATATGGAACTTCCTGAGAAGTTCCAAGTGATGTCAGTGATAAAGAAATTTCCTAAGTCTTGGGAGAACTTTGGTATGTCCCTCAAATACAAGACGGAGAAGATTTCTCTAAACGATCTGATTAAATCAATATTCATTGAGGAGCAACATAAAAAGAATAGTCATATTGTACCTGTAGAGTCTAATGTCCATGTGGTGATTACTGAGAAGAAGAGCAATAATCAGAGAAATGTGGGGGTTAACTCAAATTCTAAAAACATAAACAAGACAAAAAGCAAGGCCAAGAAGAAACCGAAAGCGAACAAACCTTGCTAGAATTGTGGTCATGTGGGACGTTGGGCTAAGGACTATCCGTCTAAAAAGTCCAAAGTCAAACAAGGACCAAATTTTGAAGCTCAAGTCAATGTGGTGGTAGAGGATACTAATCAAGTGGAAGCTAATTTGAGCACACACCTTGCTGAGGTTTGTACCATTGAGGTTGGAACTGGCATCACTACTTCTAATGATGATGAAAGGTATGCTTCTATTAACCCAGAAGTTTTTACTATTTATGAGCCACTGAATGGCTGGTTGATACTGGAGCAAAAGTACACGTTTGTGCTGATAAATTACTTTTTATGTTTTACCAGCCTATTAAAGGAAAAACTGTAAAGATGGGGAACTCAGCTGCAGCCAATGTATTAGGGATTGGACATGTGGACTTGAAGTTTCCTTCAGGGCATATTCTTTCTCTTCATAGGGTGCAGCATGTTCCAACAGTGCGTAGAAATATTCTTAGTGGCTCATGTTTAGTTAGAGAGGGTAATAAATTGACTTTCAAATGTAATAAAGTAATGATTATGCACTACAATTCTTTTGTTGGCAAAGGTTATTTGTCAGATGGTTTATTTAAATTAAGAGTTGAACCATGTACTTCTGATTTGAATAAAACTTCTTCTATTGAGAATTATATCTATCCTATGGTGCACATTATTGAATCCACTGATATTTGGCATAGTAGACTTGGACATTTAAATTTAGATTCTGTTAAAAGAATGATAAATTTAGACTTGATCCCTAAACATTCAATTGATAAGAAGAACAAATATCAAGTGTGTGTGGAAGCTAAAACAACCAGGAAACCCTATCACTCAATTGAAAAGGATTCAGAAATACTTGATTTAGTTCACACAAACATTTGTGAATTCAATGGCTTGTTGACTAGGGATCATAAAAAATACTTCATTACTTTTATTGACGATTGTAGTAAATATTGCTATGTCTACTTACTTAAATATAAAGATGAAGCACTTGAAAAGTTTCTCATATTTAAAAATGAAGCTGAAACTTAAACTGACAAGAAACTTAAAAGGTTAAGATCTGAAAGAGGTGGAGAGTATGGGTCTAATCTATTTGTTGAATATTGTCAAAAAAAATGGCATATTTCATGAAGAGACACCCCCTTATTCTCCCCAGTCTAATGGGATTGCTGAACGGAAAAATAGAACGTTTAAAGATATGATCAACAATTTACTTTTGAATTCTAGATTACCTAAGTATATGTGGGGTGAAGCTTTGAATACGGCTTGCCATATTCTAAATGGAGTCCCTCACAAACATAAAGAGGTAACTCCATTTGAAATCTGGAAATGTAGGAAACCTAACTTAAAATACTTCCGTGTGTGGGGTTATCTTGCAAAAGTTCTAATCCCTGAACATAAGAGGAAGAAGTTAGGACCAAAACCTGTTGATGCCAACTTTATTAGTTATGTGGAAACAAGCTAAAACTTTGATAACTCCCAGTAACCCTTCTGGATAACATTGATAACATTGATAAATATGGTTATCAAAATTGTAGAATTGCTAAAACTCCCAATAACCCTTCTGTAGCTTTGTACAAGAATGAAAGTGGAGTTCCTATGTCTCAATTAAGATATTTTCAAATTATTGGTAGCTTGCAATATCTTGCAAATGGCTCAAGACCAAATATTTCATTTTCTGTATCTAAGTTGACACGATATACAAGTTGTTCAAATCAAACTCATTGGGAGGCCTTGGATAGAGTACTACGGCACTTGAAGGGAACAGTTTCCCTGCATTATGGGAAATTTCCTGCTGTACTTGAAAGGTATAGTGATGTAAGCTGGATAGCCAAGAACTCTGGTAGCAATGGTTGCACTGGATATGTGTTTACATTAGGTGGCGGTGCAGTCGCCTAGAAGTCTTGCAAACAGACTTTGATAACTCGGTCAACTTTTGAGTCTGAGTTATGTGCCTTAGATACTACTGGAACGGAAGCTGAATGGTTGTATGGACTATTGTCCTCTTTGCCAGTGATCAGCAAGTCCGTTACTGCTATATCTGTGCATTGTGATAGTCAAACCATAATTGCAAAGATAAAAAGTACCAAGTATAATTAAAAGACTAAGAGACATATCCAAGTTAGACTTAAGTCTATAAGGGAGTTAGTATCTGAAAGGGTAGTGTCTGTTGACTTTGTTGGATCCAAAGATAACATGCAGACCCCCTAACTAAGGGACTAGAAACATCCTTATTCCTTAAATCCAGGTTGGGAATGGGACTGATAACCCAATAATGATTCACCTACAGTGGCAACCCAACTGACCAAGTGGAGATCCCATACGGCAGTTCAATGTGGTATAAACAAGCTGTTTGAGTGAATCTGGCACCAATTCTGATACATTTGTATCTAGGTCCTTTCCCTGAAAGCCTGTGGTGCGTTTATTACAATGAGTAAGAGTTTTGACTCTGAATGGGATCAAGTCTTTTAGACAGGATGCTAGCAGTACATTCTTGGAGATCGCCAACTATGTGAGTGTTGTTGTGTGGCTGCAACTAAAGGGAATTGAGTTTTCTCTGAATACACTCATGAGACAGGATCAGAACACATGGCCATAACGTGTTAACCCTAAAGATTATCTCCATAGCCAATAGTCAGTTGTTACCAATGGACACCGTCACATTCAAGGTTCAGATTCAAGGCTTAAGTCCATCTATTCCTGTGAGGGCATAAGTTGGATAACTTAGGTTGTGGTTTAAACCGAAAGGTACCATTATCAAAAGCAGATTATGTAAATCCTAGATAGTCTTTAACTATAGATTTGTGGGGGATTGTTGAAAATTGCGACTTTGGAAGTTAATAACTTTTAACTCATGATTAGTTAGTCTAAAACAAATAATGGAAATTGTTCTTGACATGTTAGAGATTATTTTGATTACGGAAGAAACCATTTTCATGGTGAGAATCCATAATTAAATGTTGTTAAAGTTGGATATTTAACCATTTGGGAATTCATGTTAGACATGAGTCCCACATGGGAAAAATTGAGGAGTGTGAAAGCCTTTATATACTAAAAAGCTTTTCTATAGACTTAATAGAAAAGCACAAGGTATGAAGGATGCCACACGCGCGCGCCTCCCGCCCGGCCTGGCTCGGGCTTGGCCCATATTTTTTCACGGTCCTCTATTTTTATTTAGTCCAATTAACTCTAACTTGAAAAGAAAAAATAAACATAAAAAATCTGGTAAGGAATTAGGGTCTCCTAATTCGGATTGGATTTTAATTTTTCCTAAGGCGAGATTAAAAGAAGGGAATAGAGCCGCCGTTAGGGTTTTTTATGCTCTGTTTTTTGCGTCTTGTTTCCTAGAGAGAAAAATCGCCTCTTTCATTCTCCCTCCACGATCCATAATTTTTTGCTTATCAGGACCGGTGAACTGAGGGGATTTTCAAGGTGATCACAGTTGGTGTGCGTCAACAGTGATCTGAGACCGTCTTATCCTACAAAGAGAGTCGCTATACCCATCGCATCGGAGTGGGGCGAATAACTTCTTGAAGGCAAACCAGTACCGGACTGGTGATTCGGTCAGCAGTGCAGTATATTGCGGCACAGCTTGTCCAGAGGAGTGCCGACACCTGGTACGTTCTGGTAGAACCGCGAGCAAGTCTCTCAGGTATACTACTGACTTGTCTATTGAGTTTGAATTCGGTTTAGTTACGTTATATTTGGACTGTGTGGCCTTGGCGGCATTGTTGGTATTTGATAATTGTATTTGTTAGAGCCCTGGTTGGGTATAGGCGGTGCTTGTTCAATTTAGTTGAGTTGTCTGTCTATACTCGTAGGTACCCTATTTTCTAACAACAAGCGCCGGCTGAAGGGCAGAAATGGTGCCA
The DNA here is from genome assembly GCA_026120185.1 of Voacanga thouarsii. NCBI lineage: Eukaryota > Viridiplantae > Streptophyta > Magnoliopsida > Gentianales > Apocynaceae > Voacanga > Voacanga thouarsii. The sequence goes on along the minus strand of JANUWF010001255.1, from coordinate 4,828,838 downwards.
ATTGTTATCAATAGATTTGAGGTCACATTAATAAGAGTAATCAACGCTGGATATAGGACTGAACAAGCGCATGGTTTCAAATCACTGAGAGTAACAGGCACCGACTGAAAGCCAAAAACGGTGCCAATTGTTATCAATAGATTTGAGGTCGCATTAATGAGAGTAATCGACACTGGATATAGGACTGAACAAGCGCTAGTTCATTTCAGCAAAGTTTGGGTCAGCTATTATTCTAACCGACATCAGATAAGTAGACAAATAGGCATCGGATAACCTCAGGCATTGCAAAATAACAGAGCTTCACAATACAAAACAGAACAAGAGCAAGCACATATATTGCAGGTTTCATCAAGGTTTAGATCACACAGCCAAAGCTCCAACAACCATACAACCAACCACCATTTTGAACAAGATTAAGTCACTGACACACTCACACGCTAAAACATTACTGATTAAATAACGAAATTCAGAATCTGAAACATGCTTAGGGGTAAGGTTCTAGTTGACTGATATCAGTTCCTAACTATTATATCCCGTTAGAAAAATGGTGTGACTAAAACTAAGTATTGTATTCCCTAATAAGGGCCTTATAACTAAAAATTAAGTATTATAACCCCTTACCTAAGGGCCTTATAATTGAAATTAGGGACTCCCACCATAACCACCCACAAGTATCAATCAAACCCCATAACTTAAACACAACTGAAAATAGAGCTTCACATACACAATTCCAATCAAATAAACCACAATTCTTAAAGCATTAAAAATACATCATGCTCAATCCATATAATACTAAAACAACTTTCGTTAGCAAATGATTCAAAATTTTCTCAAAATACAAGAAGCCAGAAAATGCAGGAAAACCATAAATCCCTTACCAGTTAATTCAAATATGAAATCAGCCTTAATCCAACCACCAAACTTATCTAACTACCTACAAGAACCCAAAAGCACAATCAATTTCCAGAATTATCACCAAACTCAAAACCCCCAAATCATACCCTTACCCACCCAATACAGTCATTAATTAAATCTCTAAAGAAATTAACCCAATCTAAAGCATTAACAACATAAGACTTATCTAGATTCAAAACCTCTGGTATAATCTGCTCACTAAGTTCTTTTCTCCTGCTAATTTCTCCCTTTTTCAAAAGCAATCTTTACAGAAGCGTTCCGGTCTATTCAGAAACAAACACGTTGTTAATCTCAAAAACGTACTTTCCAATCTAATTAAGACCCCAACTTAAACTAAGTACAAATAAACCCCAAAACTACTCCCTCTACTAAATTAACCCCAAAAGACCAAACTTATGGACTTGGGCTCTCCTGCACAACTATAAAAAGAAAAGCCCAACAATAAATTGGGTCTTGGGCTCACAATATGGTTTAAGTTCCTAAGGAAATGTTTTATGGAGACTGAATTTATTTAGACATGGAAGCATTCAAAGATAAGTCAGTGAGCTCTTCCATAAGAATGTTTAAAGGAAGATTCGAGTCCTCGTATTCTCTAGCAAATCTCCCAACTGATGTCATTGTGCTAAGATCTAGCTCCATTACTTCAATTTTTGCATGAGGGATTTCCTTAACTATGGCATTTTTCACTTTTCTACCTGCATTATTGTTTCTTACAGCCATGACTACATGAACACCTCGTGACGCAAGCACTCTTGTTATCTCCATGCCAATACCACTTGATGCCCTGAAACAACAAATTCTATTAAAAATGGTATGTGCAGAAAGAGTTTTTTGATTGTTGCTTATGGAATACTTTTCAATGTGCATGAAAAACAGATACTTTTCCATTGCAGCAGGATGGGACTCAGAAGAAAGAACATAGCAGGCAAAATCTTCAGATAGTTATATTTGTCAATTGCTTGATATAGGCATTCATCATGAGCATATAAATGAAGCGGGGTTCGCATCAGTGGGATTTTAAACATAATAATGAGAAGGTGGTTTCCCTTTCAGGAGGGGAGAAAAAGGTTAAATGAGCATACCCAATTATGGCATAGCGCACAAAAGAAGAATTATAATCAAGGATGTACAGACCCTATGCCTAGAGCAATTAAGAAGCAAGTACCAATAACAATGGCAGTGACCATCAATTCCCCGAGCAACTTCCTCCGCTTTAGCACTTGATGAGAACCCAGATGGACCCTTTCTGTCCAAAATCCATATGGAGGCAGCAATTGAAGTTCCCTATGCTACCTCTAATCTAAGAAAAGTTTACATTAAAATCTCCCTTCCTTTAGCTATTTTCTTGTTTCCGCATATAAATATAATCATGGGTTGAGTGAGGCCCTGAGTATTATTGAAACAAAGAAATTTGACAGGACATTAAGACAAAGTAATTCTCTGCTAGCGGGAAGATGTTCTTCCCTCAGTCGTCAGAACATAGAAAATGTTGATTTCCTCACCTCCTTTGCTTGCAAAAAGCGAAATCTCTTGCCCACAGAATCCTTACATCCTAGCTTCATAATGTGTAGAAGGTTTAATTACGGTAACTCAGCAGTTTTCAGGTAAAAGGGATAGGATTTGGTGTCCACAAGGACCCACCTCCACAAAAAGGAATACAAATTCCACACTGTGACTATTGAAATTTGAACTTTGCACTTTGACTGTAAATCAGCTCCTCAAGAACTAACTGAGCTGCCCGCGGAACGTTTTCCTCACCTCCTTTGTTGACTGAATCTTCACTACCGCCATTTAGCAAACAGTTCACAGGCGTTAATGCATGCAATTGACAATCTTTATCGGGGGGGGGGGCGTCGACTTTAATTTAACCCTTTCCATTGGATTGCATCTCAATATGAAAAAATGCGGAAAAGAAAATGTCTTGGCTTTTAGAACAAAAACTGACCCATCCAAACGATTTTTCCTTTTCAGAACCCATCACTCAGAAAATCATATCATTTCTTCCTGACCTCACTTTGCATTTTTCTCCAAAAATCAAATTTCTTCCATTTGTAAAAGGGAAAAAAAATTAACACTCAAAGACCAGCAAAACTGGGGATTTTCAACCTGCAACAGCCTCATTGAATGCAATGTGGTCATGCAATTGAAAAGGGTCTTCAAAAAATTGGAACTTGAGGTGATTCAACTTGGCGACTTGGTCATTGAATTCGACCATTTCTGCATGTACTTCCTTTCTTCTTATTCGAACCCCTGATAAATTGAGGCGAAAGTGAAAGGTGTAAGATTGCAAAAAAGTTGCATTAATTCTTTTGATCTTTCACCATCTCTAAAACAAGTAACATTCAATCCAAAACCATATTAGAAACCATTGTTTTCAGAATCGGATTGGACATTGAATCGAAAAATTTAATAGTTTACGGTTTAATGGTCCAACGGTAATTAAACCGTAATTGAATTGGTAATATTATTTTTTAAAATTAAAAACATAATATTTTTAAAAATAAAATTAATCAATAATATAGTGTAATTCAAGTCAATAAATACATAAATAATAAAATTAGAATAAATTTGTTATAAAATTTGGGTAGTGTTAGAATAAAATCTTCACACTACACACTGATAAAACTCTAACTATTCTTTGCACAAGAATTTCTGTTTTTCTTTTTTCTCACAATTTTCTCTAATCTTTCTTTCACTAATCTTTTTTTCACAAAAATGATGGTGTATTACAAGTTTAGAGAATAGCTCTATTTATAGAGCTCTAATTAGTGGAATACATCATGGCATACATCATCTTCCACTAATCTTAATTAGTAGTGTCTCCACTAAATGGTGGACATCCATAAAAATCTTCTCTAATAATTCATATAAATCCATAATTAGTGGAACCTCCACTAATTAGTGGATCTTTCACTAATTTAATATATTCATAACACTCTCCCTTAGATATCCATCCATTACATAAAGAATATACCTCGTTAAAATCTTACTAGATAAAAACCCGGTGGAAAAAAAATTAGTGTTAGAATAAAATTAGAATAAATTTGTTATAAAATTTGGGTAGTGTTAAAATAAAATCTTCACACTACACACTGATAAAACTCTAACTATTCTTTGCACAAGAATTTCTGTTTTTCTTTTTTCTCACAATTTTCTCTAATCTTTCTTTCACTAATCTTTTTTTCACAAAAATGATGGTGTATTACAAGTTTAGAGAATAGCTCTATTTATAGAGCTCTAATTAGTGGAATACATCATGGCATACATCATCTTCCACTAATCTTAATTAGTAGTGTCTCCACTAAATGGTGGACATCCATAAAAATCTTCTCTAATAATTCATATAAATCCATAATTAGTGGAACCTCCACTAATTAGTGGATCTTTCACTAATTTAATATATTCATAACACTCTCCCTTAGATATCCATCCATTACATAAAGAATATGCCTCGTTAAAATCTTACTAGATAAAAACTCGGTGGAAAAAAAATCTAGTGAAGGAAAAATAATACACTATTCTATATGTCTGTTTATTACTCCCCTTGATGAGATGATTCCTTTAAATCTTTAAATCGACACATACCGATTTTATATCTCAACTTCTCAAATGTTGCAGTCGGTAAAGTTTTCGTGAAAATATCTACGAGGTTGTCACATGATCGAATTTGTAGCACATCAATTTCACCTTTCTTCTGGAGTTTGGTGACCTATATTGTGTCCGATCTCCTTTAATATATCCTCCTCGTAATTGCGCTATGCAAGCTGTATTATCTTCATAAAGAGGAGTTGGAATATCTCTGATATATGATAATCTACAATTGTCTCGGATATAATGAATCATTCTCTACTTACTTCATGAATGGCTGTAATTTCAGCATAATTTGAAGAAGTAGCTGCTTGGAGATATCGGATGACTTGTTTAATTCCATTCCAATATCGTCGTGTTGGTGAAGAATTAAATCTTGCTAAAAAATTGACAGCAAAAGCAATATCAGGTCGTGTATTGTTAGCAAGATACACCAATGCACCAATTGCACTGATATATGGTACTTCAGGACCAATGAGTTCTTCATCATCTTCTTGAGGTTGGAAAAGATCTTTATTCACATCTAATGACCGGACGATCATTGGAATACTCAATGGATATGCTTTGTTCCTATCAAATCTTTTTAGAACTTTTGTTGTATATGTTGAATAAATGTTCAATTTGTAAACCAAGGCAAAGTATAATTTTACGACCATTCTTGATGTCGAATAATCCATTGTTTCTTGGAGCTCTTCAGGAGTTCTAATAAAATTAATATCATCAACATATATAGCTAATATCATAAATTTAGAATCAGATTTCTTAATAAAAATACATGGACATATCTGGTCATTTTTTAAATCCCGCTTTCAATCACTATTCACTAAGATGATTAAACCACGTGCGCCCAGATGGCTTCAAGCCATATAAAGATTTCTGCATTTGATAGAGTAATTTTCACGAAAATAGTATTTATATGCTGCAGGCATATGAAATCCTTCGAGGATTTTTATGTAAACATCATTTTCTAAATTTTTATACAAGTAAGCAGTGACAACATCTAATAGATGCATATCTATCTTTTCATGTACTGCCAAACTGATAAAATATCGGAGTGTAATAGTATCAACAATAGGAGAATAAGTGTCATTGTAATCAATACCTGGTCTTTGTGAAAAACCTTGGGCTACTAACCGTGCTTTATATCGTACGATTTATTTTCATTGCGCTTTCACACAAATATCCATTAGTAGCCAATAGGTTTTACACCTTCTGCTGTTCGGGATGCAAGTCCGAAGACTTCACGTTTTGTCAGTGCATTTAACTCCAATTGAATCGCATCTTTCCATTGTAACCAATCTTTTCTTTGCCGACATTCATCAATTGATATTGGTTCAGGATCATCACTATCCTGTATAACATCAAGAGATATATTATATGCAAACCTATTATCAATAATAGTTTCTATTCGATTCTAACTTCTACCGGAAGTGGTATAATTGATAGAAATTTCAATATTACTTTCATTAACTTCTGGTTCTTTGTCATCAGTTTTCTCTTGATCTTTATCATCCTCTTCTTCAATATGATCTTCTGGATCAGTTAATCCTCTTTTCTTTCGAGGATTTTTATCTTTGGACCCAAGAGGTTGTCCACGCTCCTGGCGTGCTTTTGACTCAACAGCTATAAGTATAATATTTTGTTCTGCTGGAACTTCAATTCGAATAGGAGCATTTATAGCTAGAATATGCGATTTTATAACTCTTCTGGAGTTAACAAAAGCGTCTGGCATTTGATTTGCAATGCTTTGCAAATGAATTATCTTTTGAACTTTAAGTTCACATGCACTTGTGCACGGATCAAGATAATTTAATGATGTTGTCCAAGTAAGATCCTTTTTATACTATTTTTGTTCTCCCCCTAATTTAGGGAATAATGATTCATCAAAATGACAATCAGCAAATCTTATTGTGAATACATCTCCTGTCAGGGGTTCAACATACCTGATAATAGAGGGAGAATCATATCCAACGTATGTCCCCTTTCTTCTTTGAGGAGCCATCTTTGTACATTGGTTTAGTGCAATTGGAACATATAAAGCACACCCAAAAATTCTTAAATGAACAATATTTGATTCTGACCCAAAATCCAATTGCAAATGAGAGAATTTATAATAACTAGTTAGCATTATGCATACAAGTGCTGCAACATGTAAAACAGCATGTCCCCAGGCAGATGTTGGGAGATTTGTTTTCATTAATAATGGTCTAGCAATTAATTATAATCGTTTAATAAAAGATTCAGCAAGACCATTTTGTATATGAACATGAGCTACAGGATGTTCAACATTAATCCTAATTGACATGCAATATACATCAAAAGCATGTGATGAAAATTCACCAACATTATCCAAACGGATATTTTTAATGTGATGGTCAGGAAATTGTGCTCGTAATTTAATTATTTGAGCAAGTAATCTCGCAAACGCCAGGTTGCGAGTAGATAATAAACATACATGTGACCATCGGGATGATGCATCAATCAAGATCATAAAATATTTGAACAGTCCACATGGTGGATCAATAGGTCCACAAATATCTCCATGAATCCGTTCAAGAAATGTAGGACTTTCAACTCCTACTTTTACTGGTGATGGTTTAACAATTAATTTTCTTAGGGAACATGCAGTACATACGAATTTTTCTGATGTCAATATCATTTTATTTTTTAATGAATGACCATGTATATTCTCAATGATTATTCTCATCATGGTAGATCCCGAATAACCTAACAGGTCAAGCCAAATGCTAAAAGTAATAGGATCAGTAAACTTCTAGTTTACAAGATGATAAATTTTAATTGTACGTATTTTTGCAAAATATAGGCCAGTAGAAAAATATGGTAGTTTTTCTAATACAAATTTCTTACCCAAATGAATTTGAGTAATATAAAGATACTCAATCCCATTTTCTTCATTTGTTTCAACATGATACCCATTTCTGCGGATATCTTTAAAACTCAATAAATTTCTTTTGGATTTTGAGGAAATAGTGAATTATCAATAATAAGTATTGTTCCTTCAGGCAACAATATACTAGCTCTTCCGGAGCCTTCAATCATATTTGTACTACCGTTTATCGTATAAATATTTATTTCTTCCATTTTGAGATCAGAAAAATATTTCTCATTTTTTAGTATGGTGTGTGTAGTTCCACTATCAATAATGCATACATCATTAACAACAGCCATCTGAATACAAATACATACATACATATATATATATATATATGCAACGTAAATATTATTAAAATATAATAAAAATACAAAAATATTAGGGTGAGTCTTTTAGTTCTTTTGGACACTGTCATCACCAATTAAATGGTCTATCCTACCGTCTGGATGTTCAAAAAAATTTGATACATCCATATGTGTAATATTGATATTAAGATCTTCAGGATCAATATCATCATCTGCAACATCATTTACTGGATGTTGAGAAAAATTTGTTTCGACATTTTTATTTTTCAATGAAACTTGATACAATTCAACTAAATATTTAGCCGTACGACAGGTACGTGACCAATGACCTTTCATGCCATATCTTTAACATGTATCCTCATAATTTTCTTTCATTTATTTTTCTTTTTCTTTTCCCTTATGATCTTTTCTGTTCCACTTCAGGTGACCAATATTTCTCACAGTTTGATTATGATTGTGATAAGGGAAATATTGAGCGTGTCCACAACCATAACCACGACCACGGCCACGACCACGACTATAACGATGGCTTCTACTGGAGCCAACAACATTCACTTCTGGGAGTGCTGTTGAGCCAGTTGGTCTGGCTTCATGATTTCTCAATAATAACTCATTATTTTTCTCTACAATGAGGAGGGCAGTAATTAAATCTGTAAATTTGGTATACCCTTTTTCTCGATATTGTTGTTGTAGGACAATATTCGAGGCATGAAAGGTAGAGAATGTCTTCTCCAACATATCTTCATCAGTCAATTTTTCTCCGCATAATTTTATCTGGGAAGTAATTTTATACATTGCGGAGCTATATTCATTCATGATTTTAAAATTTTGCAACCTCAGGTGCAACCATTCATACCGTGCAGTGGCTAGTACAACCATCTTCAAGTGGTCAAATCTTTCTTTTAAATTTACTCACAGAACATATGGATCTTTTTCGGTAAGATATTCCATTTTCAAATTTTCATCGAGATGACGACGAATAAAAATCAAAGCTTTAGTCTTGTGTTGTGCAGATGCACTATTATTTGCTTGAATAGTTTTACTAAGGCATTTAGCATTTAGATGCATTTCTGCATCGAGAACCCATGACATATAATTTTTTCCAGAAATATCAAGGGTTACAAATTCGAGTTTAGCTAGGTTAGCCATATAAATTAATAAACGCGTACCTGTCTTCTGGCTTGTGTAACGGTAGAGACTCGTGCTTAGTCTTCTGACTTTTGTAACGGTAGAGACTCGTACTGATAACGTGTTATAAAATTTGGGTAGTGTTAGAATAAAATCTTCACACTACACACTAATAAAACTCTAACTATTCTTTAGATAAGAATTTCTCTTTTTTTTTCTCTCACAATTTTCTCTAATCTTTCTTTCACTAATCTTTCTTTCACAAAAATGATGGTGTATTACAAGTTTAGAGAATAGCTCTATTTATAGAGTTTTAATTAGTGGAATACATCATGACATACATCATCTTCCACTAATCTTAATTAGTGGTGTCTCCACTAAATGGTGGACATTTATAAAAATCTTCTATAATAATTCACATAAATCCAAATTAGTGGAACCTCCACTAATTAGTGGATCTTTCACTAATTTAATATATTCATAACAAAAATGTGATATTTTTTCTATTATTATAGATTATTTATTCCATTTGTGTAGCTTTTTTTTTATGAATATATTATCTTATTTAGAGAGAAAAAAAGATCGATTTAATTGGTTGGACCGATCGGTTCACCGGTTCACCGGTTGGACCGACCGATCCAAATTAATTTGAACAAAAAAGATCGATTTTTAAGAATTTCGACTCAAATAGATGGACCAGACCGGTTTGAGGATCGGTTCACGATCCAACCGGTCCGGTCCAAAAAACCATGTTAGAAACAACTGCCTGCAAGTCTAATCTTGTTTAAGATAGCCTGGAATTCAGCGCTACTAACTCAACCTTTTTTCTTGATACAAGAGGGTAGACAGAAACCAACTTTTCGGGTTTTTGATCAAATCGGGTCTGCAAAGAGGACAGAGTGGGGAGGTATCCGTGCGGAGGGGGTTCCTCGCTTTTGGAAACCGCGAAGTCATACCTAACCTCGCGCCTTCCAATAGCGAGGTATTCTCCTTTGCCTGCCCGCTGCCCTTTTCTGCCATAAAAATGACAAAAGTAAACCACAAAACTGACTATTGTAAAGCAAATGAAATTGAAACAGAATTGAAAGGAAAAAAAAAATTATATCAAACCCACGTGACAAAATTTCATCTTATTCATTCTCTCCATGATCACCCACATAATTTTTTTTTTCCTTTCAATTTCATTTGATTTTTTTCCTTTCAATTATTTACAAGAAAATTAAATTTTAAATTTTAAAATACAACAATATAAATTAAGAACAAAATACAATAATATAAATTTCCAAAATGCAGCCTATTTAAAATACAATAATACAAATTAAATTTCTAAAATCTAAAATCAATATTTTAAAAATTTTATTAATTATTAAAATCATATTTTAAAAATTAAATAATAATATATAATCTAAAATAAATATTTTAAAAAATATATTAATTTCTAAAATAAAATTTTATCTCAAATTATATGTCTCAATTAAAAACTAATCATAATTAGATTTAATTCTCAAAACGAAAATTAATAAACAAAAACTAATTATAATTAGATTTTACATATCTAAAATCACTATTTTAGTTAATATATATTAATTTCTAAAATTAATTTTAAAAATTAATATTAATTAGTCCCAAAATATAACTTCTGGAAAAATTTAGGCCTTCGTGGAAAAAGAAGAAAAAACCCATGGGCCACAGAAAAACAAAAACCAAACGAAATTAAAAGGATTTTTTTTTAATTTTAATAAAAACCCCACAACAGAGACAAAATTTCATCTTGGTGAGGATGAACACGTTTGATAAAAAAAAAAAAAAAAAAATCCTTTCAATTTCGTATCATTTGCAATTATCAGTGGCTTTTTACAATTGCCACGAAAATGAAAGGGCCACTTCTACCCTTTTTTTGGCAGAAAAAGGGCAGCAGGCAGAGGAGAATACCTCGCTATTGGAAGGCGCGAGATCAAGTATGATGTCGTGCTTTCCAAAAGCGAGGTACCTCCTCGACTGGGTATTTCCCCATTCTATCCCCTTTGCAGTGCAGTATTTAGTTTTTGACCCGATTTGATCAAAAACCTCAGTTTTTCTAACTAAAATTTGAATATTAAAATATGAATATTTTAGATTTAAATAATAATATTTAAAATTTAAAGATTGAATTTAGAAATATAAAGTTTCAATTTAGAAATTAAGTTAATTATAATAATTTTTTTTGCACTAATATTAATTGTAATTTGCATCCAAGAGTAAAGCATAGAAATAATGATATATCACTGGTCAATTACCTCTTATCTTCTTTTCTTTTTTTTTTTAATTAACCATATCAATACATTGTTATGAAAATAAAAAATTTTCATTCAAGTAATTGAAGGGATATCTTTCTCAAGGCAAGTTGGCGAGAGATTCGTGGAAAGAAAATAATGTGCAAAAATAAAAATTAATTTTTATTCTAAAAATTTTGGATGAAGGAAGTTGACAAAAATAGAGAAAAAAAATCACTTTTTCATCTAAAATACTATAATATAGAACTCGTATCGCTATCCAAATTTTACTTTGGACCTAATTGACATCTCAATTTATAATTTGTCCGACTTTATTATTTCTGTCTATTTAACTGTTAGTAGAGTTGTAAACGAATCAAACGTTCGCGAACAAAAACTCGTTTGAACTTGTTCGTATTCGAATAAAGCCCGTTTGTTTAATAAACAAACGAACTCGAATACGAATTCGAGCTCGAATAATAAACGAACGAATTCGAACATGTATAATGAACGTTCGCAAACATATTATATATTTTTAAAAATTAATTATATTGTGTTAATTATTTTATTTATATTTTATAATAATAAGTTTTATTCTTAATAAATCTTATATTAAAATTATAATATTAATATTAATTATATTATTATATATATTTATTTAATATTATAATAGTCAATTATTTTAATTAAAATTTGAATTATTATTTTTATAACTTTTAAAATACAACAAACTAAATTTTAATCCCAAGTAACTTGGGGTCGACTACATGAACCAACGTCCGACAACATGTGGTCATTCACATAAATCCTCTTTCGCCACTTCCTTCTATCGAACGTCATACTCTCATCCAAATCTAACAAATATATGTCTCTCCTAATCAACTATATCCATATCGTTTTAGACCTACCTCTGTCTAATATATCCTACCTCACTCTCTCCATCGTCCTAACAGGAGCATCTCTCGATCTTCTCTGAACATGTCCAAACTAACGCAGACGATTTTCTCTCATATTTTCCTCAATATATGCTACATCCACATTTTCCCTAGTGATCTCATTTCTAATTCTATCATTTTTAATATATCCACACATCCACCGTAGCATACACATCTCAACTACTTTTATTTGTTAAATATGACACCTTTTAGCTGCCCAACATTCCGTACCATATAACAAAGCAGGTCTTACGGCTGTCTTGTAAAACTTTCCCTTTAGATTCAATGGTATATTACGATCACAGAAAATACCATCGCACTCCTCCATTTCAACCAACCTGCCTTAACTCAGTGTGCAACGTCACTATCAAGCTCTCCGTCTTTCTGAATAATAGATCCTAAATATCGGAAACAATCAGCTAACGGTATATCTCTACCTTCCAAAGTTACACTCTGGGCTATGTTTCTGCTACCACTAAACTTGCATTCCATATGCTCTGTTTTACTCCTACTAATTCTGAAACCCTTGGATTTCAATATCTGCCGCCACAACTCCAATTTAGCATTTACACCGACTCTAGTCTCATCAATCAACACAATATCATCCACAAATAACAAACACCATGGCACCGCCTCTTGTATAGTGCAGGTCAACTCATCCATAATGACTGCAAAGAGGAAATGACTAAGTACTGATCTTTGATGCACTCCGATAGTAATAGGGAACTCTGCAGTCACTCATGCACAAGTCCTTACACTTGTACAAGCTTCCTCATACATATCTTTAATGAGAGTAATATACTTTAATGATACACCTTTCTTGGCCAGTATCCACCAAACTACTTCTCTAGGTACCTTGTCATAAGCTTTCTCCAAGTCAATAAGTATCATATATTATTTATATATTTTTCGTTTATTGAGAACGGTCTCACAACACATCATTTTCTCTATTTTTGTATCCTACCTACCTTACATATTTAATAATTTTTTACAAAATTCATCTCAAAATTGATGAAAATTTGTTAATAAAAAATTTAAAGAAGATAATACAACGGGACAAATTGAGAGTTGAGATGTCATTTAATCCCAAAATCAAATTTGAATAACAAAGTGAAATTTTCAAATAAAAATAATAAGCATAGTATTGTGAGCCATTAGATAGAATGACAAAACAATTCGGATTGGATTTTAAAATTATAAAAAATGGAAAGTTTTTCATTCTACCAAAAAAAAAAAAATGATACGATTTTTATTTCTTGTGAATTATCACCTTTTAAAAAATTTTCACATAATTTCTTCCTTTGTGTCCCACATATTTTTTTTTTCCCAGAATTCAAACTATTTCTTACTTTAAAACATTTCTCTAGAAAAAAAAAAAAAAAACTCAAATCGAACTATATATTGTTGTTGTGTGAACTTTTTTTTTTTTTTAGAATTAAGATAATCCATTAATAGAAACATGAAATAAATTACCAAATGGGTTAGATACTCATGATAATAATTAAAAAAAAAACCTATACTACATAAATCCTAAATAGGTAAAATATATTAAATAAACAACAAAATATACATTAAAATTTTCGTCTTAATTCTAGCACTGCCATCCTTGAACAACATCGACATGAAAAGCCTAACTATATCTTATTCCTTAAATAACAATTTGAAAGATTCTTGGCGAATCTACGTCATCAAAAATTATTTGAGAACTATATATAAAATTGAGACAAAGCCAAAACTGATGGAAAATCCATGAAAATAGAGAAACAGGCACCGGTCTACTATGATCAACAGGAAGTCTTACCAATACGTATTTTTTTTTTTATAGATAATGAGTTAGTTCTGTATTTCAAAAGAAATAAAAGAGAAAATAATCGTCTTCTCAAATAGTACAGGACCTGATGAGGTCGAAAAGATTCTTCCATGACCGTCTTACCAATACGTATTGAATGGAAGCTACCTCTTTTTATAGATAAAACTTGGAGTGAGTTACAAAAGTATAGCCAAAAAGTAAATGTTGACATTCCAAATCGAGTTAGAATTTTAATAAATTTTTTAAACTTATAATATTATCATTTAACTCATCTTTTATATAATTTATTTTATTTTTTTAAAAAAATATCCCATAACGAGCGCTCACCACAATTATTACTCTAGAGTTTTGTGGAAGATATGAATCGCAAAATATACAAATATGAAGTCAAAAATTGAATCTGTAACCTCACGAAAACATTACCATCTACAAACTCTTAATTTTAAAATTTTTTATTCCGTCTTTAATTGCTACCAAACTATGAAGCTACTATCTTATGTTCCATAAAATGCCATAAATGAAACTACAGTTAGTTGCCCTTAAGAGAGTAATCTTTTTGGATGGACAACAAACAAAGAAGTAGATTTTACACTAATTTTGCAGTGCGTACAAAGAAACATTGTATGACGGTTTGAAAATTTGCAGACGTGTAGAGTAGACATTGGCATGATAAAGAGACAATTATTATAAGTCTATATGTGAAGCCTAATCATAATGAAAACTCCATGGATGAAAGGATGGAAGGTCACACCCACTCACTCACTCAAACTTTCATAATACTAGCTTTTATGTGAATAATTATTCATTATCGTCCTGGGCAGTACAATAACAGCAAATTATGGAAATGACACCTACCTCGCTACTCAATTTAAACGGCATTAAATATTTTTATTCTTATTTTAAAATATTTAAAAATATGTAGTTATTTTTAAAAAATAAATATATTTTTCTTCTAAATTTTATTTAATAAATATAAAGTCTACTAATCTCACTATTAACATATCTAATTAATAAGAGTAAAGTAATAATTTAATAAAGTAAAATTTATTCAGAGTCAATAGATATCTTAAATCTTTTTGTTAAATTAAAATAGAATATTTAAATATAAATAGAGACAATTTATAATTTTCTTTGTTATAATTAGTCATCATATGGGATGAGAAAGATTGAACAATTAATAAAGTACAAATAGTTATACTATATGAGAGACACATCTAAGGGTGAGTTTAGTTCGTGAAGGGAAGGGGAAAGGGGAGGGGGAGTTGAACATTTTACTTTTATCAGGGGAAGTAAATATAATTATTTTCATTCTATTTGGTT
Source organism: Voacanga thouarsii (assembly GCA_026120185.1). Classification (NCBI taxonomy): domain Eukaryota; kingdom Viridiplantae; phylum Streptophyta; class Magnoliopsida; order Gentianales; family Apocynaceae; genus Voacanga; species Voacanga thouarsii. The sequence goes on along the minus strand of JANUWF010001255.1, from coordinate 4,813,692 downwards.
GGAGTAGAAGGGAAGTAAATATGATTTATCTCTTATTGTTTGGTTGTAAGGTATATACGGAGGAAATAATTATTGAATTACTATTATACTCTTAAGGCTAATTCATCAAAAATTACAAAGTATGGTAGAACTGTAATAAAATAAATATCCTAGGACAAGAAGGTCTTTTAACCCTCATCTACTTCCCAAACCTCCAAAATGGAGAGGAAGAAAAATCTGATGTGGAAGGGATCCTTCCACATATACTTCCCCCCTCCAATCACTCCGACCAAATTAAGTAAATTACACATTTACTTCCTATTTTACTTCTCCTCCTCTTTTACTTCCCACTTTCACTCCACCCAAACTCACCCTAAGGGAACCAGAGGTGGCATCTGCCCAACCACCAAATTTTTTATACTTCTTTGTTTCTTTTAGAAAAATTAAAATTTAAAAATATATATTTAAAATTTTATGTTTCACTACAAAAAAAAAACAAGATTTATAACATTATATTCTAATTCATTCATTCATGTAACTTGAACAAAATTTTTACCACTCGAATAAAACTTTTCTTAAAAAAAAAAAGTATTTACACCATTTATAAACTTTAAATCTAAAAATTCCTAATCTAATAATGAATACTTTCTTAATTGAGTCTTAGTTTGTTACATTAGGGGAAGAAAATAGGTTATATGTCCTAAAAATGGCTCTTAGTTGAAAAATGGCACTAAGAAAAAGCTAGTTAAGTTACTATAACTTGCACGAAACGAGAACGGTGATATCTTGTTTGGAACATTGATTGCCTTTGCATTCTTATGAAACATTGATCAGTCTCCTCTTAACAAGTAAGCTTAGTTGGCTTATCTTAGAAAGAATTTGCTTTGCCTTTTTCTCAAAATTGCTTTCAAAAGCCATACGCAATTGATAAATTTATGCATTTTTAATTGATGTTATGGTCAAAGAGGGTGGGCTGTCTCCTTCTTTTTCATCTTTTTGGTAACGTTTGTCTTTAAGAGGAATAATTGGTAGCAGCAATTTTCACTCCACACGGTCAAAAAAAAAAAAAAAAGTCCAAAAATTGATTAAAATCCCATGACCCAACACAAGTTGGGTTTAAGAAGGCGAAATGATCTACATATCTCTTATATATATATATATGATCTTGTGTTGAGTCCTTTATTTGGATTTCTCTTTTCTCAGATAATGTTGAAGGCCGTTGATACGCCTATAGTTTTTCTCCATTATTGTTCATAGATCTAGTGGAGTTTGGAGTCCATGCTTTGGTCATTGTAGATGGCAACCAAGAAGGTTTGTAGCGTGCTGTTGTGTATTTGTTTTCTTATTTGTATTATTGACTTTCTTTCTTTGTACTCTACCGTCGCCTGAGATGTAATTTTTACTCATTACCTATGACTTTTACTGTATATGTAATTTTTATTATGAATATATTTCACTTACTTAGTAAAAAAAAAAAAAAAAGGTAAGATATGTTGATAAAAGGTATCTAAATAATAGCTGAACAATATAATTCCTAGTTTAAAAGATTATGAATTAAAAAAGGAAAAAAAAAATGAGAGCAAACAACTAAAAAGGGTAGAAGAATGAGCTCATAGACAGATCTAAAAAGGGTGGAATGGTGTCTGTTCTTAAAATTTTTTAATTTTGTATTTCTTTTTTAAAATAAAATTTTAAAAATATTTTTACATTTTACCTTTTGTTTTTAAAAAATTATTTAAAATTTATAATAATATTCTCTAATATATAATGAGCATCTAATGGGATTTTAACTTATGACTTTTCAGTCACTATACTTTTTATCCAATCAATTCGACTATCATTTTAAAGCTTCTAATTTTATCCTGGACTTATAGTAATTATGAGTACAAATATGAAGGACAAAGGACAATTGATTAACCGGCATTGCAGGTAAAGAATAATGCAGCTTTCCAATATGTAAGACGAAAACAGCAAATCCGGGCCATCACATTTATGTATTTATTTATAATTAAAATAATTCATTAATACAAACATAAAAATGTTTCATATACAGATAGACTGTTATGTCCGTGTGATCACAAAAGGGAAAATACCACACTTGCTCAACTTTAGATGGGCCATGGCATTTATGGTTTATACTTTATACGCAGGAGCTTTCAAGTTTCCAGACTATCTATCTATCTATTTGTCTCAAATCGAATGTCAGAAGAAACTAATGATATTTAATTTTGATCAGATAAAGTATGTAATATCATATCGAGTTAAAGATAATAGAAAATCGGTATTTTTATTTCTATAATCTCTTTTAGAGGGAGAGAATACAGGTTAATTCGAAAAAAAAGAAAATGCTATCTGTCTCACAAGAATTTCTTAGCAGATAAGAGAAAAGAAAAAAACATAGAAGGAAGGAAAGAGAAGCAGTACATTAATTGACACCACTGATGATCTTGATCCGTTGTGAGAGGCACCCTTTTTAGTAAATGGTGTTTTGAGATTTATCATATCAAAATAGTTCTATTCAAGTGAGAAATTGCCATTGATTAGGTACCCATCACAAAGAATTATCATCCCCCACTGTACCACATATATATATATATATATTTTTTCTTCAACTATATATATATATATATGTAAATATGCATCATATATATTCACAATCACCAGCCTTAATTATTAGGCAACCCCATTAGTCACTGCAACTTCTTGATGACAGATGCCATTGCTCAGCTTCCCACCATGATCACTTGACTCAAACTCGTTCCCAATTTTAGCCAATATGGGGCTCAAATCTCTGGGATGCACATTAACCTTTAGACCACCTTTCATGAACAATGTCAATGACATTTTCTGCTCCACCTTGTGCCCGGGAGCCACCGTGAGACGGTGGCGCAGCAAAACTGCGGCGGCTATGGACTTCATTTGCAAATATGCCAAGTCCTTGCCCAAACAAATCCTAGGACCGGCATTGAAGGCCACGAATTTGAATTGATCATGAGGCTCATATTTTTGGCCATCTTGCGACAACCACCTCTCCGGCCTGAACTCGAGACAATCTTCGCCCCATACGTACTTCATACGACCGGCTGAATATATTGAATACGTGATGTTAGACCCTGCCGGTACAAATGTGCCGTCCGGCAATACGTCGTCGGCGATTACATGCTTTGAATCTTGAGGAACCGATGGATATAGTCTTAGAGTCTCGGACAATGCTGCCTTGAGGTATATCAATCGGTCAACCTCTTCGAACACTAAGGGGTCTTCAAGCCATTTTGAGGTGTCACTTCCACGTGTCTCCATCAGAACGGAGCAGAGTTCGATTAATATTTTCTCTTCCACTCTTGAGGTGTGGCTGACCAACCAGAAAAACCAGCTCAGCGCCACCGAGGACGTGTCCCGTCCAGCTAGGATGAAATTGAGTGCCACGTGTTGGAGAAATTTGTCTGTGTAGCACTCTTTTTTCTTCATGAATCTGGAGAGTAGGTCATCATGTAGGGACCCACCTTTCTGCTGACTCAGCAACTCCAGCTTACGTGTGTTGATTATGTTGGTCATGAAATCGTCCACGTGTTTCAAGCTGTGGCTCAAGCTGACCTCCATTCCAAGCCTAAGCCATTTCTTCAGCTTCCAAATAAATTCAGGCAAAATAAACCTCTGCAAAGAGGCTTCGGTGGCTCTGTCAAAAGCAGTAGCGAAGCTGTTCTCGGGAAGACCAGGAGACAGTGTCTGTGGGTCCTTCCCAAAGGCCAAGCCACAAATATTGTCGAAAGTAAGCCGAAGAAGAAGGTCTTGCAGATCAACCGGCTTGCCCTCAACCTGAGCCACCTTCAGTATAGGGCAAAACCTCAGCTTAATGGCTCTGCTCACCCACCGAGCCATGGCTTGCCTAAGTGTCCGGGTGGTGAATTCCAGTGCAGCCGTCTTACGCTGGAAGAGCCACGTGTCACCATCCGAATTGAATATCCCCTCCCCGAGTAGATCATGAAACACAGCTTGCCAGGTGGGGCCCTTCGGGTAGTTATCAAACCTAATCTTCAAGATGTGCTCTAAATTCTTAGGGTCGCACGTGACAGTCACGAGACCCTGCTTCCGGGCCAAAAAGGGAATGGCCATGATACAGGTCTGGTACGTTCCGCCGCAGGCCCGGAGGTTGTCAGCAATCCAGTCATGCATGTGATTTGAGTTGTGGATCAGGCCCGGCAAGCTCCCGAAGAAAGGCCAGGCCCGCGGGGCCTTGGACCCTTTTAGCGACCTCAACATGAACCTGAACCATAGGAAATAGGCTACTGCGACTGACAGGACCATGGCCGTGGCTGTATCCATCTTATTAGCCGTGGAGCCCACTTGATCAATTGCTTCACCAATTGCAGAAGGTATGAATTGCACTGAAATCACTGTAGAGAAAAAAAACAATAGTAATTTGATTCATGACAGGGATACCAAAGAAGGAGATGAAAAGATAAGAGAATGGACGCCAATTCTAAAACCAGACTGCAGATCATATGGGCTTTAGACTTACCAGAAATGCAGCCTTGGAAGAGGGTAAGTTAAGCCCTGCAGTAGATGAGCTTAAAAAGCAGGAACCGAGATCAGTAATGTTGCTAAAAGGGAAAAGAAAGTTGTAGTGTGGGCGTGGGCAGGGTATAGGCCGGTCGGGAGAGTTGCAGAAGAAGGGAAGAGGTGGAAGATGACGAGGGAAGTATAAAGTATGTGTGAGAGAGAGAAAGAGAGAGGTGTGGGGGGGAGAGAAACCTGTGAATGGCAGAAGAGAAAGAAATTAGAAAGTGAATATATAGGAGAACAGAGAAAGAGGAGGCAATAAATGAGGGGGCCGGACTGTTGTTGAAACTTGAGTATGGTAAGAGAAGAGAGACATGAACAATATTGAGCAGAGAGTAAAGCTTTCCTATATCTGTCTAACTCTCATCTACAGACTACACTAAACCAGCTTTAAAGCACAAACATTAAATGCCATCAGAGGTCGTTGGAGAGGGGCAAAATTAAACGGGCCAACACACACAGACACATGCACCTCTTCTCCTCTACTCTTCTTTATCTCTTTTTTTGAAAAAAAAGGTCTCTCAAAGACTCGTTCTTTGATAGCAAAAACCCACATATTTCAGTAATCACTCACCGCCACAGACACAGTTGACAAACCCTCCCCTCCTGACCCCCACCCTCCCACCCCCCTCCCCTTCCCTCAAGTCTTGAATTCACTTCTACTTTAACGGAAGCCATGCAAATGCTAATATATGATCGTTTTCGTCATCCCTCTTCAAGACTGTCTTCAAGTGGAAACGTAATTTATGTTTTCTCTCTCTCCAAAGAATGCATAAGTTGAGTGCTCACCTAATTTGGCAGGAAACGGACCCTTAAATTCCAGCATTGAATGAAGGAGAAAAAGTTAAATCAGATTTGTTGAGAAAGTTTCACTTATATTTCTGTATACCCCATAATAAAACTTCCTTAGGAAACCTGTTAGGAATACGGAACTTGCTACTAGACAAATGCTTGACTAATATTTTTAAGGTAAGTATTGGTATTACACGCACCCGATATAATTAGTTGATCGTATCCGTTATCTTGCATGTTCAAAACCTCCACATTACAACGCCGTTATGAGCACATAATGCTGGGACGGAACAAGAATCTTCAATTTAGAGATCTAAAGTAGAAAATTAAAAAGGTAGAGGAAAATGTTACTATCATTTAAAAAAAAAAAAAAATTGGAAAGGAGAATGGGAAGTAAATTTATATAGATTTTTTTAAATCTAATTTTTTTTGAAAGGGAATAAATACTTCTTGAAAATTTTAGAGTAGCAAAAACAAATCTAGAGGGGTGAGATAATTTGCATTCACCCCATAAAATTTTTACAAACTACCTATCTTCTTTAAAAAATATAAATAAAAACTAGAAAAAAAATATTTGACATTTCCCTCTCAAATTTTTTTTCATAATTTATAACATTATCCTTTATAATTTACATTCCTATGACTTGTCCCTTTTCCCTCTTCCCGTCTAAATTTTTGACTCTCATTTCCAAAGAGATAGACGCTATCCCCTCCTGCCCTTTGCTCTTTTAGTATCGCTATATATTAATAAACAAATAAATACTTAACTCATAATTTAAAATTTTTAAAATTTAATCTTTATATAAATAGCTAAAACAATTTATTAGGTTTTTAGAGAAGTATTATAATTTATGACAGAGGTAAGATTAGTCGATGGTATTGATAACCTTATGTATATGTTGGGGGAAAAGTGTTCTGTTGTTTAGGGTATTGAGAAATTACATTTGATATATGTGAAAAAGAGGTTAGGTTTTGGTGGCCGACTCACCTAAGTTTTAATGCAATTTAAGCTCGCCTACAAAGGGTACGTCCCAGAGAGAACGTTACCCCCGTAATTCGCAGAAAAGGAGCGGTTTGCCTTGGAACTTTTCGGTTTCGGTTGTCTCTCTTTGTCATAGAAGTAGTATAAGACATGTTTGAAGAAATTTCATTAATTACTATTTATGTTACTTTACCCGTTTTAAAATATTTGTTCATGAAATTCTTTATACATAAATTAAGGATATTGAAAATAGTACTACAATTTAGATAAAATTTTTTATTCTACTATATTAAAAATACAACAAATATTAGTTGGTGAGAATTCTTAAGAAGTAAGAAAAAAAAAGAGTTTTGAAAAGTTATATAATTTATTTAGAATAAATATAGATAAAATGATAAGAAATTAATCACTAATTTTAAAAATATGTACATGAATATTTATTTTGAAACAAAATAAAAACGTTTTGAATAAGTATTTTGAAACAGAAAAAGTAATTAATTATTTAATTAGTTAATTAGATGGAAAGTTACAAATACCTCCTTAATTGCCGTATTTGAAGTTGCCCTTTATACTCATAATTAGGGGTCTAGGTGACTAATTATACACACATCATTGATTTGATCGGTATTATAATTTGCAACTTTTTCTTTGAGAAAATAGTAGTTTAATTGGTTTAAAAAACATGTCTTTCTAACAATATTCTACTATATTGTCAAATAAATTGTTTTTGTTATAAAATTAGGGTAGTGTTAGAATAAAATCTTCACACTACACACTAATAAAACTCTAACTATTTTGCACAAGAATTTCTCTCTTTCTTTTCTCTCACAATTTTCTCTAATCTTTCTTTTACTAATCTTTCTTTCAATGGTGTGTTACAAGCTTAGAGAATAGCTCTATTTATAGAGCTCTAATTAGTGGATTACATCTTGGCATACATCATCTTCCACTAATCTTAATTAGTGGTGTCTCCACTAAATAGTGGACATCCATAAAAATCTTCTAATAATTCACATAAATCCATAATTAGTGGAGCCTCCACTAATTAATAAAGATTCCAATAATTCATAATACTCCTCCTTGGATGTCCATCCATTACATAAAGAATATGCCTCGTTAAAACCTTACTAGATAAAAACCCAGTGGGAAAAAAATCTAGTGAAGGAAAAAGAGTACACTATTCTATATGTCTATTTATTACTCCCTCGATGAGATGATTCCTTTAAATCTTTAAACCGACGCATACCGATTTTATATCTCAACTTTTCAAATGTTGCGATCGGTAAAGTCTTCGTGAAAATATCTCGTGAGATTATCACATGACCGAATTTGTAGCACATCAATTTCACCTTTCTTTTGGAGTTCATGAGTAAAGAAGAATTTTGGTGAAATATGTTTTGTCCGATCTCCTTTAATATATCCTCCTCGTAATTGAGCTATGCAAGTCGCATTGTCTTCATAAAGAGGAGTTGGAATACCTTTGATTGATGATAATCCACAACTTTCTCGGATATAATGAATCATGGATCTTAGCCATATACATTCTCGACTTGCTTCATGAATGGCTATAATTTCAAGCATGATTTGAAGAAGTAGTCGCTATAGATTGTTTCGTAGAACGCCATGATATAGCAAGTATTTCCACATGTAAATAGATAGCCCGTTTGAGAACGTGCTTTATGTGGATCAGATAAATAACCAGAGATCTCGCATAACCTATCAATGTTGGACTGGTTTTATTTGAATAAAATAATCCGAGATCAATTGCACCTTGGAGATATCGAAGGACTTGTTTAATTCCATTCCAATGTCGTCGTGTTGGTGAAGAACTAAATCTTGCTAATAAATTGACAAGAAAAGCAATATCGGGTCGTGTATTATTAGCAAGATACATCAATGCACCAATTGCACCTGAGATATGGTACTTCAGGACCAAGGAGTTCTTCATCATTTTCTTGAGGTCGGAAAGGATCTTTATCCACATTTAATGATCGCACGATCATTGGAATACTCAATGGATGTGCTTTGTCCATGTAAAATCTTTTTAGCACTTTTGTCTGTATATGTTGATTGATGAATAAATGTTCCACTCTCCAAATGTTCAATTTGTAAACCAAGGCAAAATTTGGATTTACCAAAATCCTTGATTTCGAATTCTCTTTTTAAATAATCAATTGTTTCTTAGAGCTCTTCGAGAGTTCCAATAAGATTAATATCATCAACATATATAGCTAATATCACAAATTTAGAACAAGATTTCTTAATAAAAACACATGGACATACCTGGTCATTTTTAAATCCCGCTTTCAATAAATATTCACTAAGACGTGTGAACCACATGCGCCCGATTGCTTCGGATCATATAATGATTTACGCAACTTGATGGAGTAATTTTCACGAGGATAATGTTTATATGCTTCGGGCATATGAAATCCTTCGGGGATTTTCATGTAAACATCATTTTCTAAATTTCCATACAAGTAAGCAAGTGACAACATCTAATAGGCGCATATCTATCTTTTCATGTACTTGCCAAACCGATAAGATATCGGAGTGTAATAGCATCAACAACAGGAGAATAAGTTTCATCATAATCAATACCTGGTCTTTGTGAAAAACCTTGGGCTACTAATCGCGCTTTATATCGAACGATTTCACTCTTTTCATTGCGCTTTCGCACAAATATCCATTTATAGCCAACGGGTTTTATACCTTCCGGTGTTCGGACTGCAGGTCCGAAGACTTCACGTTTTGCCGGTGCATTTAACTCCGATTGAATCGCATCTTTCCATTGCAACTAATCTTTTCTATGCCGACATTCATCAATCGATATTGGTTCGGGATCATCATTATCCTGTGTAACATCAAGAGATATATTGTATGCAAATATATTATCAATAACGGTTTCTATCCGATTCCAACTTCTACCGGAAGTGGTATAATTGATAGAAATTTCAGTGTTACTTTCATCAACTTCGGTTCTTTGTCATCAGTTCTCTCTTGGTCTTTATCATTCTTTTCTTCAATATGATCTTCCGGATCATTTAATCCTCTTTTCTTTCGAGGATTTTTATCTTTAGAACCAAGAGGTCGGCCACGCTTCGGCGTGTTTTTGACTCAAGTGACTATAGGTATAATATTTTGTTCTCACTGGAACTTCAATTCGAATAGGAGCATTTATAGATAGAATATGCGATTTTGTAACTCTTCCGGAGTCAACAAAAGCGTTCGGCATTTGATTTGCAATGCTTTGCAAATGAATTATCTTTTGAACTTCAAGTTCACATGCGCTTGTGCTCGGATCAAGATAATTTAATGATGTTGTCCAAGCAAGATCCTTTTTATACTTGTTTTGTTCTCCCCTAATTTAGGGAATAATGATTCATCAAAATGACAATCGAGCAAATCTTGATGTGAATACATCTCCTGTCGAGGGTTCAACATACCCGATAATAGAGGGAGAATCATATCCAACGTATATCCCCTTTCTTCTTTGAGGACCCATCTTTGTACGTTGGTTTGGTGCAATTAGAATATATACAAGACACCCAAAAATTCTTAAATGAGTAATATTTGGTTCGACCCAAAAGCCAATTGCAAAGGAGAGAATTTATGATAACTAGCTAGTCTTATACGTACAAGTGTTGCAAGCATGTAGAATAGCATGTCCCCAGAGCAGATGTTGGGAGATTTGTTTTCATTAATAATGGTCTAGCAATTAATTGTAATCGTTTAATCAAAGATTCAACGAAGACCATTCCGTGTGTGAACATGAGCTACGGGATGTTCAACATTAATCCCAATTGACATGCAATATGCATCAAAAGCATGTGATGAAAATTCACCAGACATTATCCAAACGGATATTTTTAATGTGATGGTCCGGAAATTGTGCTCGTAATTTAATTATTTGAGTAAGTAATCTCGCAAACGCCAGAGTTGCGAGTAGATAATAAACATACATGTGACCATCGGGATGATGCATCAATTAAGACCATAAAATATTTGAACGGTCCACATGGTGGATCAATAGGTCCACAAATATCTCCGTGAATCTGTTCGAGAAATGTAGGACTTTCAGCTCCTACTTTTACTGGTGATGGTTTAACAATTAATTTTCCTAGGGAACATGCAAGTACATGCGAATTTTTCTGATGTTAATATCCTTTTATTTTTTAAAGGATGACCATGTGTATTCTCAATGATTCTTCTCATCATGGTAGATCCCGGATGACCCAACCGGTCATGCCATAATGCTAAAAGTAATAGGATCGATAAACTTCGGTTTACTAGATGATGAATTTCAATTGTACGTATTTTTACAAAATATAGACCAAGAGAAAAAGACGGCAGTTTTTCTAATATCGATTTCTTACCCAAATGTATTTGAGTAATAAAAAGATGCTCAATCCCATTTTCCTCATTTGTTTCAACATGATACCCATTTCTCGTGATATCTTTAAAACTCAATAAATTTCTTCCGGATTTTGAGGAAAATAGTGCCTTATCAATAATAATTGTTGTTCCTTTAGGCAACAATATACTAGCTCTTCCGGAGCCCTCAATTACATTTGCACTACCGTTTATCGTATAAATATTTATTTCTCCCATTTTGAGATCAGAAAAATATTTCTCATTTTTTAGTATGGTGTGTGTAGTTCCACTATCAATAATGCATACATCATCATTAATAACAGCCATCTGAACACAAATATATATATATGTAAACGTAAATATTATTAGAATAGAATGAAAATGAAAATACAAAAATATCAATGTGAGGCTTTTAGTTCTTTTGGACACTGCCATCACCAATTAAATGGTCTATCCTACCGTCTGGGTGTTCAAAAAAATCCGATACATCCATATGGGTAATATTGATATTAAGATCTTCAGGATCACTATCGTCATCCTCAGCATTATTTATTGGATGTTGAGAAAAATTTGCTTCCACATTTTTATTTTTCAATGAAGCTTGATACAATTCAACTAAATGCTTAGCCGTACGACAGTTTCGTGACCAATGACCTTTCATGCCACATCTATAACATATATCCTCATGCTTTTCTTCAATTTCTTTTTCTTTTCCCTTTTGATATTTTATGTTCCACGTCAGGTGGCCAGTATTTCTCACAGTTTGATTATAATTGTGATAAGGGAAATATCGAGCGTGTCTACGACCATAACCACGACCACGGTCACGGTCACGGCCACGACCACGACTATAACGATGGCTTCTGTTGGAGCCAACAACATTCACTTCTGGGAGTGCTGTAGAGCCAGTTGGTCTGGCTTCATGATTTCTCAATAATAACTCATTATTTTTCTCTACAATGAGGAGGGCAGTAATTAAATCTGTAAATTTTGTATACCCCTTTTCTCGATATTGTTGCTGCAGGACAATATTCAAGGCATGAAAGGTGGAGAATGTCTTCTCCAACATATCTTCATCGATCACTTTTTCTCCGCATAATTTTAATTGAGATGTAATTTTATACATTGCGGAGCTATATTCATTCACGGTTTTAAAATCTTGCAACCTCGAGTGCAACCATGCATACCGTGCGATGAGGTAGTACGACCATCTTCGGTGGTCAAATCTTTCTTTTAAATTTACCCATAGGCCATATGGATCTTTTTCGGTAAGATATTCCATTTTCAAATTTTCATCGAGATGACGACGAAAAAAAATCAAAGCTTTAGCCTTGTGTTGTGCGAGATGCACTATTATTTGCTTGAATAGTTTCACTAAGGCCTTCGACATTTAGATGCATTTCCGCATCGAGAACCCATGACATATAATTTTTTCCGTAAATATCAAGGGCTACAAATTCGAGTTTCGCGATGTTAGCCATAGAGATCAATAAATGCGTACTGTCTTCTCGACTTTGGTAACGGCAGAAACTCGTGCTTAGTCTTCCGGCTTTTGTACCAGTAGAGACTCGTGTCGATAACGTGTTATAAAATTAGGGTAGTGTTAGAATAAAATCTTCACACTACACACTAATAAAACTCTAACTATTTTGCACAAGAATTTCTCTCTTTCTTTTCTCTCACAATTTTCTCTAATCTTTCTTTTACTAATCTTTCTTTCACAAAATAATGGTGTGTTACAAGCTTAGAGAATAACTCTATTTATAGAGCTCTAATTAGTGGATTACATCATGGCATACATCATCTTCCACTAATCTTAATTAGTGGTGTCTCCACTAAATGGTGGACATCCATAAAAATCTTCTAATAATTCACATAAATCCATAATTAGTGGAGCCTCCACTAATTAATAAAGATTCCAATAATTCATAATAGTTTTCTATAAAAATTATACTCTCTTGTTTCTATTTTAGTGTTCTGTTTTGATGGGTGAGGAGAATGTTTAACTATGATTCAGTAACCATATTCTCCTTAATAATTAGAGAAATTAGTAGTAAACCCATAGAGCTTATATTCTTTAAATTGAGAAATTAGTTGTAAAAATTTAAAAAGAGAATATATTTATTTTAAAGGTAATTATAAATATTTATTTTTAAATACTTTAAAATAAAGATATACATATTTAATCGCTCACGAAAAATTAGTATATTATTCCATTGGGCTAAAAAAGATCAATTAAGTATTTTAGACTAATAATATTATTCTATCACTAACACTACTAAAACAAACATCAAGGCCGTCGAATTTGCTAAATACGACGGTTAAACAACAGTTATAAGGCCATCGTATTGAGTGTCGTTGCTTTTGGACGACAACAGTTATAAAACCATCGTATTAAACTAATACGATGACAAATATGACGGTTATACAAAAGAATTGTTTTTTATCAGTCGGAAGATTTATTGACACGATTCGAAATACCGTCGTATTAGGTTAATCAAACTGTCGTATTTGTTGAACAAATACGACGGCAACGGCCAAATTTGAAGAGCAAATACGACAGTTACGACCAGAGCAAATACCACGGCCTCTAGCCGTCATATTTGATCAACAAATACGACAGCTACGACCAGAATGATCAACAAATACTGTTAAGCCTTAACCAAATACAACAGCTGTGGCCGTCGTATTAGTTTTTTTTTAAAAATATTTTTTAATTTTTATTTGACCCTGCACACGTAAAATTATTTTTTTAATCAAACCTTCGCATTGGATAAGTAAATACATTAAATTTTTTTTAAAAAAATAAATTGCTTGGTATTTAAGTTTATCCATCTGCAATTTCAAACCAAATACAATCCGTTTAACTCATTCAATACCAATCATAATAAAACACATTTTACTTAATGCTAAACACATCAAAATCAATCTCTTGAATATTGAAATCATAAATAATCATGAAACTCCACAAGATAACAAGTAGGAAATGCTAATGAATCTATTAGAAACAGTAGTAGATGTAAAATAAGAAACAAATTTGAGTACATAAGTTTTCCCCGATATCATCTTTTCCCCTTCTTTCTTGTCTCTTCCTGGTATCATCTTTTCTCCTTTCTTCTTGTCTCTTCTTCTCTTTAGTCTCTACAAAATATTAATTTTTACCAAACATAGCTCAAGGTCAGTGAGTTGGACTTTAGAACATCTCCTTATCTGCACAATACACAAATCGAAAATCAATTTCGACAATGAAATGATTCCAATAAATAGAAAACCTTTGCATCATCTTTAAAAAAAAAGTACAAGTGTAAATTTACAATATTAAAATGTAGACATACATCGACATAAATTTTCTAAACTATGAAACTAATGTGCATATTCTGCAACAAAACTCAATTATATTTAAAGTCACAACAACAGAAAAATGTCAAGGTAGTGCAACTAAAATATTTTGTGCACTAATGTGGTTAAAATATTTTATGTAAAATGAGCAAACCAATCGTCTATTCCCTTTCCTCCTTATCCCTTTCTGTAACAAAACCCAATTATATTTAAAGTCATAACAACAGAAAAATGTCAAGTAAGTGTAATTAAAATATTTTTGAGAACATCTACCTTTTCCCCTTCCTCCTTGTCCCTTTCTCTCATTAGTCATCCTTCTCCAATTAAAATATTTTGCAAACCAATCGTCTTTTCCCCTTCCTTCTTGTCCCTTTCTGCAACAAAACCGAAGTATTTTTAAAATTACAACAACAAAAAAATATTAAGGTACTGCAATTAAAATATTTTGCACACTAATGTAACTCCAATAAAAGACAAGGCAGTCACTTTAAAATATTTTATGTAAAAGAGGTCAAACCAATCGTCTTTTCTCCTTCCTCCTTATCCCTTTCCGCAACAAAACCCAATTATATTTAAAATCATAACAACAAAAAAATGTCAAGGCAGTGTAATTAAAATATTTTGCGTACATCTATATTTTCCCCTTCCTTCTTGTCTCTTTCTCTCCTTAGTCTTCCCTCCCCTCTTCCGTACAGAACCTGTCATTTACCCCTTCTTCTTCCTCTTGTCTCTTTCTCTCCTCAATCATCCCTCTCCTCTTCCCGCATAGATATATATATCCCTTAATCATCAGTCATTAGTCATCCCTTAGTCTCTGTCTCTCCTCAGTCATCCCTCTCCTCTTCCCACGCACGCGCACACATACACACACACATATAGATATCCCTTTCTTAGAAATGGATAGTCGTAATTCGTTTGAGAGGTGGTCAAAATTTGAATTAATTTCTAAAGAAGAAGATTTCGATGTATTTTCCTTTCCAATCCAACAATTTCCTCTTGATCTGTCCGTTCAAGATACTGCTCATTTGGATTTCCAATTTGATCTGCCCATTCAAGAGACTTCTTTTAATACTTTTCCTCTAATAGAGGATATGCTTGTGCATGATCCTTTTTATTCCATAATAGAATTTGAACAAAGCCAGAATATGGTTCATGAAATGCATCTTGAAGGTATCACTTCAGACAAAGTTCCTGTGGAAATAAGATAACAAGGAGGCAGAGAAAGGAGAAAGGCAATAGCTCCAAGACATTATTAAGAGCAACTATTGCAAAATATTTTTACATGCCACTTACTCGGGCAGCTAAATAACTAAATATTGGCCTAACTAGCAACAATGAGATCAATCCACGAGCAATTAGAAAGACAACCAGCTTTAGAAGCCTTCATGAAACACAAAAGCAATTTTCATCAGTCCACAAAGAGGAAGAAGGCGGTGGTTGGAGAGAAAGAGAAGAGGGAGAGATTTTACAAAAGCAATTTTCTTTTCCTTCCTTTCTTTGTCGTTTTTTTTTTTTTTTTTTTTGCATTCTTTACTTTTCTCTTGCCTTTTGTTGTATCATCAAAGTGGGTAGAAAAATGCAAAAGTGAAATTGGATGGCCAAGGCTATGCTAACAAACAAAAGCAACAAAGGAAAATGAAAAATAATCGGTGGGAAACAACTTAATAATGTCCATAATTCTGTCCCCACATTTTTTGTTTTTTTTAATAATGTCCATAATAAGATGATATTCGGTGGCAAAGTAATTCTTTCATTTGACAGATATTGATGGTCATATATTAGACATTTACTTGAGTTAAAAAATTACAAGTGATCGATAAATATTTAGATTTAAGTGCTAAATAGTGAGACAATTAAGAATTTTCTCTTTGTTTTAAACATTGGTTTTGATTTTATGTTAATTCATTTTCTTTTTTTTACTGTACATGAATTAGAAGAAAAAATTAAACAATAAAGTAATTATTTGTCATTTTAAAAAATTAGTAATATATTTATTATCTTTTTTAATTATAAAATTAATATTTATTACTCTACTAAATTATAACATTAATTAATTTTTAAATTTTAAAATAATTTTACAATTTTCAGTAACAAACAAAAGTAATGCAAGTGATTATTGTGTAATTCTAAAACGATGATGATGATGATGATGATGATGATGATGAT